>OZ030391.1:47913210-48175710 GCA_964023965.1 Melinopterus prodromus | reverse complement strand
TGGGGACAAAGCAAAACAACTTCTGACAGAAGCTTGCAAACAACAACCGATGCTGGCGAGTCGGGTTGATGTTGGCGCCGTACACTTCATCTTTGATAGGCCCTACAATATATCTACCTGAGCCCCAGAATATCAGGATTGTACCACGACTCAGATATGGACCGATGGTTCTAAAAACTCCCTAGGATCATGGGCCGGAGTATATTGTGGCAAACCCGATATAAATATTTCAGAACCATTGGAAAAATACGCCACGGTCATCCAGACGGAGCTGCATGGAATAACCCTTCCAGCAAACACAATAGCACAGTCAATAAAAGACAAGAATGTCATAATAAACACAGATAGCAGACAAGCAGTGCTGGCACTCGGAAGGAACCGACTTGCATCACCTCTGCTAGTGGGCTGCCCTGCCACGAGTCCCTCTATGATGCGGCATGCAAGAATGATGTGACGATCTGCTGGGTAAAGGAGCACACAGGAGACGTTGAGCAAGCGAGATCGGACAAGCTGGCACGCAAAGTAGCCGGCAGGAACCCATGCTCGCCAGAACCTTACCTCCCTCTAACAATGTCAGCACCTATATAGTTAGTAAGGAAAGAAACCGAGAGAAAATTCCTAGACCACTGGAATAAGTCGTCAATCGTAAGAAATGCTTTGCTACATCAACGCTAAGAGGACTGTCCTATATATGAGGATGTCTAGGAAGAATCTACGACGTCACTGGATTACTAACCGGACACTGCCATCTTCTAAAGCACATGTACACCGTAAGTTACAGTGATACGGACATCTGCAAAAGATGCGGAGAAGAAGAAGTCAGCACGACATATATTATATTGTGACTGCGAGACCTTTCAACAACTTAGGCGCTCCATGATTGGAGTTATAGAGGCTGGAGCGAGCGGAATCAGGACGGCGGAGCCTGGTACAGTATTAACCTTTGCCACAAAAGTTCGTTGGCTGGACGGCTAAGCCTACCGTCTTGGAGAAGTTAGTACAGGGGCCTACTGTGGCCCAAGTGCTGCGGATTTACACCTGCCTTCCCGACAAATTCAGAATCCAGACCCCTCAGATGTTAGTCGGGTATCTAGTATCGCAGATATGAAAGTTGTGGAATCCGTATAGATACCAAAGGCCAAAACAATTGCCCAAAATCTTGAATGAGCAAATCCCAAAACGGGTTTCGGCACCAAGTCAATAACAAACATCCAAACAAGGTCGACGAATAAGTCCAAACAACAGTCAATTTTCAAATGTGGATGCGACCGGCGCCGGCGTGAGGGTCGGCGCAATCTACAACCAAACGTACTGGAAATCTACGCCCGAAACGTCTTCTTATCTAACCCCGTTCGCCCCCCAGTACGAAATTCTGACGTTGGAACATGGCGGACAATAGCGGAACTAAAGGGACAAAACTCAAATTACAATAACTACTGCAAATTATGGGACAAATGCTACCAAAAGGTCCTCTTTGAACCACTAAATGCCAAAATGAAATCAAAGTGAATAAATAAAAACAAATAAGAAATACAGCACACTGAGTGACACAGACAACACGCAATTGCCTGGAAAAACACAAACTATGTCAATTAACCAAATATCGATACTAACACAAATCAAATCTGTAGGTAATTCTAACGCACATGGAGCCAACCTTCGGGACAGTCAAATAAACCAGAAAAGTGCCTGCAAACTTAAAATGACAAGACCGCAAAAACAGCACTACAAGCCTGAAATTTGGACAAAATACTTCCCACAGGGTCGCACACATACAGAGCTATAGACGTTATCATAAAGTACGCAAAAACTAATTAACAAGCAATTAAGAAAAGACAATTGAGAGTTTGCATTTCGAGTTCTCCAGTCAAGCAACAGATGGTGCCACCGGGGCTATCTTCAAGCGCTAACATTCGAAGTACAAATAAACATAGGGCATTTTCGTAATATCTCCTGCCACAACGTGACAAAACTAGTGAAATATGTAGCTGGTCTATAAATTGTGTTCATTTCAAAACTATCCACCCTTAATAACTCTTGACCTGATGCGATTGCTTTGAGTGGAAACACGTCGATTTAGGTATTGAGGGGGAAGTTCAAAAATGGTACCTAGAGAATTTTAGGTTTCATCCCTTCAACACTTAGACACCCCACTTTGAAATTTCAAATGGCACCCCTTACCTTGTGATATATCATTTCAAAGGGCACAAAATTCTCTACTCAACCATGATAAAAAATTTAAATCCATCGATTGGTTCTTAAGATAGGCTACACTGAAGATGGAAGGTATTTAATAACTCTTGACCTGATGCGATTATTGGTTTGAGTGGAAACACGTCCATTTAGATATCGAGGGGGAAGTTCATTCCTTCACCCCCAGCCACCCCACATCAAAATTTCAAATAGCACCCGCTACCATGATAAAAAATTAAATCGATCGCTTGGTTCTTAAGATAGACTACACAGATGGAAGGTATGATATCAATTATTATTATTAGCGAAACATTGCGGATTAGATACACTGTTGAATTAAATTACAGTCACAACAAATAAAAATTAAAATAAATAATAAAATAAGAAATTATTTTCTGGCATGTTTGAAATGGCCACCATTATTTATTTTTTTTTTATTATTATAATTTCTGTTTTCGAACTCTTCGCCAACGCAAATAATGCTGGCCATGATTCTAGTCGCTCTTAAGAACCAATCGATGGATTTAATTTTTTTATCATGTTTGAGTAGAGAATTTTATGCTCTTTCAAATGATGTATCACTAAGTAGGGGTTACCATTTGAAATTCCGAGGTGGGTTGGCGGGGGGATAAAGGGATGAAACCTAAAATTCTCTAGGTACCATTTTTGAACTTCCCCCTGGACATCTTAATCGACGTGTTTCCACTCAAATCAACAATCGCATCAGGTCAAGAGTTATTAAGGGTTGAGTTATTTCCCACCTTCCATCTTCAGTGTAATCTATCTTAAGAACCAATAGATCGATTTAATTTTTCTTTATCATGGTTGAGTAGAGAATTTTGTGCCCTTTCAAATGATGTATCACAAGGTAGGGGGTGCCATTTGAAATTTTAAAGTGGGGTGGCTGGGGGGGTGAAGGGATGAAACCAAGGTACGATTTTTGAACTTCCCCGTCGATATCTAAATCGACGTGTTTCCACTCAAAGCAGTAATCGCATCAGGTCAAGAGTTATTAAGGGTGGATACACTGGATACTATTGAAATGAACACACTGTATATCGACTTGTTTTTATGATCGAGACGAGTGTACGCGGAAATATAATTCCAAAAATTACTTGTGATTTGTGATAGTAAAAAAACAATTGTTACATTAATAATTTTAATAATTGATTTTAACACTTATTAATATTAAATAATTTTTATCTACGACTCACATATAATAAGTTCATTGCATACGTATCTATGACTGTATAATACCCATCATTATACGCGCCAATGATTATAATGACACTAGCGTTGTATAATAATGACAGTTCGTTCAAATAATGACCGCATTATTTGAACGAACTGTCATCATTAAACAACGCTAGTCTCAAATTCTGTCAAAACCTACGTGGATGACAGTTATTTGACAGTTCGCCTCACCATCATTCACAAATACATTTAAAATATTTTGCATGAAATGGAATTTATGAGTCGTAGATAAAACGTCGTATTTGGCTCGCATGATTACACGCTCGCCTACGGCTCGCGTGTAAACTTCATGCTCGCGATTTATATCCTTAATTATGTGCTCGTCAAATAACATACTATTATAAAGTAATGACGAAAATATTATAACAATATTACAATATAAAGTCTGGTCTCTAGTAATATGCACCTACCACGTGATGTATGTTTCTATTGTTTCGTCTAGGAAGACGATGCGCCGCGAGAACATTGGGAGTGCAATGTCTAATAGATGGAATTTTTTCGGAGACAATTCCTGAATCAACAATACAAGTTTGGAAAATTTGTCCAATCGAGTCGTAGTTTTGTATGTGCGCTGATTTCTGATGACGATCCTTGAAGAAAAAAAAATTGGAATACTTTAGGAAACATTCTCAAAAATTACAATTTTGTTTATTTTTAAAGAATTTACGTTTTATATAAATTTAGTATGATTATATTTCAATGTTTTCTGTACCTTGTAATGTTTATTTATTATCATTAAAAGTTTAAAAGAATTTTCTACTATCTGATTTATTTGTATTTTATACGTCGCGTCGTCGATTGTATTCGCAAATTTTGATTCTTATCTGACATAAGCGTTGAAATCAGAGAGCTGCATAATTGTTACAGGAAATAGGAAAAGATAAAAACAGCAAATCCATGTTAATTTATTATGGTTGCCGAACTACACTCGGTGTTATTTGAATGTTAAACATCTAACATCTTATTTTGGGCAATGTTGACGCATTCTGCGGTATATCAACTCATGATAGATGAATGCCATCATAGTTTCTATGTCAACGATGCAATTTTGATGAAAATTGATATTGTAAAGCTAACAAAATAATGTTCGGAAAACATACGGACTTAATTTATTATTACAGTTGTTCAAAGTCAAAATAATCAACATGTTTGTTTGAAATCCAAATACGTTATTGGATTACATTGGTCATTTAAATTATCTTTAGAAGTGTATTTTCTGTGGTGCTTTTACACCTGCCAATATCGAACAAAGATTTGTTTCTTCTCGAATAAACAGAAGCCTGTTTTTGTTCTTCGTTTTCGTCTGTTATTATAAATTTTTTACAGTTGAATATAGATAAAAAACCGATGCCGTGGAAAACAAGTAAAAATGAACCGGATAGCTGTCGCTAAAACCGTATCTCAAAATCCACGCGAACAAAGCCGCAATATAGTTAGTTATTCATAAATTTACATGGATGACAGTTGGGTGTACCTGTCATCAACCATAAACCACCCTAAAAGTGCGGGAGCCAGCGGCACTATTAGCTTCTTATTTGATTAAAATTATTCTTTGCTAATAATTGACTTGTATTCTAGTGAAATCAAAATGCGTAGACTCTGCTCTCTAATAATAACCATAATCACAAAACAACCATAATTACAATTTAATTGTGATACTTAGCGCAAAGAGTACTTTTGTGTTTGTCGAATCCTCTATAAAATTTATTTAAAACTTGAGAATGTTTGGCCAAGGTACGAGTAGGTAGGTACTTCAGGTCGTGTCAGATCTGGGTATATTGGAGCTATATTCGGTCTCCATATATTACTCGGCTGTCCAGAAGCCCATGCAACGAACATAACTCACCTTCCTTTAAAACTTATCATTGTTGTCGTCGTTGTTCTTCCATGCGGCAAAAAAACTTTGTATTGGACGTGACAGAAGCAATTTCCGCTTTATACCGAAATTGGTTTCTTTAAGAGAGAATTCCCTTCGAACTAAATTGAAAAACTTTCATGTAGTAAAAATTTTGTTTAATATTTAACTTCGATTGATTAACTAAAACGCTATAGTTAAATATGAGAATTCGTTAGTCTTCAATTTGCATAAATTGCTAATGTTTCATAAACCATTAAACAATGGGTAGTGAAAAGTAATAGTACGCGCTATACAATAAGAAGATCTAAATCATGGTAATGTTTCTGATGACTCCGATATTTTGCATTTTATAAACTGTTTTAAATTCGCAACAATACATTTAAAAGTATATCCAATATACAAAATTGATGAATTCTAATACAAGATTAAGCAAAAAATGTTATGGAATTGACATTTAATATAATTTTAACATAAACTTGTTGTGTGTATTTTTAAATAATAATTTATATTAATAGCCAGCTTGTTTGAGGTCGTTTGTAGGACCAGAAACCATTATTAACCAAGATGAGATCAGTGAGACTAGAGGAATGTTAGTTAAAGCATTCAAAAACTGCATTAAATCAGTTGTAGTTAGAGGGTTAGTCCTAACTCTCTCACCATTAAGCACCACAAGCAAATTAAACGGGTTTTATATCCAGTGTAACTAAAGGTGGGATGTGCATGTCAATTACACAGCTAACCAGTAAGAAAATTATCTTCAGTTTTGTCGAACTGAAAATACCCCCCACCGCAAAATACTTTTATGTGGAAGATGAAAAAAAAAAATGAGTTAACCGATTTTGGTCATTCATAAACATGTCGTTACTTTTTAAGAGACAAACTTGTATACCAGATTTCAGATCAATTACTTTCTAAATTACCGTAGTTATCGTGTACACAGACAGACGACCAGCCGGGCAGTCAGACGGATATAGTTAAAACGATTCAGTTTTCAGGACTGATAAAAAATATTTATACAAGTATTGCCACGCTTCCTTAAGGATGTTACAAATGTCGTGATAAAGTGTATAATATACCCTACCACAGTAAATGTAGTGGTATAAAAATTGAACTGATCGTACTTCTCTATATTGAAGTTGAGAAATATTCTTACACTTGAGCCTATAGGAACTTGTGCTATATCATATCTCTTATGTGGAATCTGTTCTGGCGTATGGAATCTTTCTGTGGGGTTCACCATCAGGTAGGTATGCTTTCTCCATTTTGACTATTTCGACTTCAGGAGAGTATAGTAAAGATGTATGCTGCATTACAGAGAGCTGCTGTAATTATTGGTCTTCGTTGATGCACATCACAGTATGCTTTGTCTTCCATTTGTTTGGCTTCACTAGTATGGCAGTTGGTCAGACGAAGCCATGCTTCAATATTTGGAAAATAATTCAAAACGTAGAGAGCCACTCAATTTAACACCACAATTTATTTTCAGAACGATGAACTGTCTATGGGAGGCCCAATCAGTTGTTTACTAGCCAACTTCGTGAACAACCTAGAACATAAAATAATCCGCTCAACTTAAAGTGGAGTAGATATCTCGACGATATTCTCTGTATTTGGAAATATGGTCACAATACAGATGACACTTTTCTAGAAAAAATTGACAATATAACAAACGTTAAATTCACATGTGAAAAGGAAACAAACAGAATCAATTTTCTCGTAATCTCGTAACCATCATTAGAAATACGCACCACTTGGAATACAATACCAGTATAGACATCGTAATTCCCAAATTATCACAACATCCACATACAGGCTGTCCCACGCTAGAAACAAGCACATTAATGGCCTGAAGGAATCGAAATAGACGTTTATTCCATATATAAAAGTAATAAATAATCAATGGCTCTAGAGCCAGAAAATGTTTTTATGGTTACAGGTGTCCCACAACAACGCACCAACACAAACTTGTGTTTTTTTAATGGGACGCTAGATATATTAGTGCAGTTTTTGATGAATATTTTTATGTTAATTGTCTTGACATCAACTTGTATTCGGCCAATATCAACTGTTTCTGAGATATAGTAAAATTAATTTGCATTTTTCAAAAAATCATTCTTAGGTAACTAATATGGATAAAGAAACAAAAGAACTCGTTTTGGATAGTAAAAGTCCCGCACTTTTCACAGTTATTATTGATTTGCAATAGTAAAATGACTTATCTCTAATAATTGAAGATTTGCTAAATGTGAAATAACTTAAAATTTTTAGATGGATCAACTCGGTAGGTCCATCGTCAACAACTAAAAAGTTACTAAGCGTCTAATTTAATATTTTTAACACAGGCACAATAATTCAAAATGTAATATAAAATATCTAGTTGCCACGACGGCATGACACAATCGCACGTTTGTTATGATTCGTCTGTTCATGCAGCAACTTTTAGTCATTGCAAGCTGGTACTATGAATTATACAAACAAACAATTTATGATCATCCAAGAATTGGTTTTATTAATACTAGTCGAATACTACTTAACATTTTTATTTATTTACGTAACGTTCTAAATTATTTAAAGTATAAGGTTGGTTAATCTAGTAAAAAGCCCAAATGGACAGAAAAAAAGTTGTTGGAGTTTTCTTTCTTATGGCATTTATTCTATTTGTTGAGTACTTTCGCCTAATATTATAGGCATCTTCAGAACCTAAAAGTCATAAAGGTACAAAGAGCGACGCTAGACAATCAATCTACTAAAAATAATGGGCCTACCAAAAACACGAATCAGCCATTTAGGTCCAAAGAAGGGTTTGATAGAACATGTAATGGAGGCAGCAGCATTAAGAACACAGACAAAAACGAACGGATGTTATAATGTGATAAACAGTCCAATTTGTAACATCTTGTCAGTGTAGTAAGTAGACAATAAAATTGGATTACATAGATAAAAACGGTGAAAAAAAAAAACGACACTTAGCGAACCGCGTGTAACATGATTTGCGATGGTAACGTAAAAAAAAATCAATACAATGAAAGTGTACCAACTTAGAAGAAAGAAAGTGAAACACAAAAAAAAAAAAAAATTTTAAAGACAAATAGGTTACAGGTAAAAAACAAAAAGAAAGAAAAAAATTGTTTAACAATAATCGCACAAAAACGCTAAACGCCGGAAACAGGATGAATAACAGGTCCAAACTAAAGTTAAAAGTCAAAGAAAAGAGAAAGGGGGACAGGGGTAGGAGAATTGTCAAAAGGTAGGCAACTTTTGTACCAAGGTGTGCGGTTGGTCCTCTATCGAAAGCATACCGTCCCCCTTTCTCTTTTCTTTGATTTAACTTTAGTTTGGACCTGTTTCCGGCGTTTAGCGTTTTTGTGCAATTATTGTTAAACAATTTTTTTCTTTCTTTTTGTTTTTTACCTGTAACCTATTTGTCTTTAAAATTTTTTTTTTTTTTTGTGTTTCACTTTCTTTCTTCTAAGTTGGTACACTTTCATTGTATTGATTTTTTTTTTTTTACGTTACCATCGCAAATCATGTTACACGCGGTTCGCTAAGTGTCGTTTTTTTTTCACCGTTTTTATCTATGTAATCCAATTTTATTGTCTACTTACTACACTGACAAGATGTTACAAATTGGACTGTTTATCACATTATAACATCCGTTCGTTTTTGTCTGTGTTCTTAATGCTGCTGCCTCCATTACATGTTCTATCAAACCCTTCTTTGGACCTAAATGGCTGATTCGTGTTTTTGGTAGGCCCATTATTTTTAGTAGATTGATTGTCTAGCGTCGCTCTTTGTACCTTTATGACTTTTAGGTTCTGAAGATGCCTATAATATTAGGCGAAAGTACTCAACAAATAGAATAAATGCCATAAGAAAGAAAACTCCAACAACTTTTTTTCTGTCCATTTGGGCTTTTTACCGGATTAACCAACCTTATATTATTACACTGCCCAGTTACCCAGTGTTATTATTATTTAAAGTATTCTAATGAGTCCTTGGGTTAGTTGTGGTGGTCGAACACAACTAGCAAAATCGCATAACGTCATTTTTTTAAAACATGAACATTTTTGAACTTAATTTAACAATATCTCGGAAACGGTTGTTAACAGTCTAATACAAGTTGATGTCAGAATAATTAGGATAAAAATCTTTATCAAAAACTGCAATAATATACCTAGTGCTCCATCATACGCAGTATGGTGAAGTATTGTAGTCGTGCCGAAAAAAAAATACAGATTTAACGGAAATAGGTCTTTATAGGTCCCCTGAACATTTTTGACCAAGGTACAAAAATGTCTGTGTGTGTGTGTGTGTGTGTGTGTGTGTGTGTGTGTGTGTGTGTGTGTGCGTGCGTGCGTGCGTGCGTGCGTGCGTGCGTGCGTGCGTGCGTGCGTGCGTGCGTGCGTGCGTGCGTGCGTGCGTGCGTGCGTGCGTGCGTGCGTGCGTGCGTGCGTGCGTGCGTGCGTGCGTGCGTGGAGAAGTAAATAAAATCACCGTTGTTTACATAGGTCATGTATTGCTGACCACACAAATTCCAATATTACAGCTGACTGGTGTACGTGAAACACGATCGTTGAGTGTATACTATCACAGATGCTGCAAATTACTGATCCCCTTCCCACCCCATGACGTGGCTTTTATGTTAAATTTGGCAAGACATCATAACCTGTTTTGGGCCCCAAAAAATTCTGAGTTAGGATTTTTGGTTGCACACGGCTTTTGATATAAGTTAATGTTAATTTGCACGTTTTGAACGCATGCTACCAAGGAATGTCTTTGTTCTGATTTGAAAAGCCTGACGTCTGCATTTCTGGCCAAGCAACTGTCTGCAGGGTGGATGGGTTGGATGATCTGGCCTCAATTATACAATGTAATTAAACCATACTTCGCAACAATATACTTTGGTTTTAGCGTGGGACACCCTGTACAATAAAATCATCAGCATTGCTAATTTTTTTTTCATAAGCTTGTTACCACCCCTTTTTCAGTAACAAATTTTGTTCAAGAATTTAATACCATAATACAAATTGGAAACAACAACGGATATAGGACTAGCGAAATAAATTCAATATACACATCTATAACCGTAATCATATAGTTCAGAAAATCTACCCACACAAAGGACTCTCCCATAGATACCTGTCTACACCTACACCATACGAACCTGCATTGCATAAACATTTAAAAGACATTTTACATAAATACAACACTAGCATAATGTCTACTATCGCAAAATATCTGATAAACAACGAAGACAGAACTCCCATACTAGTAAAAAGCGGCGTTTACAAATGAACATGTTCCGACTATACAGCCCAATATATAGGACAGACCGGTAGAAATTTGGAAAGTAGATATAATAATAATAATAATAATAATAAAGTGGTTTATTGCTCTCAATAACTTAATACAGACATGCATTTGTATATTCACACAAACAATAAACAAAAAAAATATCCTAAAATAAAGTACAGAAATATACTAACACTAAAAAATAAACAAATTGAAAGCAATCCTATGGTGGGTTTCAGCAATTTGTTGCTGCTCTACCAACCCACCATATATATAGATAAATATATAATGTAGGAAACAGATGAACATCTTACAATTCTATCAAGTGCAGATTCAATAAATGCAGATATCCCCCGAGACAAGATAGTTTAAATTATATCAAGACACATTAAAATAAAAGAAAAACACCAGATAACATCAGGAGGAGGCCCACTGGCCCCGAAAAAGGACGCGTGCAAGGACTTTCTTAAGCTTGTATACCGATGTGCATTGTTGGTTAGTGAGAATATATTTATTGTACACACTGTATATTTGATAGGAGAAGCTTCGTTTAAATCGCTCCGTTTTGTGAAACGGTGGAGAAAGAGCACCTCTAAACCTAACATTAATCGTATGCACATCGGAGCGAGTTATCACTTTGTGGACGAGGTAAGGCGGTTTACCCGTGTTTATAATTTTATAGAATGTCAAAACTGTGTGGATCATTCTCCGATTAGCCATATTTAACCAGCCCATAGAAATTAATTTCTCGGTAACGTGATCCCTCCGCCGCAGTCCAAAAATAAGGCGAACGCAGGAGTTCTGAACGCGCTGCACTCGCGCCTTTAAATGATACGACAGAAATGGGGAGTACAAAACATCTGCATAATTGAAATGCGATAAAATAAGGGTCTCGCATAAAGTTATCTTTGTTTTCATTGTGATGAACTGCCTAATACTGTAAACATACTTCAGACTAAGATATGTTTTTTTAAGACAGTTATTAATGTGGTCCTGAAATGTCAGTTTTTGATCCAGAATGACGCCCAAATCCCTGACTCTCTCCCTAACCTCCAACCTAGCACCGTCCAACCTAACATCAATTCTCTCGCGAATGTGAGCCGCGACCCCCTTAGGATGGAAAACAATGAGCTCCGTCTTACCAGGATTAATTTCCAAACCGTGGTGTCTAGACACATCAGCCAGAGCCTGTAAGTCGGAGCTCATACGCTGGCATGCATCTTCTACTTCATTTTCCCTGCAGGATAAATATATTTGAGTATCATCAGCGTAGGTGTGGCTAGAGCAATGACGCAATGAATTCCCGAGAGTACTAGTATACAGTGTGAACATGAGGGGTGACAAAATTGAGCCCTGTGGGGTGCCGGAAGGCAATGTTAAAAAAATCGGAGACCTCATCACGTACATTAACTGCCTGTTGTCGATCAGTCACATAATTCATTAGCAGATTAATTGATATTTGACTTACACCAATATTATGCAAAATAGCAGACAACAAGTAATGGTTCATCTTGTCGAAAGCCTTGCTGTAATCTATAAGGCACAGCAAAGTCATCCTACCGACATCTGCAGATCTCAGAATGTCGTCCACTATATTTAAAAGAGCCGTTGTGCAACTGTGCCCCGCTCGAAATCCCGATTGTGTCACAGGCAGAATATTATTATCAGCGACATAATCATATAGTTGACGCCAAAGTATTTTCTCAATTATCTTGGAGAACACAGGCACTATGCTAATGGGTCGCAAGTCACCCATGGCAGGATCAGTTTTTTTGGGGAGCGGGATCACAAGCGATCGCTTCCAGGCATCAGGAAACTCACCTCTTTCAATACAGACATTATATATATGGACAAGATGAGGTAGCACTCGCGAACAACAAAGTCTCACAATTTGAACATTCAAACCATCCCAGCCCGTGGCCTTAGATTTAATAGAGCAGATAGCATGCAAAACTTCTGATTGTGTTACGAGTTGAAAATTAAAAGTACTATTTGTTCTACAGCAAGACATGTAGGAATTATATAAATTAGCAATATTTGAATTATTAGTGTTGACTGTTACTAAAGAATTAACAAAATAATCATTTATAGCATTAGGAGTCAGGTTTGAGGGGACCTCAGTAACAACCCGCGAGTACAAACCAGTCCGTCTTAGAGCTACCCACGTGTTTTCCCTATTAGTCTGCAAACAATACTGATAGTAAGCTATTTTCTCTCGCCGAATCGCAGCGTTTACATAGTTACGCAACTCTCTATAGTACTCTCCATGCTGTGGCAACCGTGTTGATCGAAACCGTCTATACGCATCATCTCTGAGTTGTTGCATGAGCTTAATAGTTTCCGTTATCCAAGGAGTTGGGGGGCGCTTAGTTACTTTAGTTACTATAGGTGCATGAACGTTCAGAACCTCCAGCAAACCGTTCAACAGAATCCCGGTTTTCTTATTAATATCTTCAGTATAATACAGCTCATCAAATGGGAAGGCAAATAAATCGGTTTCGAAGTTAATTTCGTTAAACGTTCTATATGATCTAAAACTTACTGTCCTGGGAGGGGCAGGGGCGCATTGTGTTTGTAGTACACAATAAACTAAATCATGGTCAGAAACCCCGCCAGCAGATCGAACTCCCGACTCACCAACCAGATCCTTATTTGATATTAATATTACATCCAGCAATGTTGCCGAACTACGAGCAACCCTGGTTGGTGAGGAAATTATTTGTGTAAGGCCCAGAGCATCTAGTGTATCACGGAACATAGCCATTGGCCGGGAGTCAACGGTCAACTGATCGACATTTACGTCCCCGAGTATAACGATATTATCAATTTCCGGTAAAAAATCATACACAGTTTCCTCGAGTGATGACAAAAATGCTCCCACTGCTAGCCTAGGTGGGCGGTAAACAACACCCACAGCATATGATTTTTTATTAAGACAAAAGGTGATCCACAGCTGTTCAACATCATCAGATGAGTTCAAGACATTATATTTAATATTATTTTTCACATAAATCGCTACTCCGCCCCCTCTATCCATTCGATCCCTTCTCAGGACAGTGTAGCCCTCCAAATAAATCAACAAAGAATCAATATCACTTGATAACCACGTCTCGGACAATGTAACAACATCGTAAGAGTAGAGCTTAATTAAATCGCGAAATTCATTGAACGAGCCCAGGAGAGATCTAACATTTAAATGACACAAACTAAATTTAGATATCATCCGCTTCCTATCGAGATTAGCAAAGTGAAAAAAGAAAAAAAAAACGAGAATACTAAAAAGCGACAATCGCCTTAAACTGTGGCCAGAGCTAGCTGGCAAGCAAAACAAATATTCACATCAATATATATATATAAAAAATATAGCACAAACAGAGCAAGAAGTGTCAAAATATATGAATAAATTTATGAATAAGTGATAATTGAATAAATATTTAAATTTAAAAAAGTAGCCTACATTTACAAAATTACACAACAGCAGCAATGCCATTCTGCTAAAAATCCCAGCAGAACAACAACAAGAATCAACATGCGTGTAGCCATGAGAAGAAAAAAAAAACGAGTAGGCAATTAAAGCGGCCCAACAAGTCATTACTAAAGCAATCAAAATAACTGCAAATATACAAACTTTACCGCATAAATCTAAATCTAAAAACTCGAAAATAGCAACATAAATCAATTTGGATATAACACCACTAATATATAATAATAATAATAATAATAATAATAATAATAATAATAATAGCAAAAGGAAATAAATTAGCAAAAGGAGAAATGCGAAAATTAATCATGCTACCTTGTTTGTTTTGCTTCGGGTTTTTCGAAAGGGTGGTGAACCTTCACTGTCGATGCTGAGGGCGTCTTCCAGAGTATCAAAGCGTTTTTTCCCATTGGCGACTTTTCCGTAGATGTTACCATTGACGGACCATGCATTTGTTTTCCCCAATTTCTCCCTGACCACTGACAGCAGTTGGTGACGCTTTTTAGTGAGGTCCTCCGCGATAAAGATCTTGGTACCCTTCAATTCCTTCTTCTTGCCCAACACCAAGTTCTTATGTTGGATGCTGAAGAATTTCACAATAATAGGCTTTGGGGTTGTATGAGACATTAGTCTGTGGCTAATCTCGATTGCATCTCTTAGCATGGTTATCCCAAGCTTGCTTTGAATGATGTTAAGTGCCACTGCAGTGGTATCTTCCCGCTCACATTCCGCGACTCCATGAATGCGAATATTCGATCTTCGCGAGTATTGTTCAAGTCGATCAAGATCCTTCTCAAAAATCAGATTCCTGCGTTCAAGGCCCTCGATCTTTCTTTGCTGATTTTCCAATAGAGCCTTTAGTCGAGTTTCGAGGTTACCGACCAGTTTTTTCCCCATCGATTCAAGAAAATCAACGTCACTGAGAGTTTCTATAAAGATTGCCTTAATTGCATCGATCTGCTCACTGTCGAAGGGTTGCATTGTACTGTCACCACTCCAACACACACTTGCACAAATTTTAGTTAATATCCCTACGTGTTTTCTTGCTTAAATTACAAAACTTTGCCAGAGCTCTCGCCACGTGCTCCTACTCGTTCAAGCGCATACCGTACAATATACAATATATATATATTATATACATTATATACAATATATATACAATACAATATAAAGAACACAACAAAAATAAAACATCCCCAGTTAATAAATATTTAGTGGAACACAATCACAAGACGGATATAAATAATATAAAACTGTTACATAACTTAAAGAATTCAGGAAAGATGGATCAATACGAGATATAGGAAATAAAAAGCATGCCAATCAGGGTGTTAACATAATAAACGAAATTACAGAATTTGACAGTGTGTATCTTTTCGAAAAATTCCTTTAAATCACCCGGCACATTCTTTGCGCAAGCCTCAAAAGTCGCACAAAATCAAAATCTTCAAACATGACGTTATTTCGCTTACTACACATGATCAAAAAAATAAAAATGAAATAAATAGCCTTGAACTCAAAATTATAATAAAATGTAGTGAACATTTTGTCTAGTGGTATTTCATTAAACGAAACCGTCAACCTCCTAACCAATATTTATTTAAAATTTCATTCTATTACACTTTTTCAAACGGCGGAATAAAGTGTTGATTGCAAGATACTGAACAGAATCAGTTAAATAATAAAAATCAGAAATAATAAAAAAAAAACATTCATCCTGGCCAAACAACCAAAAATTATTCGACCCTGGTATCGTCGTGAATTTTTCATCAGAACGTGTATGCAAAATGGAAATGAACAGATACATATTTCCATTTTTTGCAGAGTTTAAATCTACATATTCTGTAGCTCGGTAATAAAAGTGGCTGACACAAAACGAATTTCTGTCCAGCCAATGAAAATTTAATTGTTATTCTTTGGCGACTGACAACGCTTGTCAGCACCTCACCATGTTATTGTCGTTGTCAATTAGGTACACATTTTCCTACTCACGGGCCAAATGTGTTTTAACTAAATTACCATTTCATTACTGCAATTTAATTGAAGTGTTTGAACCGTTACCTATAAAGTAAATAACCCTAGTAAAGTGTTACTACCGGCAATTTTAATTTTCCCCATTTCCTACTTAATCTGCGCAGGTTACGAATTACAAACGCATGTTACATGAATGGGAATATTACTGCTTGTGAAAGGCGACACCTTCCCCGACGTTTGAGATAAAATTTACCATCTGCACTAGAATGAGTTATTAAAATTTCTAAGCTCTGGGAGGAGCCAGCGGCGCAAGGTTTGCAAAATGAAAATCATTATATCTGCACTTTTTTGGTATTTTTTGGTTATCGAGATACGGAGGCGCCGCTGACGTGTCGGCAACTCAGCGGCGCACTATATATAAAAACAAATGAATTTAAAAAATGTGGATAGCTTATATTTTTTTTCTAATTTTTTGCAAATTATTTACCAAAAACAGATTTTTTTGACAACCCTGATATATAGGGATGCCCCGCTGTGAACAATGTATATTTTTGCTTTTTCAGTGCCTGAGATATAGGGGTGTGCCGCTGACGTGCCGGCAACACAGCGGGGCATTATGTAAATCGTAAAAAAAATGAATTTTAAAAATGTGAACAGCTTACATTTTGTTGCTATTTTTTTCTTTATATATAAAAAATCTGATGTGGCCAGGCACATGACTTTATCATACAATATATAAAATTAATAGTTTAGCTGCATGAGAATCTATTTGACTGAGATAAATCGTGTCTGCATTAAAATTAAACTAGTTAGCCAGGATTTGACAGATATTTTGATAGTCAATAGTATCAATCGAAGGTATTGTCAAAGCATCAGCATTTGACACTACCTACTGTCATCAGAATATTAGTTGTTTATCTCACAAGTGCCGAAAGTACGGAATAGCACACATCAATCGAAAAAGAAAAAAAAATCTGATGTGGCCAGGCACATGACTTTATCATACAATATATAAAATTAATAGTTTAGCTGCATGACAATCTATTCAATTGAGATGAATCGTAGGTATTGTCAAAGCATCAGCATTTGACACTACCTACACTACGTCATTAGAATAATAGTTATTTATGTCACAAATGCCGAAAGTACGGAATCGCGCGACGAGCGGTGATGCGGTGCGTCATCGAAGGCGGAGTGTCGCCGTCGCATATGAGCAAGTCGGCTATCTAGTTTTTGGCAGGAGCGACATCAACGTTTATTGTGTTGCTTTTGAAGAAATACGTATTTAAAAAAAATAAATGATTTCTGTATAGTAATTGCTAGGTTGGTACCACTGTGACGAAACGTCAACTTTAAACGTGCGTTCCGATTGCTAGGTAATGGTAGCTAATGGCGGTGGTAGAATCATTTGAAGACTTACAGGGAGTTCCATTTCTTATTTTTAAGTTATGTACATTTGGCATACCTTTAGTTATTCGGGATGTCATATAAGAATCGCAAATCAATAATAACTGTCAAAAAATGCGATATTTTCACTATGCAAAATGATTTTTTGTTTCCGTATTCCGTGTAAGTTACCCCAGATTATTTTATTTAAAATACTGTAGGCTTTTACATTAATTTCAGAATAACTCGGAAACAGTTGATAACAGCCTAATACAAGTTGTTGTCAAACAACTAGTAGACAAATCAATCAAAAACTACAATAATATACCTAGTGTTCCGTTAAAACCACGTAATATAAGTTTGTGTACGTCGTTGTGGAACACCTATATATATATATATATACAGGGTGTCTCACGGAACTGGTACATTAGAAGTTTCCCATGTTCTACTATTGCTGGAAACTTGAAATTTTGGAATTACAATTTACTCAATCTGAACTCTTCAGCTAAAATATTCTCAAGTTAACTGTCACGTCCGGTCACCGGAAGTCGGTATCAACTTCGTTATTTTAAATGGAATGATATAATTTTTATTGTATTTGTGGTTTCTACGTATCAAAATACATCATTTTTGATAAGGTTTCCCTATACCTAAATATCACCATTTTTGAGTTTTTTTGATTTTACTAACTTTTTTGTGATTTTCGCGGTTACGTTTAAAATTTAATATCTCGGTTATTATTGAAACTAGAATTTTCATGATTGGTGGTCCGAAACTAGAAACATAACCAAATAAGACGATGTTTAGTTCATCATGGTACCTTATACAGGCTGTTCAAAATTTACAACACAACAATTGAATTTTCAAACGTAAAAAACTTTTTTTTTTCAAATGGAACACCCTGTATACCGATACGCCATTCGATAGGAACTCTTATTCCCTATCAATCAATATAAGGGTTCCCTATATCTAACTTTAATAGTTTTTGAGATATTGACACTTTTTCTTTAAATCCATTTTGTATACTCTTGGGTTGTATAAGGAGGCCGTCATATTTTGGCAGATAAACTATTTCATTATCAATAACCTTTCACAACATCATTTTTATAAATTGGCATTTAATAAATTGCAGTATTTAAATAATAAATTGTATTTGAATACAGATATATTCATACTTTTCATGTCTTATTTTGGCACATTTGCAGTACTCGGGATTTATCGTGTACGCCCGATGGTGGTCGCCGCTAATACACTGCTACCTTAATTTTGATAGATCTTTACATTTGACAGATGTTTCTTTGTATTGTTGAACATCTCTCGCTAATAATTGTGTATACAGTTCACAGTTGTACGTGGCTATTAGTTAATAGTTCCGAAATGGAAAACGCAGACGGTTATTCAAATAGTGACATTTTGAATTTATTCTTCATTCACGGAGAATGTAACAAAATATTGGAAAGGACATGTCGAATTTTTAATCACAGATACCCAGACCTACCGCCAATGACGAGACGTAAATTCAGGAAAATTTAGTCAAACTTTTTGCGCTTTGGAAAAGTAGGAAAACAGAAAAATGTTGCAAGTCTTGTTACGGGTAATGAAGAAAATGAAATATATACATGTTTTCGCGTATTTCATTGCTTTCCGGAATAGCTCCACGCGAGCTGCTTTTATGGATTTAGGTATGGCTTATAATTAAAAGCCTTGCAGTACAACTTTCTACATAAATTGTTTACATGATTTTTAGGTCTATCACGTGCATCCATCCATAGAATTCTTTTAAAACACAAAATGCATCCATATGCCTACAATATTTTACAATCACTCTTTCCTAATGATTATGCACGGAGAGTTGAATTTTGTGAATTTATGCTGGTAAAAATTCAGGAGGACCCGTTCTTTTTATCAAAGATAATTTGGACTGACGAATCAAAATTTTCGAGGGAGGGTATAATCAACAGACACAATTTACACTATTGGGCAACCGAAAATCCCCATGCCATAAGACAGGCAAATTTTCAATACAATTTTAGTTTTAATGTTTTTGCTTTAATAATGGGGGACGAAATTAGATACGAAATTTACAATGAAAATTTAAATAGTGATAGATATTTAGAAATTTTGCGTGGATGTGTGAACAATTTTTGCGAAAATCTTCCCCTGAATGTTTTACGCGACTGCTTTTATCAAATGGATGGTGCACTGGCACATTCTTCGCATGCGGTATGGATTCAACTTAATCAGATCTTTGAAGATAGATGGTTCGGAAGTAGGGGACCCTGGCGATGGCCACCAAGGTCACCAGATTTAACACCATTAGATTTTTATTTCTGGGGTCATGTGAAAAGTCAGGTCTATTCCACACCAGTAAATACTCTAGAGGAATTGAGAAACAGAGTAGTAGCCGCCATTAATGGAATTCCGCGACAACAAATCCGAAGAGTGACGATGACAGAAGTACAGCGAAGAGTCTTAAAATGTTTTGAGCAGAACGGGCAGCATTTCGAACAGAATAATTAAGTTTTACTTGAAGTTAGATATCCCAAATATAGTGTTTTAGTTTTAAAAAACCTTTCAATATTTTTCTGTTCCAAAGTTCCTATACATTCCTATAAATGAAGAATAAATCGTTTTGTATTTAGTTTGGATTCTTTTATTTTGACAATATCTCAAAAACTATTAAATTTAGATATAGGGAACCCTTATATTGATTGATAGGGAATAAGAGTTCCTATCGAATGGCGTATCGGTATACAGGGTGTTCCATTTGAAAAAAAAAAGTTTTTTACGTTTGAAAATTCAATTGTTGTGTTGTAAATTTTGAACAGCCTGTATAAGGTACCATGATGAACTAAACATCGTCTTATTTGGTTATGTTTCTAGTTTCGGACCACCAATCATGAAAATTCTAGTTTCAATAATAACCGAGATATTAAATTTTAAACGTAACCGCGAAAATCACAAAAAAGTTAGTAAAATCAAAAAAACTCAAAAATGGTGATATTTAGGTATAGGGAAACCTTATCAAAAATGATGTATTTTGATACGTAGAAACCACAAATACAATAAAAATTATATCATTCCATTTAAAATAACGAAGTTGATACCGACTTCCGGTGACCGGACGTGACAGTTAACTTGAGAATATTTTAGCTGAAGAGTTCAGATTGAGTAAATTGTAATTCCAAAATTTCAAGTTTCCAGCAATAGTAGAACATGGGAAACTTCTAATGTACCAGTTCCGTGAGACACCCTGTATATATATATATATAGGTGTTCCACAACGACGTACACAAACTTATATTACGTGGTTTTAACGGAACACTAGGTATATTATTGTAGTTTTTGATTGATTTGTCTACTAGTTGTTTGACAACAACTTGTATTAGGCTGTTATCAACTGTTTCCGAGTTATTCTGAAATTAATGTAAAAGCCTACAGTATTTTAAATAAAATAATCTGGGGTAACTTACACGGAATACGGAAACAAAAAATCATTTTGCATAGTCAAAATATCGCATTTTTTGACAGTTATTATTGATTTGCGATTCTTATATGACATCCCGAATAACTAAAGGTATGCCAAATGTACATAACTTAAAAATAAGAAATGGAACTCCCTGTAAGTCTTCAAATGATTCTACCACCGCCATTAGCTACCATTACCTAGCAATCGGAACGCACGTTTAAAGTTGACGTTTCGTCACAGTGGTACCAACCTAGCAATTACTATACAGAAATCATTTATTTTTTTTAAATACGTATTTCTTCAAAAGCAACACAATAAACGTTGATGTCGCTCCTGCCAAAAACTAGATAGCCGACTTGCTCATATGCGACGGCGACACTCCGCCTTCGGTGACGCACCGCATCACCGCTCGTCGCGCGATTCCGTACTTTCGGCATTTGTGACATAAATAACTATTATTCTAATGACGTAGTGTAGGTAGTGTCAAATGCTGATGCTTTGACAATACCTACGATTCATCTCAATTGAATAGATTCTCATGCAGCTAAACTATTAATTTTATATATTGTATGATAAAGTCATGTGCCTGGCCACATCAGATTTTTTTTTTCTTTTTCGATTGATGTGTGCTATTCCGTACTTTCGGCACTTGTGAGATAAACAACTAATATTCTGATGACAGTAGGTAGTGTCAAATGCTGATGCTTTGACAATACCTTCGATTGATACTATTGACTATCAAAATATCTGTCAAATCCTGGCTAACTAGTTTAATTTTAATGCAGACACGATTTATCTCAGTCAAATAGATTTTCATGCAGCTAAACTATTAATTTTATATATTGTATGATAAAGTCATGTGCCTGGCCACATCAGATTTTTTATATATAAAGAAAAAAATAGCAACAAAATGTAAGCTGTTCACATTTTGCCAAATGTACATAACTTAAAAATAAGAAATGGAACTCCCTGTAAGTCTTCAAATGATCGATAAAACAGTAAAAAGTTATTAAGCATCTAATTAGACATTTATAACACAATAATTCATAAATTAATATTAAATATCTAGATCAGATATGTGGTCTGCGGGCCACTGGTGGTCCCTGAAAGCACCCGAAGTGGGCCGCAAAGTTATCATGCACTTCTTAAATAAATGACAAAAAAGACGAATTTGCGACGAGCGTGTCGCGCGACCGTTGCGTTAGTCAAACAGCCAGTAGGTAGATGGCCAAATCGGGCAATTTTCCTACGAAGTTTACGTAGTTTATTACGTATGTAGACCAAAACTTTTTTGTTTGTTATGTTACATGGACGTGTGCTAACTAGGTAGGTACTGTAATATCGTATACTAGAGGTAATACTATACAAGACCCCATAATATTTTAATTTAAGGATTTGATTACCAAATCTTCTAGGTATTTTTACCTTATTGTGTTTTATTTTATACGTAGTTCTCGAGGCTTGTGAATTGTCATCGATTTTATATGTTTTTTATTCAGTTCACTGTCAGTTTCACAGCTAGATACATACAAAATGCCTCATTCCAATTAGAACCTAGTCCTGTTGGCGATAATGTTGGAATTTGAAAGGTGTGTATACATTTAGCTGTGGTCCAGTGTACTTAAGTAGAATCTTCGAAGAGTTAAGTATAATTAGCAGAATTTGATTTTAGGAAAATATGACACCGAAACGGAAGTATCGTCATACTTCCCTTATAAACCATTATATTAACTTCGGCTTTACCGCAATAGAACTAAACTAACTGACCAACGATTGGTGAAAGCCGGAAAAACTGGAACGTCACTTAAAAACCGTACAACGTCCTTATTGTGACCGTCCGCGAGAATTCTTCGAGGGCAAATTCATGAATTAAAGAAAAATTAAATTTAGACGCAGTGGATTATGTTATGCAATTCTGAAAAGCGGTTGTTGGTATCGTTTAAATCTTCAGCTGCAAAAGTCAGGAAATAAAAAGTTGTAAGGCTGGAGCAACATATTTTTATTGCATGAAATCATAAAATCAGCGCTTTTAACGCTAAAATTAAGCTATGGATCAGCAAAGTCGAAAAAGATGCCTTCGATACGCTAAATTAATTTTTAATTTTTGCCGGACAGTGTACTTAGATAAAAGACATAACACGCCATTTACAAAATTAGATAATTAATTTATTTGATATTTGATTGTCCTGACTGCGAGACAAAGCTATTCGGGAACTGATTCCTTATCCTTTCATTGTTAACATTACTGAAGCACCTGATGAAATTCAAGCAGAGTTAAATGAAATGTTACACGATAGTTACTGCAAGGATACATTCGACAGATTTTTGGCGCGAAAAAGCGACATCTTTCTTTAAAATTCGAGAAATTTCTTTACGTTACATAACATTGTTTTCTACCACATACTTATGTGAGCAGGGATTCTTGACCTTTTGGTTATTGAAAATAGAAACAGAAACCTTTTGGATACCAGTACCGATACGCGTTTGGCTTTGAGTAGCACCGAACCAAGAAGTCAGCACTACTGCTCTACAACAGTATGCAGTCACAAAAATCGCACTAAAAATTTAACATCTACCACTTTGGCAAATATATACTCGTAAATAAAACTAATTTTCATTTTATTTATTAGTCTTTTATTTATAACTTCTACCTTAAATGAGTTATTTTGCCGCCAAACGTTTGGTGTCCATGGCAAAACTAAAATTTAGCCAAATCACTAAAAGGTTAAGAACCACTGTATTAGATGGTATGACAAAATTCAACAATTTCACATATCTATATCATATCTTCCCTTCATGCAGCAGCATGTTTAAAATTATTTCACTTCAAAATTGTTTAATTAATTCAATGGTTTATGGTAGTTTGGTAAACTAGATTGCCTGATTTAACACCGTGTGATTTCTTACTGTGGAGACATATTGAGGAAGAAATTTATGAAGAAATTTCTGTAGAAATGATGGAAAATGTCAAATGTCCACCGAGAGTCCGAAGACGTAAACACATAACCTGAGAGGGCAAATATTAGCAATCATGAAAATCTGTACTGAAATAATTATTATTTATTCATTTTGCAATGATCCTTCTGTATAGTTATTTCGTTTTATGGTAGTATTACTGTCACTGTTTTATGTGTACGAAAATACTAGACTATCTACAGAAAACACCACATATTTACCAATGATGCACTCGTTGATTTTGTTCTTTGTAGTAATTGGAATTTCCCCTTTGGGGATATTCCAAATAAATACAACGGGCGATTTAGCTGGCTAAAGCATAGGACCACTACAACAAACAAAGAACTCAGTAATATTCTTTAAACAATTTGGAACACAGTTTATTTATTTATTTTACATTAATGAATTATGTGCATATGTTAAATGAAACTAGAAAAACTTTGTAGCTGTTAAGTTATGCATTTTCGGAAGCTAGTTTACTGATCTTGCGAAGTATGTCAACATATACAGGGTAATCCATTTAAAAATCTAAAGTTATTTGACATTTAGCAAACCTCCACTTATACGGGATTACTCATATTGTAATGTAAAATCAATAATAACTGTCGAAATGTGCGATGTTTTTAGTAACCAAAATAAGTTCTTTTGTTTCTTAATCCTTGTTAGTTTTTCTGACATATAGAGAATTCTCAGAGTAATTTTTTTTGAAATATACTTTTTTACATTAATTTCACAATATCTCAGAAACAGTTAACTGTGAAAATAGTCTCTAGAGTCTAGAGACTACTTTCACAATGACGTACTAACACAAACTTATGATTTTTTCAATGGGTCGTTTTGAGTTTTATCAACTGTTTCTGAGATATTGTGAAATTAATGTAAAAACGTGTCTCTAGAGTCTAGAGTAATGATTATCCACAAGTTTTCGATATGCTTTCGATACTGCTCACATTTTCCAAATTTATTTGTTTTTGATGGTTTTTACATAGTGCGCCACTCAGCTGCCGGCACGTCAGCGGCTAACCCCCATATCTCAAAAACAAACAAAGCAAAAAAATATTGATACAAAATTACCAAAAAACATAGGTTGCGCACATTTTTCAAAAATTATTTGTTTTTGCATAGTGCGTCGGTGAGTTTCCGGCACGTCAGCACAAAGCAAAACAAATCATTTTTGGTTAAAAATTAGCAAAATATTGGCACCAGAATATAGGCTGCTCATGTTTTTCAAATTCATTTGTTTCTACATAGTGCGCCGCTGAGTTGCCGACGCGACAGCGGTACGTCGTTTTTTGGTCAAAAATAGCAAAAAAATATGGATATAACGATTTTCAATTTGCAAAAGTTGCGCCACTGACTTGCCCGAACCTAATTTTCTGCTCTAGTCACATGTGGTCTAGCCACCTAATCTGCTCGAGCACTAGATCTTTGCCTTCACTTCATATTGAACTCTGATACGGTTTTAGAATGAGATGATTATTACGACTTGACTTCACTCTTGCGCCAATTGACGTTGTGACGTTGTTGACCATGGTGACCAAAAACCCTCAGAGCAGGCCCTGGTGGTAATGGGTTTTCACCTAAGAAGACAGGTTTTGAGTGAATTTATGTGGCTAGTGTCGCTTTTTGCAGAAGTAACACACTGTATGTCTGTATTACATAATGCAAGACATCATCGTGTGTCTTTCAAAACAACGTTACCAAATACACCCATAGCAGTAAGTGTGTCTATGAACTGATAAAAAGCGAGCATCGGTTTACTTGAAATATATGAAGGTTGATATGTCTGAAGAACGCATTTGATGCTTACGAGATCGGATTCACATAATAATGCCAGCATAGTTAACAGAAGCTGGTTATACGGAGAGAGAGAGAGAGAGAGCGAGCTGTGAATTACTATTGTGATTGTCCTACGGTACCACAGGATAACCTCATTTATTGTGTATGCAGACACGAACGCATATGCAAAACGTGTAATGTCGCTCTTTACCCCAGAAGTTCCATTTATATTTTGCAGCGCATAGTTACACATTTTCAGTAATTAATTTTTTTAGTAGCTTAACGTTTTACGAAAAATCAGTATCCTTGCATTTAAACGCAATACGCGCCAGCTTTCAACGGTGTTATACTAGTTATACACATGAAAGCAATGCATTAAATTAAAGATATGTTATCTGCATACTTTAGAATTTTGTCTCTAATCCGTTCTGGTACTATCGAATGGTTGACCAAATTTGCTTTTAACTAGGAAATTATTTATTAAGCATTCTGGTGCGCATGCCCGGCGTTCTCTATCACCGTTCGATCCTAAAATCACTTATGCAGTGAAGCGACTATTATTATAAACCCGCGAACGCGCATTGTGTCTATGTTACCGGTTAACCCCGTTTTCAGGACGAACCCGTTTTGTCCTAGTGCGTTAGGCCCAACTAGATAATCCTAGCTCATACCATTCTAACCTGTTATGTTAACCTGTCACGACAAACTGGTCACGCTGTTATTAGTGGAATAGGCGAATGAAATTTGGATTAGCTATAACTAGTAAAATGGGCAGGCCTAATAGGCCTGCGGACGCCGAT
Organism: Melinopterus prodromus; assembly: GCA_964023965.1. Taxonomy (NCBI): domain Eukaryota; kingdom Metazoa; phylum Arthropoda; class Insecta; order Coleoptera; family Scarabaeidae; genus Melinopterus; species Melinopterus prodromus. The sequence goes on along the minus strand of OZ030391.1, from coordinate 48,149,269 downwards.
CTAGGTAGACGCGTGATTATGCTTCTTCGTTCGGCGCGAAAAGAAAAAAATATCGACAGCTGGGCCGAAAATCGACGAAATCAAAATAAAATAAACCTAAGCGCTGAGGATTGAAATTTAGACCGGGGGGCGGTTCCTTTCCAACAATTCGCCGATTTGACTTTTAATATACCGGGTGGTCCTTTTAATTTGAGACTGCTAAATATCTCGAGAAAGAAGCATGGTACGACAAGTGTCTTAAATAAACTTGTAGGACTCAAAGGGGGAAATGAGATGACGATATCAGTTTCATTGCAGATTGCGCTGCAATCGGTGTAAATGAGGCTAACTTCAAATTTTAATGGGATAATACCCACATTTTTTATCAAATTATGATTCTACGCTAAATAAGAAGAGCCTTTTGTCTGAAAATTTTTTTCGTACGATACATGTTTTTCGTGCGTAAACAAACCCTATGCGCCTGACGGCGTAACGCGTAAGATACCAAAACGTGTCCCGGTTCTGCACATACCTTCCTACATTGTACCATGAGTGTCTAGTAGGGCTTCCAATCCCGGACAATATAGTGATCCCGGGATTCCGGGATTAAAGATTTGGTAATCCCGGGATCCCGGGATTCATAAAAACACGCGAAAATTGCCGAATCAAATCGCCTGGGATTCCAAAAGTTACTAAATCCAGTCAGTAAGAAACACCTTAAATATACTTTATTGATCAATATTTTTTACCCCGAAACTTCACCAACGTTTTAAAATTTTGCCTTACATTAGTAGAAAACCAAAATTAACGGTTTAAGGTGTGCGTATTTACATCAATAATTAGCAAAATTAGATAATAATTCGCTGAAAAATAGTGAAAGACGCACGATAAAAGAAATTCTTTGACCGCGTAAAATTTTAATTTTTTCATATTGATGTCAATAAAATATGTTGTTGAATTGTTGTTTTCTTCTTTAAGATAAAATTGATACCTTTTGAATTCATACGTCATTGATGCTTATTATGCAAGTAGACTAACTGTTTGCATTTTAAATAAAACGGCATTCTTTACTAAAAAAAGATAGGTGTATTGACTTACCAGGCTACCAGGCTCTAAACGCATTTTCAAGTGAAGACGTTATTTATTGTTCAAAATTGATGAAATATTCAGTGCAACTTCTTAGAATATTAAATATTGAATTTCAAGTCATGAAAAAAATTAATATTACTTGTACGTCTTTCGGTTTTCTCAAATATAGTTCAAATTGCACAACCCACATTATAAAAATACACAGTGGGCAAAAAAACGGTACAAGTTTTTAATCACTAGTATTTCCAATAATATTTAGTCAATTCAAATATTTCTTTTAAAAACAAATTGCTTGTAGTGTGAAATTGAAACCATACCATATTCACAATAACAGAACGTTTCAATGCAAAGTTATGTTGCTTTATGTTTGGCTATACAACATTTCTGATAACATCGGGCCAATTTAACGTGAAATGAAAGGTGTAATAAAATTAAGAGGTAATGACATTTGTTTTCTTTTGGTCAAAAGGGACAGTAAAGATTTTATGGCATAGTGTACAGGGTGATTTTTCTCGTATACCGGGTGAAATTTTGAACCGTCGTTTTTTGCTGTTTTTACTCAAAAAAGAAGTGGAATTGCGAATATGGTTTGTTTTCAATCCTCACAACATACGCAATTGTTTTTCAAAGAAATGTTTACTTGAATTTACTTAAAATCTTTGGAAACATGAGTAATTGAGCATTTGTACCGTTTTTTTTGGTCCACAGTGTATATATTTTTATCTAGGTGAACTTTTTCACAAAACTTACTAAAATGAGAATGAAGCGATAATTGTGCGTTGAAGAAATGTTAAAAATGACATATTACCGCTGTCACAGCTCATTACAAACTCGGGATGCTTCGAACCTTCGAATATATCGTTTTTTTTTTTTAGTTTAAGATAAAATCGTTAATCTGGAAGACACTTTTTCGCCATATTTTATTACCTATTTACTAATTTTATATTCTGTAGTACATCACTGAATACAGGTAAAGAACAACGCCACATTTTTTTTATTTTTATGTTTATGGTTTTTTTTTCTGTTTTAAATACTGTTATTATTTTATGAGGGTAAGTAACGAAAGAGACTTAAGCAAGTTGATAAGGTTCCTGTTTGCCTCCATATGGAATTATATCTACTTCTTGCAAATTCTGTAAACGAACATTTTATGCGTGATACTTGATTTAATCAAAGAGGGTGTTGTTATAGACTGAAGTTTATACTTTAAAATAACAGCTCAATTGATTTGTTGTAGATAAGTGCCCACATGTCGCCATTTAACAAAGAAATAAGAAAATAATTTACATTTAGCTTTTTCTAGATCCCGGGATTTAGATTTAAAATCCCGGGACCCCGAAAAGGCACATTATTTCTTGGGATTGAAAGCCCTAGTGTCTACTCACTCGTCGCTTAGACTGCCAGACGGCGAGCGCATGCCATGCAGTGGCAGCGGTCGCCGCAGCCGCCACAAATTTCCATCGTCAATAACTTTTAATAGATGCATTGTATGAAAAAAAAATTCAGACAAAAGATTGTTATTATTTAGCGTACAACCATAATTTGATAAAAAAATCATTTCAAACGATGAAGTTAGCCTCATTTTAGCCGATTGCAGCGCCATCTCCAATCAAACTGATATCATCATCTCATTTCTCCCTTTCAGTCCTACAAGTTTATTTAAGCACTTTGGTCATACCATCCATATTTCTCGAGATTTTTAGGAGTATCAAGTTAAACGTACCACCCGTTATATAGATAGATAGACTAAAAATAAAAAACTGTAATAATGATATTCCTATCATAAAACTTATCAATTACTGTCAATTACTACGGCTTCCGCTCACCGGAAACGATGAGTTCATTGGCATTTTAACACACTGTGTAAATTACTATAATAGTGTTCGTCGCCACATAGACTTTTTGTCAATTCATCTACGTATTCCAACAAATAAATAATGCTGGACTTAGCGAATGGGAAAAGTTGATATGTTGATCGCGAAGGATGTCAGATTGTGCAATTTGTTACTGATTACATAAAATGTTTTGATGATGTCTCAGCAATTTTCGAATAAAAAATTACATATATTTTATTATTTATGAATGTGTCTACTAGTATTTTGCAATTTAATATATCATCTAACTCGTTTATACTTTTCAGGTACGTTGTCCTCCCGCTAAAACCCATTGCTGGAACGTAAGTTAACTGAATTTTACACTTTTTACACATTTTACTTAAATATTATCTATTTAAGCTTATATTAATAATAACATTACTACATAGCACCATCGTATAAGATTTTACCACATTATATTTTCGAAACAAAAATCAAATATACTGATTTTATATGTTTTATATAGCATAGAACCATTATTTGATGTTGTAGTCCCTTAGAATTCTAATGTTGTTTCTGTTACATTTCATTGTTCATCTTGACATGTTCAACACCTTCGGGTGTTTTTGGAATTATTATTATTAATTTTAACACGCGCTATTTATACTCCAGGAACATTAGATTTTCACTTCGGTAATTTCGTAAAAGTAGTTTTCTCCAAAAATGACGAACTCAGTTAGCAAAAATTTGATGTCAATAATTATGTTACCAAACAGCAAACAATAAGATATAATAATAATAATAATAATAATAAAATGCTTTATTGTATGTAAATAACTACAAAAGGTACCAATAACACCAAGGTGATTTAAAATGGCACCATTCAAAAATTGATACAGATTAAAAACTGAAACTAATACATATCATCTTCAACCGCTAAGCCTCCCTCAAGAATCTTTTTCTTCAAAATAGCTTTGGTTGTAGTTTTGCTTATAAGGACCGAATTCAATGAGAGTCGTATTTAAGATTCTTGACGCAAGGTAGGAAAAAGTCTTTCTGAAGGATGCTGTCCTGTGCACTGGTACTGTTGCCATGGAGGCGACATAGCGAAGTCTTCTCATATGAGCTTCCCCTCTTAGCTCGATCTTGGCCGCTAGATAGGAGGGTTGACCTTCATACACCGCTGAACGAACCATCTCAGCGTAGTGGGTGAATCGCCTCTCAGTCAACCGAAGCTGTCGGTGCTCCCGAAAAACATGACCCATGTGTTGTCGACGGGGACATCCAGTTGCATAGGAAATGCAACTATATTGTATTCCTTGAAGACGTCTCTTGTTTGCCTGGGAGAGGAACGGACCATAAACGGTGTCACCATAACCTACAGCTGAAAGCACCAACGAATCTGAAACCATAAGCTTAGTATCAGTCGGTAAAACCGATTTAAATTGATGCAATAGCTTCAATTTGGCATACGCAGCCCGACAAAGCCTATCTACGTGTCCATCAAAGGTAAGACCACGGTCGAAGACTATATATATAGTATAATATTAAAACTAATATAGAACATTGACGTTTGATATCTGATCATTAAAGTAACACAACTTTTTGGATTTGAAACGTAACTGTCATAAACTGATATATACAGGGTCTTGCACAATGAGCTACTATTAGAAATATATAGAGAAATAAATGAAATCGTGGATTGAAATTTTGTGGACTTATGTTGTTGGATACGATCGTGTTAACTAAAATATTTTCAGGTTTAGATTACTTATGGTTACACAGGAAATGGTGACAACTTTAATATGTCAAATGGAACACCCTATATTATATAGCATTTTAGAGATCTTCGTTAAATTATAGGTCAATCGTATGTTACATACCCTATACCTAACATGCGTCATTTTGGATATATTAAATTATTACAATACAAAATGACAACTCCAAGGTTACATTCAATTATTTATAAATTATCTGCTGTGACCGTTGGGAAGAAAGTTGTCCGGCAAAATTGTTGAAGGAAAAGTGGGGAAGGTAACATATTTTCACAACCTACGTAGAGTTCGAAAGGGTTGATCAAATTATAAGATCAAAGTTAAACTCGAGAAAAGTACTAGAAGTCTATTTTTTCAAATGGAAAAGCCTATCATATGAATGCATTTAAGAATTTTACAGAAAATTTTAGATCAACTTTCATCATAAAAATTATAAGAGAAGCTACAATAAAACAGACAAAACTAAAAACGAAACTATGTATTTCTATTTTAGTAAATGTTCAGAAACATTTCTGTTTTCTCCTAAACATGTTTCGGTTCCTCGTGTTGTATTGTTGGTGCGGCTTTCCTGATAGAGTCAGCACGTAACTGATCGAAGGCAGCTCGAACTCAGTCTTGCCTGTTCCCTTTGTCATTTACTAGTGGCGTAAAGTCGGAGGAACGCGGTGGATTACCGTATGGCTCATTAAGCCTATTTTCAAACTGACTTTAGTAATTACTTAAGAACCATCAGCCGTTTTCAACCAAGCCAAAAGTTCATTAAGTGCGTTTACATCGAGCGCTAGCATACGATCGAATTGGATCGGATTGAAATTTGTTTTCGTTTGGACAGCCTTTGAGACGCTCAAAATGTGACACATATCAGCTGATGTACTGACAAGCCTTTATCTGTCGATATTGACAATTTTTAATGTCAATTTGATAAGACATGACGTTTTTAAGTTCAAGTCGATCCATATTCGATCGGATGCAAGCGCCCGATGTAAACGCAGTCAATGAATGTATGTTTATACCTTTGGTGATATCAAAATTTATGGAACATGACAAAATATCTGAAACGGTTGTTTTAATTATCAAAATATACATATTCATATCAAATTTAATTTCCAACCTTCAATTGTTTTCAACTTATGACGTCATCGACACTTTTTCTAAATGGCAACCCCATATTTTTTGTATTTATATTGATTACTTAGTTAATTGTGTTTAAGGCAATTTACAAAACTTGTCGAAGATTTTCGAGAAAAAGACATTTGTGTAATACTTTTATTTGGTTATGGAAAGCGAATAGGCAGATACCCTATTTAATTATTTGCGCTGAATATAACCCAGAGTTCAAAAGTTGCATATCACGTCAAATTATTGCGTTTTTTACTTTATCATACGCAGAATGTAAAGTATTGTAATCATGCCGAAAAAGAAAATCTGATGTGGCCAGACACATACCTTTATCATACAAAATATAAAATTAATAGTTTAGCTGTATGAGAATTTGATTGAGATAAATCGTGTCTGCATTAAAATTAAACTAGTTAGCCTGGATTTGACAGATATTTTGATAGTCAATAGTATCAATAGTAGGTATTGTCAAAGCATCAGCATTTGACACTACCTACTGTCATCAGAATAATAGTTATTTATCTCAAAAGTGCCGAAAGTTCGGAATAGCGCGACGTGCGGTGATGCGGCGGGTCACCGATGGCGGAGCGTCGCCGTCACATGTGAGCGAGTCGCGCTATGTAGTTTCCGGCAGGAGTGACATCAACGTTTTTTGTGTTGCTTTTTGAGAAATACGTATTTAAACAAATTCTAAAATGGTTATATTTCTGTATAGCAAATGTTAGGTTGATACCACTTCTACGAAACGTCAAGTTTAAAAAGCTAATTCAAATTCTGACAGATTTATATTCGTTCATGACACTGTAGCTGTCACATCCGTACCAACATACTTAAATATAACTACACTCATCGCTATACTTTATTTACAATTTTCTCAATTTATCGTTTTTACAATTAGATATAACAACGGGTTGATATTTCGTATCAACAAACGATCAAATTGGTGATCGTATTTTATTTGAATTTTGTATTTTGTACTTTGCCGTACTAGAACGGCAACGTTCCATAGCGGTTCTCCAAACTCTGATGAAATCAGCTGTTTTCGAGTGTGACAGCCATAGACATTTCTGTGGTGACAGCACAAAAAATTATTGTCAAATCCAGGCTACTATGTAGTTTCATATCAATGCAGATGCGAGCGATCTCGATCAAATAGAATTTGCTCTTGAAGCTAAACTATTATCTTTACCAAACAATATCATAGGCATAAATTATTCAAAATTTCCTCTACTTTAATTTATTATTTAACTATTTTGTGGAAATTACAGAAATGACGGCTTATTTGCAAAATCGTTGAAAAATGGTAAGAGAAAATAGCCGGTTCCTTTGGACCCTTTTGAACCAAAAGCTTTTCAGCTCTAAGTTTGGTCATGAAACTTCTAAATATGAACTTTCGTTCCGATACCTTTAGTAGTTTCTCCGGAATCGTCGTCACAAAAATCGGGTACACACACACATACACACACACACAGACTTTTTTTGTACCTTGGTCAAAAATATTCAGGGGACCCAAAAAGACCTATTTCCGCTAAAATCCCAATTTCTTTTTTCGGCACGATTACAATACTTTACATACTGCGTATGATAAAGTAAAAATCTGATGTGGCCAGGCACATGACTTACTATTTGATCGAGATCGATCGTGTTTGCATTAAAATTAAACGATTTAGCCAGGATTTGACAGATATTGACAGTAGGTATAGTCAAAAAATCAGCCTACAGGTAAACTATTATTTTAACAAAAAATTTCATAGACATAAATTATACAAAATTTCGTCTATTTTAATTTATTATTTATTTACTATTTTGACGAAATTAGAGAAATAGCGGCTCATTTGCAAAATCCTTGAAAAATGCATAACAACATTGCTATCCGCACTCGAAATACACATTGACTTTGTGTATGACACCAAGATGTTTCAATATAGTTTCCCATAGCGTACGTGCGTGCGTGTTTCTCCTCCTCATCGCATTCTCCATGCATTTGCGTGTTGAATTGACGTTTCACAACAGCTGACGTTCTGACTACTGTCAAAAGTTGCGAAATATCCTGGCTACCTATTATTAATGCAGACACGATTTCGATCAAATAGAATTTGCTCCTGCAGCTAAACTATTAATTTTACCAAAAAATGTTATAGACATAAATTATACAAAATTTCCTCTACTTTAATTTATTATTTATCTATTTTGACGAATTACAGAAATGACGGCTCATTTGCAAAATCGTTGAAAAATGCTAAGAGTAAATAGCCAGTTCCTTTGGAGCCTTTTGAACCAAAAGCTTTTCAGCTCTAAGTTTGGTCATAAAACTTCTAAATATGAAGTTTCGACCCGATACCTCTAGTAGTTTCTCCGGAATCGTTGTCACAAAAATCGGGTACACACACACACAGAAATTTTTTTGTACCTTGGTCAAAAATGTTCAGGGGACCCAAAAAGACCTATTTCCGCTAAAATCTCAAAAAAATTTTTCGGCACGATTACAATACTTTACATACTGCGTATGATAAAGTAAAAATTAGGATTTTAGCGGAAATAGGTCTTTTTGGGTCCCCTGAATATTTTTGACCAAGGTAAAAAAAATGTTTGTGTGTGTGTGTATGTGTGTGTGTACCCGATTTTTGTGACGACGATTCCGGATAAACTACTAAAGGCATCGGGACGAAAGTTCATATGTAGAAGTTTCATAACCAAACTTAGAGCTGAAAAGCTTTTGGTTCAAAAGGGTCCAAAGGAACTGGCTATTTTCTCTTACCATTTTTCAACGATTTTGCAAATGAGTCGTCATTTCTGTAATTTCGTCAAAATAGTTAAATAATAAATTAAAGTAGAGGAAATTTCGAATAATTTATGCTTATGATATTTTTTTGTAAAGATAATAGTAGATAATAGAGATCGCTCGCATCTGCATTGATATGAAACTACATAGTAGCCTGGATTTGACAATACTTTTTTGTGCTGTCACCACAGAAATGTCTATGGCTGTCACACTCGAAAACAGCTAATTTCGTGGCTGATTTCATCAGAGGTTTCACCGCTATGGAACGTTGCCGCTCTAGTGCGGCAATGTACAAAATACAAAATTCAAATAAAATAAGATCACCAATTTGATTGTTTGTTGATTAGAAATATCAACCCGTTGTTATATCTAATTGTAAAAACGATAAATAGAGAAAATTGTAAACAAAGTATAGCGATGAGTGTAGTTATATTTTAGTATGTTGGTACGTATGTGACATCTACAGTGTCATGAACGAATATAAATCTGCTAGAATTTGAACTAGCTTTTTAAACTTGACGTTTCGTAGAAGATTTTTTTTAAAAATGCGTTTTCTCAGAAAGAAACACAAAAACGTTGATATCGCTCCTGCCGAAAACTACATAGCGCGACTCGCTCACATGCGACGGCGACGGTCCGCCATCGGTGACGCGCGGTCACGCGCCGCATCACCGCTCGTCGTGCTATGCCGTACTTTCGGCACTTGTGAGATAAATAAGTAATATTCTAATGACAGTAGGTAGTGTCAAATGCTGATGCTTTGACAATACCTGCTATTGATGCTATTGACTATTAAAATATCTGTCAAATTCTGGCTAACTAGTTTGATTTTAATGCAGACACGATTTATCTCAATCAAATAAATGCAGCTAAACTATTAAGTTTATATTTTGTATGATAAAGTCATGTGCCTGGCCACATCAGATTTTTTATGTTTCTCCTATGGAGCCGTCCATGCCCCACTTAAAAAATCGCTGTAAATGCTTTAAAAACATTTGGGAACTAACTTTTTAGACTTCAGATAAATGTGCAAAGATTATGGTTTACTATGATTTACATTTTGAGATTTCCAGGACAATGGGTTCAGCTAGTATAAATTTCTTAAAATACCAAGATAGCGTTTTTTACTCTAATACCTTTTTTTATATTTTTTGAAATAACATTAAAGATGGCGGCGTAACCATGGCCAACTTTTGTTTTTCTTAAGGGCCCCACGTTGAATTTTGGCATATTCCGATAGTAGTGCCTTTTCTCATTTCCGCAATGTATAACATCTTAGCATTATTTTAGAAAACAATGGTGTAATAATCAAAAACCTTCAGGTACCCAACGGGAGCATGGTTACAGACCGCCGAACTCGTTGCCAAGCAACGTCAACAAAATGCATTTGGATCAAGTAGCGCACACAGCGTTGCGTTTGCCATTTATCCAAATATTTGGTACATTATGGATGTGAAATACCGTTTACCAATAACGAAAATCGTTATATAATAAGGGTTTATTTTTATTCTCATAGAAAGGCCCTATCGTACAATATTCCATGGTGCCATGAAAAACGCATTTAAGTGATACAGTATTTATGTGCCCATAGTGAAGTGACAGTAAAATTTTGGAATGTATTTATTTGTACTAACTACACAACATAAAAAGTAACAACATGTTATCAAACTAAATAATGTTTTCAAAAATCTCGCCATTTTCATGAAGGCATTTTGCACAGTATTCCGTAATACTTCTGCGGCGATGTCAAGTGCGATGACAGTGTCATAAGTAGCAATTACTGTCCGTTCTTGTCTTATAGTCTTATATCTAGATAGTTACTCAATAGTCAATAGTCAAGATGGCCATAGTGTTGTACTTGTAATAAAAACATCACAAGATATGATGATTATATATCATGTAGAGTGAAGTGCAAGAAGAATTTTCACATCAAGTGTGTGGGAATTTCGGAGCAATCATTTGTGAGGATGAAGGATGATGGAACGGTCAAGGATTGGGGTTGCGAGGAATGCACAAGTAACCGAACCTCTGAAGGGGTCGTGGGAGTGACACTCGCGACACAGTGAGTACAACAAGTTTGGAAACAATACTCTCAAAGCAGTTTCAAGTTGTGATTAACACCATCACCAAAACTGTGATTAGTAATTTCGAAATGCAAATAGTAAAGTTAATTATTGATAACAGGAAGCTTTCTGGTGAAATAGCCGAACTGAAGACACTTCTAATGCAGAGCTCTGTAAACAAGAACGTATCGGATCCAGCAGATGGCGCTGGCTTGCCCGCAGCCAAACCGAACCAACAACGGTCTAGGTCTAACACGATCCCCAGAATAACTACAGAAAAAAAACCTGAATATTCCTCGAACCGAGAACCAGCAACGTACATACGCTGAAAAAGGCAAGCAAAGGAAAAACTCGGTAACCACTGCAGTTAACCCAACACCGAGAAATGAAAAAAGAAACATTGAAATAACCAACGATATGGATACACCAATGCAACAAAACAAGAACAACGACGGATTTACCGTTGTAGTTAATAAGAGACGTAATGGACGTAATAACGCGTAATAACAATTCGCGGAAACGCACAAAATACTATAAAAATTAAAGGCGTTCAGCAACGGGCCCATGTGCATATCTACGGCCTTGCAATTAACACTAAAGATGCGGACATAGTAGATCATCTAACTGATAACAATATTTTAGATGTAAAATGCGAGAAACTTGTAGCCAGAAGGCCGATGGATTATTCTTCATTCAAGTTAGCTTGCAAGATTGAGGATTTGGAGAAGATTAAGTCGCCAGATTTGTGGCCTGTTGGTGCGAAAATTAATCGTTTTTTATTCCCGGCGACAAAAAAGATGAAAGAAAAACAAACACAACAAGGATCAACTTGAAATCTAAAAAGATGTTTTATTTATTACACCAAAATATACAATGTTTACAAAACAAAATTGATGATCTCACATTGTTTCTGGACGAAGAATCCTATAAATATAATATCATAGCTTTAACAGAGCACTGGCTAAAAAAGCAACAAATTGAGAATGTAGTGCTACAGAACTACATTCTAGCGTCTTTCTTTTCGAGAGAGTCTGCCCAACACGGGGGTTCCTGTATCTTCATTGCCAAGAGCTTGATAGTTCGGGAATTGGTCGACCTAAAAAATCTATCAAAAGAATTTGTATTAGAATGTTGTGGTGTTTGCTTGCCTGATCTGAGGATTGTTGTTCTATGTATATATCGGTCTCCGGCTAGTACAGTGGATGATTTTTCCCAATATTTTGATGAATTAATTCAATCGGTCACTGGCAGGTTCAATAACCATGGATTGTTGGTGTGTGGAGACTTCAATATTAATCTTTTAAATGAAGCAGACACAAAAGTAAAATTATTCAGGGATACGCTGACATCATATAACCTTCACCCAACCATACGGGAGCCAACTAGAGTTTCTAATAATTCGTCTACGTTAATAGACAACATCTGTGTCAATTTTGAAAAGTACCAAGAGAGAGTACTTCCAACAGCACTGTCCGATCACTACGCTCAAGATATTAAATTCTTGGTGGAAAGTCAGAGTATTACAAAAAGTAAGAAAGTAATCACTAGGATAACGGATGGGGATTTAGCAAACATAGAACAGAACTTAAATAACATAAACTGGCAAGAGCAACTAGACCATCCAAACCCCGTACTAATTGTGGAACGACTACTATATACCATAAATTCTTGTATAAGTGCGAACTGTATACCAAAGAAATGGTCAAGGCAAGGACAAAAGCCTAATTATTGGATTGACGAACACCTACGACAACAATGCAGAATTAAACGACAACTCTATGTGGGCATGAAAGAAGGTCAAATATCACTACAAGACTACAATAAATACAAAAAACACCTGAAAAATGCAATAAACATTAAAAAGCGGGAATATTTTTCTAATGCGATAATAGCATCAACAAACAAAATAAAAACTACGTGGGCCATTGTCAGTAACATCACCGGAAAACCAAAAGAGAACTTTAGTGTGGAATATCTAAAACACGTCGATGATTTGAACGAAAAACAAACTTTAAACAGAATTAATTCTTATTTTGTATCAATATGTGATGACATAAATTACAAGACCACTAACAATTTTAATCTCGTAAAGAGAAACAATAGAACGCTATTTCTCTCAGCTACAACACCAACTGAAGTGTACAATTGATGACGAGCCGAACAGCTCGAAATTCGAATATTGCACGAATCCAATAAATATTTCATCAAAGCGTAGTGCATTATTTTCTTATGTACAATTTAATTCATTCCCTGAAGAACACAAAGTCAACTGGACCAGACAACATACCAACTGAATTAGTAAAAGTCTGCTCTAAATCACTAAGCAAACCCATTTCGGCTACAATCAACCGGTGTTTTGAAGCAGAAGTTTTCCCGGAACAATTAAAAAGGTCGAACATAATACCAGTCTTCAAAAAAGGGTCTAGGAGTGAAATATCTAACCACAGGCCAATTGCTTTAATATCCGCGATCTCAAAGATATTCGAGAAAGCCATTTTAGCACGTATAATGGATTTTTCAGAACGATACAAACTAATAACACCTGCACAATATGGTTATGTCAGGGGAAGATCTACGATAGGTTCAATTTATGGTGCATTGAGCAACATCTTGGAAGGCTTAAATCAAAAACAAAAAATGGCTGGTATCTTTTTAGATCTGTCAAAGGCTTTCGATAGTGTGGACCACAATAATCTCCTGACTAAACTTGAATTAATAATCCTACTTGAGTCAACGACAACAACGAGTCATAGCAACTACCCAGCAGGGAGAAGAAATAACTTCTGACTGGGCTACTGTAAAGAAGGGCGTCCCTCAAGGTTCTATCCTTGGACCTGTTTTGTATATACTCTATACCAATGATCTGCCTCCACTTCTCCATCATCCAATGAGAATGTACGCGGATGACACATCCGTTATAATAGGGGCTGACAGTGAAAAACATCTGAAAGAAAGCATGATAGTCAGCATGAGTAAATTGCAAGAATGGTTCCAGGAAAACAATTTAAAACTAAATGTAGGCAAAACACAAATAATCAAATTTTCACTGAGATCGGAACCAGACTTAATAGTGGACTACAATAATGTGATACTTACCTCTGTGCCAGGAGCAAAATTTCTGGGAGTAGTCCTGGATTCACAATTAAACTGGAAGAAGCACATAGATGAACTGAGCAGCAAAATATCTTGTTATGTGTACGCTCTTCGAACAATTTCTTCTCTTGTGAATACACAAGCTGCGCTTTCAAGCTACTATGCATATATTTACAGTAGGATGAACTACGGAATACCATTCTGGGGAAATTCTACGACGGCTCCGAGAGTGTTCAGACTCCAAAAAGCATGTTTGAGGAGCATATTCGGACTAAAACCTCGCGAATCGTGCGTGCAAATTTTTACGACCAACAAACTCTTAACAATGCCAAGCATATACATAATACATACTCGAGTGTGTATGTTTTGTAAAAACAAATTATTCTAACATATTCCGCGAATATGAGACCAGTCACTTGTACGAGACCCGAGCAAATCTGGATGCCACTCTGAGATTAATCACTTAAATGTATTTCTCATGGCACCATACGATTTTCAGATAATAAAAAAAACAAAGTTTGTCGGATATTGTGTTTTAAATACGGCATGTAGCATATCAAATTACTCAGAAAAAAAATGGTGACTCTATATAAAACAACTATATAAAACAAATATGGCGGCCATAAGAAAAATAAAAGTTTCGGTTATTTCTGACGAATTCACAGGTGACAAAAATTTAAACTGTCATAACCAAATTTTAGACAAAAATGTGCCTTTATAATGTTCAAACGCTTTTTTGATGGGATCACAAATAAAGTTGACCATAATACAAAAATGACATTTTTTAGTGTTTCAAAAATAGCTTGAAAACCATTTGAAATTCAACTGTTCATAAATATGCACTACTTTGTCTATTTAAGCGACTTTCTATCTCTACTAATAACAAAAGTACCCATCCAACGTCCCGTGAGATACACTGTATATGTTAGCTTGTTTAGTTATATAAAAATGGTACTTGCGCTTGATAGCGATCTTTCTGAATTTAAATGACGACCCAAAATATGATTAATTACCTCGCTCATCATTTTTTCACTCATTTTTATTTTTTCAGCCATTTTGAATTTGGCTCTTGTCATATCAAATTTGTTACGATCGACCTGGAAATTCTTTAAAACGTAGTTTAAAAACAGCACAAAGTATGAAATTGTTCTATTTTGTGCCTAATATTTCTTGTGGTGCAGTTATTTCTGAAATAGCAGTAATTCACTCGTTTCAGAACTCATGATAAAGTCCTAAACCAGTAAATAAGCCAAAAAAATATCAAACAGTCGATTAGCCACAGGAATTACTTGTGCGCCTGTTGCAGAGGTTTAAATTTCATTTCCTTTGCCACCGTCGAGGGCGTTAATCCGTCTGATGAAAGCAGAGCCCTTAACGCCCGATCGAGTCCTATTATGGAATCCAAGGTTAGAATTCATGAGCACGCGTTTGGTGACCCGGAAGGAGAACACTGAGCAACCGGCCCGGTCCGTTAGGATTCCAGTAGCGGCAGCTATAAAACTATTAGTCAAATTACGTGCCAACCTAAATGCCCGGAACTGTTGCAGCATTCCACCACTAGAGCTCCAGGAGCAGTGGTGGCGGTCATTAGGGTGGGCCCACCCCTTCTAGTCTGCTTTTGCGGACCCCAGATGCCTCTTAGCTCACCTTCATCAGTATAGACCAATATGTCATTTTCGACCGTACAGTTCCTGCCATGCCATAATACCCTCACTCTATTACCGGACCCAAACTACTTGTCACGGCGACAATATTAACGCCGGTATTAATGCGATCGCCAACCAATTTCGAATATTTCGAGCGCTTACAACGACGCAGCATTCGTAGGGGTTCTATGGGTGTACGAAGCAATTGTGTTATCGGACAGTTTAATTAAACACACTTCATATGTTTGAGCTCAGATGGTGTTCAGGTCGGGCGACCTCATTACTTAAAATATAACTCTACATTGGAAACTACATTAAAGCTTATGAGATATGTAATTTATAATTCTGGTATTTGCAGGTTATGTAAGTTCGCAAAACGAATAGGATCGCAAACACTGTCGAACGTTGATTAAAAACTAGTCCGATAATCATTAATTAACTAACAATGGCGATGAATTAGTTGCAGAGGTAGCACTGATAGTACAAAGAACCAATCGGAAACTACAAAACAGTAACATACGTAAAGAACCGTGGACAGTTCAACAACCTTGTTTTTCTGTCAAGTTTTTTTATTATTTTTTTTCTGCGATTAGTAAACTGAAAATATAATTATAAAATATGATGGGCATCATCATTGTTTAAACAAATTACAGGCTATTTTTGTCGTTTTTCTTACGATTATCTCTGGAATACATCATACATTTTGCATAGATGTTGAGTTCCAAGATGATGAGAACGCGAACGGAGATATTGTTGAGCTTCAGGATGTTCATTCACCATATCACACGAGACAGCGACTCCATGGTTAATATCATAATGAATTAAAACCTCTGTCTTAGGCCTTTAATAAAAGGCGAGTTACATTAATGCAAACCTTGCGAGTTACATTAATTCAAACCTTGCGTTTTATCATTTTGTTAGATCCCTTACCTATAATTCCATAAAATTATGTATCATAATGTATTGTATATGTTACGGTCATAGCGATTAATAGGTTATTAATAATAATTGCCAGTTATTATTAATAATAGCAAAGTTACGAGGTTAAAGTGAACAATTTGTCACACGAACCGGCTATTATTAATAATTTCCAGTGTTAGAAGACAAAAACAGCAATTTCTTGGGATACTCTTGAGGTTACTTCCTATTTTTCCGGAAATGACGTGATCATTGAAGTTTCAAATGACACCTTTATAATTTGTGTTACATTTTCAATTAGGATGACAATATGAACACATGAACATATCGATCGTCAATTTTTATGACCAAGGCAACAAAACATAATTTTTTTGTTTAATACTCTTGGTGGTTATAAGTTCATGAAAATTGTCGATAATTGTCAAATAAACACGAACTAAACTAAATCAGTTTTGGCCTAATTTGTATTACTGGCGCCCTCTAGCTTGATTTAATTGTTTTTCGGCCAATGAGTAAGTTTTGTCCCTATACTTCAGGGGCACACCCTGACTATTCGACAGAAATAAAATTTTAGTTTACAATGACACCAAATCCTTGATATTTGAAAATAGCAGCGTGGAAATATGATTTAAAGCGAGGAAATAGAACCATAAAATATTGGGTTAATGATCAAAGTCAGCGTAGTAAACTGCGGATGAATGCAAACAAATGCAAAAATTCGAATTTCACAATTCTCTGTATTGCTGATTGTGTGAGGTTATTGCAAGGTTTATATTTTCGATTATTAATTAAAATTATTGTTCGCTATTAATTGTTGTTTATTGTTGATTCTTATATAATTCGTTGTTTCACATCGCAATTATTGTTGTTTGACTTACAATTTTAAAAATCCCTTTCCTATTTTTCTCCAAGACGGTGACACGTCATACACAGTACTGTCTGTCGAATTCCCAATATTTGATTTTATTGCCCTGCTTTAAACGGAAATTCCACACATTACTTTCACAAATCTATAGCAACTTAATTATTATTAAACAAGATAGTTTTTTGTTGCCTCGGCGACCACAATTGACGATCTATATGTTGCTGTGTGCAAAATGTAACCCTGATTGAAAATATCACACAAATGGCATTTAAAATTTCAATGATTACTTCACTTCCGGAAAAACCGGAAGTCATAGTAACCTGAAGAGTATTCCAAACAAAATGCATTTCTGAAAATATTATTCGTCTAGCGCCATAAAAAAGTGTAAAATTTCTACATAATTGGGATATCAGAATTTATTTAATAAATTGTAAAGCACATTTACAAAAAAGTATCCATACGCATAAAATATAAAAATAGATAAACTTTGACACTGTAAAGACTTTTTGTGGAAATTCCATGATAAGCAAAATGTACAAAACAAAAAATGTATTTAAAATGAATTAATTTTAAGTTCATTTTAAATTTATTTCTCACCTGGTTTCTCTTTCGTCATTATGCAATATATAACTTATATTCGAACCGACTAAACTAGATGCCTACTATCCAATAGCAATATTTGCGACAAACTTGTCATGTCTATGAACCAATTCACCAGCGTCCAAGAGTTGTTACAATAAGGTAAGTTAGATGGCTACCCTCATTGTTACTATCCTTTGAAATGACGAATGATATCTATTACTTGTCACAGTCACAGGCCTCGGTAGCTTAACAGTAGAGCAATGCCTCGATAGCTTAGCGGTAGAGCAATGCCTCGGCAAGACAGAAGACCCTGCTTCGATTCCGGGTTCAGACCGTATCTTTTAATTAATTTTAAATTTAGTTCCCACCTGGTTTCTCTTTCGTCAATATTCCATATATACATATAAACTAGTGGACCTATAGACCGCTTAATGGGTAGATCAGCGATAGGTATAAAAAATCTGATGTGGCCAGGCACATGACTTTATCATACAAAATATAAAATTAATAGTTTAGCTGCACGAGAATCTATTTGATTGAGATAAATCGTGTCTGTATTAAAATTAAACTAGTTAGCCAGGATTTCAAGGATATTTTGATAGTCAATAGTATCAATAGTAGGTATTGTCAAAGCCTCAGCATTTGACACTACCTACTGTCATCAGAATTATAGTTATTTATCTCGCAAGTGCCGAGAATAGGACGACGAGCGGTGATGTGGCGCGTCACCGATGGCGGAGCGTAACATCAACGCTTTTTGTGGTGCTTTTTGAGAAATACGTATTTAAAAAAAATTTTAAAATGGTTATATTTCTGTATAGGAAATGTTAGATTGATATCAGTTCTACGAAACGTCAAGTTTAAAAAGCTAATTCAAATTCTGACAGATTTATATTCGTTCATGACGCTGTAGATGTCACATCCGTAATACCAATATACTAAAATATAACTACACTTATCGCTACAGTTTATTTACAATTTTCTCAATTTATCGTTTTTACAATTAGATATAACAACGGGTTGATATTTCTTATCAACAAACAATCAAATTGGTGATCTTATTTTATTTGAATTTTATTATTTTGTACTAGAGCGGCAACGTTCCATAGCGGTTCTCCAACCTCTGATGAAATAAGCTGCTTTCGAGTGTGACAGCCAGTGACTGCGTTTACATCGGGCGCTTGCATCCGATCGAATATGGATCGACTTGAACTTAAAAACGTCATGTCTTATCAAATTGACATTAAAAATTGTCAATATCGACAGGTAAAGGCTTGTCAGTACATCATCTGATATGTGTCACATTTTGAGCGTCTCAAAGGCTCTCCAAACGAAAATAAATTTCAATCCGATCCAATTCGATCGTATGCTAGCGCTCGATGTAAACGCACTCTAGACATTTCTGTGGTGACATCACAAAAAATATTTGTCAAATCCAGGCTACTATGTAGTTACATATCAATGCAGATGCGACCGATCTCGATCAAACAGAATTTGCTCTTTAAGCTAAAATATTAATTTTACCAAAAAATATCATAGGCATAAATTATTCAAAATATCCTCTACTTTAATTTATTATTCAACTATTTTGCCGAAATTACAGAAATGGCAGCTCATTTGCAAAATCCTTGAAAAATGCTTAGAGGAAACGGCCAGTTCCTTAGGACCCATTGGAACCAAATGCTTTTCAGCTCTAAGTTTGGTCATGAAACTTCTAAATATGAAGTTTCGTCCCGATACCTTTGGTAGTTTTTCCGGAATCGTCGCCACAAAAATCGTTTACACACACACGCACAGACACACACACACAGACATTTTTTTGTACCTTGGTCAAAAATGTTCAGGGGACCCATAAAGACCTATTTCCGCTAAAATCTCAATTTTTTTTTTCGGAATGATTACAATACTTTATCATACTGCGTATGATAAAGTAAAAATACTTCTTTAGCAAAATCAAATTTTCAAGTTGATGTAAAATTAAGTTTCTATGGAGTCATATTAACCACCAAAAATGTTTGCTCAATAAAAAGTAGATCTCCTGCAAGTAATTTATTTGGAGGGTGCCTTTTCTTTTTAAGTTGAATAATTTAAACAATAATTAGGGTATGAAATAAAAGTATAAATATATATAATTCTAATACAACCTACTTAAATAGCATAAAGTTGATTTAACAAATTTAGCTTGTTTTCATAATCCATGCAAATTACGATGACAAATCTAAGTGTTTTTTCAAGTGACAAACAATGACCTGAATAGAAATTTAAAAAATTATAGACCCCTTCCTGAAGACCTAGATTGTTTCCATATTCCTTGGGTCCATCGAGAGGACTTTTTATCAACTTGTATATTTAGTTCCCAGTACTATTGACCTTATTTACGTGGACTACAAAAATAAGCATTATTTGTTCAAATTACTGATTTTATGCCGGAGACCCAAATGTTGCATGACAGTAATATTTATAAACTATTATTTCACAACCTAATATTAAAAATTATCAACTTGAAAAATACTTTACCCTTCCAAATAAACACATTTATTGAGAAATTATAACGTTTAGGCCTCTTGCGGGTGACATATTTTTTCTTAATTGTTATAAGTGGGTTCATCGAGACAACTTGAAATTATGATTTTCCAATTATGATAGGTTGGGCATTACTTATACTTATATTTAATAATAACCACAGATTGGTATAGTAGATTCATGACATTCTATGTATATTGCAGAACTTGTGATATGTATAATAATGGTTGTACGAACAACACTAAAAGCAATTAGATATTCCTCTAAACATGCGTAATTAGAAAGGCAAACCCCCAGAATAAATGCTTTATGCACTTATTAGTGCTGCTCTAACAAATCTATTATGTATAATAAGAATCGCATTATTAAATAACATTTTCTCTTACTATTTAGTTAATATAAGATAACTGGTAGAACACATAAATATATGAATCTCTATTAAATTATGTATTAAAACAGCAAGGGAAAATAATCGATAATAATAGACTGAATAATAATTCAAACCTTGTATTATGTATATTCTATAGATGTAAAAAATATGATTGACATATACAATGTACCTATACATGTACCTATACATGTACATATACATGTACCTATACATGTACAGTAGGGTGACCAACTTTTTCAATTGCCAAATCGGGACGCTTGGGGATCGGGGTTGGGTTAGTGGAAAATATTAAACAAAACGTACTGAACTATAAACAAATTGTACTATTGGGTAAATTTAGAACAGCAAATATTTACTATACGTTTACACTTTCAATAAAAGAAAAGAAGCATAAGAAATAACAATATAAATAATACAAACATTCTTTAACTTTCACTAGTTAAAACAAAAAAGAAACATCACAACATAAATCAAACACAAGTCTACAATTTTTACAAATTGTACCACAAGTACCTAGCTTAAAACAACATTTTTATTATGATAGTATTTTTTAACTAAAAATAAACATTAAATAAGGTGTATGCAAATATTGAAACATACCTATATCAGAATAAATATAAAACAAAACAATATAAAATAAAGTTTCTTTAACTTTTACAAATTGACTATTATTACTTGACTCTATTCTTCCCGTCTGGACAATCTCTGATTTTTTTCAAACATTGTTCTCTCTTCTTCGTTCTTTGCCGCCAAAATTGGTATTTGTACTGTCTGCTGCAATGAATCCATAATTTTATTGAGCAATTCTTCAGCCGTCTCGAGAATAATTTCGTGAACATTTAAAATATTTATTTGAATACCTTTTTGGACATCAAAATATCTAACCAGGAGAGGGAGTATTTTTATCTCTCTGGCTAGATGAGCTAGAAAATATTGGATTTCGAAATTGGATTTCCTCACATTTCTTCTCAACTCTTTCTAGAGGATAAAACACATGTGTTATACTTGATTCTGAGTTAGTTCGTACGAGAAACATCTTCTTTTCAAATATCACAATCGAAAATTGTGGTATGTGCATTGTGCATATGTGCCTTCTTTGCATGCCAAATTTTTTTCTGGTTCCCCTATTGTTACGGCTCTAAAACAAGTAGTTAATTTCGATGAACTTGCTACATCAAGGCATTGATTCTGTTTATTCGATGTATGCTTTGCAATATCGTTTCGGCGACCTCCGCCGATTTAAGACTGCATTGTTAGTTCTGATTGTAAGTTGTCATTGAACGTGCATTTGCGTTTTCTTTCTTTGTATTCCATATTTTTGGAAGAAACTAATCTAGATAGAAGAAATCCCAAGGTTAATTTAGAACAGAATAAAATAAATCGGTAACACATTTTTTTCCTTTTCATTCCAAATTATTAGGATCAATATATCTGTGATTTGCTATGGCGCATTTTATGAATACCAACAAATGTGTAAAATGGAAATCTGATAATAACAAAAATATATTTGGTATTGTGTTGACTGATTCTATTTTTTTTACTTTATCATACGCAGTATGTAAAGTATTGTAATCATGCCGAAAAAAAAAATTGGGATTTTAGCGGAAATAGGTCTTTATGGGTCCCCTGAACACTTTTGACCAAGGTACAAAAAAATGTCTGTGTGTGTGTGTGTGTGCGTGTGTAAACGATTTTTGTGACGACGATTCCGGAGAAACTACTAAAGGTATCGGGACGAAAGTGCGTATTTAGTAGTTTTATGACCAAACTTAGAGCTGAAAAGCTTTTGGTTCAAAATGGTCCAAAGGAACTGGCTATTTACTCTTAGCAATTTTCAACGATTTTCGTCATTTCTGTAATTTCTTCAAAATAGATAAATAATAAATTAAAGTAGAGGAAATTTTGAATAATTTATGCCTATGACATTTTTTGGTAAAATTAATAGTTTAGCTTGAAGAGCAAATTCTATTTGATCGAGATCGGTCGCATCTGCATTGATATGAAATTACATAGTAGCCAGGATTTTGACAAATATTTTTTTGTGTTGTCACATTCGAAAACAACTGATCTCATCAGAGGTTGGAGAACCACTATGGAACGTTGCCGCTGTAGTGCGGCAAATTATAAAATACAAATTTCAAATAAAATAAGATCACCAATTTGATTGTTTGTTGATAAGAAATATCAACCCGTCTTTATATCTAATTCTAAAAACGATAAATTGAGAAAATTATAAATAAAGTATAGCGATGAGTGTAGTTTTATTTTATTATTTTGGTAGGGATGTGTCATGAACAAATATAAATCTGTCAGAATTTGAATTAACTTTTTAAGGTGCGTTTTCATTAGTGATAATAGCAGTGGTAGCAGACGCCGTTATAGTATTTCCAATAGAAAATTGCTAGTGACTCATGTTTATGTACATGCAAACTAATATGTGTCATTATCACGATATGTAAGAAATACTATAATTTCGTATTCTATCACCGCCATTAGCTACCATTAACTACCAATCGGAATGCACCTTTAAACTTGACGTTTCGTCAAAGTGGTACCATCCTAGCATTTACTATACAGAAATCATTTATTTACTTTTTTTAAATACGTATTTCTTAAAAAGCAACACAATAAACGTTGATGTCGCTCCTGCCAAAAACTAGATAGCGCGACTCGCTCACATGCGACGGCGACACTCCGCCTTCGGTGACGCGCCGCATCACCGCTCGTCGCGCCATTCCGTACTTTCGGCATTTGTGACATAAATAACTATTATTCTAATGACGTAGTGTAGGTAGTGTTAAATGCTGATGCTTTGACAATACCTACGATTTATCTCAATAGAATAGATTCTTATGCAGCTAAACTATTAATTTTATATATTGTATGATAAAGTCATGTGCCTGGCCACATCAGATTTTTTTTTTGAAAATCAAAAAATAAAAAAAATCCAACGCGACCTGGCCGCTAAATCTTACACCGCCCAAACGACTCCAGACAAGACTGACATGCAGATTAGTTTTTTATTATAAATAACTTACCAGTTTTCACAATATGCACCGTTTGTACACCGTCACAAGGACTAGATTGTCACCCACCAACCGGCTATTCACTACGCGTGTTCATATAATTATTATGGTCGCTAAGGTTGCGCTTATAATTCGTTATAGGTAGACAACCCTTTTTTCAGATAATAATTGGGAATCTAATTTATGTTCATGGGTATCTTGGAAATTCGAATTGTATTACAAAATCCTGGACATTAGGATAAAATTATCAAAAATCGGGACAAAATTCGGGACGCTTTACGAGTCGGGACGAGTTGTTGAAATTCGGGACTGTCCCGCCCAAATCGGAACGGTTGGTCACCCTAATGTACAGCCGTGGAAAATTCAATGGTAACAGGCTTGCCGCTAGTGTACACCAAACGTAGCTCGGAGATTGTCGGTCGTCGGATACCTACCTGCTAAAGTCATAAAACCAAAGGGCTACTTTTGATTCGTTTCGTTTTATTTTTCTGTATCTATGGAATGAAATCGAATTTCGTATATTTATATGTTTCCGATATCCGAAACTGACAAAAGTGCACTGTAATATTTAATGTATTTTTTGCATGTAGGTGTAAATCGTATTTGCCCCGGTTTCATCTTTGCTACAGATATGCCCTTTAGAACTGATACTACAGTGTTGTTCAGCATTTTAGCTTAATTATAAAAATGTTGTTATTTTTATATTTATTAAAATTATATATTTACGTTCTATAATAACATCCACACACAATTTTCTTTTATGTGTGACATGTAAGGGCAGGATTTACAATCCAATATGAATGATATCACATCAGAACGATATGCAAATAACTTTGAAAAAATTTATAACAAAATCATTGAAATTTCAATCTATGTTTATGTTACTTTATGTTACAATCGTTTTCGCCTTATTGCAAAAGTTTCAAGTCCACTAGTTCCTTGTATAATATTTTGTATTGCGGCCGACCTACCGGACGATCAAGCACAAAGGTAGGTATTACACTATGGGTTCCTTAATTTACTTTTTTGCTGGCCTTTCCGCAAATTAGGCAAATATTGAAAATATGTATCACATAACGTTGTGACTTCGTGCCATCGACACACAATTTCGAAGAGTTACAATGCCCTATCACCTATCTAGCTATTTGATTAAAAATCGTAAATTTGTTAGACAACCACAATTAAATCGATTTTGGCTGATACAACAACAAAGGATTTTGCTTGTTTTCTTAGTGCAACAAATTGACGATACATATGTTCCGTTTAGATTGTCATAAATGTATCATTTCCTAAAACATCAGGTTATACCAACCTCAACAACATATGAAATAAAAGCACTCCCGTAAATTTATATCAACCTCCAACCTCCAACAGAACACTTTTCTTATTTAATACATGCTTATGTTATTCCTATATATTAAATGTTTGTTTTTATGTTATTACATATATTTATGTTATGTTATTACAAATATATTTTTTTACTGTTATACATATATCTATTATTTTTATGTATACTATACTCATGTTATATTTATATTATTTTTGTAGAATACAGAATTATATGCAATTTTCATTACTTACCATAACGTAATTTAAATAAATATAAAACATTTTGAGATAAAAGTATATTATTTCGGTCTGGGACTAAGTAGAAACCGAGAAAAATGAGTTTTTTCACTTACAGGAACTTCCTATCTGGAATTACCTCCTTTAAAAATTATTGACAGCGGATATCGGATGTAGTAATCGGTTTGCCTTGATGCATACACCGACGTAGCCATAATGATGAAGTATTTCAATATGCGCCTAATTAAAATTTTTACAATTATAACTAACGTTACTATGTATTTTAGTATAAATGAAATAATACTGCAATTGCATATCGAAACAAAAATATTAACGAATAACAATCTTTAGCTACGAGCGGCAGTTTCGCTCCGAATATCGAAAATATATGATATAAATACGAAACTCATATTCATACCATCTATATACAGAAAACTTAAAATGAAATGAAACAGAAGTGACTCTTCGGTTTTATCACTACCAGGTAGGTATACGACGACCGACATTCTCCGACCTACGTTTGGTGTACACTAGCGGCAAGCCTGTTACCATTGAATTTTCCACGGCTGTACATATACATCTACAACAACAATTGTTGCAATTATTGCATATCATTGTATACATAAGTATATACCTATTACAGAATGAAAAATAATTAAAAAGTGGAATATTTATAAATTTAAATGTTTCTTCTTTCTCAAAACCGGGATGAGATAAATAAATTCCAACTAAATCCAAACTGTATCCTTAGAAACTGTCTTCTTCAAAATCACATAGGATTACACAGACTTACGGTTGAGGTATGCACACACTTTTGAATACTTTCTACGATAAGTAGCACCTCAATATCTCTTCTGAATTAAATCCATGTTGGTTTTACTTTTTCGTTTTTAAAATCAAACTTTTATCTTATTTTATAATTGCGAAGCGGCGCCGCCAGCCAAAACTTTCTGAGCTATCTCCTCCGAACGGAGAGCACGCACGGCGAAGCCAGACCCCTCAAAATACGCGTCGTTCTTTTCCGGTGGAGGTGAATGTATTTTGGAAACCCTCACCGACGCGCGTGCGCCCCAAAAACGCCCCCGAATGGAGTCGTGCAGATCCCCTATAGCAAGTATGGCGGACGGTCGTGTGACGTCAGAGTCTGAGGCTCGGAGAAACGTCAAATTAATTTGTCAAAACTTACAGTTGCATGTTTGCGTTCATACGTGTATGTAGTGCGTTTTATAGGTTACCTGACGTTGACGGGTAAATATATCACCCGAACCGGGATATTTTGGCCGGAAAGCTGAGAAAACTGAGGAAAATTGCGATGTTTCATATAAGCGCGATAACTTTGATACATATGTTGGCCGAGATCGTCAAAATCTAATGTTGTTACGCGATGCGACGCAACGCAACGCAACGCAACGCAACACAACGTCCAACTTGCCACATTTAGTGAAGTTTGTATAGATTTAACGACAGCAGATCAGGTGCAATGCAATTTTCACTAGAAAAAATCTGATGTGGCCAGGCACATGACTTTATCATACAAAATATAAAATTAATAGTTTAGCTGCACGAGAATCTATTTGATTGAGATAAATCGTGTCTGTATTAAAATTAAACTAGTTAGCCAGGATTTCAAGGATATTTTGATAGTCAATAGTATCAATAGTAGGTATTGTCAAAGCCTCAGCATTTGACACTACCTACTGTCATCAGAATTATAGTTATTTATCTCGCAAGTGCCGAGAATAGGACGACGAGCGGTGATGTGGCGCGTCACCGATGGCGGAGCGTAACATCAACGCTTTTGGTGGTGCTTTTTGAGAAATACGTATTTAAAAAAAATTTTAAAATGGTTATATTTCTGTATAGGAAATGTTAGATTGATATCAGTTCTACGAAACGTCAAGTTTAAAAAGCTAATTCAAATTCTGACAGATTTATATTCGTTCATGACGCTGTAGATGTCACATCCGTAATACCAATATACTAAAATATAACTACACTTATCGCTACAGTTTATTTACAATTTTCTCAATTTATCGTTTTTACAATTAGATATAACAACGGGTTGATATTTCTTATCAACAAACAATCAAATTGGTGATCTTATTTTATTTGAATTTTATTATTTTGTACTAGAGCGGCAACGTTCCATAGCGGTTCTCCAACCTCTGATGAAATAAGCTGCTTTCGAGTGTGACAGCCAGTGACTGCGTTTACATCGGGCGCTTGCATCCGATCGAATATGGATCGACTTGAACTTAAAAACGTCATGTCTTATCAAATTGACATTAAAAATTGTCAATATCGACAGGTAAAGGCTTGTCAGTACATCATCTGATATGTGTCACATTTTGAGCGTCTCAAAGGCTCTCCAAACGAAAATAAATTTCAATCCGATCCAATTCGATCGTATGCTAGCGCTCGATGTAAACGCACTCTAGACATTTCTGTGGTGACATCACAAAAAATATTTGTCAAATCCAGGCTACTATGTAGTTACATATCAATGCAGATGCGACCGATCTCGATCAAACAGAATATGCTCTTTAAGCTAAAATATTAATTTTACCAAAAAATATCATAGGCATAAATTATTCAAAATATCCTCTACTTTAATTTATTATTCAACTATTTTGCCGAAATTACAGAAATGGCAGCTCATTTGCAAAATCCTTGAAAAACGCTTAGAGGAAACGGCCAGTTCCTTAGGACCCATTGGAACCAAATGCTTTTCAGCTCTAAGTTTGGTCATGAAACTTCTAAATATGAAGTTTCGTCCCGATACCTTTGGTAGTTTTTCCGGAATCGTCGCCACAAAAATCGTTTACACACACACGCACAGACACACACACACACACACACACAGACATTTTTTTGTACCTTGGTCAAAAATGTTCAGGGGACCCATAAAGACCTATTTCCGCTAAAATCTCAATTTTTTTTTTCGGCATGATTACAATACTTTATCATACTGCGTATGATAAAGTAATATTTGTCAAAATCCTGGCTACTATGTAATTTCATATCAATGCAGATGCGACCGATCTCGATCAAATAGAATTTGCTCTTGAAGCTAAACTATTAATTTTACCAAAAAATTTCATAGGCATAAATTATTCAAAATTTCCTCTACTTTAATTTATTAATTAACTAATTTGTCGATATTACAGAAATGGCGGCTCATTTCCAAAATCCTTCAAAAAGGCTGAGAATAAACTAAAAAGCTAAACTATTAATTTTACCAAAAAATGTCATAGGCATAAATTATTCAAAATTTCCTCTACTTTAATTTATTAATTAACTATTTTGTCGAAATTACAGAAATGGCGGCTCATTTCCAAAATCCTTCAAAAAGGCTTAGAATAAACTACCAGTTCCTTTGGACCCTTGTGAACCAAAACCTTTTCAGCTCTAAGTTAGGTCATGAAACTTCTAAATATGAACTTTCGTCCCGATACCTTCAGTAGTTTCGCCGGAATCGTCGCCACAAAAATCGTTTACACACATACACACACACACACACACACACACACACACACACAGACATTTTTTTGTACCTTGGTCAAAAATGTTCAGGGGACCCAAAAAGACCTATTTCCGCTAAAATCTCAAATTTTTTTTTCGGCACGATTACAATACTTTACATACTGCGTATGATAAAGTAAAAACGACACGGGCAGATAATTTTCTCTATTTTAATCATTAGAGTTTAGGAGACGGAGGTAATATAGGTGAAATTCTAACACTTCGCCAATTACTGCCATGGCCGAGGGGTGTAAGGTGCCGATTTATTGATTTTTCGACAGGTATAGCTGCGGTTCAAATCCCGATGGGAGTTTTTTTTTATTTTTTTTAATGGTTCATATAATTTGTTTAAGGTGTTTTTAATGCTTTGTTTATTTTTTATCATAATATACAGGAGCTCATTTAAATTGCAACACGTAATACGAATTTATAATACGAATCACATACAAGAAAATGAATTTATTTATCACTAATTAAAAATTATATGAGCACCATATAGATATTATACCGTGTCCGGTAGAAAGTTTGACAACACTAATGGGACAAAATTAAAATATTACCTTTAAAGAAAGTTTTATTCTTCATATAAGCTTCTGATTTAATTCTTCTTTTGTCTTAAACCTCAAATATATTATCTGCTTGCATGTACCGGGTATTACCAAATATATAACAAACTCTTAGGAATAAAGTAGCTTTATGTTCAAAGGTATGTAAATATGATATTTGATAAAAGTAGTTAGAAATATTATAGGTGATCAAATACGAAATTATAATCACGTTTGCCTTTGCATATACAAGCTGTTTTTATTTTGCCAAAAAGATAAAAATGATATTCGCTTTTATCTTCAAAGCTATGCCAATATATTATTTGCAAAAGTATTTTAAAATATTAGGAGGCATTAAATATTAAATTAGGTATAATCACATTCTTTTGACACAGTATATAGCAACATTATTAGTTTAAGCAAACTGAAAGCGCTTTTCTAACCAAAGAAAGCTTATGCAAAAGTTAATTCGGCGCAGAGCAATCAATATTTTTCAAGCTACTGAAACAGAAACTAGAAACAGGCCTTCTTGCTTACAGACAAACTGTTACATAATGTAGACAATGAACAGAGATTTCATTTGTCAATCTTTTTTGCGGTCATATACAATTTAAAGAAAATCCAATATACGGGCATATATTAAACTACGAACGTTGTAATAACTGTTTGGAAATCAATGTTGAAACTTCCCGATTTCTGAAAAACTACTCCCAGTGGTGGCAAAGATGTTAAAATCTGATCTGTTCGGAGCTTTCAGTAATTTCAACCAACCAAAGTAGTGTTTCATTTGATTTTTTGAAATCAATGTTGAAACTTCCTGATTTTTGAAAAACAACTCCCAGTGGTGACAAAGATTTTAAAAGCTGATCTGTTCGGAGCTGTCAGTAATTCCAGCCAATCAAAGTAGTGTTTCATTTGATTTTTGTGTTTTAAATGTTTAGAGTAAGATCGATGGAAATTTAAGCGATGTGGCCGTCATTATGCTCGGTCAAGATGTTCTACAATGACCCCTGGTATACTCCAGAACGTTATTATAATTTCGACTACTGAATGGGGTGTAAAGCCATTGTTTTTTTAAACTATCGGTGATATCACTCTCCTTCAAAAAATATGGGTTAAATATTACGGTTCAATGCACCATTAAACAAACACGCTTTTCTATTTCAATTTTCAACATGGTGACAAGTCAAGAGATGTAAATTTTGAAAAGTGTTGTGCACCTACGCCTTGAAAATCTATATTTAAAATTTTGTTCTATTGGCTAAGGAGCAATTTCTTTTGTGCATCAATTTTATATCTAGGATCTTAACACCCCACTGCTACTAACATTGATATCCAATCCAATTTTAAGCTATGAGCTTTATACTAACTGTGATGTAACGTTAGTAGCAGTTTTCTATTTCTCAACAAACCTGTCGATATTAAAAGCTTTTGTTTGGATAAGTACTACAATTTTACAAAATTGAGATTAAAAGCTATAATACAATTGACAATAATATAATGATCATATGCAATCTGTCAGAACACGAGCAGACCGAGGAGTGATTTTGAAACCATTATCCATTTATCCATGGGGGTCTACTTAACTAGAGGATTTAGTCAAAATGCGATCTACCACATAATCAATCTACTCTAGCGCAAAATCGAGTTACCGCCTTACCGCGAGTAGGGTAAACAAATTGGGAAATCAACACTAATCTACCAGTTTTATTAATCCACTGGTTTCATTTGTCTACCAAATTAGCTAGGCTACCGATTTCGGTTTCCTTCCTATCTATTCGGTCTAAATGTCAACTAGTCTATATTATGTAAACTGATTTCACGTATTTTTTCTCACCATTTCACATGCGAAAAAGTGGCTTCTTAATTCTTTATGGAAAATTTGGAGAGGCCTTTTCGGGCGCGCGGAGCGCGCTCGATCCGCTATATGGGCAATTCTACGTTGCGTGAGTTTTTGAAATCGACGCAAAACGGCCCTATGGGCGTTTTTGCTTCAAAATTTTCCAAAAAGCGAGCGATTTTGGTGAACGCGCCTCAACATTCCAACAGCCATTTATTACGCGTCGTCATGGTTGCCAGATAAGAAACGTCAAAAGCGCAGACATAACCTGCAATTTGTTGATTATTATCTTCGGAGCACAACGTCCGTTCCAAATAACCTCTGAGAAACCTATAACGTATGTTCTACGTATATGAATAATTAAGAATTCGCATTTGTCTTTATTACGTACAAATGAAACCTACTACGTATACATACAAGCATAATATGGTATGATTTTACAAATTATATAACAGAGATATCATTCATTGGTGAGTTTGGGTAAGTTTTCCTACGTGTTACAGCCACTGAACTCAATAATACGTCCGACCTTATGTCATTTTTCCTATGAGCCGAGCTGTGGTTACGTATTTAACGTATAATGTACCCGGGTAAAGTGTAGTACGGTATGCCATTTCATTCGATCGATAAATTGCCCACAATGCCACAAAATGCATTTCTACAAGAATTCGGGCGTTTTAGCCGATTAGTCGACAGATGGCGGCTGGCGTACCAGTGGTATTAAACGTCAGCCGTACATAACCTCTGCATAACCTAACATTTTTATGTTTATAAATATGGACTCACTTTGCAGACTTTGCCAATACAAATGGCATATCGTAAGTTTATTACATGTTATTATGAAGGTTTGTTTACGGTAGACCACATTTATTAAATATTTTTAGCATACATACACAAGTCATTCTACCGTGACCGAATGCAAACAATATAGATGTATTAGCGACAACAAAAGGTAATGGAAATAGCTACTGTGAATATCAATACAATAAAGTAATTGTTACTGAAGCCAAGTGTAACATGAGCAGAACCTGATATAAAATTTTGCCGCAATGAGAAGGAACAATTCTGAAAACGGATAATGTTGCAAAAGTTCAAGTAGTATGATTGGGAATTGATAGCACGCCAAAAAGCAAGCCTACAAAGACTAGAGGAATGTTGTCCTTAGCATGATTTTTCTTCTAACGGTGAAACAAAACAGGATGCTTGCTTTACGTAAAAGCTTTTGAAGATTCATCACATAAAAGAATTTGAAGAAGTCGAACAATTTTTTATCAACGTTATTGTGGAATTTATTATTAGAATAAACCTTTGTGGATCTATACGTTTCCGGTATTGTGATCACAGGTAACCCTGAATAGTAATTTAATTCACATTTCTTTAGGTTAACTTTACGTCTGTGACAAAGCTTACTATACGATTTAAATTATCAAATGACATTCCATGAAAAACGTTGAAGACAGGAAGAACACTTTTCTAATGCTAATTATCTCAATGTTTATTCAGTCTTCCTCAAGTAATTTCCAACAAAAAAGTTAAATCAACACGGGTTTAATTCGGAAGAGTTATTGAGGTGTTATTTATCGTAGAAAGTATTCAAAAGTGTGTGCATTCCTTAATCGTAAGCCAATGTGACCCTTAATATGATTTTTAATTTCATTGAAACATCCGTACTGTTCATACTACAAAAGCATTTAGGGGTAGGTCAATTTAATAGGCAGACGAGACAAAGAAAAATTTTAATTTGTAAATATTCCCCATTTTTCTTATTTTATTTTCTGTAATATGTTTATATTTATTTTATGCTGTGCAATAATAAATTATCATATATATTTTTGCAACAAATATTGTTGTACAAATATATAATGTTTTCTGTAACGGAACCTATTTTTAGCCTTGATCATATTTTTTACAAATTATTTTTTGCGTCATACATCATTGGTTATTTCATTATTTATCACTTTACTGGTATATTTTTCTTTTGTTTGTACAATGATTAAGTTACAATGAAGTATGTCTACATAATATACCGTGGCTACCATTTCATTCGATCGATAAATTGCCCACAAAATGCATTTCTATACCTAATACAAGGTTTGAATTATTATTATCTATTATTCTTATTATACATAATAGGTTTGCTCGAGCAGCAATAAAATAATTATATAAAGCACTTATTTTTACTCTTGCGCGTGCGCAATGGGGCTTCTGCCCTTACAAAATCTCCATTTCACATGCTTGCAATTAGGAATAACTAATTGTTTTTACTGATGGGCAAACAAACCAATTATACATATTACAGGTTCTAAATATATCTAGAATGTTATAAACCTATAATTTTCCAAGATGTAGGTATAAATAATGCCCAAACCAATCTGTAGGGTGTATCAAAATAACCTTTTGTGGAAAATCAAAATTTCAAGTTAATATAAGTTGTCTCTATGAACCCACTTAGGTATAACATCAAAAATATTGTCCCCAATTAAGAAAAAATATATCACTCTCAATAGGCCTAAAGTTTATAATTTTTCTCAATAAATTTTTAACAATAGGTTGTGAAATAATAGTATAAAAATATTACTTTAATATAACATTTGGGTCTTCGGCACTTGGCATAAAATTGAGTAATTTTAACAAATAATGGTTATTTTTGTAAATAAGCTCAATGGTGCTGGGAAAAAAATATACAAAGTTGATAAAAAGTTGTTTCTATAGTCCTATGTATACAACAAAAAAATAGCATACATAAAAACAATCTAGGTCTTCTGCATGGTGTCTGGAATTTTTTCATGTTTTTAAATTTTTACTTAGATCATGTGCATTTCTTGAAAAAAAATTCGGTTATCGTCGTAATTTGTATGGATTATAAATATATAATTTTTTAAGTTTTTTGAATTACTCAATTTTATGCAATTTAAGTAGGTTGTATTAGAATTATATCTGTTTATACTTTTATTTCACACCCTACTATTGTTAAAATTATTCAACTTGAAAAAAGGTTTTTTTTCTTGCGGGAGATCTTTTTTTAAATTAAGGCAACTTTTTTGGTGGGTAATATGAGGCCATAAAAATAACTTTACATCAACTTGAAAATTTGATTTTGCAAAAGAAGTCTTTTTGTAGATACCCACTGTCTATGCGGTCTATCGATTCCTGCGATCTACCGATTCACTGATCTACCCAATAGGCGGTCTATAGGTCCACTAGTCTTATTTTATAATTGCGAAGCGGCGCCGCCAGCCAAAACTTTCTGAGCTATCTCCTCCGAACGGAGAGCACGCACGGCGAAGCCAGACCCCTCAAAATACGCGTCGTTCTTTTCCGGTGGAGGTGAATGTATTTTGGAAACCCTCACCGACGCGCGTGCGCCCCAAAAACGCCCCCGAATGGAGTCGTGCAGATCCCCTATAGCAAGTATGGCGGACGGTCGTGTGACGTCAGAGTCTGAGGCTCGGAGAAACGTCAAATTAATTTGTCAAAACTTACAGTTGCATGTTTGCGTTCATACGTGTATGTAGTGCATTTTATAGGTTACCTGACGTTGACGGGTAAATATATCACCCGAATCGGGATATTTTGGCCGGAAAGCTGAGAAAACTGAGGAAAATTGCGATGTTTCATATAAGCGCGATAACTTTGCTACATATGTTGGCCGAGATCGTCAAAATCCAATGTTGTTACACGAAGCAGGCAAAAGTGTCCAAGTTGCCACATTTAGTGAAGTTTGTATAGATTTAACGAAAGCAAAGCAGGTGCTATGCAATTTTCACTAGAAAAAACGACGCGGGCAGATAATGTCAAATAACTTATACTGGTATAATGCGCCTAGAAAGAGAGGTTGTTCAGGTTTCAAAGCGAAATGGAAGATACTCTATTCTATTTCTTTCTACAATCACAACATGCTCTACGCGCATGCGCGAGCACTACGCGCATGCGCAAATTAGGCCGCAACAGTGTTGTTTAAAATTCGCGGTCAAATTCAGTCAGCGCGCCTGCGCATAGCGAACCAAAACATTTTCGCTATCTCCTTTCATACGCGGAAAAATATTACATTGGTCGGATAGGGTAAGACGCAGGGACTGGATAATGTTCTCGATTTTAATCATGAGAGGTTAGGAGACGGAGGTAATATACGTGAAATTCTAACATTTCGCCAATTAGTGCCATGACCGAGAGATGTAAGGTGCTGATCTTTTGATTTTTCGACAGGAATAGCTGCGGTTCAAATCCCGATGGGAGTTTTTTTTTAAATTTTTTTAATGCTTTATATAATTTGTTTAAGGTACATATTGTGTTTTTAATGCTTTGTTTATTTTTTATCATAATATACAGGAGGGCATTTAAATTACAACACGTAATTTATAATATGAATCACATACAAGAAAATGAATTTAGGTGCTTCTAAAAAATGGAAATAATAAAAACAGGTGTTTCCTAATTTAGAATAACAGTATAAATCGATTTTGAAATTAACTATAATTATTTATCACAAAAGCATATAGAGCAGCATATAGATATTATACCGTGTCCGGTAGAAACTTTGACAACACTAATGGGACAAAATTAAAATATTACCTTCTCAAAAAATTTTATTCTTCGTATAAGCTTCTGATTTAATTCTTCTTTTGTCTTAAACCAAAACGCAGATATATTATCTGCTTGCATGTACCGGGTATTACCAAATATATAACAAACTCTTAGGAATAAAGTAGCCTTATGTTCAAAGGTATGTAAATATGATATTTGATAAACGTATTTAGAAATATAATAGGTGATCAAATACGAAAATAATCACGTTTGCCATTGCATATACAGGCTGTTCTTATTTTGCCAAAAAGATAAAAATGACATTAGCTAAAGTATTTTTATCTTAAAAGCTATGCCAAAATATTATTTGCAAAAGTATTTCAAAATATTAGGAGGCATTAAATATTAAATTACGTATAATCACATTCTTTTGACCGGACACAGTATATAGCAACATTATTAGTTTAAGCAAACTGAAAGTGCTTTTCTAATCAAAGAAAGCTTATGCAAAAATTAATTCAGCGCAGAGCAATCAATATTTTTCAAGCTACTGAAACAGAAACTAGAAACAGGCCTTCTTGCTTACAGACAACTGTTACATAATGTAGATAATGAACAGAGATTTCATTTCTCAATTTTGTTTGCGGTCATATACAATTTAAAGAAAATCCAATATACGGGCATATATTAAACTACGAACGTTATAATAACTGTTTGGAAATCAATGTTGAAATTCCCGATCTGAAAAACTACTCCCAGTGGTAGTAAAGATGTTAAAATCTGATCTGTTCGGAGCTTTCAGTAATTTCAACTAACCAAAGTAGTGGTTTATTTGATTTTTTTACATCAATGTTGAAACTTCCCGGTTTCTGAAAAGCAACTCCCAGTGGTGGCAAAGATGTTAAAAGCTGATCTGTTCGGATCTTTCAGTAATTTCAACCAATCAAAGTAGTGTTTCATTTGATTTTTTGTGTTTTAGATGTTTAGAGTAAGATCGATGGAAGTTTAAGCGATGTGGCCGTCATTATGCTCGGTTAAGATGTTCTACAATGACCCCTGGTATACTCCAGAACGTTATTATAATTTCGACTACTGAATGGGGTGTAAAGCCATTGTTTTTTTAAACTATCGGTGATATCACGTTTCCTCCAAAAATGTGGGTTAAATATTACGGTTCAATGCACCATTAAACAAACGCGAGTTTCTATTTCAATTGTCAACATGGTGATAAGTCAAGA
Organism: Melinopterus prodromus; assembly: GCA_964023965.1. Lineage (NCBI taxonomy): Eukaryota > Metazoa > Arthropoda > Insecta > Coleoptera > Scarabaeidae > Melinopterus > Melinopterus prodromus. The sequence goes on along the minus strand of OZ030391.1, from coordinate 48,112,369 downwards.
AATGTAAATTTTGAAAAATGTTGTGCACCTACGCCTTGAAAATCTTCATTTGAAATTTTGATCTATTGGCTAAGGAGCAATTTCTTTTGTGCATCAATTTTATATCTAGGATCTTAACACCCCACTGCCACTAACATCGATTACCAATCCAATTTTAAGCTATGAGCTTTATACTATCTGTGATTTAACGTTAGTAGCAGTTTTCCATTTCTCAACAAACCTGTCCATATTAAAGGTTTTTGCTTTGATAAGTAGTACAATTTTATAAAATAGAGATTAAAAGCTATAATACAATTGACAATAATATAATGATCATATGCAATCTGTCAGAACATACGAGCAGATCGAGGAGTGATTTTGAAACCATTATCCATTTATCATGGGGGTCTACATAACTAGAGGATTTAGTCAAAAAGCGATCTACCACATAATCAATCTACTCTATCGCAAAGTCGAGTTACAGCCTTACCGCGAGTAGGGTAAACAAATTGGGAAAACAACACTAATCTACCAGTTTTATTAATCCACTGGCTTCATTTGTCTACCAAATTAGCTAGGCTACCGATTTCGATTTCCTTCCTATCTATCCGGTCTAAATGTCAACTAGTGTTGATATAAAGTTGTTTCTACGGACTCATATAAACAACAAATTAAAATAGCCTCAATAAAAAAAATAGTTTCCCGCAAGTGAAAGATAAAATATAATTTGACGTAATAAATTTAATTTTTTAAGGTTTGTTTTTCTTCTCAAGTTGAATAATTTAAACAATTTGTATGGTGTGAAACAAAAGTATAAAAAATATAGTTATAAAGTTGTTTAGTAAAGTAAAACACCTCTTTGTTGCAACTTATAATTTATTTATTTCAGACCTGTTTCGCCCTTTCAATCAAGGGCATCATCAGTGAAAGTGTCAAAGTTGCTGCACCAACGTCATTAGCCACGTTGTTCAACATAAAAGTCAAAACACAAATATAACGGAGACTGCATGTATACATAGATATGAAGACACTTTAGACATACATTTAAATAATTGACGTCAAACTAAAACATCAAAAAATCTTTCCCATGAAAGTCGTGGTTATATGCACATAGCTGGCGGACGCCTGCCGTATGTCTACAGTGTGTTCATATCTATGTATACATGCAGTTTCTGTTATATTTGTGTTTTAACTTTTATGTTGAACAACGTGGCTAATGACGTTGGTGCAGCAACTTTGACACTCACTGATGATGCCCTTGATTGAAAGGGCGATACCGGTCTGAAATAAATAAATTATAAGTTGCAAAAAAAGAGGTGTTTTACTTTACTATAGTAACAATTTGCAATATGGATCTCCATAATTTTTTGACTATTTAGGGATGAGGGGATACTAACGGTTCCAGCGACATACGTATATGAATGCATTTCGTTTTAAATTAAGCACCAGGAGTATTTTGAGGAGCATAGGAGCGTTAGTGTTTACCATTGTAGACATGGGAGCGAATATAGACTGCCCTCACATAGACTAACTAAATATGAGAGAGGTGCCGTATACTCCTGCATTAAGTTGAGGAACACACTGCCCTCCACAATTAAGCAAATTAGTACGGCATGTGCAGTGCGTAGGACTCTGCCTATCTCTGCGTGCTGGAGCCCTACTCTACTAAAGATTTTTTTAATGTTAATTAAGTATATTTGTTGTCAATCTGGTATAAGGGGTAGAGCTTGTATTGAATACTTCTTGATTTGGTTTGGACGCTATTTTTGACCATTATTTGTTCTAAATGCAAATTAATAATTACTGAAGAGACCTTAATAGACTTCTCCACTGCCGTCTGAAACCCCTGGACGGAATCACACTTCATGGACGCTAGCTAGTCTTTAGCGCTTCTAGTCTAGTTTAGCTAGTTCTTTCAATATTCTATTTGAATGGGTAAAAATTCGATATTGCGTCAGTAAGAAATAGAAAAATTTGAATGTCGCCCAGCTAAAGCTTATGGACAGATATTTTTGATAACAAAAATGGATTCAGAGTATGCTCTAATGGAAGAATACAAAATTTCTACTTTCTAGTTATCATAATAGCGAAGTTAGTCAAGAAAACATCTGATGTGGCCAGGTACATGACTTTATCATATTATTTAGTAAGGTTGTTCAAGCGCTCGCTTTTTTCGAACCGAACACAGTGCGAATAAATGCACGACAATTTGAAAAATCGAGTGTTCGGTTCGGTAAAAAACGAGCTTAATCAGATCGAAGTTGGAGGCTTGAATTTTTGAATTACTCGAACAGCCCTACTATCTATTTAGCAGTGTTTCCAAACGCAAACGCTCATGCGACGATACTGAGAATAGAAACAAAATATCTGTCAAATCCTGGCTAACTAGTTTTCATACAGTACGATCGATCTTGATCAAATAGAATTTGCTTATGCAGCTAAACTATTAATTTTACCAAAAAATGTCATAGACCTAAATTATACAAAATTTCCTCTACTTTAATTTATTATTTAACTAATTTGGGCGAAATTACAGAAATGGCGACCCATTTGCAGAATCATTAAAGAATACTGAGAATAACTCTCCTGTTCCTTTGGGCCCTTTTGATAAAGCTTTTCAGCTCTAAGTTTGCTCATGAAACCCGATACCTTTAGTAGTTTCTCCGGAACCGTCGCCACAAAAAAACCGGTACCCACACACACATACACATAAAGAGATGGACAGTTTATACTTTTTCCATTATATCTAGTCATCCATACAGAATATTAGTAAAAAGTGTTCTGAAAGGGGTCGTCATTTACGCAACTTGTCCTATTTAACCGACTGGTAGCTCTTACAGTTTCTAAGATCCCGTGTACCTCATGTTCACTGAGACACACTGTATATAAGAATCTAGTTTAGTAGGTTTGAATATAAGGTTGGTTAGAGAGAAGTAAATTCTAAATTAATTAAATGGTATGGACTCAGCCCGGAATCGAACCGGCAAGGCAGAAGACCCCGGTTCGATTCCGTGATGAAATGTCAAAATATCAATTGGGACTGTTAGGAGTAGGAAAACATGGAACAACATTCTGTTTCCTGTGTCTCTCTATCCAGTTATCTTTAGGAGACTACTTACTCGACCAAGAAGTATTATCACTTATTCACTGACGTTAATTACAGATCCGTTAAATCTGCATATTTCTTTGGACTTACCATTTACCCTATGTACCTTGAGTAAATACTTCACCATGTATCTCCTAGAGTTTTTGCATTAGGTGTGCTATTTTTTCTGTCTTTCAGTTAATTAACAGTGCTTGATTTGTCTAATTTCTTAAATGTTGTTTACTTTTTTTATTAATAATGAGGACTTTGGAATAAAAAGCTTGGAATAGGTACGATTACGATAATTAAAATTATAAATGGTCGTCGTCGTAACCTGGATGACGTCGGGTTGTTATGCAGAATCATAGATGAACTTTTGTCAATTTAATTTAAAATTTCTGACCAAATCTTTATAATTTACACGTCAGATGTAATTGAAAGCCGCTCTTCTGAGAGCAAAAGTTGATCGGGAAAAGTTTACCGAGTCGCTCGTTGAACTTTAATTGAAAATATTTTTTTTTTGCTTTCGTATGCATGTCGATAAAGTTTTATTGGACGGAGCTCGTCCTCGGTGATTCCAGTGATATTCCATTTTTGTTGTAATTCGACAAGGTATAACAAGGTAGAAAAATGTAGACAATGTTTTACCATTAACACTAGGTATGTCATCCAGTTTACTGTTGTGCTATTCCATTTATTTTTCTCCCCTCTCCTTGTTTTCAACGAAATAATCTTGTCGCTCCTCAGTAGTCGCTTTAACATTTTTCAGGTTTTATCCAAAATGTACGACATTTGTTTTTCTTGGAATTTGTTATTAATATCTCCAGGCTTCAGATTTTTTTTCGGCGGGCCGCTAACAGGTAATGATTCAACTAATTAGTCAACTAAACAAACCGAACGCATTATACAAAGCATTAAAAGCAACTGGTTAAAAAACATATACGAGTAGGACCACAACAATTAAACAAGAGTGACAAGGTCCACAGAGTTCAGTAACAACAGAGAAAATATTCTGGTAAAATAATGGAATAAAAATGGACGAAGAATTCTTGATAAATTGAGTTTTGTAGAAGATTTGTCATATTTGCAAAAATAATTCAGTTATTGACCTCATCACTCGGGAAATTTGGCATACTTTTCGTCTAGCTAGGTAAAAATACCAAATTTGCAAACAAAAAAATGCAAAATTTCAGGTACTGCTCGAACATTGTATAGTAAGCTGTGGTCACCAATCTGACCACAGTTTACAATAAAAGCTAGAGAAGTGTGGTGACATTGTGTAGAATTGCCTATGGTGTTTCTCATTTATCACAATACTGCCACTAGAATCAAAATATCAACTTGACGGTAGGTAATGTCAAACACTGATGCTTTGACAATACCTACTGTTTATAGTATAAAAATATCTGTAAAATCCTGGCTAACTATTTTATTTTAATGAAGACACTACCAATCCCGATCAAATAGATTCTCATGCAGCAAAACAATTAATTTTATATATAGTACGATAAAGTCATGTGCCTGGCCACATCAGATTTTTTCAAAGCGTCCAGAGGAACTGGATGTCTACTCTTAGCGTTTTTCAACGATTTTGTAAATAAGCAGCAAATTCTGTAATGTCGCCAAAATAGTTAAATAATAAATTCAAGTAGAGGAAATTTTGTATATTTATGTCTATGAAATTATTTGATAAAAGTAATAGTTTGACACAGTTTGGCAATGCTGGATAGTATGATAAAGGCACGTGTCTGCCCACATCAGATTTGTTCAAAACATCATTTTTTAACATCTATTTTTGTTCATATCCTCGGCAGTAACAACGAATTTTAAATGAAAATTTTAAGGCAAATTTTTAAACAGTTTGTATCGAAAAAATATATAAATAAAAATGTATTTTTTTTACTAATTGTATGTTATCTGGTGTGCCGCAACACACCAATTGCAGTGCACTAGTATGCTTCCCGTAGAATTAGCGTCTAAAGGCAGAACTTGTGAAAAGAGTCTTGTTATTAAGAAAATCGATGCCAGAAGTCACCAAGAAGAGATATTTTCTCAGAAACTGCTCTCAATTCTGAATTTCTTGCATTAGACTCAGATACAGAAAACATACCAGAACCTGTTGTAACTTTTCTGATCTGTGAAATGTTCTAGTTTATGGATTATTTGTTTAGTGATTCCACATCAACATCATGTCTACCGTTGACTATCACTAGCCACCCCTAAATAAATATTTTTTATTATATAAAGATAATTTAATTGTGTTTCTGCCCTACTAACATTTGCAAATGGTTTCACTTGAAAAAAAAAATGTAAAGAAAGACTCCTAAGCGCCTACGGTATACAGGCTATCTCACGGAATTGATACATTAGAAGTTTCTCATGTTCTACTATTTCTGGAAGCTTGAAATTTTGGAATAAGAAGTTACTCGGTCTGAGCTCTTCAGTTAAAATATTCTCAAGTTAACTGTTACGTCCGGTCACCGGAAGTCGGTATCAAGTTTGTTATTTTAAACTGAATGATAAAATTTTAATTTTATTTTTGGTTTCTACGTATCTAAATACATCATTTTTAATCAGGTTTCCCTATACCTAAATATCACCTTTTTTGAGTTTTTTTGATTTTACTAATTTGTCTGGTGATTTTTGCTGTTACGTTTAAAATTGAATATCTCGGTTGTTATTGATATTGAAAGTTTCATGATTGGTGGTCCAAAACTAGAAACATAGCAAAATAAGACGATGTTTAGTTTATCATGATATCTTATACAGGGCGTTCAAAATTTACAACATAATAATTGAATTTTCAAACGTAAAAAACTATTTTTTTCTAATGGAACAGCCTGTATTTTTTGATACGTAGAAACCAAAAATTAAATTAAAATTATATCATTCTATTTAAAACAACAAAGTTGATATGTACCGACTTCCGGTAACCGGACGCGACAGTTAACTTGAGAATATTTTAGCTGAAGAACTCGGATCGAGTAAATTCTGGTTCAAAAATTTCAAGTTTCCAGTAATAGTAGAACATGAGAAACTTCTAATGTTCCAGTTCTGTGAGACATCCTGTATAGTGCCGTCCTGCATGGGCATATTGGAAGGAAATGGTCACTTTAGCATGCTGTGGATATCATCAAATCATACCAGGACAGTTAAGAGAAATAATTTTAATGCTAGCCACAGAGAAATATTTGATTATTCATGGCATAGTTTCTGTTTCTTATTATACAAACTAATTATTTGTTTTATAAACTACGATTCCTTGTTATGGAACTTTTGGTTCAGATATTTTAACTTTTTTTGTGAACCGTTATTAACAATTTAATTTAAAAAAAAAAATGTTAAAAGCCAATTTGTCAGTGATTAGTCTTTAGAAACGGGTGATTTTATTACGAAATTGTTGTATATGATTAGTATATTATTTGACAAGCACATAATTAAGGATATAAATCGCGAGCATGAAGGTTTATGTAATCATGTGAATGATTTATATCCGTTATGTGCGAGTCAAATACGCCGTTTTATCTACGACTCATAAATACCATTTTATGCAAAATATTTTAAATATATTTGTCAATGATGGGGAGGCGAACTGTCAAATAACTGTCATCCACATAGGTTTTGACAGAGTTTGACACTACCGTTGTATAATGATGACAGTTCGTTCAAATAATGAGGTCTTTATTTGAACGAAGTCTCATTATTATACAACACTAGTGTCATTGTAATCATTGGCGCGTATAATGATGGGGATTATATAGTCATAGATACGTATGCATTGAACTTATTATATGTGAGTAGTAGATAAAAAAAATATGTGCGCATTACGCCCAGAAAGTAGATTTCCGGGCCTCAAGAAGTGCCTGGGCTCGCTACGGTCGCCTGTACAACTCTTCACTCGGCCCGGAAAAGAACCACCTCCTCGGCAATACCTATACTATATCATGAACTATGTTTTTATTGAAAAGTGAAATATTTTAACAAATTATCGTATTTTTCATTTTTACAATTTAAAGTGCAAGTATGTTATTAACTTCCCATCGTATTCCCATACTGTGTATTCGGTCAGTGGAAATTGAATTAATTTTTCACTTTGTGTTGTTCTTCTAATACAAATGGTGCGATGCCTCACGCTTACGCGATTGTGCAAGCATTGATATTACTTGTGAACGGAACTTGAAATCATTGACAATTACAAGCAGAACAGGCACAAAAAGTACGACACTCGAAAGGATGAAGATAATTTAAAATTTACAAGTTCGGTACGCATTCCGAAATCGGAAATCAAATAGGGAAGCGAAGTTTTTGTGTGACTGGAGAGCAGAACGGGTCGTCAGACGACAACCGCTCCGGGATTGCGACCGGGCAGCATTGAAAGGGGTCCCCTTTTATCGAACCTAATCTTTTTACCCTATCCGCAGTCGACCAATTAACTTTACGCGTTTCCGTCTTTTTTTAATTATACAACTACAACGATTCCTTTGTGCTGGCATAATTGAAGTCTTGCTCTGTGATACGTGAATTGATTGAACTGAATTCGTCTGATCGGATGCAGCTGAAGAAGTATTAAGCGGCATCTCTCGTCTTCTACTTTACGTGCCTCTCTGATTTGCTCTCTCTAATCGCTGAAACTCGTCAATCGGAAATATGTTTAATTGCAAACGAATAGTCGCCGATTATCGTCCAATTACCGGAAAGGCACAACGAATAGGGCATGAAGATTAAACTATTTTCTATGTGCTGATCTGTCAGTAGCTACTGTAGTTGAAAAATGTCCATCACCTCTATATCTCCAATTCTATTTCAATTTTCAGTATATCAATATAATTATTTCGAGTAGTCAACTGCAAATCGGCAAATCCCGAAAATATAGTCAACGTGTAGAAAGTTCTGAACCGTCTCACGCATCCTACACCAAACAACACGCACACATTCCGACAGCTTCGTAATGTCGTTATGCTATTTAACGATCAGTGTGAAAAGTAATTGAAAGGATTAATGAAAATATACATTATTTTCTAATCTACAAATTCATCACATACTGGAATGGATAACATACGTACGTAATGTAGATATACTCCTGTGTAGACCGTAGATCACAAGGTGCTTCTTTATAATTTATTGTATTTATTTTAGCCTTCAAACTATAGGTCGCCCAAGAGATCGTGATCCATATAAGTACATTTTCATCAAATAATAATACCACATACTTATAGCGTGATAGAAAAAATAAATTTGATACTCCGTTGTGTAGTTAAATACTATTCTAAAGAAATAAATATTCTAAAGAAATAAAAATAAAAACAAAATTATTTAATAATTTTATCCTCCTTGTTGGCCTTCTTTCCCATTGTTGCAAACCACGACTTCCATCTAAACGATGCAGGTATAGCCCGCAGACCTAGGACGAATACAAATTTGAAAAAAAAGATCGCTCAAGCGCTCCACGGTGTTCTTCTTGGGGATGGGAGTGACCATTGAATCTTTCCATGCTTTGGGAAACACAGACGCATCGATGCATTTGTTTATAACATGGGTAATCAAGTCAAAGACGGGTCCCATCAGAACCCCTAGTGCAGCTCTGAATGGTGGGAAAGCACTCGATGACCTCGCCAACCGAGACACTTCGGAAGGAAAACTGCTCTTGACTTTGCGTAATTAAGTGAACTCTTATTATATAATATTTAATCACTGTAACTAAAAACGAAAAAATCTGAAATGCAATAAGTTTTCCAACACATACAATTGAATAACCGAGTTCGAAAACAGTAGCACAGTAAATCCTACATGTTCGGTTTTCAAACTCGGCATTTCAATTTTAATATCGAGTCAAGGAAATAATAGGTATAACGGTATGGGAATCTAAAATACAATAACAGAAAGGAAAATGTGGCCAGGCACATGACTTTCTCATACTATATATAAAATTAATAGTAAATGAGATTCTATTTGATCGAGATCGGTCGTATCGGCATTAAAATAAAACTAGTTATCTTAGTTTGACAGATATTTTAATACAATAAAAAGTGGTTGGATTTCTTATTATTGTTTTATTTTAGCAATCACTACATGTTTCGTTTCCTAATGGGCACTTCTTCGGGCGCTATAGAAAATAAGATATAAATTACACAATTGACAATCAAATCAAACTCCAAAAAACTCATATGTAAAAGTTACATTTTGTTAGGCGTGGTCCGTGGAGAACATAAAACAACATACAAAGGTCACAAAAAATATATATGAGACTGCAGAACGGTTTTTTTAGAGATTTTTTGACGCTATTGACAGTTGGTATTGTCAAAACATCAGCGTTTGATACTACCTATTGTCATTAGAATGAAACTATTTGTCAAATCTTAGCTAACTAAGATGCAGACACGACCGATCTGAATCAAATACAATTTGCTCATGCAGCTAAACTATTAAACTGGAATTACAAAACTGGATTTACAGGCTTCTTTTTATCATAGGGACCACCAAATACATATACGGGCAGTTTGTCTATATAATAATCATATATTATATGAGCGTATTAATTACTAGAGGTTATAGATCTTCATAATTGGAGTAAAATAGCATTTGTTCAATCCTACCACTGAAATAGCCAGTGTCCATCTTGGATGCGAAAGCAGAAAGTAGTTCTTTACCTCACTAAAGTTGGTTGTCATAGAAACGCGTAGGTGTATTTTTTTCACTCACGCGCTTCCATGGCAATCAGCCCACTGGTTTTGAACGTTTAAATTCAGATACTAAATGATACATTATTTTCTATTTCACTCCCAGTGGAGTAAATAGTATGTGGCGACATTAGTCTTTTCTAAAATATCGTCTATGAGCTCCTTATTTACTGATGAACGACGAACGTCAGTAATAAACAATTTGACACATGTAGTTTGTTTGTATTAATCGGATTTCAACGTCATAAACAGTCACCTACGTCTCTAGATATGAAAAGTAACTAATTTTAGTAACGTTTTTCATTAAATTTACTGACATGATTTAAAAAACGCTATACAGCAGTCATGAAAACTCACTTCACTTTTGTATGTCTTTCCACACTCGGCTCCGCCTCGTGCGGAAATCTGACTATGCTTGATTGAAAACACGTGGTATCTTCACTTGTACTGTAATATACTAATACTTTTTTCTCTATCTGGCACCAGTTTTAAGTAATTGTGTGTAGTGTTTTGTAGGGCCGCTGTTTAAGTACAAATTCGTCGTACACAAGCTTGTCTGGAAGTCACTTGAAGAAATTTGTTTAAATTTTTCTGAACATATCGATTATTATTAATAATTTCATAAAATACGCGTACTAGATAGGTGTGGAACACTTTTCGTTGTAGCACTACATATTATGAAAACATGTGGAAAAATTTGATATTGAAATTTGATTAAGATTTTTGTTCCTCATTTCGTATACACTGGTTGTCACCGTGCTTGTATGAGCTTGACACCACCGCTACAAACTATTATCTTGGCAAAGCAGCTGAAATTATGCATTCACTAATGGTAATAACCAAATATTATCACTACAATAATTCACCACTATACCAACATTGAAGAAATTGATAACCATCGACTAGTTATTGCTAGAAGAGTTCATACAAAAATTGACGTCGGAATAACTTTGTTGGATGTGTTCACAAGCCCGCACTGGTGAGAGCATCTTTTAAATCAACGTATACAATGGAAATTGAATAAAAATGGGGAGTGAACTGTTAGATCGTAATGCACAAGATAGAAAGCATTGCCTATATCTATTACAGGAGTTTGTCTTCGATAACCTTACGATGTACTTAAACGATAACCTTACGATGTACTTAAACTTCTCCTCCTGCAGAAGCTCCTTCTTGGCTTCTCTAAATATAATTATGATTCATCCCCCATCATCAGCAGCATTATTTGCGGCATTAGTAGTTGCGGTGTGTGACTGTGCCCTACTTCACCCAAATTATTACGAAAAACTAGTGGAGAACAACTTTGTGGAAATATATATTATAATGACTTCCAAGCACTTTTCCGCTGCAACAATTTCGTGGCTCTAAGTTTTCTTCTTAAGTTTTTCTGACATCCGGCGACCACGCCACAGCCATTTAGAAGGGAACAGAAGCGGATAGAGAAGACGCAGATATAAAACGAAAACGGAAAAAAATAAAAAGAAACATCCGCTCTTGAATTTCTTTAACATCAGAGAGGCGCCTTAATTTAAATACAGTTTGCGAAATGTATTTGGAAGTAATTGTTCCGTAATTTACGACGGTAGCTTTTAAAGTGCCGGGAAAAGTTCACCATCCTACACACCATAAGTTATTTGGATGGATTTTTACCAAAAAAAACATATTCCGCACTCATCGGCACTAATTGATAATTAAAATGACATTAGCTGTGTTGTTTGCCCTCCCATTTCCGATTTCCTTTGTCTTCTAATGACAAATGTGATTGATTGTAGATAAATTGAGCGATATAGTATATTCTGCCGAGTGCTAGATATATCTTGTACGTACAAAAATATTACTTACTGTAATCAAAAGTAATCTATATTTAAGTTTCGTGTTCAATGTGACACATATTTCCAGAAAAAAGGGAAAATATAAAATAATATTCATAGTAACGTAAGTGTTTAATTGTTGAAGTAATTAATTTGCTTTTGGGGAACATTAACCGATATTGACATTATTAGGCGTTGACAATTGATACACTGTAACACGAACGTAATAGCAGTGATGCCAAATTTGCTTGCAAACAGTAACCTATGATATCGAAGCATTAATATATTCAAAGTTTTCGATTGGTACAGGGCCTAGAAGAAACATTCAATCATGCATTGATCATTTAGAAATAGATTTTGCAAAAATTATACGGAACGTCCCTACAAGATGGTTGAGTTTGTCCAAGGCGGTTGAAATAGTTGTATCATCTTGGCCAGGCATAAAGCAATAATTTAAAAGACGAATGCAATACCTTTATTTGGGAATTTATTAAATCGTAGGAAGGTGAGGTGGTGTATTTCTTTACGCTATTTCCTCAATGTTATGTGCGAATCCATACTAATTTTAGTGAAACGTGATATAACTTCCGTTGAATTAGACGAAGCTGTTTAAGTTATAGGAAAAATTTAATCCAGGTAGAGTTCGTGTTTACAGTTCGTTTACACAAATTATGAAATTATGATTTCGAAAACAGTTGTTTCATATTAGCTTAAATAAGAAAAAGAGAATTAAAATATGATGATATATTGATAGTCACCTCTTTACTAACGATAGCACCAACAAAGATCGTTTGTACGATGAAATAAATGCACTTAAGCCGCATATATTAGAATTACGGAACAATTGCTCAAGTAGTGAAAAGATTAAGTCAACTTACAAAAATAGAATGTAATGGCGGTTCCAGTAGGTAACGCGTTTGTGGCACGTGTTTTTTTCAATCATGGAATCTGTTTGGAGCGGCGATTGAAACAGAATGAGAATAGAATAGAATATGGTTTAAGGTTTATTTCAGAATAAGACAAAACAATACATATCTGAAACAGGTCAAACACAAAGAAAAATCATAAATTATTTTTTTATTTATCATTAATTCCTTTAACGTAAACTTCAATCTATTTGTGCTCTTCATTGCTCTCAATTGAGCCGGCAGCGCATTATACAATTTGCAACCCATATAATGTAAACTCCTCTGGAAAAGAGCACTTTTATGAGCAGGTGGTAGCAGAAAATGATTACTCCTAGTACTATACGGATGCTCAATCCCGCATTGAAAGGAAGAAGTATACTTGCGGACAAAGCAAATGATTTCATAAATATACAAGTCATAGACTGTAAGTATTTTATTTAATCTGAACACTTGTCTGCAGGGCTCTCGATAGCTTAAATCATACATAGCCCTTATTGCTCTTTTTTATGACGAATATACGGTTTATATCAGAACACAGCCCCCAATGAATCAGACCATCGCTAATTCTTGATTGAAAACATGCGACGTAAAACCTACTTACAACATATAGGCTACATGACTTTTTTAGTTGGTATATTGCAAAGCACAGCCTGGATAAGTAATTGCTAACAGTGTCAATTTGACTCTCCCAATGTAGGTTCTCATCGACAACAATACCTAAAAATGGGCAGCTGTGAGCAAACGGTATTTGATCTGTATTTGACAGAGTTAGTGATGTTAAGCTATATTTACTACGGTTCTTATATAAGATACACTTGGTCTTATCACTATTTATTAACAGTCTTATTTTGGCCATCTATTGCTGGACTTCAACATAGACGAGCTTGGCCCGAGCAATCAATTAACTGAGGGTATCATTTATGATAATTAGGTTTATATCATGCAGATATAGTATAACTTCGGATTCAGTAGATATAGAACTAGCTAGATCATTCGCAGATATTAAGAATAGTGTAAGGCCCAGTACTGAATCTTGTGGCACCCCAATTTCTAAAACATCATAGGCTGATTTGAAATTTCCTATCGATATGCATTGCATTCTATTTGAAAGATACGAGCGAAACCACTCAATCCCAACCGCATTTACTCCATAGGATTCCAATTTGCTCAACAGTATAGTATGGTTGACACAGTCCAACGCCTTCGACAGATCAATGAACAGTCCCAAACAAGGGTTCCCAGCATCAAAAGCAATATATAACTTCTTTAAATAAATTAAAAAACGCTGTATTAGTCGATCTGGATGGATAGAATCGATGCTGGTTGTCATCAAAAAGACTATTTTGCTGAAAAAAGCTTAAAATTTTTGAATTCATGAGCATTTCGTAGATCTTCAAAAAAACTGACATGTTAATAGGGCGATAGCTTTTTAAATCTTCAAGATTGCCACCTGTATACAAAGATTTAACATGAGAAATCTTTAAACGAATGGGTAAAACTCTCTGCTGGAAAGAATTGTTGATTAAATATGCCAACGGTCCTAAGATTTGTGCAATCGACTTTTTAACAATAAAACATGGAACATATGTACGATTATTTGTGAACAGCATGGACAATATCAATCTCAGCAATCGGTGTTATACAAAAATAATTTGAATGTGATACCATCGATCTGTTAATTTCTGACAAATTGATGTCAACAGAATCAAATGTGCTCGACAAGGGATCATCAATTAATGAACTAAACAAATTACATAATTTATAATAATCATCACTTTCAGGCAAGGTCGCGTGCTTCGAGAAATTTGTGCGTTTCTTACAGCCAAGATTTCACACAGCCTTATTATCTCAAGAAAGTATGTAAGTGTCGTTCACCTCAGTTTCCTTCAATTTCATATTAAGCTCATAGATTTGCTTTTGCCGCATATATTCATTGGTAAATATAGGATACCTATCACTAAGAAGCTTCAGAGACAAAACGTGTTGTCTGATTCGCAAAATAGATCTAGGTAAAGTCAAACTTGAATTAATTTTGATATGGATTGCAACACAATTTACTTGTCCTTAAAAGCTCCGGAACAGAAGAAGAGATTGATGGAAACAGCGCAGAACATATAGTTCTAAGAAGTAAAATATTTTAGACAGTATTTATATTATATTATTATAAGAAATATTTTGTTTTTGTTATACAGTATCGTACAACAACCTCATAAACATCATAAAACAACTAAAGAAGAGAATATTAGCAATCAGTAAGGAAACACAACCAAGGTACACCATGGTAAATCAGGTAAAACACAGATACGTGGCAATAATGAAAGTTCCGCAATTAACTGGAGATATTATAAAGTTAAGTAATGATTTACCAAATATTTGTTAAATGGTTTTGTCCAAAACTCAGTGTACTTCGTGTGTCATAAATAAAAACTTTTTCCTATCTAACCGCTTTGTACTCAATCACGCAATTCCACGAAAAGAATGAATGTCAAGGAATCTGTTCTGAAAGCAACCTACTGTGGGTTATAGTGTAAGATCCGGTATAAGAAATATATACCTTCAGGCAACCATGGATTCAACAAACTTTTTGATAAGGCAACCTAATACAGTTGGATTAGGAATAAAATAACCTTTCATTTGATATATAATTTGATAAAATAACTTATAAGCGTATATTAATAACGCGTACGTATCTGTTTATACCTGGCAACTCCATAGTTGCGCAGTGACCTTCAAGAATAACTAATCGGAGTAGATCGAAAAATTTAATTAAACATTTTATTATTTAATATCATCAGCACGTGATTTAGCTAGGCTGAGATGTTATCATTAAATAACAGCTGAGGGTATATATTTGTTATACCGGATCTCGCACTATTATTGAAATTTTTACTTACCCGACTAATTCGACCAAAGTTTGATTCTTTTACTACGATCACTTTTATGTAACTTCACAATCTGATGAGATTTTGTTACATTAGGAAAATTTATGAAAAAAAAATCCGGTGCAATTTGAAAAAATGTCCTCAATCTTTACTGAATTCCCTTACAAAATTGGATGGTGCACTCATTTCAACACCAGTTTAATGTGAAAGGAAATGGGGAAGAAAAATTGTGCAAGTAGTAATCTTGCTACGAAGTGAGTTCACAAGTTCTGTCGGGAACGCCGTTAGCGATAGAAATAAGTGGGCCATTCCGAGGAGCAGTGCAGGTGCGATTGTCTGGAATAAACTTTCCTTTAATTTTCCGCCAAACATTTCGAATGAAGTTTCTCGTATGGTGTATTTCATTGGAAGCGATTGGGTGGGGACAATAAGACGACGGAAGTTTGCCTGATCGGTCTTCGTTCCGCAACCTCTTCGGTCGATCCTTATATAACGCGTCCCCGCATCCCCATTTCCTTTTATTGCGCCGCATTTTCGTGAAGTTCAGGCATTCAAGACCCAGTTTAGCAGGTGTTTAAAATCCCCAAACAGGAAGTTCAAAATCTACTTCTCCCTTTTACAGATTAAGAAACTTCAGCGGCAATTCTTCAGTTTTTGTGCTTGGGGATTCTTCGAAATTATTAACCGACATGGCAACTGCTGAGTATAAAACTTATAGTCAAATGTGGCCATAGATTACCACTAATTTTCTGTAATGGAATAGCAGAAGAACTATTCACAGAAGGAACCACTTTAAACAACACTTTAAAAGTAAAACTTCGAAGCAGCGAAACAATTGCCGAGGTTACACCAACTCGCAATATTGTTAACTAAATGTTTGTCCAGATCTGTCCGACTTTAATCTGGCCTAAAAATCAATTGAAATAACACTTCAATAACATTGGACAGTACTTTCAGGCATTATGCGGTTTTACATAGCCACAATCGTAGATATCAACCCAGTCTTCTTTTTAAACCTAGATTACGCTGTTACAATGACACATCGTGATAAAATTCAACATTGCTTGAGAAAACGCAATGTGGTATTCTGATTAAATCTAGCATCCAGCTAAAATTATATTTGTTTACACCAAAATTTCGTAATCAAAACTTTGGGGAGACCGTAAAACTAATTTACATTTCGCTCAGAATTTTTAATTACTATTCCGCCATCAAGCTACACAGGTTGAATAAAAAATCGGAACATAATGTCAACTTATACATATTTTACTCATATTGTACATATTTTCTCTAAACAATAGTAGGTTCTCTTTTCTGAATTCAATGATATATTTATTGCCTACTTTTTCTTACGGTAGTTTTAATTTATTTGGCTAAAACTGACACTCTTGTTTACTCTCGTTTTCGTTTTTTACTCAGTTTTTTTTCTTTTACCCCACGACAAAACTATTGTTATGTATTTGAATACACTGGAAGCGATTGGTGCGCAGTTCACCTTATACGGGCAATGAAGATGAGGCGTTACACCAGCATTGATGTGAAATAAACCTACATCGACGACATGTCTATGTTCAGAAGAATCTAGCAAGTAATATCCCAATCAATACCACCACAGCTAGTAAAAGTGTTTACATGATAATTTATTATCAGTTGTCGCTTTTGGTTTCTGTTCCTTTTATTTTGTGTTTCTAAGCGAGTTAATATAACTAATGTCGCGATACAAAATACACATGGCTATTATGGCTAATCACTAACAGCATACTCTTATCTATTTACAATAAACATACAATATACAATAAACAATAAACATACAACATAAAATAAAAGCATGTCGTATTCCCCATAAACAAACGCAATATTAACTATGTTCATATTAATTCACTCAGGTAGCCACTTTTACATATCTCGACAACAGAGCATTTTAGCGACATATTTAGGACATATTTACATGTAACTTTCCGTTTTCTTATTGTCATTAAAATAATAAGTCCAGCGTTCCTCAAACGGAGTTCCGCGAGATATGGTAACGGAAAGTAGTAACAAATATTTACATCAAATGACAAGATTACTTGATTATCTGTTACCTAACACATAATCTGGCAGAATTATTGTTAATTGATTAAAACGTATCAATCATTATTTTTTCTTTTCAACACAATTGTATCTATAATTTGAATCTGCAACTCATCCTGCAAACTTGACTTTAGGAGAAGAGCAGGTCTGTGGGCTGTGTGTTTTAAATACTTTCAATGTGATCTTCATTCCAGACGAGATCACTATTACCAGACAAGTTCTGAGCGTCTGTATAAAAATTTGTGTCCTACCATTCATCGGACATTAATAAATGACACGATGATTGGCAATTCGAAGCGAAAAAGTGTTTGGCTAACCACGATTAAAGTTCAATACAAAAATTGTTTGATTCCGAAAAAAGGGACGTAAAATACAATATTCTTATGACAACGTACAGATTGTATACGAAATGAGTGCAATGTAAGCGGCACAAAAAGTAATAGAATGTTTATTTTTTTCCCGCAAAAATCTAATTGTCTCTACCCTCAGCTTTATATTACATTTATCGATTTTTTAGGATTTCGCCAGTCGGATCAAGCCGTATCACGTGAACTTCTTGCGTGTGTTGTAAAACAGGCGCGTGATGACATCATCAGCCGGACCAAATCTTTTAATAAATCCATTCATTTGTATCCGCCTATTCTCCGTACACGTTTACATACTACTTGTGTATATATCTATTTTGAAAACCTAAAATAACAAAACCCGACACGCACAACCAGCAACGTCAATAAACTTCACACCGCTCAGCTGATTGCGGAGTAGGTCAACTATTATTAGTCTATAAACTATAACGTCTATAAACGTTAACCCTAAAGTTATGGATTTTCAATAATTAATTACTAAAATGTGGTTCCAGAGAAAGAAAAGAATGTATTTATTTCTTACTGCTGTTATCAAGAACTCCTAAAAATATTTTAGTCATTTTGTATACAATGTCTGTTGTTTCGGAAATGTTACAGAAAATTAATATTATAAACTACAGCAAAAATTCTGTGAAAGTAACGATAATAGCGTAAAATTGTATTGAAACATCACTGCTTATTCGATAGCACCAATATGTATTTATGTTTAATACGTCCCTGTGATTTTGGGAAATTCCTGTGATATTACAGAATCATCAGAGTTATTTTACAGGATATTTTTGCAACTTTACAGAAAAAATACGGTTATTTCACAGATGTATTTTATTACAATTCAACTGCGTTTATTTACAGGCATGTTGGTTACTTCATATAGGAAAATTGCTTTAGATATTTTTAAATGTGTACACAACATTTTACTAAAAATGACATCTACTTTTTAAACAAGAAAAAAAGCGGGATATAAGTCTGACACGTTGTATGATATTTTTGTTGGGGTCCTTCGGATTCCAAAACTCAACCCCATCTCAAGGGTTTCCGCTAAAAAGGTTGAGAAACGCTGCCCTATACTATAGCCGAGTAATTATAATTTTTCCTGTATCATCAAGGTTACATACTATTCGCTCTATCGGGCTTGAAACTGAGGTATTGAGTAAAAAAATAGCTACTATACTATCGTCTTCCAAGCTGCTATAATAATATTTATTCAATCCTTCATAAAAAAACATGTAATATAATCAAATACAAGCTCGCCTAGGCAGAGATGCCTGTGTGCGATAATACAAAGCATCACACAAAAAAACAAAAACAATTTTTTTTTTACCTCTACACAGCTAGAATATGAGTCCCGCCCAATACCACACGCTCAAGCAACAATCCACCGCAAAAAAGCACCTAATTTAGCACACCTGATAGGACCGCCGCATTATCCAGCACAAAGCCTGTGATATGTTTAGAAAACAATTTGATGTTGGAAAATCTCCTGATTCGATAGGGTACAAGGTTGTATAATTTTAACCCGATATAAGAGATATACCTCTGTGAGAGCGTTAATGCAACTCTCCCAACAGAAAAGCTCTCCCTCAGGTTGCCCCTAGTAAGGTGGCGTTGTTGAAAAGAATCGCACCACTTTGATTTATTTTTCTGGATAAACACCAAACAACATTTAATGTATAGCTGCTGTACATTCAATACTCCAGCGCCACCATACAGGTCCCTCGAGTTACAAGCACGTCCTCTACCCAACATAACTCTCAAGATCCATCTCTGTGTTACCTCTGTAGCTCTTAAATTTACTCTATAACTGTCACTCCACACAATTATGCCATATCGAAGAATGGGCTCCACCAGGGCATAGTAAATAATTTTCAGAAGCCTGACTGAGAGTATACTCTTCAAGTGGTAAAACTTATGGACTAATTTTCTAATTCTATCTGCCATATACACAGAATGGTCGTACCATCTCAAATGCTGATCAATCACTATGCCAAGATATTTAGTTTTGAGTGCGGCATAGATCTTATTTTCACAATGACAATCCTGGTTGATTTCACAATGTTTGTCGTGAACCGTCAGAGAGTCAAAACGAGGACGATTTCTATTTATGGGGCTAAAAGCTATAAAATTTGTTTTCTGAACGTTTAGTGTCAGCAAATTAGAGTCAAGCCAGAGCTTAAATGCTGCCATGCCTCGCTCAGCGCACCGCTTTACATCATCCCACGACTCACCCTCAAACATCAATGCAGTGTCGTCAGCAAAAAGTACCATACTGTCATTCATACTGCAGTCAACTATATCATTAATATAAATCAAAAACAAAACGGGACCCAGTACCGTACCCTGAGGAACACCATATCTAACTGTCCTGCTTTCACTGACCATGTCTCCCACCCTAACACACTGCTGCCGATCTTGGATATAACTTCGAAACAACTCCAGAGGCAGGCCTCTAATACCGTACAATTCTAATTTCTCTATCAACCGGTCATGAGCTACCGCATCAAAAGCCTTACACAAGTCAAGAAAAATTGTTAATTGTTTCTTGTTTCCATTTAAAGAACTGTGGACATGGTTTGTTAAGTCATATAACGCATTTTCTGTGCTTAACCCTTCCCGAAACCCGTACTGCTTATCTGTTAAGATAGAACACCGCGTTAGAAACCGAATCAAGCGTCGCTTAATACACTTTTCGAGGAGCTTAGCGAGATTAGATGTTAAAGATATTGGTCTATAAT
Organism: Melinopterus prodromus; assembly: GCA_964023965.1. NCBI lineage: Eukaryota > Metazoa > Arthropoda > Insecta > Coleoptera > Scarabaeidae > Melinopterus > Melinopterus prodromus. The sequence continues at coordinate 48,091,857 of OZ030391.1, read as the reverse complement.
TACTTAGTTCCGCTTTTTACCAGCTTTATATACAGGAATTACAACACTTTTTTTGAATATTTGTGGGAAAACGCCCTCAGTTATAGCTTTATTAAACAGGCAAGTCAATGGTTCTACCAGCCGTGAACATGTCTCTTTCAATAGTTTTGAGCCTATGCCATCAAGGCCAGGCGCAGATTTTGTCTTTAAATCTTGTATATACATCATCACTTCGGCTTCCACAACAGGCTCCAGATGCAACGAGTGTTCATTTGGTTGAATGGTATCTATGTCAGTCTGAGGGTGTGTCAACATTATCTCATTTGCTAATTTTTCACCTATTTCTGAAAAATATTCATTAAAAGCAGGTGCAACTTCAGTAGGATGTTGTAATAAATTCCCCTTCAAATCAATGATGTTTAGATTATTACTTTTATCGTTCGATTTCCCTGATATATCTTTTATTACAGACCACAACCGCGAAGAACTTCCACAAACACCATCCAACTTAGCCTTATAATAGTTTTCCTTTGTTAAACGCAAAAGTTTTCCCAGATAATTTCTATAGCCTTTGTATTGCTCAATCAACTCATTATCGTTTGGATTTCTATTGACCTTAAACTTAAGATTATCCCGATGTCGAATACACTGTACTAATCCCGCTGTGACCCATGGCTTTATTTTTCTTGTTTTGGCGTTACATCTAATTACTTTAATCACAGTGCATGACTCCACAGCCCCGTTAATAACATCTACTAAAGCATTAGCTGCTTCATCAACATTCGTTCAATGATATACTCCAGACCAATCAAGAGTGGGCAACAAAGAATTTAATCTGGTATAATTTACTTTCTTAATCAGCATATTTGAACTTGAATTACTAATAGTTTTAGGAATGTGACTGCTGTCAATAATTATTCCAGTGATGTAGTGATCAGTAATAGCGGTCTTCAATACAAAAGGTGTTAAGCTAATTTTCGCGTCATTAGCCATTTTTAGGTAAATATGATCAATGCAGGTTCTCGAGAAAGCAGTAACTCTCGTGTAGGCATTAATACAAGACTGATACCCCAAACTGCTCATCATATTTTTATATTCTACCACTTCAACGCTCTCACCAAATAAATTAATATGATATATTTATATCACCCACAACTATTGCAATATTCTCCCTACTAATTGTTTCAAGCACCAATAAAAGTAACAATATCAACAGAGTGATTCACTAACTACTAGTGTAGTAACCACTAATTTAAATTATGGAGTAATAATGTAACAATAAACCCGCAAAAAAACATTCACCTGCCTGCGAATTTTGTCAAAATTGATTTAATTTATTACCACAGCAGTTTGCTGTGTTTTAAAGTTTTATTTTACCCAGCATGTTGTATAGGAGTAACATTGTAGGCATATACAATATCATCTCTAGTATATTGAGATAAAACGTTAACACAAAAGGGGTTTATATTATTCCCGTTATTGTGCCTAATTTCAAACGGAAGCAGAAGTCAGAGTACGTAAATCCGAATTACCGTGACAGATTGGGTGTTAAATAACCATAAAGTAAACATTTATAGCCAGAGGAAAGTTATAAATAAATTTACCTCAGGGGCGCCCTGTGACTACTGAAACGCTGCCGCTGGCGTCGCGTCGAGGCAACTGTGTCAAGCTGAGGGTTAAATCTCGTGAGATTTCTTGATTCTATTTAACTACTTCAGCCGTACGTAATTGGTTATAAAGCAATTTATTAATTAGCCAAATATCTCTCTTTGATGCCAAGAGGTTCTTTTCCAAGCCCGGGTAAACTTTTGTTTGTCAGATACTCTTCGCAGCACTCCGCGCCCGGATAGTTTGCTCCCAAATTGGCATCTCATCAAATTGCTCCAAAGGCTAATTATGATTTATGTGAATCAAGAACAATTTGCATGGGAACCTCTAAGTTAATTAGCTGTTTTAATAAGTAACTTTTTAATTAAAAACTTTTAGGTATAATAAACCGTGAAGAACTTTAATAGTATGGTAATTCTCCTTACCGAAGATTTACTTTACGTATATTTTTGATACATTTTAAGCATACAGATGAATTCAATTGACTATGTCTTTATAAGCAGGTGCCTTACTATACAAATAATTAATTTAGCGAGAGATGATATTTCAAAACGAAACTCAAAAGATATGTTTTAAAAGACGGACACAGTTACAATAGTTACAATAATAGTAACAAATAATTGCTATGGTCTTAGATGCATTTTGATGTTACCGTATAAATGATGTGCTTTTGCTGGCCAAATTGCATTTTGCACCATTATTGAAGGTTCTTCGAATATTTGTTATTTTTCGTATATTATAGAATATGAATCTAGAAACTCACCGGTATCCAAAAATTAAGTATGATGGCCATAAAATTGTTTCATACATGTGGCATTGCTTAAAAGTAAAAATTATATTCAAACTTGAAATCACAACCATCAATCTTGATGAAAAATATGAAAATAAATAAATACTAGTAGCTAACATACGTTCAAACGATTCTTTTTACTCTAGTCTCTACGCTGAATAAAGGTATGAACCACGGTCCACTACAACAGTCTGCTCACTTTGCGTCTCAAATTCGTTCATTTCTGCGCATGACGTCACTGCGAGAAGGTTGTTGACACGAACACCTAGGCAACCAAATACATCGGTAAGTTTTTGACGTTGGTAGGTGATGTAGGTTAACTAGTTGACAACGATGCCAAAGTATTAATTATCAAAAAGGCTTGAACGTCACAACATATTAGCAACGAACGCTACTTCTCGCAATGACATAATGACACAGCGCATAAATGTCTTTACAACCGTGACAACAACAATTGGGTAATGGTAGGTGGGGCCGATGCGCGTGAGCAGACCGTGGTTATACTGCGGAATGACCTGAACCTGATATATTATTTGCAAACCTTACTTCTAATCCGCATGTATTCCAATAGTCTTAATAGGCGTATCTCTACAGGGGTAAAATTAAAAAAAATATCTTTGCATGCGGTCACGTGGGGTATCGCTTGAAAGAACTCTTCTGCAATGTTTTAAATTGTATGCTGTAGGCGGATTTAGAGATTTTTCGCAAAACGAGCAAAACATACTTCTTGTTCTCTTTCAGAAACGGCTAGTGTAAACTTGAGAAAATACTGATATTAAAAGTAAACGTAAACTTTACTTTACTTTAATATTCGATAACTAAGAAAATGATGAAGAACTGTGCTTTACTTTCTTGCAAATTATTGATGGGTTGGGGCAAAACTCATGACTAGTCAAGTCTACTATGCCTGCAGAAGTTCCACACGACACATATACGTTTTGATTGCCATGACTTATGCCCCAACCCCTGTATAACGTTTTGAATGAAACAAAATATAAAATTTCTTAATTACCAAAAAAACTGCGTTTTAGAACATGAAAAGCGATGAAAAAATGAAAAACCCTCAAACATTAAGATGTGACAACATGGGTTCACATGACAACCACGACAACCATACCAAATGCAGCATTTTGATACTGACAACTTGAATATTTTACACTTGGAACAATACCTTTTTTTATACTATACCAATTTTATGGAACGGAACTCTGGTGAGCGAGACCTGCGCACTTTCCAGCTTTTTTCCTTACTCTTATCTATTTCTTATCATAGAGCTGAGCAAAGTTAGTGCGAAACTTAACCTCATTAATCGTTAATCCGATAACGAAAAAGTTAACTTCGGTAACCGATAGTCCGTTAATATGCTCTAAATGTAACGGAAGTTAACATTAACCGCTAATCGTTAACTTTATATAAAAAATCTGATGTGGCCAGGCACATGACTTTATCATACAATATATAAAATTAATAGTTTAGCTGCATGAGAATCTATTCTATTGAGATAAATCGTAGGTATTGTCAAAGCATCAGCATTTGACACTACCTATACTACGTCATTAGAATAATAGTTATTTATGTCACAAATGCCGAAAGTACGGAATAGCGCGACGAGCGGTGATGCGGCGCGTCACCAAAGGCGGAGTGTCGCCGTCGCATGTGAGCAAGTAGGGTATCTAGTTTTTCGCAGGAGTGACATCAACGTTTATTGTGTTGCTTTTTAAGAAATACGTATTAAAAAAAATAAATGTTTTCTGTATAGTAAATGCTAGGTTGGTACCACTTTAACGAAATGTCAAAAGTATGGAATAGCGCGACGAGCGGTGATGCGGCTCGTCACCGAACGCGGAGCGCCGCCGTCGCATGTAAGCGAGTTGCGCTATCTAGTTTTCGGCAGGAGTGACACCAACGTTAATTGCGTTGCTTTTTGAAAAATATGTATTTAAAAAAGAATACTTAAAAAATGGTTATATTTCTGTGTAGGGAATGTTAGGTTGGTACCACTTTGACGAAACGTCAAGTTTAAAAAATCTGATGTGGCCAGGCACATGACTTTATCATACAATATATAAAATTAATAGTTTAGCTGCATGAGAATCTATTCTATTGAGATAAATCGTAGGTATTGTCAAAGCATCAGCATTTGACACTACCTATACTACGTCATTAGAATAATAGTTATTTATGTCACAAATGCCGAAAGTACGGAATAGCGCGACGAGCGGTGATGCGGCGCGTCACCGAAGGCGGAGTGTCGCCGTCGCATGTGAGCAAGTAGGGTATCTAGTTTTTAGCAGGAGTGACATCAACGTTTATTGTGTTGCTTTTTAAGAAATACGTATTAAAAAAATAAATGTTTTCTGTATAGTAAATGCTAGGTTGGTACCACTTTAACGAAATGTCAAAAGTATGGAATAGCGCGACGAGCGGTGATGCGGCTCGTCACCGAACGCGGAGCGCCGCCGTCGCATGTAAGCGAGTTGCGCTATCTAGTTTTCGGCAGGAGTGACACCAACGTTAATTGCGTTGCTTTTTGAAAAATATGTATTTAAAAAAAAATACTTAAAAAAATGGTTATATTTCTGTGTAGGGAATGTTAGGTTGGTACCACTTTGACGAAACGTCAAGTTTAAAAAATCTGATGTGGCCAGGCACATGACTTTATCATACAATATATAAAATTAATAGTTTAGCTGCATGAGAATCTATTCTATTGAGATAAATCGTAGGTATTGTCAAAGCATCAGCATTTGACACTACCTATACTACGTCATTAGAATAATAGTTATTTATGTCACAAATGCCGAAAGTACGGAATAGCGCGACGAGCGGTGATGCGGCGCGTCACCGAAGGCGGAGTGTCGCCGTCGCATGTGAGCAAGTAGGGTATCTAGTTTTTAGCAGGAGTGACATCAACGTTTATTGTGTTGCTTTTTAAGAAATACGTATTAAAAAAATAAATGTTTTCTGTATAGTAAATGCTAGGTTGGTACCACTTTAACGAAATGTCAAAAGTATGGAATAGCGCGACGAGCGGTGATGCGGCTCGTCACCGAACGCGGAGCGCCGCCGTCGCTTGTAAGCGAGTTGCGCTATCTAGTTTTCGGCAGGAGTGACACCAACGTTAACTGTGTTGCTTTTTGAAAAATATGTATTTAAAAAAAATACTTAAAAAATGGTTATATTTCTGTGTAGGGAATGTTAGGTTGGTACCACTTTGACGAAACGTCAAGTTTAAAAAATCTGATGTGGCCAGGCACATGACTTTATCATACAATATATAAAATTAATAGTTTAGCTGCATGAGAATCTATTCTATTGAGATAAATCGTAGGTATTGTCAAAGCATCAGCATTTGACACTACCTATACTACGTCATTAGAATAATAGTTATTTATGTCACAAATGCCGAAAGTACGGAATAGCGCGACGAGCGGTGATGCGGCGCGTCACCGAAGGCGGAGTGTCGCCGTCGCATGTGAGCAAGTAGGGTATCTAGTTTTTAGTAGGAGTGACATCAACGTTTATTGTGTTGCTTTTTAAGAAATACGTATTAAAAAAATAAATGTTTTCTGTATAGTAAATGCTAGGTTGGTACCACTTTAACGAAATGTCAAAAGTATGGAATAGCGCGACGAGCGATGATGCGGCTCGTCACCGAACGCGGAGCGCCGCCGTCGCATGTAAGCGAGTCGCGCTATCTAGTTTTCGGCAGGAGTGACACCAACGTTAATTGTGTTGCTTTTTGAAAAATATGTATTTAAAAAAAATACTTAAAAAATGGTTATATTTCTGTGTAGGGAATGTTAGGTTGGTACCACTTTGACGAAACGTCAAGTTTAAAAAGCTAATTCAAATTCTGACAGATTTATATTTGTTCGTAGATGTGACATCCGTGCCAACAACCTAAAATAAAACTACACTCATCGCTATACTTTATTTACATATTTCTCAATTTATTGTTTTTAGAATTAGATATAAAGATGGGTTGATATTTCTTATCAACAAACAATCAAATTGGTGATCTTATTTTATTTGAAATTTGTATTTTGTACTTTGCCGGCAACGTTCCATAGCGATTCTCCAACCTCTGATGAAATCACCTGTTTTCAAGTGTGACAGCACAAAAATATATTTGTCAAAATCCTGGCTACTATTTAGTTTCATATCAATGCAGATGCGACCGATCTCGATCAAATAGAATTTGCTCTTGTAGTTGAACTATTAATTTTACCAAAAAAAGTCATAGGCATAAATTATTCAAAATTTCCTCTACTTTAATTTATTATTTAACTATTTTGACGAAATTACAGAAATGGCGGCTCATTTGGAAAATCCTTGAAAAAGGCTTAGAATAAACTACCAGTTCCTTTGGACCCTTTTGAACCAAAAGCTTTTCAGCTCTAAGTTAGGTCATGAAACTTCTAAATATGAACATTCGTCCCGATACCTTTAGTAGTTTCTCCGGAATCGTCGCCACAAAAATCGTTTACACACACACACACACACACACACACACACACACACACACACACACACACATACATACACACACACAGACATTTTTTGTACCTTGGTCAAAAATGTTCAGGGGACCCAAAAAGACCTATTTCCGCTAAAATATTTCTTTTTTCGTCACGATTACAATACTTCATCATACTGCGTATGATAAAGTAAAACGTAGGTAGAGTGCCGATTTGCCTGTGGGTATGCACCCCAAATAACTGTCGACCTTTTGGTTGCATAAGTTAAATTTTCGAGATGCAAGATATATAATAGACATTAAAAAGATTAATTAAGGTGATTGGAGTTAGAAGAAATGCATTTTAGATTTATTTTTAAGTTTAGGTTTATACTAGAAATGGGGCAGACCTCAGCGAGTCCACGCAGCAGCAAAACGGGCTTTTGAAAGCGGTTTTGCCGTCGTTGCGTAAATTGTAATTTTAAGTACAAAACCAAAAATTCTTGTTTGGTATACATTAAAGATGAATAATAAAGAAAAAAAAGTGTGGACGGTTCATAAATGAGGAAATTATTAAATATTTTGGAGCGGTACTACTCGACGTTCTCCATATGGTTATACGGTAACGGCGTAGGAATCAGGATGCAGACTCCGTAGAGAGACTCGCATTGGTATTATATACGGAGTCGCTTGTACTCCTCCTAGAAGAAATTTGTACTGAAAAAATACAAAAAACTGTCTCTTATTTCTATAGCAATGCTATAAACATTAAATTAGAATGAACGAATTGAGCTTTACATAAGTAAGCAAAATAAGCATTATTTGTCTTAGAATCAAAAAGTATGCAATACATAAGTTGTAGATGATGAAAAAATCTGTAACATTTCTAGAGGTTAACCTAATCTTGCAATTTCCAAGAAAATACAAAAAAATCTTTTTTTAAAGTATTCTCTTTTAATTTTCGCGTTAACCATTTCTTGTAATTGCGAAGTTGTAAAAGTAATCGATGCGGATGTCGGAAACACGGACTGTACTGTACGGGTTATGTACAACATGCTAGGAAAATTGTTCAAACATTGAAAAAGTAGTGCAAAATTTAAGTGAGTTACAAAACAGTTCCACTGAAATGGAGGAGCCCGTATATTGTAAAATCCTGCCAAACAACCACTATTTTTTCCAACAGAAAAAGACATTTAAATAAAATCCAATCCAACTAACCAACCAACCATTAATCCAACCAACCAATAAACCAACCAACTACCCATCCAACCAACCATCCAACAACCAACCATCCAACCAACCAACAAACCAACCAACCAAACAACAAACCAACCAACCATCCAACAACAAACCAACCAACCAACCACCTAACCAACCAACCAACCAACCAACCAACCAACCAACCAACCAACCAACCAACCAACCAACCAACCAACCATCCAACCAACCAACCAACAAACCAACCAACCACCCAATCAACCAACAACCATCCATCCAACTAACCAACCAACAAACCACATCCAACCAACCAACAGTCCAACCAACCATCCATCCAACCAACCATCAAACCAGCCAACCAAGCAACAAACCAACCAACCAACCATCCAACCAACCAACTATCCAACCAACAAACCAACAAACCAGACAACCAACCAAACAACAAACTAACCAACCAACCATCCAACCAACCAACAAACAAACCAACCAATCAACCAACCAAACAACCAACCAACAACCATCGATCCAACTAACCAACCAACAAACCACATCCAATCAACCAACCAACCAATCAACCAACCAAACATCCAACCAAACATCCAACCAACCAACAACCATTCATCCAACTAACCAACCAACAAACCACATCCAACCAACTAACAGTCTAACCAACCATCCATCCATCCAACCAACCAACCAACAAACCAACCAACAAACCAACCAACGAACCATCCATCCATTTAACAACCAACCATCTTTCAAAACTAAACACGAAATTATTAAAAACTAAAATATATTTCAGGTAGAAAACAAAGTACCTACATATTCTAAACAAAAATAAACATCATTATTTCAAAAAACATTCAAAATTGTACAAATTTGCAAAATACGGATGACTAAACTAACAGTTCTAATGCGCTCGGTGGTTAGGACGCTAGGCGCTTCATTCAAATCCCCCAACCGGTACATAGGTAACCCTACGCCACATAGTTCGCTCGTCAAGTAGTTCCGCCACAAAATATTTAATAATTTCTTCATTTATGAACGGTCCACGCTTTTTCTTTGTGATTATTCGTCTTTAATGCATACTGAACAACTATCTATAATTTATTACATAAAATTCTAATTTACCTAATATTGACCGGAACCACAATATTAAACAAAAGTACAATATTTATTATAACAACAGGTATATACTATTGACCGGGGACAATTGGGATCTGGGAAGTAGCTAAACAGAAAACAATTTGCCTATGCGCCAATACGCCTATGCGCCAATACGCCTATGCGCCAATTCGCCTATGCGTTATATACAGACGCCGTCTCGCACAAAGACGGACAGTTCTATTCAATAAAAAAAGCGTACACGTATTGAGGGCTATTGTAAAAAGGGATAATTTATTAATCGTTTCCAAGGAAACATATTTCTGACATTTTGTATTTCAAATGTGTGCAAATTGCTCTTTATAATTTAATTATGCCGCGACAAACAATATCGATAACTAGAGCGCGAATCGTTACTAAGTTGGAAGAAGGGTGTTCTATAAGGGCAGTAGCTTAAGAATTTCGATTGGCTAAGAAATGACGTAAAAAATAATAAATTCCTCGAAAAAATATCGACATAATTCGGTTCTCATCGAGTTTGTAGTTACAGGTTACTACAGGTTACTAAGTGACAACAATTAAAAGATAGGTTTACAATATGGCAATCTACCCAAAACTGTGCTTACTACTTGTACGCCTTTTTACTTTATCATACGCAGTATGTAAAGTATTGTAATTGTGCCGAAAAAAAAAAATTGGGATTTTAGCGGAAATAGGTCTTTTTGGGTCCCCTGAACATTTTTGACCAAGGTACAAAAAAATGTCTGTGTGTGTGTGTGTGTACCCGATTTTTGTGACGACGATTCCGGAGAAACTACTAAAGGTATCGGAACGAAAGTTCATATTTAGAACTTTTATGACCAAACTTAGAGCTGAAAAGCTTTTGGTTCAAAAGGGTCCAAAGGAACTGGCTATTTTCTCTTACCATTTTTCAACGATTTTGCAAATGAGCCGCCATTTCTGTAATTTCGTCAAAATAGTTAAATAATAAATTAAAGTAGAGGAAATTTTGAATAATTTATGCCTATGATATTTTTTGGTAAAGATAATAGTTTAGCTTCAAGAGCAAATTCTATTTGAGCGAGATCGCTCACATCTGCATTGATATGAAACACTACATAGTAGCCTGGATTTGACAATAATTTTTTTGTGCTGTCACCACAGAAATGTCTATGGCTGTCACACTCGAAAACAGCTGATTTCATAAGAGTTTGGAGAACCGTTACGGAACGTTGCCGTTCTAGTGCGGCAAAGTACAAAATACAAAATTCAAATAAAATAAGATCACCAATTTGATCGTTTGTTGATACGAACTATCAACCCGTTGTTACATATATCTAATTGTAAAAACGATAAATTGAGAAAATTGTAAATAAAGTATAGCGATGAGTGTAGTTATATTTTAGTATGGTACGGATGTGACATCTACAGTGTCATGAACGAATATGAATTAGCTTTTTAAACTTGACGTTTCGTAGAAGTGGTATCAACCTAACATTTCCTATACAGAAATATAACCATTTTTTGATTTTTTTTTAAATACGTATTTCTCAAAAAGCAACACAAAAAACGTTGATGTGACTCCTGCCGGAAACTACATAGCGCGACTCGCTCACATGTGACGGCGACGCTCCGCCATCGGTGACCCGCCGCACCACCGCTCGTCGCGCTATTCCGAACTTTCGGCACTTGTGAGATAAATAACTATTATTCTGATGACAGTAGGTAGTGTCAAATGCTGATGCTTTGACAATACCTACTATTGATACTATTGACTATCAAAATATCTGTCAAATCGAGGCTAACTAGTGTAATTTTAATTCAGACACGATTTATCTCAATCAAATAGATTCTCATGCAGCTAAACTATTAATTTTATATTTTGTATGATAAAGTTATGTGTCTGGCCACATCAGATTTTTTTGAATAGAACTTTACGTCACACACGTAAACAAAACCAAATCCCAACTTGCACGGAATGCCTATAACAATCTAAAATGTTTATGTTATTTTCGATTTAACGGACTTGAATCAACGGATGACGAATGTAGCGGTAGTTAATATGTTCGTTGCCGGGTTTGAAAGTTAACTTAAAAGTGATTCGTTAACGAAAAATTTTACTTTGTTAACTAACGATTAACGGATTAACGCTTTTATGTTCAGCTTTGCATAATCACTTTTAAGTTTTCTGGAAAGTATAAACAAAAAGGCAATAAAAAACAATGATTTGTCAAAATTTTTTAGACCGCTTATTCACAATTTTAAAGGACAAAAATCGGGTATTTATCCTTTGCGGATAATTGCGTTGTAGGTATTTTCCAATGCATATTTTGTATTGTTTTTGAATTTTCTAAACATTAAGCAACACACTAAATAAAAATAGTTTCTTAGCCTAACTTGTACGTTTTAAACACTTTTTGATTTTTAAAAAGTTGGGATGTGATGTAGCGAACTAAAGCTATGCAGAGGACGCCTTAATCGATAATGCCACCCGGTGGGATATTGCTAAATTCCTGATCGCCTGTACTTGGCGTTCTCTTATTTCATTACATGCTGCAGTCCTAATTCATCACACTTGACTGTACCCGAGCAAGCAAAACGATGGGAGCTTAAAAACTTGTCAGAGATAAACTTCCAGCCGCAAGGAGTGTTCCAGCTTACACAATGTGAAAAAGTACTTCTTCCATGATAGTTTTATGTATCGGAAAAGTAATGGCACCTACGTCGAATATTTATTTCATTGTACCTATCTCTTTTGTTGTAACATGCTTCAACAAGATATATTCGAGTGGTGTTTATAAGGGACCATACACTATGACAGTAATATTTTTATAGCTGTCAACAGTACATTTCAGTTCATCCAAAACAAAACCTTACGTGAACTATATTTTGTGTATGTTAGAACAGACCATACTAAACACTATGTTATATGTCCTTTTAAGGGAATAAGTATGTATTTATTCCTTATTTGTTTAAATTCTCCATTTGATCATTTAGAATTTAGAGGTTTATTTTAGCGCAGCTACAAAGGTAAAATACCATCCAACGGCTAGCGTGCGCTAAAAAGGGGCGTAGCAAGAAGAGAATCGGCTAGTGTGCGTGCAGAGGCAAATCCGCTCCTCGAATAAACCTTTGTCTTTTAAGTTGCATTTAAATTATAAATGAAAACATCGTAGAAAATATTAAAAACTTATTTAGGTCAACGTTTCAGGAAAATGTATAGTTAATATCTGACGATATAGGTTTGATAAAAACATCTGACAGTGTTTCGGGTAGCTTAGCTGTTAACTGAAATATAGCTGAAGCCTTATGTGCAGACTATGACAACATTTAGAAAAATTGGTGAAAACTAAATAGAAAATATAGATAAATTATTTTATTTAGTACCTACACATGTTACTATTCACAATCTAGTATTATATCTTGTATTGTAACACTAAAACAAACGGCTGTACTTAAAACGTTTAATTAAAATAAATACGGTCACATGTCAAGTAGTCGAAAATATTGTAAATTATAAAAAGGCGGGTTCCGCGTTAGGAGAGCGACGTGTCTACTTCGCGAGCGCTGGATGAATACTGGCGTCACTGGCTTGGCCTTGTTGCTACGCGCTTCCCAATAGCTGCGCGCGGACAACGTGCGCCCTCTAGTTGCTTCTGTCACAGTATACAATATTTCAGAAGTAAGCATAGCACTAATTTCGCTAACTAATTTTATAAATTATTCTTGATTTGACTGACTGGCTGAAAGAACATTTTGTACACTAAAAATATTTTCAAGATATCCAGCTAAGCAGTGCAGGTTTTAATACCTATGCTTTACCTCATTTTACAATAGACATTTCGTAAACTTTTCTTTTCAAATGGAACAGCCTGTATTTTTTTACATTTTGTAATTTCAGGACTAATTTTAATATTTTTTTATTAAAATAATCTTTTGATGAAATACATCATTTTTGAATTTTAAGCAATTAATTAAAATCGGTCAATATTGCCAGAACACTTACATAACTCTCCAACCGTAAAAAATTTTTAAAAAAAGCATTCAAACAAACGTTTTTTGACATTAAACTAAAAAGCTATTATTAAAATATATTTTTAATATACAGGATATTCATTTTATTATGGAAATTTGGTAAACTTTTCTTTCTCGAACAGAATACCCTGTATATTTTTACATTTTATAATTCTATGACTAATTAAACCATTTATTATTAGAATCACTTTGTTATAAGTTTCATATTTTTTTAGTTATAAGCAATTAATCAAAACTTCTGAACTTCAAATTAAGAATATTTTCCCACATACATACAAATTTATCTTAGTCCAACGGATAAACGAATAAACTATTTTTCTACTTTGGTACATTAAATTTATTAAATATAGAAACTTCGAATTGATGAGGCTACCTGAGGAAATTAATTCCCTTTATCCTCAAAAAGTAAACGTTTGGTTAGGCGTCATTGGGGAGATCACTAGGGCCATTTTTTATTGAAGGCACATTGACATCTGAACGCTATTTAGCTCTACTTCAAAATGAAGTAATAGCTCATCTGCAAGTTACCTTCAACGAAAAACTAAATAACATTTGGTTTCAACAAGATTGTGCCCCGCCGGATTACGTGTCTAGTGTCGAAATTATTTAAACTCAATTTTACCGCGGAGGTCGATTGAAGGGAGAGGATCCATTGAATGGCCACCTAGGTCGCCGGATTTGCAAATATTTGGCATATTTGGCAAATATTTTCTATTTTTCTATTTGGGGACACCTAAAGTCCAAGGTTTACACCAATAGGCCGCAAAATATTGATGCGTTGAAACACAGGATAGTGGACGAAGTTCAGAGAATTACTATCGAACATTTAGAAAACTGTTTACGGGAATTTGTTGATAGATTGGGACATTGTCAAGCCGCTCAGGGATGGCAGTATGAAAATTTAATTTAATTGTTTATTTGTCTTCAATTTGATATTATTTAACCGTTCAGCCAAAATAAATGTTTTGGAGTTTTGATTAATTGCTAATAACTAAAAATTGATGCAGATGATGCGATGTACAGGATGTTAAATGAGAAAAAGGAAAAGTTTTCTATACTTTCATAAGAAAATAAACACCCTGCATATTAAAAATATATTTAAGCAGAACTTGTTTTGTTTTACAAAAAAACATTTTTTTGTCTGAGAATTATGGATAATTATGTAGGTGCTCCGGTAATTTTGACTAATTTTAATTAGTGATGCATTCTATAAAAAATTATTTCAATAAAAATTGTTTTGAGTTAGTCTTCGAATTACAAAATGTAAAAATATACAAGGTGTTCTATTTAAAATAAAAAAGTTTACGAAATTTCCATAATATAATGAAAATATATTAAAAATATATTTGAACGCTAGCTTGTGTAAAGCAAAAAAAAAATTATTTTAATGTTTTTTTGATTTTTTTTACGGTTATATGGGTGTTCTGGTAATTTTGACTAATTTTAATTAATTACATAAAACTCAAAAATGATGCAATTTACAAAAACATTATTTTAATGAAAAATGTTTAAAATTAGTCCTAAAATTTCAAAATGTAAAAATATACAGGGTGTGATTTTTTTTAAGTTTCTTACCGTTGGAGAATTATTTGGGTGTTCCGGTAATTTTGGCTAACCCTGTATATGTGACCCAGATAGTAATAATCGCCCTAACCGCTCGTTTCGGTAGTATTTGCTCCTATGTTTGAAAGCTCTAAACTCTAACAGCTACTGAACAATAAATTAATTAAATAAATTGTCATACTACTGAATTATTTCTACATAAGTTTTATATTTTTGAACTACCAACATACCGCCGTAACGGTAGTTGACAGTACTTTAAAGATTGTGGAGACGACTTGGCCAACTTTTGCGTTTCTTATGGGCGCCAGATTAAGTCAGATAACAGAACGTTTAAAAGTGGCTAAGTTGGAAATAAATCCAAATAAGTCGGGAATTGGTATATTTAGTTTAACTGAATAACATATCATATTTTTTACCTCACCGGACAGAGCGGCCTCAAATCTAGTTTTTTTCGGTATCTTCTGTCCAGTACATCCAAACCAAAATAATATTCAAAAACTTGTAGTGAAGCAAATTTTCGCAAACTTTTTTCTCTAAAGTCAATTGTTTTGAAGTTAGTGAAGATTTTGAAGAAGCCAAATGTGACGTATTTTAGTGTATTTTTCAAAATATATACTTTTTTGACACAATTCCAACAAATGTGGTTGTTCTGGGGCCACTAATCACGAATACATAAAGATTTGCTGGATTATTTCACTCTAAACAACACCTAGACAATGTACAGATGTACATGGTTTACATACAGTATGGTCATATACCGGTTGTTAGCCACTGAGAACAAAATCCGTGTCTTTAAGGGTAGCTACCACGATTAGTTACTTATAATTTAAAATATGAAGTCATTTTCACTATTTTCTGAGCAGTTGAATTACTAAACCGACACAAACTCGATGTCAGTTGAGTGCTTATATAAATAACAAATTTGTATCTTTTGCTGAACATGTATAGAATGTATAATGTAATATTAACGCTAGTTTGTTAAATATAGTTAATGTAATAATTGAAAATTAAGTTTATCGGTAAGTTTTTTGATACCTTTCTACTCAAATTATAATTATTGTATTAAATTATCAAATGAAAAATTAGTAATGATTATCTAAAATCGAATTGTTCCCTTAGTCGGTATATTTTTGATTTTATATGTGATATAAGAAACAAATTATCAAACACAATGCTGCTCTTATTTATTCCAAAATAAAACATTTATTGTCTACAGTATGATAATACAATTATACACTAATCAAATTATTAATAAATAACGCCATTAATTTATGCGTTTTTGGACCATACACTTCCGATCATCTGACTGAAAAATAAATATAATAGGGGAAACTTGTAGATAATACTCTAAATGTATCCTCTACACCTTTGCTAATAATTATCATCTCAGAATGTAGTAGAAAGAAGATATTTTGATAAAACTGAATTAGGCCGCCATTTTAGTATGGAGCCCCGCGCTCGTGACCTACGAGGTCGAAAACATCGCATGTTGTGTGCCACCATACTAACCCATGAAACATTATATAACGGTTCAGTTAAATTTGAAATCTGACTACTGGAATCGAGAACCTACTGTTTCTGAAATACCACAGGTTGTTGTTGACACAATAAAAAATGGGTGGCATTTTTCGGCCCGACAAATTAGGGGTTCGCACGACAAATTTCGGTATCTTAACGACAAAATATGCATTTGAACGACAATATATGTGTTTTAACGACAAAAAAGTAAACAAACGACCTAATATATGTTTTAACGACAAAAACTGTAAATGAACGACAAATTTGTATTTCAACGATAAAATCGGCCAACTATGTGATTTAAACTTCTTCCATACTCATACAGTGTTCTACCGTTAAAAGTGTAGTTATGTGTAATCTGTTTTTGCAGTTATTAACCTACATATGAACTATTGAGTCAGAGCTTTTCAAATATTTCCAAGTAGATACTTAATTTTTCAAAAATACAATAATCTAAGCTGTGCTGTGAATAAACACAATCGAACAGTCTATGGAGAAAACCCTACCCAAAATAGTTTTGACTTGCTCGATTTGGTTAATTGTTGGCCAGGATAGTCACTTAGCTTCGAACATTGTATTATTGACAAATTAAATACTTGAAAATATGTGAAAGGCTTTGATATCGAGATGCATTGTCATCTATACATGCATTAACTGTAAAGTTGAAAAATAAAAACAAGCCATAATTATATTATGTAAAAATTAGCTCTACGATTTTTTTTGGCGCGCGTAGTACATATCACATTTTACACAACGCGGAAGGCTACCGCCGTCTAGTCTACTGACATTAAATTACCGGTAACATTACCGAGCGCACGTTAATTCTGATTGGTAATATTACCGCAAAAAACTCGGTAATATTACCCATAAGAATTAACATAACCATAAGTATAACCGTTTTGGAATTATGGGATAACATATTTTCATTAAAAATTCATTAATAAGTTTATTGAAATTAATTCTATTTAAAATATTCAATATTCTATTTATAATATTTACTATATAATATTATATTCAATAATCTGTAAAAATTCAATAACGTGTCCATAAGAAATAAAAAAAGTTGAATATTGCCCAGCCAAAGTTGATGGACAAAAACATTTTATGATACCAAAAATGGCTTATGAGTGTAAGAGTATACGTAAGCTATACAATGTGGGTCAAAAAAGCGGTACAAATGTTCAATTACTCATATTTACAAAATTTTACGTAAATTCAAGCAATCATTTCTTTGAAAAACTAATTGCTTATGTTGTGAGGATTGAAAACATACAATATTCGCAATTCCACTTCTTTTTTTAGTAAAAACAGCAAAAAACGATGTTTCAACACTTCACCCTGTATACAAACAAATCACCATGTATACGATGGTATGAAATCTCGACGGTCCCTTTTGACCAAAGGAAAACAAATGTCATTACCTACTAATTATATCACACCTTTCATTTCACATTAAATTGCCCCGATATTATCAGAAATGTTGCATAGTAGTGTATGGAGTGTATGGAGTAGAGTATGGTGTGGTTACAATCTTCACACTACAATGATTAAAAATTTGTACCGTTTTTTTTTGCCTCTGGTGTATAATGTATATATGTAAGAATACACCATTTCGTCTTGCTATTTATTGTAATAGCAAAGTTATTCAAGACTAAGAGGCTATATTAGTCTTTCACTAGATAGCCTTCCGCGTTGTATAAAATGTGATATGTTTGCCAATACTCGACAGTGTAGAAATTTAAACTCAATTACCTAATAATAACTCGTTAAAGAGAGTTTCCTAATCACAATAGATGATACCGTACCAGAGAACAATCATTTGTCGGCTTGTTATGGGCGTTTTGGTATGAATTGTCGTGGTATCAGTTGTCGTGGTATGAGTTGTCCTGGTATGAGTTGTCCTGGTATGAGTTGTCCTGGTATGAGTTGTCCTGGTATGAGTTGTCCTGGTATGAGTTGTCCTGGTATGAGTTGTCCTGGTATGAGTTGTCGTGGTATGAGTTGTCCTGGTATGAGTTGTCCTGGTATGAGTTGTCCTGGTATGAGTTGTCCCTTGGTATGAGGTGTCCCGGTATGAGTTGTCGTGGTATGAGTTGTCCCTTGGTATAAGTTGTCCTGGTATGAGTTGTCCGGGTATGACTTGTCTTGGTATGAGGTGAGCTGACCCGGAAGAAAAAGTGTATCAAAAATTCTTAGTGCAAGCGCCAGGATCAAAATATATCGGTCATGTATCAGTAATATCTTCTTCTGCTAATACATACAATAGTCAACGAAGTTTTGGTATGTTTTCAAAATAATAACATTAACACTTCAAATTTGAACGTTATTGGGCGCGACGAAACTGCCGGCGCCGTCAACACGGGACGAACATCTGATGTTATTAAAATATTGGAAACTAGTGACCATATAGATCGCTGGGACGTGTAGATCGCTGGGACGCGTAGACCGCTGGGATGTGTAGACCGCCGAAATAGGTAGAATGCCGGTTGATGGCCAAAGTAGGTAGAATGCTATAATAAGCGTTTATGTGGCACTTCTCGCTGCCATCATCGTGCGCCAATTGAAGTTTTATGGAACGCATATAATAATGTATTAGTATCTAATTTGGTTTCATAATAGACTTACAGTGACAATTCCTTTTTCAGTTTCGTAATGAAAATTGTAGGTATACATAGTTGCGGCTACATGTTCCAAACATAATTTATAAATTTGCCGTAGCGACGGATTTGCGTTTGGGCACTCCTTGCTACGCTCGTCGTACGTCAATTAGATGCTTATAAAATTTATATAATAATGTAGTACTTTCTACTTTGGTTCCATGATGGACGACTTATTGTGTCATAATGAATATTCATATCAAAAATGTCTAAATTTGTCGTACGGAGGACGCATTGGTTCATATGGGCACTTCTCACGGCGCTCGTCGAGCCCAAACCCACTCATGCCCCAATTTACGTCTTAAAAAATCTGATCTGGCCACTGCACATGACTTTATCACACTATTTATAAAATTAATAGTAAATGAGATACTATTTGATCGAGATCGGTCGTATCTGCATTAAAATAAAGCTAGTTCGCCAGGATTTGACAGATATATTATTACAATAAAAAGTGGTCGGATTCCTTATTTTTGTTACGTTTTGTTACGTTTTGTTACGTGTCACCCACGTAAAACCATTTTTCCGAAGTGGCAAAATCCTGACCCTTCCATTAGTCTTTATATACCTCCAACTAATTGACGTACGACAAAACCTGTCATTGTACCTAACCAGGATGACTCAACACGACCACAACTTCAGTAGAGGACAATATCACAGTGCCCTTCCATCGACTGCAAACAACAAATGCTGCTAAACAGGTGTCAACTTCTTTAAAAAAACTTCCCATGACCTGGAAGCAGCTCGCTCTGCGCGAATTTAAACAGACGCTCAAAAACCACTTTATTGATAAGGCGTACTACTCAGTCCAGGAGATCATGACAGAGAACATCACTATCTGTAATATTTATAATGTTCTGTGAATTAATTACCTACATATTTTTGAAATTTATGAAGTATATTGTTTGGACCATATGCATTTTACATGAAATAAATATCTATCTATCTATTTTAGCAATCGCTACATGTTTTGTGTCCTACTGGGCATTTCTTCAAGCGCTATAGGTAATGAGAAATAAATTACAAAATTGACAATCAAATCAAACTCCAAAAAACTCAATTGTAAAAACTTACATATTTCCGCTAAAATTTCAAATTTTTTTTTCGCCCCGATTAAAATACTTTACATACTGCGTATGATAAAGTAAAAACTTATTTGTATGATGTATCACTTTTTACTTTTGTTCCATAATGTACTAATTATAATTCTCTTTTCAGTGAAATAAAAAACTGTTGGTAGCCATAGTTACCGCTATATATTCTAACCTAAATGCCTAAATTTGGCGTACGGACGCATTGGTTCATATGTGCACTCAGGCGGGATGTAAATTTTAAATAAATTAAGAATTACAGCAACAACCTGAATTTGAATCAACAACCTGAATTCTTTGTGGTCTATAGGAGCAATTTTTATCAATTCGTAAATTTCAAATGCCATATGTCAACTTACAACACATAACTACACACTCCCTATATTTAATCGCTTGCTATCGCATAAACTGCGAAACATCAATATTGTATACATATTTAAACATACGTGTAGCCTGCTATAGTATGGCCAAAGGATTGGAGCTTTCTTAGTTTTGCGGTGTTCATCAAAATACGCCAGCATGACATTTTGGTGATGTTTTGCGACTCGGGTAAGTGATCGTCATCGTTCTTTTCAACTAAACATCAAATCCCATTTTTTCAAATATAATTCAAGGACCGCATTTACTTTTGCTATATATCAAACAAGAGTTACATTTCGAATGTCCTTTATTTCATTCATACACAACTAGTACAGATGCGTACATCACAGGTTTTCCGTATCGGAGTCCTTTCCAAAATATAATCATCTGCCAATAGGCAACCCAATATACACCATTATCCTCCCTCTAAAATTACACCACATCAAAATTGAATGCATCAATAAATCGTATAAAACATAATTATCCATTAAATAAACCAAATGTACCATACAAAAAATATTAAATACCCGAAATATATTAATAACAATAATATATACTCCATAATGGTATTACTAACAACAAATTATAATTTACACAATAAAAATATAATAACAATTACTCCTAAATTCATTATAAACTAAGCAATTATACCTACAATAATTATACATTTCAAGTATCATACTATTTTAAATCTATCTTATTGCGAGGTCGTAAGTTATAAGGAAGAACTGTTTCTATCTCTTACGAAATTACTTCTGTAGTACTAGCACTAGTAATATCTTGTTTTTCACTATCTCGGTTATTAGTTTCTAATTTCTGTACATCCTCACTTGATTCTGGGAATAGTTGTAAAGACTGGCGGGGTTTAGAATTTGTGGGAAGAATTTGATTTGAATGTCTGCGCCACTCTTTACCCTTTTCCACATTAATATCAAACATAGTTTTTCCGCATTCTTTCACGACCACTCCGACCAGTTCTGATTAGAACCTGTAAAATCTTTCACTAAAACATTATCGCCAACTCTAATCGGTTGTTTATCATGACAATGATTCTTGATTTGTTTCTCCATATTTGTATTTATAATTTTATTCTCATTAGGTCTTAGTAAATCGAACCGTGATCGTAATTCCCTGTTAAACATTAGTTTTGCAGGTGATTGTTGGGTGGTGTAATGAGCAGCAATACGATAATTAAATAAATACCTTATTAATTCGTCTTCGATGTCTTTTCCTTCTGAGTTTGCCTTTTTAATAGCCAATTTAACTAATTTTACGGAGTTCTCTGCCAAGCCATTGCTTGCTGGATGGTAAGGTGCCGTGGTCACATGTCTTATGCCGTTATTTTTAAGAAATGACCCAAACTCAAAACCAGTAAACGGGGGACCATTGTCACTAACAATTGTGTTTGGAATTCCAAAACGAGCAAATATTTCACGTAATGCTTTGATTGTTTTAATGGCATTGGTTTCTTTCATTTTTACAATCTCAATCCACTTGGTATAGGAATCAACCACAACCAGATATTTTAAATTAAAAATTGGCCCTAAGAAATCTATGTGAATACGACTCCAAGGCGAATCCGCTTTGTGCCAAGCTGTCGTATAACTAGTCGGATTAGGACGAAATTTACCACAGATTGAACAGTCTTGTGACATTTTTTCAATTTCGGCATCTAATGATGGCCACCAAAAATACAATCTTGCTATTGATTTTGATTTAGTAACGCCCATGTGACTTGAATGTAACTCTTTTAATACGGAACCTCGAAATTTGTTAGGTATTATAATTCTATAATCCCACATTAAACATCCGTGCGTTATATGTAATTCCTCTTTTCGTGAATAAAAACCTTTATTTATTTCTTTGATGTGCATATCATTTGGCCATCCGTTCAGGCAATAAAGTAAACTTTTGATAATTCTGGGTCTGTTCTTGTCTCTCTAGCGATCAGTTTATAGTCCAATGGCATCATCTCATTGATATATGCAATATGTCCAAAATCAATTGATTGTTTGCTGCAATATTCAATTGGCAATCGCGATAGGACATCCGCGCTAACGTTGTCTTTAGAAGAAATATATTTAATGTTAAACTGATAACCAGCCAATATGATTGCCCATCGTTGGAGTCTATTGGCAGTCATAGTCGGAATTCCCCTCTTGCTACCAAATATGGTAACAAGAGGATTATGATCGGTTAATAACGTAAATTCCTGCCCGTATAAGTATTGATTGAATTTTTTTCACTCCGAAAATGACAGCCAACGCCTCTTTCTCAATTTGCGAATATTGTTTCTCATGCTTATTCAATGTCTTAGATGCGAAAGCAATTGGTCGTACATTACCTTTGCCATAATCATGGGAAATTACTGCACCTATCCCGTATTCACTGGCATCGCATGACAAAGTCAACGGAACATTAGGATTATAGTGTGCTAAAAAATCAACACTCTCCATCATGTTTTTAATATCATCTACCGCTTGTTGATGTGTATTATTCCAATGCCATTTAACATTTTTTTGCAATAATTTATATAACGGATATAATGTTTCACTAATATTTGACAAGAATTTTGAATAATATGTTATCAATCCCAAAAATGCCTGCAGCTCTTTTATGTTGGTTGGAACCTTTGCATTCATTATAGCGTCAATTTTTTCTTTTGAAGTATGCAACCCTTCTGCATTCATTACATAGCCTAGATACGAGACTTTTTCTTGAAAAAAAAACTACATTTATTTTGCTCAACTCTCAAGCCAACTTCATTCAACTTTCCTAATACAAATCGCAGTGTTTGAACGTGTTCGTTCATAGCCTGACCGGTAATTAGTATATCATCAAGGAAAACTGCCACACCCCTCGTTCCAGCAAATAATGAATCTATAAATTTTTGGAAAATGGCTGGTGCCGATGCAATACCAAAAGGTAAACGATTGTACGCAAAAAGACCCTTATGGGCATTAATTGTAACAATTTTCCGCAAATCACTGTCCAATAGAATTTGTGAATAGGCCTTTGACAAATCTATTTTACTGAATAATTTGCCGTGTTGTAAATTAGAAATTAATTCCTCGATCTTCGGCAGTGGATATTTATTAATGAATAAGTTAGGGTTTACAGTTACTTTAAAGTCACCACAAATTCTAATCTCACCATTCTTCTTCAAAACTGGCACAATGGGTGTTGCCCAATCACTACAGTTAATTGCTATAATTATATTATCCTGTATTAATTTATCTAACACTCGTTGTCAAGTTTTTCCTTTAAGGTAAAGGGAAGTGGACGATGTCTACAAAAAATCGGCTTAGAATCCGGCTTTAAATCTAACCTTGCTTCAAAAATGTTTACAGTGCCCAGTTCCTTCTTGAACACATTTGGAAATTCATCAATCAATTTTTGTTTTATGCTATCATTAGTCATATAAGAATTATTATACAATTTCATTCTTAATTGTTTTAACCACATTCGGCCAATTAATGGAGGACCGCCTCCTTAGACAACATAAAGTTCTAAATCATGGTTATAGTTATTAAAAAGTACATTTACCGTAATAAATCCCAAAGGAAAAATTGATTCACCGGTATTTAATTTTAAATCAGTTTTAAATATTTTATTCGAAGTAAAGTATTTTTTGTAATGATTACTGTTAATTATTGAAATCTCTGACCCAGTATCTATCTCCATAACCAGAGATACATTGTCAATCTTAACTTCACACGTAAAAGGTTTTATTCGGCTACCCAGATGATACAAGTTATAATCAGGATCAGAATTAGACTCAGAACTATGATTACGGGCAATTTTCTTCTTCGTTTCATCGTTATTTATACAAACTTTATTAATATGGCCTTTCCTTTTGCAATTAAAACAAGTTGCGTTTCTAAAATAACAGTATTCGGCTCTATGGTTTTGCTTACCACAATGACGACACGGTGGAGCACGTGTTGCTGAACTAGAGCCAGCTTCTGCTTCTTTTCTCGTTCGCCAATTAGCTGACTTATTTACCGATGATTGCTGGTCCCTTCGTGGTTCCGATCTGCCGTAGTAGTGAATTTGGTTGGAAATTGAATTACCTTCCACAAGGACAGTATTCCTTTCCGCGGTTTCCATGCCTACCGCCAACTCGTACGCCCTGGTAAACATCAACGACTTTTCTGTAAACAAACGTTGCTTTATTGCGTCGTTACGAATATCAAAAACGAGCTGATACCGTAGATTTTCTTCAAGAGTTAAACCAAAATTGCAATCCTTGGACAATTTCTTTAATTCGGCCACATATTCGGAAATGATTTCTTGCCTGCGGTGTCGAAATGTATACCTTACAGCCAAGACCGAAGGTGTCGGCAGCAAATATTTCTTCATCTCCTCGACTAATTCGTTGTACGATAAATCTTCTGGCTTCTTTGGACTGCATAAATTCGTCATGAGCTCGTACGTTTCGTCTCCAACTGCAGTGATCAAGATGGACACTTTTTTTTCTTGATTCACATCGTTTGCGATGAAATATTGCTCTATAGAGCGATATATGTCGCCCAATTCTTCTTCTCTATTACGTATTCTTTAATACGACCAAACGACATTTTTTCTGCGGTTTATAAACTATACTTAATTTAACTTTGTAATTTCTTTTTATCCTCGTCGCCATTTGCTATATATCAAACAAGAGTTACATTTCGAATGTCCTTTATTTCATTCATACACAACTAGTACAGATGCGTACATAACAGGTTTTCCGTATCGGAGTGTTTTCCAAAATATAATCATCTGCCAATAGGCAACCCAATATACACCAACTTTAATAAGGTATTATGCGAAGATCAAGCCTACATCGTAGATATGATTTTAATTACTGCAGCGAGATTGTATATGCCCAAGAAATGGTTTATTGAATATCAGCATACATGTAGGAAGCCATAGTATATTTAAAGTGTTGAGGATTTCTTAGTTTATGTAACGTATAAGTTTTCGGTAACATTTTGGACCGAATTCTGCTCGTGTCAATACCGTATTCGTTTTTGTCCGTCGCTTTCGACTTCGTCTTAGTTCTGTTTGTGTGCAACTTATGAGTATTACCTCCATCACATGTAATTTTACTAAGTATAATTTATTCTAATAAATGTTACACCGAAATTAGGATTTGGTTTCAATAATAAGCCAGTGGTACTAGGTAGAAACTGCTATTGAAATAAAAGTGAAGCAAGAAGAAAGAGGTTTTATTCACCACACCGAAATGCTACTAAATTTTAACCGTTGTAACAATGCTTTAGTAAGTGGTTATTCTTTGAAGTAACTAATGAGTTACCGCCAATCACGTCTATTCAGATTATTATACTTCTATTGTGTCTCTAACAGAAATCTGTGTATAGCAAACTAAACGCCGCGCCGGTATAGACATAGACTTAAACGAGTCCGGTATTGCATTAAATTGCGAGTAAATATTGTATGTAAACGATCGCTGAAAAAGTGCAGTCCTACGAGCAGGTGACGTTATAAGATTTTGTACCTGATATTGATAGTATGAATATCACCCCTGAATGTTATTTTGCGCAGCAGGTATGGAGGATTGCCCGTAGTGAGTATATTATCATATAATACCAGCGTGTGTAGTCGCATGCGATTTCTCATGTTCAGCCATTTCAGGTCTTTTAGTTTGTGAGTTATCCGTTCGTATTTCCGGATACAAAACATATACATTAAACAGGCGTTCTGAACTCACTGAATACGCGCTGCATCACTAGCATCCAAGTACGTACCATATACCGAGAGGCAAAAACTAAACCGAGACAAAACCATGCTTTCACACAGCATAACTTTCAGTCCTATGCTAACAACATGAAGGAACGGATACAGTAACTTAAGGTTAAGAAACGCCGAACGTATAACTTTAGTTACATGCGCGCGATAACGAAAACTGTTGTCGACCAACAAGCCCAAATTGTTTGCTCGTGTAACCACACTAATCCTGTTGACACCGAGCTTGATATGACACCTGTCCCTATACTGCTCAAGATCTCTTTCTCCAGCAAACAAGATCGCCAGACTCTTAGCAGGGTTCATAGTTAATGTGTGATTTGCAGCGTATGACCGCAAATCCTCTAGATCTGAATTTATTTTATTCAAAAATGTGTCCCAATCATTCTTAGAAAAGATAAAGTATAACTGCGTATTATCGGCATAAATTTGTATATTGCAATGAGTAACACACTTCGGAAGAAAAGCAGGATAGATACAAAATAGTAACGGGCCCAAAATAGACCCCTGCGGCACACCTCGACTGACGGCCAATGGTTCCGAATTACCTTCCGACAAGTGTACAATCTGTAATCGACCCGACAAATAAGATTCCACAAATTGAATGAAGTGTTTACAGCAACCAATATGAAATAGAATCGACATAGAAGACCAGCGCAGTAAAATCATTCGTATCCGTTGGCCTTAAGATGTCATCAGTAACGTTCAAAAGAGTCGTAGCACAACTTCCTACCGGGAACAAAACCTGACTGACAATCAGGCTGCAGATTAAATTGTTGCAGATGACCTCTAAGTTGAACATTTACTATCTTTTCAAGAATCCTACTTATGGCAGGAAGAATGCTGATAGGGCGCAAATCATCATATTCAACGGGGCTTCCTACCTTAGGAAAGGGGTGTACAATAGCAGTCTTCCACTGGCTAGAAAAGTAACCCTCCTCTATGCAACAGTTTATTAAATGGATGATATAAGGTAAGGTAGTTGCAACAGTCAATTTACTCATTGCAATATTGACTCCATCAGACCCATAAGCCCTACTACGTATGCCAACTATTAATTTCATAACTGTGTCCTCATCAACTGTCCCAAAATCAAAAACATACCCAATAGAATGATAAGTCGAACTGAGGTATGAATTGGTAGTCAAGCTGTGATCGATATTTAACGTCGGTACACTGTCAACAAAAGCCCGATTTATGCAATTTGCGTCTAGGCGAGAAGGTATCTCCCTTGACTTGCGCGGAACCGCGGCAATATCCCTAGTTGCACTCCATAACCCCTTACTATCGCAACGGCCCTGTAAGAATCAAAAATACGCCTTTTTTCATTTCGAATTGCAAGAGTGGTGTAATTACGTAATTGCTTATAATAACTCCACTCTCTCTCCGCGCCAGTTTTCCTAAACTTTGCGAAAATCCTGTCACGACCAAAACCAGTTGAACTTGGATGTGTCCAAAGACGTGAGTGCCAAAAGCAGAGAGAATTATTGGAGTCTGAGCTAGGAAGAATGTTCGGAGGGAAAAGGACACTTTACCATGGAAAAAAGCAATCGAATGAGCAAGTTTGTTAGATGTATTTAAAGTCCAAACACGAGTAAAATACACGAGTTAAATCTATGAAGATAAAATACCCTTGACTACTTTATGTTTGGAATTGACCAGAAATTAAAAAAGGCGGTCGAACTGAAATACGGCACAGTACAAAAAAAATTTGATACAAACCACTTAAAGTATTTTCAAAACTAACACCGATGTGTTACCGTAAATATATGTTTGTGCTCATATAACGTGTCATAAGTTGAAGATTATGTTACAAGTGGTAGGTACACGGTGTGTTGCGGTCGATTAATTAAGCCAATTTTGCTGGATCTTGGTGCGGCGTAAGTCGTCGACCAACAATCCCCCTTAATCCACCAGATTCAGGCCGGGGATTTCCTTCCTTATCCCCTCGACATTCACAGGCGACACCCTCGTTATTACGGGGTGGTGTAACGCTGCTTTTTGCCGTCGACAAGTTTTAATCGACGAAAGTCTTAATTGTTTCTGCCGGGGCGGTTACGACCAGGCCCCTTCAGAAAAACCCAGAGGTCAGCTAAAACTTAACGACAAAAGGTGAAACAGCGATTACCTTCGGTACTAACTCGTTAAACCACAATCGGCCAGCATTTTTGAAATAACTATGGAAGTATTCAGTCGAACAATTCACCCTAATCGTGTAGTGATTAGACTAATGTTTCAGTAGAAAGAATAAAGACATTTTCGGTGTTCTCAATTTGTAGAGTATCCGTGCGAATTGAGAACTAGCAATATGTGATATATTCTGGCTCTGTTACAAGTCGGAACAAACCTTTAAAAAGAACTTTAAGACACTTACTTTAAATGTATGCATTGTTTCAGGTTCATTTGGATTACTTAGTGCTATACCCACTGTTGCTCAAAACACGGCCATTTCTTACGTAATAAAATCCAATCTTTAGTTGAGGAAAATGAAACTACTCTGTACTGTTCAGGATATCTGCCGACAATTGTGATGTTAATGTGGAAAGCATCACGTTTCGTGAAGTTTTGCACGTATAGACCAACCGCACAGCATATACTTAGCGTATATTTAACACAATGCCTTCATGTAATGCGGATATAATACAGCACATTACCGTCTACGTGGCTTTACTTATACTGTTTTTAGAAAATAGAGCGAAAATTACAAAACCACACGGCGCGGCGCACCGGCTGGTAGTTGATATTACTTTTTTAAAAAGCGCATAGCAGGATAAGCATGTGATAGTTTCCCCCGCCCGAATCTATCCGAGATTTCTACTGTGAGTTTGTATTTATGTATGATTATGTTTTCCAGAAAATCAGATCTGAAAAAAATGCGGGCATTTCTTTCGAAAAACATTTTTTTTTCTAGAAGGCCGGGCCAATTTTGGTGGGAAAAAATGTGGTATGGTTTTCCATGGGGGGATGTTTTAGAAAAATTATAATTTTTTTTCTTCACAAAGAGTTCTAAAAAAAATTTTTAATTTAAATTTTTTTTTGTGGGAAGAGTTTGAGATACCACCGACATTTTTTTCTAAAAACACTTTCAATTGTTCTGAATAAAATGTCCAGGTTTGAAATAAATTTAAGTGGTACAACAGGGTTATGTAGAGGGTTTCAACCGGTTGGTTTCAACTCCTCGTTCCCAAACCGGTTGTAGATATTTATATTTTTATTTAAAGTAAGTAAACATCGCTACTGCACATTTAATTTCCATTTACATTATATAATAAGGCTTCCGGAAAGGTGAACTATCAAATTCCAATACATACCTAGTTGCAAACGGTTAAACTTTGAGCGACAGTTGTACCATCTATTTAAGAAATGCTGAACTATCTGAACTACTCCAAACTTACCGTTCAACCCACGCAATTCACATAAATTTCAATTCGTAAAAAATCTACTAACCAAGATCACGTTTTTATAAATTTTTACGTACTATCGTGGCCAAATATTATGTCCCCTCTTTTCACATCCATTTTCTCGCAAATCTAGAAGCGAAAAAATCTGATGCTGTCCTTGATTAATATGCTACAACTTATAAAAATTAGAAAGCTGTATATGTTGGCGTTTCCCGATTTGTCCAAATTAAGAAGAACTGGGGCTGTTTTTGCCCCGTTAATTTCATTTGTTTAACTTAACGCAATTAATTACTCCGGATATAATCCATAGATTTCAACGAATTAAAGTAAAATCACCTGCGGAATGCTAGCTTTCAATGTGCATTTTTGTAAAATCATTGGATTAGTGCTTGACCCACAAAAAGCTATATTATGCAATGCCAGCAATTCCTTTATTAGAAGAGCTAGAATAATAAAATATAGACTATAGGCTACTCACTAATTCATAGGTTTAAAGTTTATTACATAATCATTGTTTATCTTGCATTTTCCCTACAAAATATCGAGTTGAAGCATCTCAGATTGCTGCAATTGATGCGGCGCTGTACGGTCTTTGGGACAAGTGGGGAAAGGGATCGACACAGGACGCTGGCAGTAGTGGTGGATCGCACGTGCATTAGTTACTAGAAAAACAGTGTTTACGAACACAATACATATAACGACACGGCGATTATGCCTCGCCAAAGAAATTGGGATATCCGGCGACAGATTACCGAATTAAAAAATAATGTCAAAATGAGTCAATAAGATAACAGAACCACGAACAGGCATTTGGAAGTCCCATGGGAATTCTTGGCTATTTGAATCGGGTTTCGGGATTAGCATTTAAAGTTAATGAGTGATCTGCAACATATTCTGCGTCTACAAATTTACGATGCTAAACTTGTAAAAGTTTTTTTTTTTATATTTTTAAGTTTTATATGCTTAGAGCTGACCTTTGTAATATATGTAATATATCACGAGTTGTATTTATTTTATATTGTTTGTGCATGTATTTAAATATTATTAATAAATAAACTGTTGGTGTTTAAAAATAAAAGTTTGAATATTTATACAACAAAATGGGTTTATCAAGCAAAATTAATTTAGTATTCACCAGTAATCGGAAAATCTGCTAACTCCATATTATTAGATCTATCCGCTTCCATCAAAATCTTGTTTACAACCTTATTGTAGAAAAACTGCTGAAAATATCAACGCCAATCGATAGAAGAGATTTCTCTCGTACCGGGTCACATATTATAATCAAAATTATGCAAAAATTAAGAATTTAATTGTTAGTTAAAATTACTACCTTGACAAGTTATCGTTCTTTTTGTGTATTGATAATAAGCTGCCCCGGTTCTCTCAGCTGTGTCGGTTCTCTCCGACATGACAGCACCGGTAACGCCTCCCTTCCCTGCAGCACACCAAAGACCGTAGAGCGTCGGAATTCAAGCGGAGTTTTAGTACGATCTTTTGTATGAAAAATGCAAATAATTATATAATAAACTTTAAACCTATGAATTATTGGGTCGCCTAGTCTATATTTCATTATTGTAGCTCTTCTAATAGCGGAATTCCTGGCATTGCATAATATAGGTTTTTGTGGGTCAACCACTAATCCAATGATTTTACAAAAATGCACATTGAAAGCTAGCATTCCGCGGATGATTTTACTATTTAATTCGTTGATATCTTTGAAATATTTCCGGAGTAATTAATTGCTAAAGTTAAACGAAAAATTTACGGTATAAAAACAGCGCCAATTCTTCTTAATTTGCAAAATTAGGGCCAACATATACAGCTTTCTAATTTTTATGAGTTGTAGCATATTAATCAAGGACAGCATCAGAATTTTTTAAAACATTTTTCGCCCCTTGTTCTGCGGGAAAATCGACGTCAAAAGCAGGGACATACGATATGGCCACGATAGTACATACCATACTATACAACCAGTCGGTGGTGCGCTACACCCGGTATGCGGGTGATTTTTAATTTTGTTAACCATGTTGTACCACTTCAATTATTTTCAAACTTGGACATTTTATTCAAAACAATTGAAAGTATTTTTTGATGAAAATTGGTGGTTGGTATCTTCCCATAACATTTATTTTTAATATAAAAATTTGTTTGAAAACTCTTTTTAAAGAAAAATTAAGCATACTTTTTCTAAAACATCTCCACATCGAAACCCCTAACATATTTTTCCCATTAAAATTGGCCCCGGCTTTCTTGAGGAAAAAAATTTATCAATTTTTTTAATCGCCAGTAACTCGCCAGACATTTTTTTTCAGGACTGATATTTTGGAAAAAATAATCATACATAAGTACAAACTCACAGTAAGAATCTCGGACAGATTCGGGCGGGGGCAAGAATTTTACATCTATACACAGCTATATAGTATCTGGTGACGCATCACAGCATTGTAGTTCGTGTATGCGTAGGTACAATAATTATTATTGCTCTCGCACTATTTCAAGATATAAACCAAATTTTATTATCAACCACTTGATGAACACTATTGCTTTGAGGTTTATCACTGTTTTGTGGTTATATTGCGTGAATTTTAAATTAGTTAAAAACGCATTTTTGTCTGCCTAAAACAAAGATCGGTGACGGTGGAGTACCGTAAACAGCAGTATGACCTGTTGTCATTGATTGACTTGACATCAAAAATGAAAATTAATTACCGATGAAATTAATTTAGATTATAGTAAGACTTTGATAATTCTGGTGCTTTTGTTTCCAACGGATCAGATTAGATTGAATTTTAGACGACAAAGCTGGCTAAACAGCGTACTGGCTTTAGAAATTTTCAGCGTTCGATTACCTTCGCATTAAGCTTAATCCTATAAGTAAGTTCAGCTCGTGAGAGAACCCAATTACCAATTAATTAATATTCGTTAATGAAGGCGACTGGCGGCATTAATGCAGTTGTCATTGACAGCGATGGAACCGTATGCCGTGATTCCACTGAATACATACCTACTTGCGAGTCAAAGTTCAGGAGATTGCAAAGTAAACTTTATTTCCTCGTACCAGATGTCGTCTTATTCCGAATTTCATTGATATTGAAATGCATATTCGCAATTTTTTGCTCATTAATCACTACAAGTACGTGAAGCCGAAAATCATTTGTTTGTTCAATTTACAATAACTGCATTGTTGAGTAACTTCGGCTAAACCGCTTGTTATATGAGAATATATAATATTTATGGTTAAAAAAATATCAATCAGGGGGTTTGAGGGGTTTAGGAGCGCGCATATGATTACGATTTATACGGAATGGGGGGCTGTGGCAAGGAGCGCTGGGTGCAACATAACATAGGCCTTTTTATATTTTATTATTCTGAAGATATTACTGAATCTGTTGTATAATGAATAATAGCAGTTTATGTATTATTATAATGTATCACAAGTGTCTTAAGTTGCCTATCCTCCAGGTGTATGATATTGTGTGTGTAGCATTATATTTATGTTCTTCGCAATAAACCAGTCTAACACATGTTGTCGTTTGAGTAACACACAAAATATAAAAATAAAACTATAATACTTGAATTTGTTATTGTAAACGGAAATTCACAGCCGATACTAGGTTTAGATGGTTGTATAAAACTAAATTTAATTAGAAAAACTTGCCATATTGACACTATAAACAATATAATAACAGCAGATGAATTTATAAAAGAAGATAGCATAATTTTCAATGGTATGGGTGTTTTCCCAGATACAAATTAAAATTGACGAAAACGCAGAAGGCATAATTAAACCTCCACGAACTTCAATCACTTGAAAGGAATAAAATAATAGAAAAAGTAGACAATCCAAAAAAGTGGGCTAGCAATTTAGTTGTAGTTGAAAGAAATAAAAAACTTAGAATTTGTTTAGACCCCCATGATCTTAATATAGTAATAAAAAGGGAATATCACTTAATACCGACATTTGACGAAATAAGATGTAAATTATTGAATAAAAAATATTACACTTGGTTGATATTAAAAAAGGTTTCTGGCATGTTAAATTAGAAAAAGATTCATCAGATCTGTGTACATTTAGCTCGCCATTTGGTTATTACAAATTTCTGAGATTGCCCTTTGGCTTATCATGTGCACCGGAAGCATTCATTAGAATAAATAATAAATATTTCGGTAATATAGACGAAAATGATATAGTAATATACTTTGACGATATTTTGATAGCAACAGAAACAGAAGAAAAACATGATAAATTGCTTGAATTGATAGTACAAAAAGCTAAAGAATGTAATGTAAAATTTAATGCTAGTAAATTTGAATATAAACAAACTGAAGTGAAATATATGGGACATATTTTTAATAAAGATGGAGTTAGACCTGGAAAAGAAAATGTTGAGGCTATTTTGAAATTAAAAGAACCTAAAAATAAAACAGAATTACAAAGAATATTGGTAATGATTAATTATTTAAGAGAATATGTACCAAATATGGCTATGATTAGTGCACCATTAAGAGAACTATTGAAAAAGAATATTATTTGGCACTGGGATAATAGACATCAAAAGTCATTTGATACGTTAAAGAAAATAATCTCTGAACAGGCCACACAAAGTCAATTTAATCCAAACATACCTGTAACTATACAATGTGATGCATCTAAGGATGGTTTAGGATGTTGTTTAATGCAAAATAAGAAACCTATCGCATTTGCATCAAGAAGCTTGACACCAAGTAACATACTTGACACCAAGTAACATACTCCCAAATAGAGAAGGAACTGTTAAGTGTAGTTTATTCATGTCGTAAATTTAAAAACTATATATGGGGAACAAAAATTTACGTACAAAGTGACCATCAGCCATTAGTAAATTTAATGATCAAAGAAATTATAAATATACCGTCTAGTAGCCTACTAGTAGACTACAAAAAATGCGACTTAAACTTATGGACTATGACATTGAACATTCGTATTTACCTGGAAAATTGATGTTTACTGCCGATCTTTTGAGTAGGAATTTTATGAAAGAAACATTTCCCAATGAAATAAACATTGAAGGTACAGTACACTGCATAAATAGACTTAGTAAGAATTCAAAAAGTTCTACAGAATTATCTAACGAAACCAAAAATGACCCAATTCTATCACAAGTGTTAGAATATTGTAAGCAAGGTTGGCCTAAAAAACAAAATGTACATAACAATAAGCAGTATTATAAATACAAGGATGACTTACTAATAGAAAGTGCTTAGATTGTTGCACGAAGGCCACATGGGTATCACAAAACCCCTTCTTAAAGCTAAGGAAACACTTTTTTGGCCAGGTTTGAGTAATGAAGTGCAAGAACTCGTAACTAAATGTTCTACGTGTGAGAGATATGCACCTTCCAATAAAAACAATCATTAGTTGATTATTATTCCAAATGGATTGAAATTGTTAAACTTCAATTAAAAACCTCCTCTCAGATTTGTGACAAATTATTATCTATTTTTGCGACTCATGGAGTCCCACAAATTATAATTGCCGATAATATGCCGTTTGGGTTGTACGAAATGTTAAAATTTGCTAACGATTGGAATATAAAAATAATAAATTCAAGTCCAAGGTATCCACGAAGCAATGTATTAGCAGAAAAAGGCGTCCCCATTGCAAAGCAGATTAAAAAAAAAGTTATCAAAGTGAAATTGATTGGCGAATACTTCTTTTGGCATACAGATCAAACTCATCACCATCAACCGGTTATAGTCCTTCAGAACTACTAATGTCTAGAATATTAAGGACAAAAATCCCTATTCACGAAGAAAAATTAAAACCAAAAGTTATCGACAACGCATTTGACAATTTAAACAAAAATGCGGAAAAATACAAACAAAATCATGATAAAAAGCTATTACGGCCTGAAATTCCATTTATACCTGAAGATTGTGTCACAGTGCAAAGTAAAAATGAATGGATTCCTGCCCAAATCATTAGAAGTACAGAACATCCTAGGTCATATTTGATTCAAAATGAAAATGGTAAAGTATTAAGACGAAATACGTATCACCTTAGAAAATCAGTTCAGCTTCTGATGATTTGGAATGCACGAATAAAGTAATAGACAACAACCCTGATTGTAATGATAAAACTACCATTGAAAATCGCTTAATTGAACCGAAAGTAACACGATCCGGACGACATTATTAATTTTGGTTATGATTAATTAGATTAATAAATGAATGTTTACTTATTATAGTACTGTTAATATGTAGGTTAAGCTGTAATGAAATAGTATTAAAAAGTAAACCTGTAAAGATAAAAAAAATAAATATATATATATATATATATATATATATATATATATATATATATATATAAATAATTTAAAAAAACACAAAAAAATTATAATATCCATAATATTAAGTAAATAAACACATGACTTATACGATGTAAAATTATTCGCGTAGATATAATAATTATTGTATGTAATAATTAATGCTAAGATATCTTGAGTTAAAATTATATGTTATAGGGAGAAGATGATATGTAATAATTTTATTGATTATGTCGGTTTTCTTGAATGTTAAGTAGAATAGAATTAACTTAGTTTTAGGAGGAAGATGTTGTATAATGAATAATAGCAGTTTATGTATTATTATAATGTATCACAAGTGTCTTAAGTTGCCTATCCTCCAGCTGTATGATATTGTGTGTGTAGCATTATATTTATGTTCTTCTCAATAAACCAGTCTAACACATGTTGTCGTTTGAGTAACACGTATATTACAGAATCATATCTGGGAAATGTGAATTTTGTGAATGGTAAATGCATAGGTACTTTTTAGAGATCAGTAGTGTAAATGGGTTGGACTTATTCTTGACATTTGAGTTATTCTATTTAACAAAAATGATAAAAGTGGGACAGTTGATTCTTAAAATACGGCGTTACAATGCCACTTATTTATTGATTATGCAATGCCACATTGCACAAGTGCTTATAGAGTTGACTTCAAGTGCTTATGCAGTTGACTTAAGATGCAGGGGCGATGCAGGGGAGCAAACTGCTCCAGGCGCACGAGTAGAAGGGCGCAAAACAGGAGGGCAATAAAAATACTTTTGTGAAAAAAATCTATTGACCACATTTGCTAAATAAAACTCTAAGGACCTAAATGTGTTGTGATCTTTTGTCACATTTGTTTAATTATTGAGTGTAGTATTGAGTGTAATGGCTATTATTTTACTAAATTAGTGTATTTTCTATTCATAAACTTATAAGTATGTGTGTGGTTTTCAGTGTTTTCTTGTTCACTTGAAATACTTATTTTAAAAGAAAGAAATTGCCAATCAAAAGAAATTTGCTGGTATGTCAAAGTTTTATTTGCCTAAAACGCTTTCTTCCAAATAATTACGATGAAAACAAAAAAAATACTCTCATTAAGAAACTTGCATAAACAAATATCCCTAAACATCATTTAAATGGGGTTAGAAAAGCGTACTGTGTCATCACAATCAATCTTCCCTGATCTGCGAAAATGGGTGATGTACCCACTTTGGTTTTTAAGGAAACCAAAACTAGTGTAACTTTGTTCTTAAATCTACGCTGGTAAACGATACTAGTTTAGAAAAATTCCATAAAATACGATGCCGTTATTTAAAAAATCACTTTTATCATCTGAAGAAAATTGGAGTTAGTTTAAGGCTCCCGTTAGTTTAAGGTTCGTTACTGTAACAGTTCCTTTCGAGAGCGATTTATTTATGAGTATGTATCTCAGAATGAATATTGATCGATTATTTGTTTATAGGGAATTTATTGATAGCTACGTACACAATTTCAGTGGTTTTCATATTTTCTAAATAAATATTGCTATTGTTTAAGGTGCTCCATTTTCATATAAAATTTTACACACTATGAAATTTTTTGGTAAAATTAATAGCTTCAAGACCAAATCAAAGTTGATCGAGATCGGTCGCATCTCCATTCATATGAAATTACATAGTAGGCAGGATTTGACAAATATTTTTCTGTGCTGTCACACTCGAAAACAGCTGATTTCATCAGAGGTTGGAGAACCGCTATGGAACGTTGCCCCTCTAGTGCGGCAAAGTATAAAATGCAAATTTCAAATAAAATAAGATCACCAATTTGATTGTTTGTTGATAAGAAATATCAACCCGTTGTTATATCTAATTCTAAAAACGATAAATTGACAAAGTTGTAAATAAAGTATAGCGTTGAGTGTAGTTTTATTTTAGTATGTTGGTACGGATGTGACATCTACAGTGTCATGAACAAATATAAATCTGTCAGAATTTGAATTAGCTTTTTCAGTATTCAGTATTCAATATATTCAGTATTCAATTCAGTATTCAATTAGCTTTGAAGAAGCGAGCAACATGGTTCGCGAAACGTCAGCATTAACAAATCTTGACACACGGCATTACCCGGAAGCAGTTTATTTTCTAAATGATTCCGGCCGTGAAAGCCTACGTACTTATTTAGCTTTTTAAACTTGACGTTTCGTAGAAGTGGTAGCAACCTAACATTTCCTATACAGCAATATAACCAAGTTTTATTTATTTATTTTTTAAATACATATTTCTCAAAAAGCAATACAAAAAACGTTGATGTCACACCTGCCAAAAACTACATAGCGCGACTCGCCTACATGTTACGGCGACGCTCCGCCTTCGGTGACGCGCCGCGTCACCGCTCGTCGCGCTATTCCTTAAGCAATTGATCAAAACTCCTGAACTTCAAATTAAGAATGTTTTCCCACATAAATACAAATTTATCTTAATCAAACGAATAAACTAATTTTCTACTTTGGTACTTTAATTTTATTATATTTAGAAACTTCCGATTGGTGAGGCTACATTCTGTCTAAATGGGTCAGTAAACAGGCACAATTGTAGGTATTGGTCAGTAGACAATCCGTATTGGGCTGAGGAAATTCATACCCATTATCTTCAAACAGTAAACGTTTGGTTAGGCTTCATTGGGGACAGATCAATAGGGCCATTTTTTATTGAAGCCACATTGGCCTCTGAACGCTATGTAGCTCTACTTTAACATGAAGTAATACCTCATCTCCAAGTTATCTTCAACGAAGAACTAAATGATATTTGGTCGCATTGCGTGCCCAAGTTCGAAATTATTTAAATTCTATTTTTCCGCAGAGGTGGATTGGAAGGAGAGGATCCATTGAATGGTGACCTAGGTCGCCGGATTTGCAAATATTGGATTTTTCTATTTGGGAACACCTAAAGTCCGCGGTTTACACCAATAGCCCGCAAAATATTGATGCGTTGAACCAAAGGATAGTCGACGAAGATCAGAGTATTACTGTCGAACATTTAGAAAACGGTTTACGGGAATTTGTTGATAGGTTGGGGCATTGTCAAACCGCTCAGAGATGGCAGTTTGAAAATTGAATTTAATTGTTTTGTTATTTTTTCTTGTATTTGTTATTATTTATCCGTTCGGCCAAACTAAATGTTTTGGAGTGTTGATTAATTCCTGATAACTAAAAAATATGCAGATGATGCGATGTACAGGATGTTTGATGAGAAAAGGGAAAAGTTTTTCGTACTTCCATCATAAAATAAACACCATGTACATTTTAAAAATATTAACCAAAGTTTGTTTTTGTTTTAAAAAGTTGTTTTTTACGGTTGGAGAATTATGTATGTGTTCCGGAATTTTGACTAATTTTAATTAATTGCTTATAACTCAAAAATGATGCATTCTATAAGAAAATTATTTCAATAAAAAATATTTTGAATTAGTTTAAGAATTACAAAATGTAATAATGTACAAGATGTTCTATTTGAAACAAAAAGTTAACGACATAAACAATAAAATGATTAAATATATTAAAAATATATTTGAACCATAGCTTGTTTAAAGTCAAAAAACGTTTGTTTGAATGTTTTTTTTAATTTTTTTACGGTTGGGGAGTAATGTAGGTGTTCTGGTATTTTTGACTAATTTTAATTAGGTGCTTAAAACTCAAAAGTGACGCATTTTATAAAAGGATTATTTTAATAAAAAATGTTTAGAATTAGTCCTAAAATTAAAAAAAAGTAAAAGCATACAGGGTGATCCATTTGAAAAAAAAAGTTTACGAAATTTCTATAGTAAAATGAACACCCAAAACACGCAAACTGAACATAAAAATATATTTGAACGATGGATTGTTTAAATTCAAAAAACTTTTGTTTGAATTTTTTTTTTCAAATTTCTTACCGTTGGAGAATTATTTAGGTGTTCCGGTAATATTGGCTAACCCTGTATAACATGGCTCATAAAACACATCTCACAAACTACGTTTATAAAGTTTATGTCGCTGTTACTAATTAAGAAACTACAATGTTCTAATATTGCCAGCAACAACTATTTTATATACCAGACCGCAAATTTCAATTATTATAGTCGCGCGCATGGGATCGTTATTGTCACATTCAGTTACCAAAATTGCTTTCAAAACCAATTAAACTCCGACAACACTTGCAATACTGCAGCTGAGAAGCTAAGCGGCTGGTAAAATCAAACACGTCATGTACACACAGACTTTTTTGTGTGTGATGTTGATGTGACTGATGTGTCTATATAATCCTCATTGCAAATATTTTTTAGATTCAATTTATATGTTATAACTACTACAGTTAAGAATAAAATATTTGAATAGAAGATTTTCACGTTATTTGTTACGCAGACTTTTACACCGCATTTCAAGTCACCGTATTTATTATGTGACGTTTCATATGTTCATCATTTCCATATTAATAACATTGACGTGAAATTGCAACAAGACAAATAATAATTGATAATCAGTACAAATTATTTGCGCAATATATAAAATGATACGTGCATTTATTGTAAGCATTTGATAAAAGATTTGACCAATACAAAAAATATTTGAGCAATGCAAAAAATGCCTTGAGCATTAAAAAAAGTAAATGTGCAATACAACCGTTACCTCTATAAAAATATAATGTGCAACTCAAAAAATAATTGTTAATTAAAAAACATTATATGTTCAATAGTTTAAATAAATCACCATTTGAAAATTTGGTAAGATCATTCAATAATCTAAATTGTGCCATGAGAAAATTATAATGCGCCCTGGAGAGATTATAGTGTGCATTAAGTTCTGCAATCCGTAGCGCATTTATGTATGTGTATCGTACATCTTAGTCCTTTCGTTGCTCTGTGGTTTTGGTATCAGGTAAATAAAACTTTATAACTCAGTCATAAAAATTGGTTTGACAGGGAAGTGAACTGTTTTATTTTCTTTGAATAAATCAGTATATAGTGTAAATATAATTCTAGTTACAATCATAACCTCAAATATTTTTTTAATATTTTTTTCCTTTTGTTTGGTATGATAATCAACATTGTTTAATAGTAGTATCTTTTCCGCTGTATTTCAGTAGATAAGTACCATTATATATTACGTTTCGTTTCAAATACGATTTCATTTTATGAATCCGATAATAGAGATAGAACCTACGAATGAAAATATTATATTTAATATCGCTATGTAGGTATGTAGACGTTAAATTTAGTAATACAAAAACAAAGTTAGTTTCGATATTT
The DNA here is from genome assembly GCA_964023965.1 of Melinopterus prodromus. Taxonomy (NCBI): domain Eukaryota; kingdom Metazoa; phylum Arthropoda; class Insecta; order Coleoptera; family Scarabaeidae; genus Melinopterus; species Melinopterus prodromus. Next base: position 48,050,750 of record OZ030391.1, on the reverse strand, counting down.
TTTCTCCTGATTGTGTAATTAATGATTTCAGTTAATTTTTACCAATTTTAGGGAAACATGACGACGTAAATATTTCTCATAATATTTTTTATTTTTACATAATACTTTTTATCTACGACTCACATATAATAAGTTCATTGCATACGTATCTATGACTATATAATTCCCATCATTATACGCGCTAATGATTATAATGACACTAGCGCTGTATAATAAGGACATTTCGTTCAAATAATGACCTCATTATTTGAACGAACTGTCATCATTATACAGCGCTAGTGTCAAAGTCTGTCAAAACCTACGTGGATGATAGTTATGTGACAGTTCGCTTCGCCATCATTGACAAATACATTTAAAATATTTTGCTTAAAACGGAATTTATGAGTCGTAGATAAAACGTAGTATTTGACTCGCACATAACGGATATAAATCGCTCGCATGATTACAAGCATTAACTTCATGCTTGCGATTTATATCCTTAATTATGTGCTCATCAAATAATATACTATTATGTAACATATTGATATTCATTTAATGCTCAGTATGTATTATTTTAATGCACAAATCAGCCATTCCAGGGCAGAAAATGAATTAAATATTGCTCATTATAAAATATTTTATACAAAATATTCATATTTATTTAATGCACATTATTTCATTTTTGAATGCACTAAGTATCTATTTTAATGCACTTATCTATTTAAATAATGCACGCTTAAATCGCACCCATTGATAAATAATTACCATCAAGAAAGTCAGCAGTCTTGCGATATTTCCGAATTAAAGAATTGATCTTTCACACATACATTATGTGTACTACAGCCTACAGGGAATCTTCAAGAAAACCAGCTCAAAGTTTGCTTGGTAGTTCCAGTATTATATCGCCAAAAATGAATGCGGTGAGACCGTTCAACACAGTATGTGCACTGTGTTGAACATCATACATCATACAAAAAGAAACACCAAATATTTACTTAATAAATGTTTAAAATTTGCTGGTACATTGGTTCTTACTTGGGTTGGAAGTTAATCCAATAGTCCTTGTATATGTTATTATCAAATGTTCTTTGGACTTAATATACAGGATGACCCACACCATAGGTACGCCCGTTTATTTGTGACGCTGGACGAATTAATCTTTGAGAAATGATAAAATAAAATAGTTATTTATTACATAAGGGAGAGTCAATAATAATAATAATAAAAGAGTTTTTTGCCGTGTACTTTATGCACACAGAAAAGTGATTGCTGGAAACAGTAAAACGTAATTCCTTGAACTTATTTGCAGGATTCAAATGCATTATTATTTGGACGTAGAAAGTTAGGTAAATACACATACACTGCCACCTACTCAATCTAAGTAATTGAATTTCTCAGTTGCATGGTCACGACAAATAAATACTTTCTTCATAATAACGAATATTGTATTGAAAGGAGTAATTCAATTTATCGATCAAAAAATGACAAATGTCTTCAACAAAGACCTCTGTGAACTTAGCCCCCCCTTATTGATTTTTTACAGTTTTTTCTTTTGCTTAAATCGTTTGATAGTCGTTTGATAGGGTTTGATAGGCTATTCCAGAGGTTTGATAGTTTTTCGTTCTTCCGGAAAACAGAAAATAAAATTTTGTGTGAACTTACCCCCCCCCCCATTTTCGAATTCTCGGTTTTTTTAAGTTGCAATCGATTGCTTATGGTTTGGTTAGGTTTGATTGTCCATTCCCGACGTTTACCTGAAATCCGCAATATTAAAATTTGTAGGTTATGTTATTGTCCTAATTTATTCCTTTCCAAAGGCTATTTTAAGCGGGAGGTGTTTGATTGTTGTTTCATTTTGTTCGCTTGTTAGTTCTGAACGTATAATTGTTCTTAGTAACGGCATGATTGATAACATTGTAAAAATTAATGATCCTTATAAGTAATATATTAATAATATTCGAATTCTCGGTTTTATTTAAGCTGCAATCGATTGCATGGTTTGGTTAGGTTTGATTGTCCATTCCCGACGTTTGATAGTTTTTCGTTTACCTGAAATCCGCAAAATTAGAATTTCTAGGTTATGTTATTGTCCGAATTTATTCCTTTCCAAAGGCTATTTTAAGCGGGAGGTGTTTGATTGTTGTTTCATTTTGTTCGCTTGTTAGTTCTGAACGTATAATTGTTCTTAGTAACGGCATGATTGATAACATTGTAAAAATTAATGATCCTTATAAGTAATATATTAATAATGTTCGAATTCTTGGTTTTATTTAAGCTGCAATCGATTGCATGGTTTGGTTAGGTTTGATTGTCCATTCCCGACGTTTGATAGTTTTTCGTTTACCTGAAATCCGCAAAATTAGAATTTCTAGGTTATGTTATTGTCCGAATTTATTCCTTTCCAAAGGCTATTTTAAGCGGGAGGTGTTTGATTGTTGTTTCATTTTGTTCGCTTGTTAGTTCTGAACGTATAATTGTTCTTAGTAACGGCATGATTGATAACATTGTAAAAATTAATGATCCTTATAAGTAATATATTAATAATGTTCGAATTCTCGGTTTTATTTAAGCTGCAATCGATTGCATGGTTTGGTTAGGTTTGATTGTCCATTCCCGACGTTTGATAGTTTTTCGTTTACCTGAAATCCGCAAAATTAGAATTTCTAGGTTATGTTATTGTCCGAATTTATTCCTTTCCAAAGGCTATTTTAAGCGGGAGGTGTTTGATTGTTGTTTCATTTTGTTCGCTTGTTAGTTCTGAACGTATAATTGTTCTTAGTAACGGCATGATTGATAACATTGTAAAAATTAATGATCCTTATAAGTAATATATTAATAATGTTCGAATTCTCGGTTTTATTTAAGCTGCAATCGATTGCATGGTTTGGTTAGGTTTGATTGTCCATTCCCGACGTTTGATAGTTTTTCGTTTACCTGAAATCCGCAAAATTAGAATTTCTAGGTTATGTTGTTGTCCGAATTTATTCCTTTCCAAAGGCTATTTTAAGCGGGAGTTGTTTGATTGTTGTTGTATTTTGTTCGCTTGTTAGTTCTGAACGTATAATTGTTCTTAGTAACGGCATGATTGATAATATTGTAAACATTAATTATCCTTATAAATAATATATTAATAATGTTCAATTTTCGGGTTTTTGAAGTTGCTATTGATTGCCTATGGTTTGGTTGAGTGTGATTGTCCATTCCCGACGCCAACGTTTAATAGTTTTTTGTTTTCCTAAAATCCGCGAAATTAGAGTTTAGTTTATTAGGTTAATAATTAGTTATTTTATTGTCTGAATTGATTCATTTCCATGGGCTATTTTAAGCGGGAGTTGTTTGATTTCGGTTAGAAAATGTGTAAAATATGTAATAAATTGTTTTTCAACGCCACGTACGATATTTGATAACCTAAAATTGCCGTTGGAAACGTTGAAAAATGAGTTTTTGGCGAATAACTTTTAAAATATTGGGAATTGTGATGGGGTTGTATTCAGAAACTATATTTATTATTTAATTCCGCATCGTTTCACCTAAACAAATATGGGTTCCAATTTAAAATAAGAACAATAGCGCGCTTTGAAGTTTGACAAGTTTGACACTCGATTTTGATCACCCTGTATAATTTGGATCAATGTCACTTGGTTAACGAGACTATTACATCTAACTTAATAAGCACGTCGCAAAATTTTTTAACGAGGTGCATTTTGTGGTTTTTATTGATTTTTAAAGCCTACGATGCAAAATCAATTTTTTTTTGGTTTTTCATTTTTTTTCCACTGCGGTCACTCAACCGACTTCAATAAAATTTTGGTGATATGTAGCCAACCATAAAAGGCTTCCAAATGTGTAGAAAAATGTATAGCATGAAATTTAAAAAAATATATTACCGTGGCGTTGCACATTTTTGGAACATCCTGCATAATAAAAAATAATTTCTTGAATTGTACCTTGAAGTACAGGGTAAGCCTGCAAAATGCCAAACTCTTAACTTAATGAGTAAGTGTGCTACAGAAGACGGGAGCTTAGTTGCAGGACCCTGTATATATATATATATATATATATATATATATATATATATATATATATACAGGGTGAGTTATTAGTATCCCGGCGGTCGACAGCTACTAAATCGTTAGACAAAGAAAAAAATGTTTAAGACAAAAGTTGTTTGGCTCCCTAGTTTCTATGACGTAAATTATTTTTATTTATACAGGGTGTTGCATTTAGTCGTGACGTGAAGTATGTATATTTTTTTAAATGGAGCGCCCTGTATATTTTATTATTGTATGAATACTAATAAATTTGGCTATCAAACGGTATAGGTTGCTAACTCTCAGCGTTAATAGTACCTGAGATATTCAATTACTTCTCCAAAATATGCCGGTTGCACGATCTTCTTTAAAACCATATAAAAATTACATTTTTTAAGATTTTGCTTTTAAACTATGTCAGACAATAGTCAAAGCTAGTAGATGGGTGATAGTATCCAAAGATATTAGATTCACTATACAGGGTGTTCATAAAGTTTAGTAAATTTTGATGTTTTTCAAATCGCTTTTCCTTGAGTTTTTTAAATGGAACACCCAGTATTTTATGTGCTAATTGAATTGCCCATCAAGTTCCCTTTAATTTATGTCAAATATGTCTAATGTCCAATTTTACTAGTTTTCGTGATATTTACAATTTAAGGAAAAATGTGTACCTAATATTATCTAAATATCCCATTATATACTTGTTCTTTCTTTTTAGTTTGTCTCTTAGTTGTAAATCAGTAATAGTATATTCTCATATAATTTAAGAAAAAAAAACTTTAATACTATTAGCGTTTATTAAAAAATAAATCCCATTTTACTTAGTATAACCTATTTGACGCAAATTCAGAAACAATCTATAAACACTTAATAAACATTGCACAACAAGTAACTATTATATTAATTAATATTTGGAAGTTGTTCTAAATGGCGCCTCTTTTTTCTTCTGCAAGCTTTAACGCGCTGTATAAAAGATCTTGAGATATTTCTTAACATCCACCTCTTATTTACTCTAAGTTTGTCAAAAACATTGGTTATACGAAGTTTCATGTCTTCTTTTCAATAAATGCATCCATTAGTAGGCCTTGTACAATGTAAGTAGAAAAGAAAACAAAGTTGTCTTTGGCGAACTATGTTTATTATATCTCTGGTTATCGATTTCGGGAAGCGATTCCCATCTTCTGACCAGCTGCGAACGGTCAGGTCACTACGGACTTGTTTTGGCGGCAAAATGACTACATTTACATTCCGAATACAACCACGGGCATGCGTCAGGTATAACCAGAAATCGTGCCACACTAGAAAATTAGACTATTACTAGTCACAGTTCTCCCGCTTGTAGAATATTTTTTATCTATTGAAATTATATAAGAATAAATGTTACTAATACCATCCACATCATTCTTAAAGTTCACAGCGTGGTCAGTCAAGTTTACATTGTACATTTCTAAAAAAAGTCTGTTGTTATGGTCTCTGTCAGAATCTAAAACTTTAACATTCTCAAAATTAAACGTATGATCTCTGCTGATAGAGTGCAATGCTAAAGCACACCGTGTTTTCCCCGTACGGCAGTCGCTCTTATGCAAAGAGACACGGTTCTTAAGCCACTGGGAAGTAACACCAATATACATCCCCTCACAGTCATTACAGTCAATTGTGTAAATCACATTTGACCTAAAGCAAACCTCGTCTTGATCTTTAATCTTGGAGAATAGCTTATCTACCTTGTTGGGGTAATATTGAACTATTCTAATGTCTTCCGGAAGATAGGGCTTTATTATCGCTTGCAGTTTTTCTGTTAGTCCCGGTATCATGGCAAGTTTTTGATATTTAGTAGGGTCGGGAGGGTTAGGTGAATCAAATATACTCGGTATAGGTCTGTGGGTGTAAGTAGAAAACAGAATTTTGTTCAACAGCCTGTTAGGGAAACCATTATTCAGAAATACCGTTTTTAATCGTTTAAGTGCAGATTGTTGAAATGAATCACTGCAGATCTTAAGTATTCTATTTTTCATAGCAACAACGGTGTTAAAACACGGTGTGCTTTAGCATTGCACTCTATCAGCAGAGATCATACGTTTAATTTTGAGAATGTTAAAGTTTTAGATTCTGACAGAGACCATAACAACAGACTTTTTTTTAGAAATGTACAATGTAAACTTGACTGACCACGCTGTGAACTTTAAGAATGATGTGGATGGTATTAGTAACATTTATTCTTATATAATTTCAATAGATAAAAAATATTCTACAAGCGGGAGAACTGTGACTAGTAATTGTCTAATTTTCTAGTGTGGCACGATTTCTGGTTATACCTGACGCATGCCCGTGGTTGTATTCGGAATGTAAATGTAGTCATTTTGCCGCCAAAACAAGTCCGTAGTGACCTGACCGTTTAGGTTATTTTAACATTGTTGTGTACGTGTTATAGATGTTGTTTAATTTATTGGAGATGTTGGAGAAGTTTCTCAACTTGTGCAGTTTAATGTAACTCATATTTGTAAGTACTTTGACGCTTTTTATTATGTGTGTGTATTCATTACTTGTGTTACGTGTTCTTTTGTAGTTTTGCCTGAAGAAGGAGCAATTAGTTCCGAAATATAGCAATCAAAAATAAAGAGTTAGCTTTATTATAAACGGATCGAATACCCAACCTAACTAGCCTTTCTACTGTACTAATTGTCGATCGAATTATTAATTATATATATATATATATATATATAATTAATTATTCGATCGACAATATATATTATATATATATATATATATATATATATATGTTAATTTAAGTGTTAATTTAAATGAAGGTTCTATACAGTTGTGGACCGTTGAGACTAGTAATTTCGTTCAGTACATTATCGTTGTTATTCTTTTTTGACTTTTCAATGTGGTAAAACTCGTAATAGTCGATTAATGGGTATTTGTTCACCGGTTTTACGAGCTTCATGTTTTCAATCTTGGTTGTATGATTGTTTTTTATTAGGTGTTGTCCGAATGTTGAGGGGTTATTAGTTTTAGTGTGCTCTTTATATCTGATATCTAATGAACGCAATGTTTGGCATATATATTTGAAGTCACAACAGTCACATGACAAGCAATAAATTCCGCTCTGTTTGTGTGCACTGGTCTTGTCTTTGCAGTTGTTTAAAGTTTTAAAGATATTTGTAGTATTATAATTAGTGAGGGTTATGTTGTGGGAATGAAAAATTCTTTTTAATTTATTGTGAATAGGGGGTAAAAATGGTAATGTTAAATATTTAGCTGAAGGCTTTGAGTGTGGGTAAATTATATTTATGAAATTATTTCTCTTTATTGAATTATGTATGGGGTTTAGGTCTGTTTTTGTATAACCATTGTTGATACCGATTTGGTGTAGTGTTAAGTTCTTTTGTGTAAGATTGAAGGTCGAGTGGTGTATTTTCTAATCTTTGGAAATAATATCTGAACGCTGAAAACTTTATATTAGCGGGCTGTTGTGATTGTTTGGGAATGACAGTGTCTGTAGCTGTGGGTTTTCTGTATATATCGTATTTAAGTTTATCGTTTATTTTATCGTATATTTTATTGTTTATCGTTAACAAGGGATTATCTATGGGCAATCCACTGAGTGGACTTTTCTCTTCATTTTTTGTCGATTACCTCGAGCACAAGGTCATGAATTTGCAGTTGGGAAAATTAGTTCTTTTTTGGGGTAGATACGTGGATGATATTTTCTGTATATTTCAAGGCAATAGAGAAGAATTTAACAGCTTCTTTCAACAAATCAACCAAATTTCAGATCTAAAATTCACCATGGAAATAGAACAAGACAATAAACTTAACTTCCTCGACCTCTCCATCACGAAAATTAACGATAAACTTAAATACGATATATACAGACAAACAATCAAACAAACAATCACAACACCCCGCTAATATAAAGTTTTCAGCCTTCAGATATTATTTCCAAAGATTAGAAAATACACCACTCGACCTTCAATCTTACACAAAAGAACTTAACACTATACACCAAATCGGTATCAACAATGGTTATACAAAAACAGACCTAAACCCCATACATAATTCAATAAAGAGAAATAATTTCATAAATATAATTTACCCACACTCAAAGCCTTCAGCTATATATTTAACATTACCATTTTTACCCCCTATTCACAATAAATTAAAAAGAATTTTTCATTCCCACAACATAACCCTCACTAATTATAATACTACAAATATCTTTAAAACTTTAAACAACTGCAAAGACAAGACCAGTGCACACAAACAGAGCGGAATTTATTGCTTGTCATGTGACTGTTGTGACTCCAAATATATAGGCCAAACATTGCGTTCATTAGATATCAGATATCCCCCCCCCCCGAATTTTCGACTGGTGCCCACCCTGAATTGTTTTGTGTTTTTGTTTGAATTTCTGTTGTTGTATATTTTTCAGCTCCACTTGTAATTATATATGTGAATGTGTGTATGAATATCTAAGTAAATATCTATTTACATTTTCTTTACTCTGCTGTGATGACTGTTGCACATTTGTTTTGATTTTTTTGAATGATTTTCGCACTTTGCAACTATTTTTAGAGAATTGTTCGGTACCACTGTTGCTGGGTGAAAACATTTTGCCTGCCGATGGCTGGTTGTAACAACTTCACACCGTCTACGCGCTTGCGCTACGTCATTCGTTTCTACTCCGTTTTCCGTCCAGTCGTCCAATATCAAACACGTGTTTTTAGCCTAAATGTTGAATTTTAATAGTAATTTTAATCTTGACTGACTAGACTGTGATACCGATTGATTGAATGATTCTCCACATGTTACATGTACTTTAACTCGCCGCCCGACGGTAAGATATTTATATGTTTAATTGATTTGTAATTTTATGATACTAGTTTGAGTATATATATATATATATATATATATATATATATATATATATATATATATATGTATTTTCTTCTCGCAGCTGGTCAGAAGATGGGAATCGCTTCCCGAAATCGATAACCAGAGATATAATAAACATAGTTCGCCAAAGACAACTTTGTTTTCTTTTCTACTTACATTGTACAAGGCCTACTAATGGATGCATTTATTGAAAAGAAGACATGAAACTTCGTATAACCAATGTTTTTGACAAACTTAGAGTAAATAAGAGGTGGATGTTAAGAAATATCTCAAGATCTTTTATACAGCGCGTTAAAGCTTGCAGAAGAAAAAAGAGGCGCCATTTAAAACAACTTCCAAATATTAATTAATATAATAGTTACTTGTTGTGCAATGTTTATTAAGTGTTTATAGATTGTTTCTGAATTTGCGTCAAATAGGTTATATTAAGTAAAATGGGATTTATTTTTTAATAAACGCTAATAGTATTAAAGTTTTTTTCTTAAATTATATGAGAATATACTATTACTGATTTACAACTAAGAGACAAACTAAAAAGAAAGAACAAGTATATAATGGGATATTTAGATAATATTAGGTACACATTTTTCCTTAAATTGTAAATATCACGAAAACTAGTAAAATTGGACATTAGACATATTTGACATAAATTAAAGGGACTTGATGGGCAATTCAATTAGCACATAAAATACTGGGTGTTCCATTTAAAAAACTCTAGGAAAAGCGATTTGAAAAACATCAAAATTTACTAAACTTTATGAACACCCTGTATAGTGAATCTAATATCTTTGGATACTATCACCCATCTACTAGCTTTGACTATTGTCTGACATAGTTTAAGTTTAGTTTAAGTTTCGCCAAAGACAACTTTGTTTTCTTTTCTACTTACATTCATGTCTTCTGGTGTAGTAGGTGATGATTGGTATACCAGCTCCTTCACATATCCCCATAAAAGGAAATCTAGTTTGTTGAGGTCTGGAGACCTTGGTAGCTACAATGTAGGACCTCTTCTTCTCTCTTTGGTCACCGTTTTAGTTCTTGTTTTGTGCTGGTAATTAATATTAGCTGTTTCGTCAAATTGCAACCAAACCCTGTTTATAACACTTGGTTGGGGATGCCGTCTATCCGGATATAGCTAATGTATTTCTGTCGGCTTCGCCATAGATGTAGATCATGTTAATTAATTCTTCTCTGCTATAATAATAACTCATCGTTCAGAGAAAAGATAAATATTGTTACTAATTTTGACAGCAATAACTTATTGAGTGTCGTTAGATGTCAATTCTTTGTTTCTACGATTAATTAATGCTAATAGTATTAATTAGCGTTTTTTAAGTTGTATTTTAATATATTATTACTGATTTACAAACAAAACACAAACAAAAATAACAAAAAAATAATGTCTGTATTAGATAATATTACACATTTTTCTTTAAATTGTAAATATCACGAAAACTACTACAATTGGGCATATGGTATCCCTAACATAAATTAAAGGGAACTCGGGGGGCAAGTCAACTAGCACATAATATACAGGGTGTTCCATTTAAAAAACTCAAGGAAAAGCCATTTGAAAAACATCAAAATTTACTGTTTTATGAATACCCTGTATAGTGAATCTAATATCTTTTGATACTATCACTTATCTATTGGCTTTGGCTATTGTCTGATATAGTTTAACGGCAAAATCTGCAAAAATGTTGTTTTTACATAGTTTTAAAGAAGATCCTGCAACGGGCATATTTTGGGGAAATAATTGAATAACTCAGAAACTATTAACGGTGACAGTTAGCAACCTATACGGTTGGATAAACAAATTTATTAGTATTGATATAATGATAAAATATACATTCCAATATGCGTTCCATTTAAAAAAACTACATATTTTCCGTCACGCCTAAATGCAACACCCTGTATAAATGGAAATAATTTTACGTTATAGAAACTGGTGAGTCAAACAACTTTTGCGTTAAACATTTTTTTCTTTCTCTAACGATTTAATAGCTATCGACCGCCGGGATACTAATAACTCATCCTGTATATACTCTTCAATTTGTGCTTCATCAGTTGCAAGACTCTAGGATCGTTTATATGCTTTGGGACGTTCTACTTTGGAGATACGTATGCAGAAACCTTATGGTAGGTATTATAAAAATATATAATCTATACCGTTGAGGTTAGGTTCCGAAACTTCGCGAGGCGGTTGCTAGACACCTAACCTAAACGAAACGTAGGAGCGTTGGCACGCCGAACGTACGAGCATAGTCACGTAGCGCGTGTAAGAGCATAGTCGTAGTTTCGGTTTTTTCGCTACCGGCGATCTACCTAGGCGACCAGCAGGCCTGCACGTTTTGTACCCAATTAAAATACCTAATCTTTTTTACTATGAAACTTTAGATGCCTCGAAAAGCTAAGATACCAACCGAAGAAGTACTTGACATTTTATGCAAATATGGAGACCACTTTAAAAATAGTATGCCCAGCTATTCATCTACCATTTGGAAAGCGTTGAGAATCGAAACAGAAGGGAAATGGTCTTCAGCTGTATTTTACAACAATGTTAAGCAAGATCGCAGAAATATCCTTACTAATTTTACCTTATCTCTGATATGCTCCTTGGATTCCCCTACCTATGCCGATAAAGTAGTAGAAGAGTTTACTTTGACCGTTCCTTTGTAGATGGCGCTGATTCAAATTAGATATTGGGGACAATAAATAAAACTCATGCAATTCCTTTTCATTGAATGCCAACTTTTAATTAGAACTATGGATTATGATACATTTTCTAACCGAAATCAAACAACTCCCGCTTAAAATAGCCCCTGGAATGGAATCAATTCGGACAATAAGATAATTAATTACTAACCTAATAAACTAAACTCTAATTTCGTGGATTTCAGGAAAACAAAAAAGCTATTAAACGTCGGGAATGGACAATCAAACTGAACCAAACCATAACCAATCAATTGCAACTTCAAAACCCGAAACTTCGAACATTATTAATATATTCTTTATAAGGATCATTAATTTTTACAATATTATCAATCAGGCCGTTACTAAGAACAATTATCGTTCAGAACTAACAACCGAACAAAATGAAACAACAATCAAACAACTCCCGCTTAAAATAGCCTTTGGAAAGGAATAAATTCGGACAATAACATAACCTACAAATTCTAATTTTGCAGATTTCAGGTAAACGAAAAACTATCAAACGTCGGGAATGGACTATCAAACCTAAGCAAACCATAACCAATCGATTGCAACTTAAAAAAACCGAGAATTCGAACATGTGGGGGCTAACTTCACACCAAATTTTATTTTCTGTTTTCCGCAAAAACGAAAAACTATCAAACCGCTGGAATAGCCTATCAAACCCTATCAAACTACTATCAAACGATTTAAGCAAAAAAAAACTGTAAAAATCAATATGGGGGGTAACTTCACAGAGGTTCGACAAAGTAATTCCATATCCATTTCAGTGCGTAGTTACTTGATCCAAGAAAATATAAGATATACAACATCAGTAAGTATTATTTCCTTGAAAATGGCATGAAGGATGCCAACAGATGTCGCTTTAGTGGTCTGATCGTAAAATATGATCTCTGAGTTTAGAAACGCTGGATAACAGGTCCAAATAGGTGCAAATAGTGATCTGTGTGTCCAATGTACCTTACGTTGTCGTGTTATCGTACATGTATCTGACCGAGAAACGTCAACAGACCGACATTTTGTGGCAGTACACGGCGCGCAAAATGCAATTGCATGTTCAAGCGTGTCAACTATGGTATTATTTTTACTATAGTATCTATTCCATGGCTCACAAGGCGGCTGCGCTGGATCATATATTATTTGGTCTAATTTTGCCCGTTTAAGTAAAGGTCATATTGGATTTTAGTAGAAATTTTGTTTTAGTAAAAAAAGTAACTCCACTATTGAAAATCAAAAATATTTGTTGCAAATAAAAATATGCACTTCACTGAAGACTATACTTATTTCAATGGAGTAAAACCTTTCTTAAATATATCCATTATTCCAAGAAAAAAAAATTATTGGTTTAAGTTATCACTTTTCTGAGTGTGGGTGGACCCTGATTATTCGATAGATTACATTTTCCCGATTACAATGACACCAAATACTTCGTAGCGTGGAAATGTCGTTTACGCAGGGAAATAGAAAACAATACTGGCTGACCATTAGGTCAGCGTAGTGAACTATGGATGAATGCTAACATACGAATTTGACAATTACTTTTCAGGATAAAGTATAAGGATTAACGTTTACTATAAAACCTTTTGGAAGTTTCTGGGACAATTGGTTCAACAGATATAAATTAGTGTAGAAGGATTCCGTGAGGCGATACAAGGTGAGGTGATTGTAGCGTTGAAATAAAAAACGTTCTTCCTTGTAGATATTTTATGTAATTTTATGTAAGAAAATTACAGTAGCGTTGAAATAAAAAACGTTCTTCCTTGTAGATATTTTATGTAATTTTCTTACATAAAATTACACAAAATATCTACAAGGAAGAACGTTTTTTATTTCAACGCTACAAATATAAATTAGCAAGAATTGCCAAATATACGTTTTGCATTTTGACCCCACTTCCTTCAAAAACCTTACCCGAGTGACAATTTTTAGGGTTTAGGTTTTTAAGACAAATTATTCTACCCAAAACTCAATTTCATATTCGATTTATAAAAAACCCAAAGTTATTGGAATTTTACAACTTTGAATAGCTACCATTTATACAATTAAAAGATCTTCCAAAAGCAGTAAGAAAAGAGGGGTTTGCCATTTAAAAAACATCACGATGACGTCGGTAATAATTGACGGTTTAAAATTACAATCAATAATTCCACTCACTGTTTGAAATAAAAAATATAAAATTTAATTTCTATGCTTGTAAGTTACAAATATACAATAAACCAGGTAACTTTTTCTGCCAGTTTTATTGCCATAATTTAAATTCGAGTGGTGAACAGCAAATATATTGAACTTGAGCTTGTGAGTCACTTGACTGTATAGCTAACAAATTTCCGCTTTCAGTTCGTGTAAGTAGTGCAAATGGGTTTTACAAGCAACCGACAGTCAAAGTGCTTCATCACACGCAGAAGCTATATTGTATGCAGATTAGAACTGTTTAGGTGGATCCCCTAACGAGGCCCATCCACTCTGCATCGTATCTCACCAAATTCAGTTCAGTACCCCTATACTATACATAATAGACCCCACCCATTATACTTATATCAATAAACACATTGAATAACAGTTCTGTGCCATAAAATAGAACTACCTATAATTATAAGTAAAATACTGTATAGGTAATTATTTACCTGTCAATGTAACTAACAAAGACTTACCTCACAGTAGTGACACGAGTGATAAAATAACCCTACTTTAAAAATGTATATATAGGATATGGTAAATTCGAGATAGGAATATACAGATAGGAGATAAGAGATGGGAGATGGGAGACGGGAGACGGGAGACGGGAGACGGGAGACGGGAGACGGGAGACGGGAGATAGGAGAGAAGATAGGAGATAGGAGATAGGAGATAGGAGAAAGGAATATATGCTTTCTTCCATATAACGCAGTACATAGTCATGACATATCACCTAATTGTTTTTTTACGTTGTAGAATAGAAAATGCATAGGTTTGCGATAAATTTCTCTGCGTTCAGTACTGAGTTGGACCAATTAAGTTTGTATCACGTATGGTTTTCGAAATAGTTAAGGTAAAAGTGTCAAACATCGATTTTGGCAATTTATATTAATTTATAGAGGCAAAGATTGATATACAATCCTCATAAATAGATCTACGAGCATACCATTCTACAGCCGAGGATTGATGAAGATCATTAAGACAAAAAGCAAATTATGCTGTTAGCCACAGTATATCCCACGTTATTCACTCTCGTCTTGGAGAATGTCTTTAAGCTTCCGGCATGAGAGACAACAGAAATTGCCACCTACGGTTCGCTAATGAGAGCCTGATAAACGGCGATGATGCCCGACTATAGCAAAAAATTTATTAATGAATTGAGAGATTCGTGTCTGAGGATTACTTGATGATACTCGGCTTGACAAATATGACTGTCTACCTGTACCATCACCCGTTGGAAAGCAAATCAATGAGCTAACATGATGCCAGGAGAATCGGACGGAGCTACATTTGGAAACTTAGTTTTCATTCTTTTAGGTAGTTATAGTATAATATAATATGATACCCCAAACAGTGTCAACCATGTTCTCTTTGACTGAAGCTAACACATGTCACCTAGAGTTATGCAGCGTGATCGACATAATGTTCGGTGCAGTTGACAATAGGTACGCAAGTGGAGATGGGCTTGGGGCACGTGTTAAGGAAGGACATAAACCGCAGGACTTGCAGTATTCTTCACTAGGTACAAATGATAAAGCGACAACCCATGTATTGATGTTCCAATGACATCGGAAGGACTGGAGCTGACGTTCTAGTATAAAGAAATAACAGCAGCGTACTTTGTGTCAAAATTGGTTTCCTGGAAAGTTGACGTTAAGAAGTAACGAGAAGCATTCGGCATAAAATTCAACAAAAAATCTGCTGGATTAATCTTAGGAAGTCGACTTCATCGACATGTAATAACCTCCTAGTTTAAAGCAGACCTGGGTGGACGTATTACCTCCAACTGATATCCAGCATCAGTTGACGTTTCCGAACCAAGGTGCTGAGAAACATCTCTACAGGGGTCTTGAGATGAATTAGTAACCAGTAACCACTCAAACTAGAACATTTCCTAAGAAACGTTGGAACAATCTTCTTCATTACACAAATGTTGAGGCAATCCAGTTGCTAAAAAATCGTGACATTATGTGACAACTCCAAAGGGCCAAATCTTTTGAATAAGTTATGTTATGTTACCACAGCAGAGTAACGTGTTTCGTAGAGTTTCTATGAGAGCAGCACTCCTTTTAAGTGGAATATCTAGGAGGATATAATTGATATAAACAACAATGAATGCTCTATCTCATATGGAGGTGCAGGATGTTAATAGGATGGCACTGCATAACCATGTTATAGCTGATATAGTAGCTAGGTGTCTTATACCATAAGTAAAATATAATTGAGTTATTGCGCTCGCGGCACAGGAAACAGGTTGCAGCAATATTGGCTTATTTATGTCGCTGAAATTATTTGTGGATATAGAGCGGCTTAAGTAATCCATTTACCACTAATGTTAACTGCTAATGGTTCGGCGCCACATCTAGCGTCTTTGGTATTACAGAATGTATTACACGCCAATTCAATATGCCCGTTTTCGTTGCTTTTCTTCACTAATTAAATTACTTTAAAAATGTCAACAATGGGGAGCGTTATTTTATACTCTAAAAACAACCGATTATATAAATCTATAAATAGGCTGAAATACAAGCGTAAACCGTGACCGTAAAATTGTTAGCAGCACATAATTGTGAGAATTCAGCCAAATGGTGTTCTCCCAAAAGCTATTACAAATGATGTTGATGTCAAGTCAAATAATGTAGTAATATTGGTCAATTAGGCGTAGTAAAGCAAACTCATTTTGTGAAAGTTCAAATTTTCGTTTTAAACAAGTTTTTCGGAACAAGCTAAAGTTAATACACAAAAAAACATAAGCTTCACTTAAACAGTGCAGAACAGGTATTCTACGATAATACATTCTATACAGTAGTTACATCACAGAGTCAAAGCAATCAGCCAAGAGAAATGCATTATCAGAACAGTCACACCACCAAACACACCAAGACTAGGTTCACTTAAAATACCTGAAACCTCAACGGAACATGTTTAACACTTAACGTAACATCTGAAATACACGAACACAAGTCACATGCTCTGAGCCTTTCAGTTGAACAAGACAAACAACTGTGACGCAGCAAACTAAACTTTGACCACCAACCTGACAAACTCATGGCTCGCCGGGTTACCAACACTTACACCAACCTTGCACTACTTATCGTTAAAACTATGATCAATGATATTGGGATATTGAAAAACACCTCTTAATCCTTTGATGGGTTTATTTATATCAATAGGTATAATAAATATTGACTTATTGATATAAATAAACCCATCAAAGGATTAAGAAGTGTTTTTCAATATCCCAATATACAGAAACCTATGAAAATGGACTACTATTTGAATATGATCAATGAATTACTGATAGATTTGTTTTACTGGGTATTATATCAATAGATTGCTACCAACACTAACATATACAATAAAATGCGATACTAGGAAGAACATACTACCTTTTTTTCACCTTCAGCTTTGGATCTAATACCGGATAAATCACCAATCTATATATTACACTGTGTTGACCAGTCTTAAACATTAAACTATGAACCTAACTAAGTTGAATGTAAAACATTTCTAGAAAGAGTTTAGCCCTATTGTTACTTTCAACCGCAATTATATCAGTGTTGCTGCAATCCACAACATGGTTACTATCAACGGCATATTGTGCAACAGCACAATTTCTTCTACGCAATTTAGTGTCACTCTTATGCAAAGCCAACCGTGGTTTCAACCACTGTGTAGTTCGACCATAGTACTTTAGGGAGCATCCACCACATATACAATAGATGGACACTGTACTTCACTGTACTAAAATACATGTCGTACGGGTAGATAAGTCCGTAGAGTCATCACTTAATGGGGGTGTCTCTGTCGGTTATGCTCATTTGTATAACAAGTCTTTGACAACAGGCATTACCATACACATTGCAGCAATATTTTATACTTTTTTTCTGTGCGGATTTGATTCATACGGAGAAAAAAATAATGACGTAACCGAATGGTTTTAGCGAACAGAGTGTAACCGCAATCGCAAGTGTGGTAGAATGAACACTATTAACAGCATAACCTCGAAATAGTGCAGTGGATGTAACAATACCAAGTCAGGAAATAGCAACTGTCTTGACATGGCAGATCATACCAGATACAAGAATGAGTGATTATTTCCCTATACGTATAACCGTAGAAGAACAACAAAGACAAGAGATAAGAGGAACTCCAAAATGACTATAGTACTATTGATTGGGACGCCTTTAGGCAACAACTAACTGAGACATTTCAGGGAATAAATACAGATACCACCAATTCATTTCCACCATAGAAACAGTGGCAAGGGACCTCTCAAAAGTAAGGGCAACAAAAAGAAGGAAAGAGACTAATATTCCATGGTGGGACAAAGAATGTGATAAAATTTATAAAAAAAGAAAATCTTGCTTTAATGCTCTAAACAGCAACTACAACATGGACAACTACTTAAAGGTCAAGCAGTTGATAGAAGCATCCAGAAGTTTATTTAAAAAGAAGAGAGGAGAGTCCTATAAAAAATTCTGTCACAGCTTAAACCGAAACACTCCCATTACACGTATCTGGAAAATCGTTAGAAGATTGACAAACAACCGGAAAAATGCAAATAGCAGCAACACCCTCCCAACAAATGAGCTAGCTCCGCAAGTTTTACATATCTACACCCCAGTTTACATATACCCAGACTTTATCCAGGAAGAACACAGACCAGTGGAATTTTCAATGTCAGAGCTGAACACCATAGCGAACACAAAGAAAAGCACGGTGCCAGGATTGGATAAAGTATCATACCAAATAATAAAGAATTTTCCAATCAATTGTTTGACTGTATTACGAAAAAATTTTAATTCTTGCCTCAGGAAAGGAAAGATCCCAGAAGAATGGAAGACACTCGTACTGGTGCCATTTTTGAAACGAGGCAATACAGCGGAGAACCCAAGAAATTATAGACTAATTGCCCTATCCCCGTGTCTCGGAAAGCTACTACAGAAGATGATTCAGAACACCATAGAATGGAAATTGGAAAACAGCAGAGCACTTCCACCATATCAATGGGGATTTAGAAAGGGGAGAGGATGTGTAGATTGTCTCACGTACATAACATCATTTGTGCAACAAGCCTTTTCCAGCAATCAGATGGTCTTGGCAGTGTTTTTGGACATTAAAGCAGCATACGACAATGTGGATATTTTCAAGCTATATGAACACATGATGAAAAAGGGTATCTCTGCCTCATACACCAATCTAGTTTTCCAGTTCCTGTCAGAAAGAACGATATTTGTTAAAGATAAAGAGGGTAAGCTACATGGACTAGGAAAAACAAGTTTAGGACTACACCAGGGATCACCGATGAGTGCCCTTTTACACTGCCTCAATACATAGAACGGTAGGAGACAATATACATATACTACAGTATGCAGATGATTTGGTGTCCTACACTACAGGAAATAAAGTGGATGAGCAGATAGGTAAAATGAACAACTATTTAATGAGACTGCAAGATTGGATGCAATTGCATAATTTTGATATTTCCACAGATAAATCAACAGCGGTACTATTTAGGAAAGGATCATCCAAAGCGGTGCTGAACCCCATCAAGTACGGAGATAAGAATATTCATTTAAGAGGAGTGTGAAATATCTAGAAGTACACTTACACTGTAACCTGAGGTGGAACCTACACATAGAAAATGTGACGAGCAGAGCATCGGCAAGCATACAAATCATGAGGGCAGTCTGCTGAACTTGGTGGGGAGCGGATCCGCAGATCCTACTATTATTATATAAAAGCATAGTTAGATCACATCTTGAATATGCATGTCAAATAATTGAGCCAGCCAGCAAAACAGCCTTAAAAAAATTGGACCAGGTCCAATTTCGGGCGCTGCAAGTTGTTACAGGAACGATGACATCTACCCCAACAAATGCCTTACTAGCAGAAAATGCGAAACCGTCCTTACATACAAGAAGACTTATACTGGCAACAAAGACCACCCAATATTGACGTTGGTTTCCACACTGGAGAGATCCTGCAGACAGCCTGAGGGATATTGGAAAGCGAAAGAGTCCCCATGTGTAGTAAGGGCATATAGAAGACTGAAACCGTATATTCCGAAAATTGAGAAAAAGGAGTTAGCACCATGCTTCGAAATACCTCAAAAATATCAAATGAGTAAAATAAGAACTGGTAGATTTTGTGAGAGAAAATATATGTTTGATAACAGGTTATGGGTGGACCATATTCGAACAAAATGGCCTTCACACAATTGGATATTTACCGATGCCTCCAGAACCCCAGAAAACGAGAGGGCAGGTGTAGGAGTTGACGTCCTACACTTGTATATCGAGCACGCAGCCCGTCTTCCGGATGGAACCCAGATTTGTACAGCTGAGGTAATAGCAATACACAAAGCGGTAAAAATGTGCCAATTGCAAAGCATTCAACGGGCAATCATCTTCATTGACAGTCAAAGCGCAATAAAAAATTTATAGCACCTCAATAAGTGTAAAAAGAGAGTACTTAGCATTACTAACAAGAAAATTGATATTGGAACGGTACGAGGAGGGCTGTGACATTGTCTTATACTCGGTACTGGGACATGTTGGTAACGCAGGGAATACAAAGGCAGACCATCTAGCAAAAAGTGGACGAGACGGCGCAGTAATGATGGAGATCAACGTGAATAGCCGGGAGTATGTATCACCAATCTTAGCAAATATTTGGAGAAATTGAAAATAAAGTTGGCTTGAGACAACATCAGAAAGGGAAGGTTCTATTCCTCAATCCAAAAGAGCTTCCCGAGAGAACCATACTTTGTAAGATACAAATATCTGGATAGAAGAAGCATAACCACAATGATAAGAATGCGTACCGGACACTGTCTAACTCCAGAACATCTCCACAGAATAGGAATAACCCAACACCCTTACTGCGAATGTGGCCAAATAGGATCCCTCAATCACATATTTTTGGAGTGTCCAATCACTAGAATAGATAATTTTGGTATATACACCGAGTTAACAGCACAGGGAGTCCCACTTCCAATAAATATTCAGGCAATACTACATTTGGCAAATCATCGAATTATAAAAATTTTATTGGCCTTCATTAATTATAACAGTGTCAATCTGTGATCATTTATATTGTGACCTTTGTAAACTGTGTCAACCTGAAAGAGAAACATTACTAATTAGTCTTACGAGTGATCAGTTTACAAAAAGCAATATAATCCAAGAGTGGCTGTGAACATGGTTTCAGAAGCATCGAAAGGTGCGGCCGCTCTGATAGTCAACAAGAAACGTGAGGCTGGCTAAACACGACAGAAGCGTCCAGGCCAAGAAAAGTACAGACAGACATAACCTCTAAATAGTAACACAACCATAACCTATACGCAGGCAAATACAACAAATTCAAAAGTTAGTTTTCATATATAAATAGTCTTCACGTATCGTTCGTATCATGGTAGGCCAAGGAATGCCGTATTCGTACAAAGATGAGCAGAAAATTATTGATTATATACGAGAAAAGCACGCATTTTCTTTGGTAAAAGGAGACTCACTATGGAAAGAAATGGAAGCGGTGTTTAATGGTGAAAGTTTATCGTATTCTCAATCTCAAGAGGATTGACAAACGAATAAATAAAATGCTTCAAAGATGGGTTTGCTAAAATGAAACAGCAAAGTCAAGTGATGATCAAGCGATTTACATATCCGATGACTCTGACCCGGAGAATACAAACCAAGAATGTGAACGCGCTACGTCAAGTGCTATTCTTAAATCAAGTGCGTCAAGTGATAAACAAGATGATATTTCATCAAGTCATAGCGCTGTGTCAAGCGATGTTCACATATCCCATGAATCTAATATAGATAATACAAACCAAGAATGTAAAGGCGCTTTGTCAAATGCTATTTCTGTATTGAGTGATAGAAAAGATGATGTTTTATGTGATGAAGAAAGTAATACAACCGTTAATTGGATTACTAATGATCTGCTGACACTTATACTATACGTATTATACATACTTTATAACATATAATATATTTTGTACTATATAGTTATCTAAATAAATCGTGATATTGGTTACTTTTTATATTGTGAGTTCTTTGGTTTCTTTACCATTGTTAGTTACCGCAGAACGTGTTTTTTTTTAATGCACGTTTTCTACATAAATTTCACATCTCAGAAACAGTTGGTAATTGCCTGATACAAGTTAGTAGGGTACAAATCTTGATCAAAAACTGCAATAATATACAACTCTTCTATATGGAAGAATCGTGTATTATTTTAATTTCTTTAGGTACCCAATTAATGTACTTTGCTTTCTTTTCCTTCAGAACTTTAGATACAAAAAAATTTATTTTCAGATGAGGGGCTCCCTAGCTGATATTTTCCTTAATCACATAGAGGAAGAATACATAATGTCCAACAAGAACCCATACAGAGGAAACATTGACGGTTGGTACCGCTACATGGACGACGTGCTTTGCCTGTGGAAAGGAGATAAAACCGACATAATTGCTTTCAACACTTACATTAGCAGCTTGCTCCCCACTTTGAATTTCCCTACAGAGATAGAACAGAACAACTCGATTAATTTCCTCGACCTGACAATTGAAAGGACCTCTGACAAACTTCTATTCGCCATATACAGAAAGCCAACCACTTGCAGCGCCATCATACCATCTGACTCCAACCACCACCACTCCCATAAATACGCCGCCTTTAGATCTATGGCACAAAGAATGTTAAAGCTCCCTCTCCAGGGCTTTGAGAGACAAAAGGAGCGAGAGATTATAGTCACTCGGAATTTCTAATGGTTACAAAGTGAAGGAAAACGACAAAATCATAAGGAAAGCAAGGACAAAATTCCACCCCCTTTATGCTAAACCTGACATCGACCAAAATGTCTCTTGGAGAGGTTTCACTTTTACCATAAGGAGGTTTCTTCTATTGGTAGAATGCTAAACAGGAGAGGTATTATATGTGGTTTCAAACCAACAACACCCTTTTCTCCTTCTTGAGGCAACCTAATCGTGAAGCTGATGTACTGGATAGCAGTGGCGTGTACCAGATCAATTGTGACTGCTGCAACGCCTTCTATATAGGTGACACCGGGAGACACAATTAAGAGAAGAGTCCTCGAACACAGAACACACAAACACCGCTCAGCGTTTGAAAGACATCTCCTGGAGTCGGGACATCACAGCAGGGACGACTCAAACATAAGGGTGCTACACAGACAGCAGAAGGGTTTCAAATTAACTCTCACTGAGGTCTACTACATATGGAAAGCTTCCGAACATCCAGGACTTCTCAATGAACAGGTGTACCTGAGTAAGGAACCCCTTTTGAAGTCATGCCAGAAAATTTGTGGATAAAAGTGAAAAATTCTTTAAGTTTTTGTTTTTGCCGGCATTGATGTTTTTTGTTGATCATTTTTAGTAATGAAAACGTTCGTTAGATGTTTTTAACCACGACTATTTCTATTTCTGACATATTTTTATTTTTATTTTGTGTTGTTATTGTATTTTTACTTTATCATACGCAGTATGATGAAGTATTGTAATCGTGCCAAAAAAAAAATTTGAGATTTTAGCGGAAATAGGTCTTTATGGTTCCCCTGAACATTTTTTACCAAGGTACAAAAAAATGTCTGTGTGTGTGTGTGTGTGTGTGTGTATATCTGTGTGTAAACGATTTTTGTGGTATTTACAATAATATTTAGTCAATTCAAATATTTCTTTTAAAAACGAATATATTATGCACCCATACCTCACTATAATACGGACTCTTTCGCATGTATTTTCGCCATAACCACCTTTTGCGATTTTGACCAGGTTTTTTTGTATATTTTTATACAATTATTGTTATCTTTTCTTGATATACCGAATTAAAACGTACCCGGAAAAGGCATAATAGAACTGGGTCGGGTACACCTCATACCCGGACAACTCATACCACGACAACTTATACCGGGACAACTCATACCAAGACAAGTCATACCAAGGGACATCTCATACCAAGGGACAACTCATACCAGGACAACTTATACCAGGACAAATCATACCAGGACAACTCATACCAGGACAACTCATACCAGGACAACTCATACCAGGACAACTCATACCAGGACAACTCATACCAGGACAACTCATACCAGGACACCTCATACCACGACAACTCATACCACGACAACTCATACCACGACAATTCATACCAAAACACCCGTTACAAGCCGACAAGTGATTGTTGTCACGACGGTGTCATGTAGTGTGTTCATGTAGTGTGTTCATGTAGTGTGATTAGCAAACTTTGGTCAATGTGTGGATGCGTAGATGTTGTCTACATTTTCTGTAATGCCATATTAGGTATTTGAAAATTGCAGAGTATTGCTATTTTATATGTACTACGCGCGCCAAAAAAGCTCGCACACTGCATATGCAACCAAATATACTGAAAATAGTTTTGTTAACTTTGTAAATGGTTCTTTTATAACCTATGCCCTGTCATTCTGACATTAATCTTAAGTACAATACATGTATCAACTCTCAAGTTCAAAAATAAAAACAAGCCACAATTACATGATGTAAAAATTTGCTGTACGATTTTATACAACGCGGAAGGCTATAGCCATCTAGTGAAAGAGTTATGTACCATGAACATAAACACAACGTAACTACTGATGTTAAATTATCGGTAATATTACCGAGCGCATGTTAATTCTGATTGGTAATATTACCGCATAGAACTCGGTAATATTACCCATAAGAATTAACCATAAGCAAAACCGTTTTGGAATTATGGGATAACATATTAATATAATCATAAAACTTTGTATGTTTCTTTAACTACATGAAAAAACAGTTGTACAAAATGTCATCAGAATCAGAATTACCCAGATACAATCAATAATGCGTCAGCCAAGTCTTATTTTCTTTATACGTATAATTAGTTCGGATAAACAGAAATCGACAAGATTCAGATTGGTACATGAGGGAAAATTCATTAATAAGTTTATGGAAATCAATTCTATTTAAAATATTCACTATTCTATTTATAATATTTATTATATAATATTATATTCAATAATCTTTAAAAATTCAATAACGCGTCCATAAGAAATAAAAAAGTTGAATATCGCCTAACCAAAGCTGATGGACAAAAACATTTTTTGATACCAAAAATAGCCTCTGAGTGTAAAAATATACGTAACATATACACTGTGGGCCAAAAAAGCGGTACAAATGTACAATTACTCATATTTCCAAAATTGTACGTAAACTCAAGCAAGCATTTTTTGAAAAACTAAATGCTTATGTTGTGAGGATTGAAAACATACAATATTCGCAATTCCAATTCTTTTTTGAGTAAAAACAGCAAAAAACGATGTTTCAAAATTTCACCCTGTGTACAAAAAAATCACCATGTATACGATGCTATAAAATCTCTACTGTCCCTTTTGACCAAAAGAAAACAAATGTCATTACCTACTAATTTTATTACACTTTCATTTCACATTAAATTGACCCGATGTTTATTTATTTATTTATTTATTTATTTATTTATTTATTTATTTATTTACTATTCGGGAGACCAACAGCAAAAGCCAATTATAGGTCTCCGCAGCATTACAAAAAAAGTACAGTTTGTGAACCGTGTGGCTCAAATCAGTTACAAATTATATATATATATATAGATAATAACAATTATATATAAGATAAGTACAGTAATGTAATGAACAATAACATTCAACTCATTGCAAACAACATTGCAAACCAATGAATTAATTAAACCAAAACAATAAAATATCAAATTAAAGTTCAAGAATTCCTCAGGAATGCTCGCAATGACGCGAATGATGAGCAAAACACATCGGGGAAGTTTGAAAATGTACTATATTTATTAAAAGCGGTAGCCATCCGCACCAAAGGGCCGTTAGCTACATAGTTTGTTCGAGAAAATCCGACGGCAAACAGGCTCGTACATCTAGTGTCTCGCAACGGTGCTCTAAAGTCAATCTGACACAAAAGGTCAGGAACATCCAATTTATTAATTAAGATCTTTACGAGAAACTCTGTATCGGAAATATCACGACGCTGATGGAGAGTTGGAATCACTATATCTATCTGAAATTTAAACCTGACATGTTTAAGGAATTTTCGCTGTACACGTTCTAGGCGCCTAATATGGATGTCGTATTGCGGAGACCATACAGTGCTTGCGTATTCCAAATGAGTACGAACTAATGAGAAGTACAGGGATTTAAATGTAGCTACATTTTCAAAATCTCTTGCACTGCGCAGAACGAACCCAAGCATTCTACTCGCTCTACGAACAATGCTGTCAACATGGCAATCGAGTATCAGTCTGGCATCTAGAGTAACTCCCAGATCCTTAACTTTGTCAACGTGCCTCAAATCATCCCCGTGCAACGAATAGCGTGATAGCACGACATGCTTGTTCCGCGTGAAACGAACATATTGGCACTTCTGTACATTCAGTGACAACCTGTTGACAGCACAGTACTCGACGAACCGATTCAAGTCATCCTGCAACATGTTCACGTCTGCCTGACAACGAATCAATCTATAAACCTTTAAATCATCAGCGTACATGAGAAACCGAGAGTTCTCAAAACATTTACCGACATCATTGACAAAAATGTTAAAAAGTAACGGTCCGAGGTGGCTACCCTGCGGAACACCAGATGAAACAGCAACGACGTCGGAACAATGACCGCCGGCAACAACGCACTGCGTTCTACCCTCGAGGTAAGACGATAGCCAGTAAAGCAAGGAGCCGCCGACACCAACCCCAGCCAGCTTGTTCGCAAGAATGGAATGGTCAATTTTATCAAATGCTTTGCTGAGGTCGGTATAGACAGCATCCACCTGGCCGCGAGCATCCATCTCGGTCAGCGTAAAGTTTACAAATGTAACCAGGTTTGTTTCGGCTGACCGTCCGGCGCAAAATCCATGCTGCTCCAACATCAAACTACTTTTAAAAATCGCAAACAGATACTTATACACCAATAACTCGAATAACTTCCCAAATATACACAATTTTGATATTGGACGATAATTACTTACAATACTTCTATCGCCGCTCTTAAATATTGGTGTTACATGAGCCAACTTCCACCTGCTAGGGAAAGCACCATCACAGAGAGACTTATTATAAATAATTGTTAGAGGTGCGGTCAGTGAAGAAGCGCATTGCTTTATGAATGAACTCGGTATCCCGTCTGGACCCGCTCCCTTCGCTGGGTTTAAGTTTGTTAGAGCAGCCAGGACTGTTATCAGAAATGTTGCATAGCCAAGCATAAAGCAACATAACTTTGGATTGAAACGTTCTGCTATTGCGAGTATGGTGTGGTTTCAATCTTCACACTACAAACAATTCGTTTTTAAAAGAAATTCTTGAATTGACTAAATATTATTGGAAATACGAGTGATTAAAAATGTGTACCGTTTTTCTGGCCCACTGTGTATTTGATGGCAGTAGCTTTCCGCGTTGTATAAAATGTGATATGTTTGCCAATACTCGACAGTGTAGAAATTTAAACTCAATTACCTAATAATAAGTCGTTCAAGAGAGTTTTCTAATCACAATATAGATGACACCGTACCACACAACAATCATTTGTCGGCTTGTTATGGGCGTTTTGGTATGAATTGTCGTGGGATGAGTTGTCCTGGTATGAGTTGTCGTGGTATGAGTTGTCCTGGTATGAGTTGTCCTGGTATGAGTTGTCCTGGTAAGAGTTGTCATGGTATGAGTTGTCCTGGTATGAGTTGTCCTGGTATGAGTTGTCCCTTGGTATGAGATGTCCCGGTATGAGTTGTCGTGGTATGAGTTGTCCTGGTATGAGTTGTTCCTTGGTATGACATGTCCCTTGGTATGACTTGTCTTGGTATGAGTTGTCCCGGTATGAGTTGTCGTGGTATGAGTTGTCCGGGTATGAGGTGCACCCGACCCGACGTTGGTGTTTGCAGCGTTTCGATTTCTGAACGTTTTTGTTTTTCTAGGTTATACACTGGATATTGTTGCTTGTGCGTCCTTGTCTTATTTTTGAACGATAATTAAGATTATAAGAAATCATTTTGACTGTAAGTGTTTTTTGCAGCGTTAGTTATAGTTTTTTCTCTGTAACTTTGTATTTTTTCTTTTTAGCGTTGGCTTGAAAATGTCCTAATTGGACGAAACATGTCGTTAACTTAAATATACTTATGAAACATATCGAACAGTCAAGAATATCTTTTCCTCATCTCACAATTAAACACCTGTTCTGCATTCCCTTGCTATTTAAAAATTTAATGTTTATTTTGAGACCCTATTGAAGATTCTAATAGATTAGGACATATGTTGCTAGAAATTAGTAAAAAAAACTTCAACAATCACATGATTTTTTAGCACTTGGTTTCATAGTTAGTCTTGAAGATGCCTCTTCCAACAGAGTGCGAAACGTCCACTGCTTCAAAGTGATTAACGCGGTTTCCATCCAGAAATTAATTTATCACCTATTCTACAATTGCTTTCCTCAAGTAATCGTACCTAAGACGGTAAAATGCTAACATTTGTGGATTTCAGAAAATAATTCTCAACCAATTTTTAGTAAGAGAAAAAAATTCTTATTAAAAAATATTATCATAACAGAGTTAAAACTATTGATTAATGTATACAAGCTGATACAAATTTGATGCTCTACATGGGGATCTTGTTAACCAGAGTGATAGAGTAGGGTATGTTTAAATATGAGTTACTATATTTCACACTGCTCTAAAGAGAAATTACACAAATTAATTTAAAAAATTTAATTTATATTTAATTAAAATTTACATCCCGCCCTGTATGTCACCATATTATTAACCGATAATGTTACTTTATGGCGGCATGTCGTTAAAACATTTTCAGTCTTTCCATGAACATTGCAAATAGTGAGGCGAAACGTTCTCAACTTTGATATCCCAAAACGACAGACTGATAATAATATTTTTTAAAATTTTTACGTAGGCCTTTAAAAATCTATGGATGCATAAGCCTGGAACGTTGCCAGACTTGTGTTTATCTTATTGTTAGGCTACAAGGGACAGATTCTGAAACTTCTAGCATGATTATAAATAACGTAACAAAACCATAGCTAACTCTTGTATTACTGTATATTGAATATTTGTAACATTTTTCTCTATCCGCTGTTGTGCATTTATTTAATTTATACACCAACACAAATAAAGGAATGCGCAGTACCCAAAAGAAAAGATTGCAATTAGCGCAATTTCCAGCAAAGCTGGAACAAAGCAGATTTGTTTTTATTTAATAATGCAAAACTTATAACAATTATGTTCGTAATTGTTAGAACAAAAACTATGTTACCTATGTTCGTAATCCATTGAACCGGCCTGTATTACTCGCTGTTGTGTCACAGCACATTATTTACACCTTATCGTTGAGGTTCCATTCATAAAGTGAGTTCGAAATTTCTTTAGCTTGATCTTTGCCAGAAGAACTGTCTAGTTTTGATACTGCAAGAAGTTTTCACTTCTCTCAAAATGAAATAAGGATCGGCAGGCGTTCTTCTTTAGAACTGCGCACATCCAGACCTGGTAACAATTTTGTATCGTCATGCACAGTAACTAGGTACTTCGGGCACGTTATTCTGAAAATCGGATTTTATGGATTCCGCTATCCTTTCTCATTTGTTAAAAATCTGATGTGGCCAGGCACATGACTTTATCATACTATGTACAAAATTAATAGTTTAGCTGCATTAGATTCCATTAACCATTAACGTAAATATATTAATAATAATAATAATAAAGGTCTTTATTGAAATAAAATAAAAAAAGCAAATAATTATACAAAAATACAAATTCTATAGGGCGAGGTTCAGTCCGAGGACTGATCTTCCACCTAACCCTAGACACAATCATAACAACCAAAAGTTTCCACTAATAAACATATCCACGATCATATAATACTACAGCAAAAAAAGAATAAAAGAACAGAAAGTTATGAATTAACATAATTTCAAATGATATAAAAATGGTGCCTTGCGCCATGGGTGCTTATCCAAAATTGTATTTACAAATTTGAAATCTTTACGGTTTACCCGCCAGTGAGTGAACACCTTGGCGGGTAAATTTTTAAAACCAAAGGACGATAAAATAATAAAAAATGCTTTACAAAAATATTTAAAGGAAGGTAAAACGTTTTGATCTAAAAATTATTGAATAAAATACAGCACGCACACGCAGCTACCGCCAGCGCCTTCGCCGTCTCCTTCATCGCTGACGTCCAGCTCAGCATCTAGTTGCAGAGGTCATGCATCAGCATTGTCTTCGTGCTCGTCCCCAGGCTGATCTTACGAATATTTTTTGACAGTAGGCATTGTCAAAATATCACCCTTTGAAACTACCTACTGTCATTAGAATACATCCGTCATATCTGTCATAACATTTGTCAAATTCTCGCTTACTAGTTTCATATTAATGCAGACACGACCGATCTCGATCAAATGGAATTTGCTCATGCAGCGGCTAAACTATTAGTTTTACCAAAAAGTATCGTAGACATAAATTATTCAGAATTTCCTCTACTTTAATTTATTATTTAACTATTTTGACGAAATTACAGAAATGGCGGCTCATTTATCAAAATCCTTGAAAAAGGCTTAGAATAAACTACCAGTTCCTTTAGACCCTTTTGAACCAAAAGCTTTTCAGCTCTAAGTTAGGTCATGAAACTTCTAAATATGAACTTTCGTCCCGATACCTTTAGTAGTTTCTCCGGAATCGTCGCCACAAAAATCGTTTACACACAGACATACACACACACACACACACACACACACACACACACACACACACAGACATTTTTTTGTACCTTGGTCAAAAATGTTCAGGGGACCCATAAAGACCTATTTCCGCTAAAATCTCAAATTTTTTTTTCGGCACGATTACAATACTTCGTCATACTGCGTATGATAAAGTAAAAATGTATTCTCGGCTGTAGTTATTAATAACGATTCAAAATTGCTTTTGGGGATAGCAGCCAAACGGAAGGGGACTTAAAACAACACGCTCATTTGTTCAATCCCTAATCTTTAGGGAAAGATTTTTCTGTACGTAATTTCCTATCGCTTGGGCCAAAGTTTGAATTTCGCCCTAATAAGAAAGATATTTCCATTCCAAGGCTTCTGTCAGATGTCGAACAAATTGTTGATAAAACACCATCGGACACTGCTAATATAATAAGATCACAACTCACTAACATGATTACCAACCATCTGTTGCATAACGATAGGGAGATGAACACCACATCATTTATAAACCGTCTACATGTTAACACAAAAAAGTTCCTCGCGCAGGACCGAGAGGATCCGATACTGATCTTACCGGCGGACAAGTGTCAAATCACAGTCGCTATGAACACATCAGAGTACATTAGTAAATCGAACATGCTTTTGTCAGATGGGTTCACTTATAATATCTAGGACCCCACCAGGTCCATACAGAGAAAGGGCAATAAAATCTGTACAGAATGGTTGGACAACAAATACATTGATTATCACACTTACCGGAAGTTGTCTTGTAGCAATGGAGTAATTCCGAAGTATTACGGCCTACCGAAGGTACACAAACCTTAATGTCCTTTGCGTCCTATAGTCTCCCTTATCGGCTCTCCAACCTGTCAAAGTATGTAGCGGCCATATTGGAAAGTTCTCTGGCTAATCAAACCACCTATAATGTTGCTGATGTTTTCACTTTTGCTGCAGAAATGAAGGACCGGGTGTTGCCACCGGGTTTCGTCGTGGTCTCCTTTGATGCCGTGTCACTGTTCACCAACATACCAGTGGAATTGGTCTTGGATGTGGTGGAAGAGGAATGGCCAAGCGTATCGGTACATACTGAGATACCACAACAGTCACTGATCGGGGCGATCGAGTTTTTTTGAGTCTGCAACTTTTTCATTTAAAGATGCTTACTATCGACAGGAGCGTGTGACACCGATGGGTAGCCCGTTGAGCCCGATAGTTGCGACGTTGATAATGGATAGGCTGCTTGACGTGAGTCTGCCTCAGCTCCCCTACGAGCTTCCATTTATCTGTAAGTATGTAGATGACATCATTTGCGCGGTGCCAGCCACTGAGGTGGACGGTACGTTGCATAGGCTGAATGCCTTTGACCACCGCTTGCAGTTCACGGTTGAGACTGAGACTGATGGTGCAGTTCCGTTTTTGGATGTGTTGGTGATTAGACGGGATGACCAGTCAATACTCTTGAATTGGTATACACAACCAACATAGACCGGCCGTTTCATTAACTTTTTTTCTAACCACCCACTGCATCAGAAAATCTACACAGTCAGAGCGATGCGAGATAGAGTAATAAGGATATCACATACTATATT
This sequence comes from Melinopterus prodromus, assembly GCA_964023965.1. Classification (NCBI taxonomy): domain Eukaryota; kingdom Metazoa; phylum Arthropoda; class Insecta; order Coleoptera; family Scarabaeidae; genus Melinopterus; species Melinopterus prodromus. Next base: position 48,018,585 of record OZ030391.1, on the reverse strand, counting down.
CCACAAAGAAAATCTAAGTAGGTTGTATGATGTCTTTACTAATAATGGATACCCAAGAACTATGCTGAGCCGTATGATCTACAACTCTTCGGCGCATCCACCATCTTTACAGAATACCTCGCTCACGCATCCTGGAACAGTACCATTGGTGAGGCAACAAAAAAGATATGTCCGTTTTCCCTACATGCCGGGCCTCACGGAGAAGGCGATTGGAGTGGTGCGTAACCTGGATGTGTGTGTGGCTGGGTATAATAGTAAACCCTCTGCGATCTTGTTCTCCAAGGTGAACTACAACAAGCTAATGTTATCGATATAATACGATACCCTGTGGAAGGTTCAATGGGGTCTATATAGGGATGACTTCGCAATACCTTAAGACCAGAATACAACAGCATACACTGGACTGTAGTAACCACAGAGAGGGAAAAAGCGCACTGGTGGCACATTACTTAGAGATGGGTCACAGATTTGATTTCGAGAGAACGTCGGTGTTGGATGCTGAACCACACAAGAGGCGGTTGTTTTCGGAGATGTTGCATGTGCGGGAGGATGAACGTTCTGTGAACTCCCGTACTGATATTCAGGGTGTCCGCTCCACGTATAGTTATCTGCTGCAAATTCATAAAGACCGTGTTGGAGACCATACACTGGACCCGGTATTCTTTTGAATTTTAAACTTATAGTGCTATTGGTTATGCCACCCACACAACGCTTTCGGACATGTGATTGTGTTGACCGGTATTGCATTTCCATCGCTTGATTTGTTTATATGTGGATAGTTGAAAGGATCTGACAGCCTGAGTGACTCTGATCAGTGATAACGTGATTAGTTGCGATTGTGCTTTGTTACTGGATTTCCTGTGTTTGTTAGTTTCATTGTTTTGCTCAGTGGTTAGTTGGACCGTAGATAAACGAAAACCCTTAGGTAACCTTTAGAGTTTTTATGTATTTTAATTTTTTTAGTGCTTATTTTAATGTATTTGTATGTAGTTTTTTTTTAATGGTCAAAGAGAAGTAGCCGTCCTTGTAATTTTTTGTGTAATGTCATACCGTCCTGTAGCTGCCCACTCGCATCTAGTTGTAAGTAAGTAAGTGGTTTGTTGTTAGTGTATGAATTTTAATGGTTTTGTTATTATAGCGTTCCCCTGAAGAAGGCAAAAATCTTTTCCGAAAGCGTACGGATTGAACAAATGAGCGTGTTGTTTAATTCCCCTTCCGTTTGGCTGCTATCCCCAAAACCAATTTTGAAACGTTATTTCTCATTTGTGTTTGAAAACGTTGAATATAGGATTAGTTGATTGGGTAATCGTCGCAAATAAGACCTATAGCTTCTACTATAACCTGAAGTATATATACAGAATCCCTTATGCTTACTTGACATCTGTCTAAAGCTGCAACTAACTTGGATGTGATAAAATCTTTCCTGCTTATTTTTGCAGTAGTTACAGGACTTACAGATTGAGTTGTGCTAGGTAAAGGTTCTTCCAGGCTTCCTTCAGAGCTGGTAGATTGATCATGTAGTTCTTGAGGTGGTATAAAGCTGTGCGACAGAGAAGATGTCAATAAACTCTCTGAAGACATTTGCCTTAGTCTCTTTTTCTCTTCTTCTAGTTTTCTCTGCCTTGCCCTTTCTTCCTTCTCAGCTAACTTCTTGTCTACACCCGCCAAGCAACCTGGACGCCCTAGCTCTCTTTGCTTTTGAAAGAACATTTTCTTCTTCTTCTATCTTTGTTATTTCGATAGCATCAGCGTGTGCTATATCGAATAAATTATGTAAACCCTTTGAAAATCCTCCTCACGGCGTTTATAAAAATCCTGTGTTTCTTGCAGTTTTTTGCAGCTCTCGCCGGAATTGATAAAGCTTCCTAACCTTTTTCACCCAGTTAGGAATAGCTTTGGTAGGTATTCTAGCCTTTTTCCAGAATAGAATACCCTCCTGAATGACTAGATTTCCACTTTCTATAGAAGTCAATTTAACATCGAGTGTGTTAAAAAATAGAACTGGGAGCATTTGACAGTTAGACGCCAATTTTGCGCCCGCTCTTTGGTGCCTCCTCACTAACCAAGAAAATGCCTTTTTAGTGCTTCTTAGTCATACTAACATCTTTAAAATATAAAACAATGCACATTGTTTACAAGCCGAGAGTAACAGATAAATAGAGCACGAACGCGCAGCACCTGCCACGCATTTTGTACGAAGTTGTAAAAATTCATTTTCGGGTGATTTAGGGTTAAATGTACAAAACTTGGTCATATGCTTTCATATGTTTTTATATACTTTAGCGCATAGTTGGTCGATATGCGATTTGTACGATAAGTTGTCGTCAATAGCCCAGCAGGGAAGATGAATTTATTTTATTAATCCGCACTCCATTATACTCGAGCTCGAATGGGCAGCATCTGCTACTTATTTGTACGAATATGTTTCCATGCAAGTCGGCTCTGGTGGCAGTACTCCAAATCGAGTAAATATACTTAAGGGTGATTTAGGGTTAAACGACCAAAATAAGGACCTATGAGTTGGAAAATAAAAACTTTACTAATTTTGAAGTAACAAAAGTCACAAATAAATGCACATCGAAACTACCTGAGTTCAGTAAGCGACCGCCCGTTGACGTTTCACGACAAGGCGGCACGAGTTAATAAACTTTATACCAACTATACTTCATATCTTTGAATTTCATTAACAGCTGAATGTGTAGGTGTTTGGATTCAAGCTACATATTAGAGTGAATTTTGAACCTTTGAAACAGGCTCAGTAGAGTCAAATTCACGGATTGTATGATTATTTGTGACTTTGTGTATTAGGCTAGGTTTTTCTATACGGTGTCTAACAAATCGTATACACGCGCTAAATCTCGCTATTGAAAAAAAGCGAAGCAATCTGGAATACACCATTCGAATTTATACTTTCCACCTTATCTTGTCACACTGGATTTTAATGATATACTGTGTTTCCCACCAAGCTGTCCATTATGTTTATTTCTACTTGAGTGCTACAACAATGAAAAAGAAATGAAATCATTTATTTTTTCTGTTGTTGGCTGTCAGCGGGAAGCGGCGAAAGCGGAAAGCGTGTTAATGTTGTTTTTTTAATTTGTCGCCGGCATTTGTTGCGAACATTAGTGCCTCTGCGATTTTAATTTTATCGTAGCAAATTGGTTCCGCATTAAAAAATGATTTATGGTGGCGCTTGCTGTAGCGACAGTTGTTCCGCTGAGATTTGACGACCGACAGGGAAACAGATTGTAACCGAAAGATAAGGTTGCCGAAAAACAATTTATCATCTCAGATTTATTTGAAATATCCCATCTACACTTACATAGCTGGTACGTAGCAAATCGTCCGCCTACTAGTACATGCATATATTTTAAAGTAGCAAAAAGAAGGGAAATAAATACAATGCAGTTGCCCTTTTGAGATCCGACATAGAATCTGATGAGTTTAAATATTCTATGGCGTCCGCAAATTTTAATAGAGCCTGGCACCCTACAAACCACCCGTAACGTACATGTTCGCGGTTTTTACATTTTACCGCAAAACGGTCACGAGTTTGCATCTGTAGAAAATTAATTCTTATAAAATTCTGCACAAAATGGTATATTTTCGACTTTTTTAAATACAGTGTTTAATTGCAACCGCGCCAATATAGGGGTTTGCAGTTTAAGAACCACACCATATATATATAATATAGTATTTTTATTATTTCAGTATTCCTACTCTCATAATATGTCAGCAAGCGCAAATTTAAGGCTCGATCATACAGGGGTATTGCAGTATCAGCATTTCGTTCATTTATTTAGTTCCGTCATTAATTATAGTTTAGTATTTAAATATTTAACAAAAACATCAGTACAATGCTATAACCTTATCAACCTCGATTTAAAAAATATGGCTATAAGCGTTAACTTGCGAACGGCTGTCAAGAGCGGTCTTCGGAGAGCGGTCGTCGGTTGAACACTTTGTACTAAAATTTAGGGCGCCACTAACCAGTAGAAAACTAAAATGAACGGCCCTGGCTAGCCAACAAAACTCAAATTAATTTTCTCAATAAAACGGAAACAATATATCATTAATAACGTTCAATCAACCAAAAATTTTATTGAATAACAAAAATTAAAAACTGTACCTACTTTAATTTCTTTAAACTAAATGTTTTATCGACCGATAGCTATCTAACGAACTAAAAATTATTTATTACTATTTAAAATCAACCACTCGCGTTACGGTAACTCAATTTATTAACAATGGCGTGAATATGATCTCACATGGGCGATAATGGGTCCCTCAATTCCACAACTCAACGACGTAAATAAAAGTATTTGCCTGACCTGCTTGATGTCCGCTATTTGTAGCTATCCCAACGCTGAATTAACGTTTGGGACGATTTTGTAGTGTTTTCCCTTTCTCGCGGTCCTCGCAGATCAAAACATAACTTGCTGACCAATTTGCACGTTATACCTACGTGTCCCAGGAAATCCGCGTTGTTTCGCGGATTTTTAACTTAATTAAACTTCGGTAATTCGGGATTACAATAATTTTCGACAAACGGTACGGTAACATCGTTACACAGCTGTTTTATCTCTCCAACTCCGCACTCCGTTATTTTGCACTTTTTGCAGCGTTTTCGAAAAGACCAGAATAAGTTGGCAAATGCCATCTATTTTCAAAAAGCGAAACCACGCCGGTTGATAAGGTAACAAACTATTTCAACAAAAATTACCTATAACGGAAATTCCACCGTTATAACTCATAAACTTCTTTCCGCGATAGTGGGCTAAAATTAGCAAAAAAGGAACTAAATATTGGGGCGCTCGTAGTTTCAGAAGCACTGCACACAAAAAAAAGATGGCAAATACCTTTTATTGTGCAGAATTTTATAAACATTATTTTTGTACAGGCCCAAAATTGTGACTGTTTTACGATAAATGAAAAAAAAACTGATGTGGCCAGGCACATGACATTATCATACAATATATAAAATTAATAATTTAGCTGCATGAGAGTCTATTTGATCGAGATCGATGGTGTCTCCATTAAAATAAAAAAAGTTAGCCAGGATTTGACAGATATTTTCATAATATCATATAAATACAAAATGATATGAAGAATGTTGGTAACAGCAGGCTGTTCCAACACTAGCGTTGCGACATATATCTCTATCTCATCCGACTTAGTGCCACTAGACACACTACGCATGCGTCAAGTTTGTGGATTGGATTGGCTGGATTGGATCCATAGGCTGCCACAGTGCTGCCACCAGCTGCCACATGTATAAGGTTATCTATGTGCTGTTAGTGGTTTGGCGTTAGCGAGCTGCCACATGTATAAGGTTATCTATGGGCTGTTACTGGTTTGGTATTAGTTATGCCGAATATTACCGGCTAACGGCAGCGGTAATACCGACCGCGAACTTTATAGTACAATAGGCCACGCATGCGCAGTTTGATCCCGGGCACCACATCTATAGACAAAATATATATCTCCGTTGTCATCTCCTATCCTCACATTGTTGGATCTGAGACTACACATTGACGCTATAGGACAAGTTCCGTATAATCCCTAATACGTATATAGATAATATTGACATAATATAGATAATATTGTGTGTGTGTGCGTGCGTGCGTGCGTGCGTGCGTGCGTGCGTGCGTGCGTGCGTGCGTGCGTGCGTGTGCGTGTGGGTGTGTGTGTGTGTGTAAACGATTTTTGTGGCGACGATTCCGGAGAAACTACTAAAGGTGTCGGGACGAAAGTTCATATTTAGAAGTTTCATGACCTAACTTCGAGCTGAAAAGCTTTTGGTTCAAAAGGGTACAAAGGAACTGGTAGTTTATTCTAAGCCTTCTTCAAGGATTTTGCAAATGAGCCGCCATTTATGTAATTTCGACAAAATAGTTAAATAATAAATTAAAGTAGAGGAAATTTTGAATAATTTATGCCTATGACATTTTTTGGTAAACTAATAGTTTAGCTTCAAGAGACAATTTCTATTTGATCGAGATCGGTCGCATCTGCATTGATATGAAATTACATAGTAGCCAGGATTTTCCAATTATTTTCTGTCTAATGACAGTACCGGTAGTGTCAAATGCTGATGTTTTGACAATATCTCACTATATCTGCTGTCAACAGTAAAAAGATCTCATATTGTGATAGCGTGTACGGTACTTGCCTGCCGGCGCCGGCGTCGGATAGGCAGCGTGTTCAGCGTGCCCAAAATGCATGTGTTCTGTTTGTTTTTGGTTTGAGGAAGTATGATGATGTATCGAATGGGCTGCGCGACTTGTGGTGGTTGAACATGGATAACAGTAGGGTGTTGCATGCAGCAATATTATATTATAAGTTGCTATCCAAGAGAATCCCACAATACCTCATGCGGAATCTTCCACGTATCTACGCTGTAGAACGGATGTCCATAACGTTAATTTAAGATTCAGGGGTTTGCTTGCTCCACCTGCACCTCGCGCTGAACTGTATAAACGGTCATTCTCTTACCAGGTCAGTCACATATACAATGGTCTCAGGGAAGATATGCAAAAATTATCGTTAAACAGTTTTGGGGAAAAGGTGAAGTGTTGTTTGTCTTTTTGCTCCACAGGGGACTTTAGACATTGAGCGCACATCGGAGGCTGTTTTAATTTTTATTTTTTATGGGCATGTGCGATGTTTTGTTGAGTTGGATTTGCTGCATTTACGTATAATTAGACTCTAGAGTAATTTTTTGTTTGTTTTTGTTTTGATAAGTTCTTGGAATTATTGTTATATTATTGGTACAGTGATGTCTTAGTTCTAGTTTGCGTAAGGGGTTCAGTGGAAGATCAAGGCAATTTGGAAACAATTGTGCTGATCTCCGCCCTAAATATAAATATTATTTTGTTACATTTAATATTGTTTTATGTTAATAAAGGAATTATTTATTATTATTATATATTTGTTTTATTTTAATGCAGACACGACTGATCTCAACCAAATAGATTCTCATGCAGCTAAACTATTAATTTTATATATTGTATGATAAAGTCATGTGCCTGGCCACATCAGATTTTTTCAAATAGCTATCCCTAAACATATGAATACATTTCTCCATTCTATGAAAAATTTTAGATGAAGTTTGTGTACAATGTCCTACCTAAAATGTACTTGTACCGTAAATCGATTTTTAAACATCACGGTGGGAATTGCACATATTGCCCAATCTAGATTGCGTTGAAAACTATTGAAGAAATTGGAATAAACAGAACTTTACTAAACAAGTATTTTAGGTCGTTTTTCATTATCATTGATTTAGTATTTATAAAATTATAATCCTACAATAAAACACAATACCAAAAATAAAACAAAACGTTAAGTAAATTTAAAAAAAAACTGCTTAAGTCTATTTCAGCAACTACTATTTCAGCTTCAAAAACGTTGCCGTTTTCCGCTAAACAAGCTTAAATTCCTTTTAGCATATTATTGTTGGAGGCGTCCCTGATAGAGTTAGCACATAACCCATTGAAAGCAGCTCGAATTCTATCTTTCATGTTCTCCTTATCAGTTATTGGGTCCTCCATTATTGGGTGGTTTCAAATGGATGGTGCTCCAGCGCAGATAACTGTTGCAGTAAGAGGCTTGCTTAACGAGATGTTCGGCGATCGGTAGATTGCGCTTAATGGGTCATACAAATATCCACCGCGTTCCCCCCGAATTGACACCAATGGATTTTTCATTTGGGGAGCTATTAAAGTCGTAGTTTATAAGGCCCCAATAATTAATAAGGAGAACGTAAAAGATAGAGTTCGAGCTGCTTTAAATGAGTTATGTACTAACTCAATCAGGGACGCCACCAACAATACTGTGTTAAAATGAATTGAAGCATGTTTAGCGGTTACTTAACAGTTACTAAAATTGAATTAATCATTTTTTTATTTACTTTACGATTTTATTTTATTTTTAATATTGTGTTTTATAAATACTAAACTATTTATAATGCAAAAATTACCTTAAAATCTTGTTTAATAAAGTTATGTTTATTCCAAATTGTACAATTGTTTTCAAAAGCAATCTAGATTTGGCAATGTTTGCAAGTAAATTTTAGGTATAAGACATTGTACACAAAGTTGATCTAAAATTTTCCATAGAATTCAGAAATGTATTCATATGTTAGGGTTACCATTTGAAAGAATCCACTTTTCGTACTTTTCTCGAATTCAACTTTGATGTTATAATTTGAACATCGTGTATAACTAATAACAGTGGTTATACTGGGCAGTGTAGTAATCTAAGGTTGGTTAATCCGGTAAAAAGCCCAAATGGATAGAAAAAAAGTTGTTGGGGTTTTCTTTTTATGGCATTTATTCAATTTGTTGTTGAGTACTTTCGCCTAATATTATAGGCATCTTCAGAACCAAAACCACGAATCAGCCATTTAAGTCCAAAAAAGGGGTTTGACAAACATGTAACAGCATTGAAAACACACACAAAAAATAATGGATGTTATAGAGTACTCACTAGTCCAACTTGCAACATCTTATCAGCGTAGTAAGGAGACAATAAAATTGGATTACATAGATAAAACAGTGAAAAATCGACAGTTAGAGAACAGCGTGTAACGTGATTTGAGATGGTAACGTAAAAATCAATACAGTCTAGAGCTAGACTGTATTGATATTATCATACTATATATAAAATTAATAGTTTAGCTGCATGAGATTCTATTTGATCGAGATCGGTCGTGTCTGCATTAAAATAAAACCAGTTAGCCAGGATTGTCAAAAGATTAGCGTTTGACACTATCCACTGTCATTAGAATGAAAATATATGTCAAATCCGGGGTAACTAGTTTTATATTAATGCAAGGACGACTGATCTTGATCAAATAGAATTTTTCATGCAGCTAAACTATTAATGTTACTAAAATATGTCATAGATACAAATTATACAAAATTTCATCCACTTTCATTTGTTTATTAACTATTTGGACGAAATTAGAGAAGTGGCGGCTCATTTGCTAAATCCTTGAAAAATGCATAGAGGAAACATCCAGTTCCTTTGGACGCTTTTGAACAAAAACCTTTTCAACTCTAAGATTGGTCATCAAAATTCTAAATATTAAGTTTCGTCCCAATTAGTAGTTTTCCCGGAATCGTCGCCACAAAAACGGGTACGCACACACACACACACATACACACACAGAGTTTTTTGTACCTTGGTCAAAAATTCTCAGGGGAATGCCCAAATGCCCAATACGACATATGTATTTCCGGTAAAAAAAAATTCTGCTCGATTACAATACTTTGTCATACTACGTATGATGAAGTAAAAACAAGACGTTATTGAGACATTTAGTTATTTCAGCCAAAAAGTTTTTTTTTTAAATAAATTCTGTGGTAAAAAATCATCGTACATAGTTGTTCTGGTGCTCATTTTTTTGTTTTTACCGATGTGTTTTTCTACAATAATAAATATAACAGTCCCTATTTAACAACATGCACAAAAATTAAAAAAACTCAAAAATTGCTTTTGAAACAATGAAGTTTAAGGTAATTGTTCATAATTTGTTTACAAATTGAAAAGCTGATTACTCCATTCAATTGTACGGACAAAACTACAAAAGAAACTGTCTCTCATATCTACAGTGATGCTATAAACAAAAAGTTAAAATAATAAAGCTTTACATAAGTAAGCAAAATAATCTACTTTAGTCTTAGAATCAACAAGTATCCAATTCAAAAGTTATAGACAATGAAAGAAAAAGCTGTAGGTTTTGTAGAGGTTCCAATATAACATAACCGCAAAACTTCCGAGAAATGTGAAAAAGCTTTTTTTAGTACTCTTACTTTTAATTTGCGTATAAACAATTTATTTTAATTGCAAAATAAGTTGTGAAAGTAATCGATGCGGATGTCCTGTCTACAAATAGTACCCAATCTCAACTTTATTTGCCTGCATGTTTTATTTACAAACGTGACTGTAGCATGCAATCGGATAATTATGTTTTTGAAACGATCAGTTGTACGAAATATATATTAACTATGATACTTTTTTAGTTTTAACAGCAAATTTTACGCGCTATAATTTTTGTAATCTATTTTTTAATCTATTTTTTTCAAAAACAAAGACTTTTTCAGAGATAATCGCACTGAATTTTGTACCTTATCCGCCTTATACTTTTTCGTTGTTGTTATATTGATTGGGACTTTTGATATATTATTTTAAATGAAGCAGAACGGAAATAATGTTGACCAAAATTTCACTGGTTCCTGATTTTGTAGTGGACGACCTTTTTGATTCAGATGCCATCTCTGTAACGGTACGTTATATAAATAATGACGCACAATCTTTTTGTATGTACAATTTTACGAACAGGAATTTTGCTAACGAACACCTTTCATTCATTGTATACAATCTGTTGCAACTCTGGGAAGTTTTTATATGATGTATAAATGTCTAACTAAACTTATATACAGCAATATCCCGCATTTAAGTGCTTTTTCAGTCGAAACCTAATTTGGCTAAGCTGGTTGCTGTCCAATTGTCCATACGTCAGGTTATGTGTTTTTGACGTTTATAAGGAAATAAAACCAGTGTGGCATTGACTTTTTATTTGCATGAATGTCAGTCAGTATGGATTATACTTAAGACGGACGTATGCTATCAGTTCAATTGCGTTTATTCATAAATGGCCAAATAGCAAGTTTTACTTATAAATGGCGATAAGAATAGAACGGCGTTCGGTACAACTCACAAATAAACTGCTATTGAAAAACCTTCTTCTAGTGATAGCGCAGGGTGTGGAGGTATTATAAGAGAGCAATATTACTAATAAAACTTTTTTTATTTCAATATTATAATTATCATTCACTTTAGTAATGCACCCGAAAACATAAAAAATAAATTGGGCCTCTTATTTTGTGAATAACATTAAATTGATTGTATCTGAATGTTAGTGACTAGTGTCTTCAACAAACATTCAGACATAAGGGCAAACCAAAAACATATTATTGAAATTCGGTTCACTGAGTACCTACTGACAAGAGCGTGACAATGTTGCCTAGATACAAAGTGTATCAGACCTGTATCAACAAATTATTTTGTTTCTTCCGGTTTAATAAACTTTCTTTGACTTGAATTTTCTTATAACGTACCAAAGTGAATAATGTAGGTCAATAGGTATTCAATTTTAAATCTTCGCCAAATAGGTGTATGAAACCCAATACTGTATTGTTCACATCATGATTACACATTGTTTCAGTTAACAATACACAGTTGACGCACTCGCGTTACGTGAAGATGAGACTTCCATCCGAACTATATGATGAACGCATTTAAATTTCAGACATAATTAATTGCTACGAAATTAACGCAACCTAAATTAGTCTTATTAGCTTCTTCATCAATTTCTTGTGAGGACGTTTTAATTGTGACAGTGCCTATATAAATTTACGGTTAATGAAGGGGTGATGAAGGGGGTGTAAAAAGTTTCCTTTGTGTTCCAGGAGAGGTCCCTTCTATTTATACAACGACTTATACAAGGACTATATGTAAATGAGATTTTTTTTTGTTACTACGCGCCACGGCGCATAAGTGATGTTTTGGCGTAGAAAAGGTGATTAAATGTACCAAGAGCATTAATTACATAAGTTAGTGGTTTTATTTGATCAGCATGTGCTTGTTTAATTACATTATGGCTCCCATTTTAAAATGCCTTAAAACGGAACGGCTTTAACGTGGCGTTTAACTCCCGCGAATTAGATGTGTACTAAAACGCGCAGCGCATACATATTCATGAAGGAAATTACCGTATTTATTAAAACCACACGCGTAATTAAGAGAATTTAAACTGCGCAATTTATATACTACAGTAAAAGTTTATCGCTAGGCATCACTAAGGGCCTAATTTTACGAAGTACGCGGTGTTTTGGACTGTACCCAATATGGGAAACTTCGTCAATTTTATTTACGATTTGTAACTTTCTTGTTTGTACGCCCTTGACGGAATATACGATTGCTTAGCGAAAATTGGTTATTATTATACTATTAGATAATATAGGCAAGATATTTCGAACAAGAAATTTATAAGGTAATTAGGAAAATGATTGAAAACGAAAGAATGTACATTTTTTCTCTTAAAGGTAGTTTTCAGGGCACTGGAGAGTGGGTTAGGGGCGTCAATGCCATATGTATAGTACTATGAATTCTGCCTTGAAAAGTCTTCTACAAGTCCTGTAACTTTAATCTTAAGTATTCCCAAACCCGAACAATTATTCGAAAAATACCAAAAAATGTCTATTTCCCATGCATTTTACCATGTAAATTTGAGACCTTGACAGACGTCAAAAAATCAAAATTTCGAAAAAAATACGTGTCCACATCGTTTGGATTTGGAAACGATTAAGGGGGATATGATCACAAAACAAATTCCAATGCATTTTTGAACCACTCTAGGCGGACCAGATATTACTGCAGCTCATATAAAAACATTATCGACTGGAAAAGGTGCATCACAAAAAAAAATTGTCGCATGCGTTTTGCGGCCCACTGTTGCGCAGATGTAAATGAGAATTTATTGTCGCATGCTTCTGTGGGTCCACTTATGTCAATAAAGTTATGTCCGGAAAAGAGCCGTTTCAGCGTAATGCGGAATGAAAAGAAAAAGACTGAAATTAATTATTTCTTCCATATTCCAAAAATAGTTTAACACATTATTTTTTAAATTCAGATGTGCCTAAATGGCTCTTTTCCGGGCACGACTTTATTGACAAAAAACGTTTGTTAAGGTGTCCTACAACTCCTTACAACTCCTGCAACTCCTTTCAGTTTGTCGCAATGGGACAACCTGTATAACTGTTGCTAATAACGAAATGAGACTTCAAGCCTAGGCTACCTCTAGGCCAACAGGCGACAATAACGGACCTTACCTAACATTATCATGATTTTCCTGACTTCTTACTTGCATATTACTTATATGATTTTAGAGTACAATTTTGTAAATGTTCCCAATTTTGTAAATGTTTGACATTTGGTCCAGTCATTACGTCCGAGCTACAATTAAGTTCTCTTAAATTTTTACCTATTGTTCAGCGGGATTGGGATATCGATTAAAAAGTAAAAATTTAAGGTAGTGAAATTTGTCGTTTGATATTTTCTCTTTTCTCGCGATAGATATCGAATAAATGTCGTATATGGAAGTTTTAGAGCATGTTCAGACCTACAATTCAGTTTTTTATTTTTTCGATTCGAACAAAAATACGATCTCTAGCGCCGCAAAGTCAGTGGCCCGTTTCATTTAACCGCCCGCACGGTTGTATGCACACGTCAAAACGGATGAAAACGGAAGGTTGTTCGGGAATTATTGGGATACAAAATAAATAAATAAACCAAATAAATTATAAAACAAACACATGAAATTTATTAAGCAAATAATTTTTTGTATTAATGACCCCCTTTTTTATATTTTTCGTCGGTTCGATGGTCAAGGCGGAAGAGGTTCTTCCTCGGTTAACCCTTCGAGTTGTGGAGACTCTCGAACCGCAGAAAATGATGCTTGGTTGGTCGATACATCATCATCATCGTCGTTTAATAGAAAGTCGACTCTGGCGATGTTTACACCTCTCACTACTCCTACCAACAAAAAGCGCAGTCCGCCAACACATTTTCCGGACAGATCTACAAGTAAAAACGTGGCTCGGATTTTCCAAAGATTCTCAGGAATGGGGTTGGCGACAGACTAATTACGGGCTGGAACCAATTTGCACCACAGCCGAACCCGCTCCACCTGAACTTTTAAAACTCATTTTGTGCAAATGTAAAGGAAAGTGTGAGGGTGCTTGTGGTTGCAGAGAAGCACGCCCGTCACCTCAGAACGCCACTTTTCGCAAATTGACTTGAAACTTTCCAAATAATTACTACCCACTTAGTACCAATTGGTACCACCAACTGCGGAATTGGCACCTTAAGGGAACCCCCTTAATTTATAAATAGTTCTTTTGAACGTCACCTCAGAACGCCACTTGCCCTAAAATAACTAGAATCACATTGAAATTTTGTAGGGATTTAGTACTCAATTAGTACCCTCAGAAAACATTAACACCCAAATTAGTACGTCAAAGGAACCCCCCCCCCCGGTATTGAGGGGCAAAGATAGCGCGCGTTACCTCAGAACACCACTTGTCGAAAACCAAGTCGAATCTATTCTAGCCTTTGTAGGGAATTAGTATCCAATTAGTACCCACATAAATCACCAACCCCCTAAGTGGTACCTCAAAGGAACCCCTCTAAATCACGGGTAGTTCTTTCGAGCGTCACATCAGAACGCCACTTGTAGTAAAACAACTCGAATCACTTTGAAATTTTGTAAGGATTTAGTTCCTAGTTGGTACCCTCAGCAAACACTAACCCCAAAATTAGTGCCTCAAAGGAATCCCCCGGTACAGCCGCGCGTCACGTCAGAACGACACTAATAAGTAACCTCAAAGGAACCTCTCTAAATTACGGGTAGTTCTTTCGACCGTCACCTCAGAAAGCCACTTGTCGTAAAACAACTCGAAACACTTTGAAATTTTGTAAGGATCTAGTACCGAATTTGTACCCTCAGAAAACACTAACCCCTAAGTTAGTACCACAAAGAACCCCCCCAAGTATCGGGGCGGGGGGGGGGAGAAAAATATCACAGTAGGGTACCAGAAGGCTGGTCAGTCACCGCAATCACTACAGGACTCCAGAAATTACATCGTAATAAAATAATAATACAAGTACAGTGGACACTACAAATATACCGTGGTCAAATGCCAACGCTTTGGCAAACGCTTGTACCGCCAATAACCTGAAATTGAAAACATAAGTCCGGAAAAGTATTTGCGCACCCGGATAAAACCTGTTGTTGGCCAACCACGAAGTTCGACGAGTGTACCGCAAACGTTGGGATAAAATTCCCCCGGAATAAACTAATAACATAAAATAATTGCAACGGCGTTGGTAAATTGACAACACGTAACTGGTACCGCTGTCCTAAGACCAAGCGATCAATCAAATTCAAAGTCAAAACCAAAATATGAAATGATTACATGCTAAATTAAGTTCCCACAAACTATTGTGGTCAAACAAAAGCGATAAGCGCTGGTTAATTATAAAAGAAATATCTAAACAAAAGAATAGTAACGACTGGGTACGTACCCTCAAACCAGTTATCCAGTCCCAAATATAAACAAACAATAACAAACAATTAGCGGCAAAAGTTAGGTTATGTCGAGGCGAATCCTCGACAAGCCAACGACAAACGAACGTGACCCGAAGATTCACTGGACCGGCGACGCAGGGCACGGTCACCCTTCAAGGATAGAAAATATAAACCAAACCTTGGTCTCCGCAGGTGGTGTGTCTTCAGTGCGAGGGAGCAAACCTGCAGTGATTACTAGGGGATCCCGTCTTAATCCATCGCTGCAGTTCCCACGATGATTCGACTGACCAAGCTGCGGTGGCAAGATAACCGCCAACGACTGCGGAATAATTGCAGAGAGCCTCCGTTGCAGCACCAAGTCGATCCACGAGTCCACTTCCCAACGGTATGATCCAGCTTCCGTACGTAACCTCAACGTATCCTCAGTAGAACCAGGAACACCCACAGTATATCGACGTTCTTCACCGAAGCTCCCAAGTACACAGGAATCCTCCACGGGTTACCACGTTCATTACCCAGACGCAAGAGAGAAAGAAAGATGGAAGGATGCAGCCTAAAATATCCCCAGCAATAAGAATCGGGTCCACATAATAAAGAAAACAAGCTTAGACTTACCCTCCAGGTAGGGTTGAGGGCTATAGACAATCCACAGAAAGTTGTGCTATTAAATTCGTACTAAAGACGATTAGTTTTGAACCAACAACAATAGCTCGCCACCGACAGGTTGTGAAGCGAATAAATCCGCCAATCGGCGAGATTCTGTACCGTACGCCGTCTTCCACCGGCTACACACACTCCAACGGCCGAATCACAGGTCAACTCCACAACGAAACACACTTCTAGGATTTTTGATGCTTTTGGGCAAAGAACCGACAGCAGTTTCTCTAGCACCCAAGAAAAAGATGATTTAGGGCGGCTGAACACGCCGTTATATAGCCGCAGGCATCCCCACTACGAGACCCGAAATCTCGCAAAAGAATAATTAGGACGCAATTAAAGAAACGGAACCCGTCATTAGATAGCAAAAAATCAATAAGATGCCCACATCACCGGGTCGGGAAGATTTGAACAGTCAATTTCCAGAAATCAAGCGGTTAACGAGAAAATTACGTTCTACGTCACAGGGTGCAAAAACTGGAAAATACGCATCATCACTGCAAATGCTCAGACCCGCAGGAATTTCCACGCATGATCCATCAATCGACAGTAGAATTTTTCCCCGTTACAATGATGTAATTTCTATCTCCCAACTCCTTATAATTACTGAGCAAATTAATTCCAGAAAACCTGCAATGCAACGCCATCCAGCGGTGAAGAGCCGAAACCTAGACCTAAAGTCTGAACCAGAGACAACGGAGAAACCAACAGATGGTGCTCCACAAAACGTCACACCTGATTCAATACACTAATTAGAATTCGCCAAACACTTAAATCAAAACCGCGGCGTAACAAATTCCATACAAAAGCTAGAATAGATTCGACTTGTTTTTCGACAAGTGGCGTTCTGAGGTGACGCACGCTATCTTTGCCCCCCGATACAGGTGGGTTCCTATGAGGTACTAATTTGGGGGTTAGTGTTTTCTGAGGGTACTAAATCCTTACAAAATCTCAAAGTGATTCAAATTGTTTTACGACAATTAGTGTTTTCTGAGGGTACTAATTGGGTACTAAATCCTTACAAAATTTCAAAGTGATGCGAGTTGTTTTAGGACAAGTGGCGTTCTGAGGTGACGTTCAAAAGAAGTACTCAGAAGTTACGGGGGTTCCCTTGAGGTACCAATTCCGCGGTTGGTGGTACCCATTGGTACCAATTGGATACTAATTATTTGGAAAGTTTCAAGTCAATTAGCGAAAAGTGGCGTTCTGAGGTGACGGACGTCAGAAAAGCAGGAATACTAAGTTGCTCCTTTATTTGCCTGCATTGTAGTGGACAAACCAGAGTCACACGCCAGAGTCGACATTCTATTCAACGACGACGACGACGACGACGATGATGATGATGTTTCGACCATCCCAGCATCATTTCCTGCGGTGCGAGAGTCTCAACAATTCGAAGAGTTAACCGAGGAAGAACGTCTTCAGACAGGACCATCGAAACGACGAAAAATATAATAAAGGGCACCATTAGTTATCATTTTTGGGTACACACAAAATTATTAGTGGGTAAATTTCAAGTGTTTGTTTCATTATTTGTCTGTTTTATTTATTTATTTGTATCCAAATAATTCACCAAACAACCTTTCGTTCGATTTGACGTGTGCATACAACCGTGCGAGTGGTTAAATCGAAACGGAGCCCGGACTTACCGACTTTACGCGCCGCTAGAGATCCTAATTTTGGTCGAAGGGACAAAATAAAAAAAAAAACGAAAATGTAGGTCTGAATATGCTCTAAAACTTACACAATAGCCATTCTTTTGATATCCATCGCGAGAAAAGAGAAAATAGCAAAAAAAAATTCACTCACTTAAATTTTGACTTCTTCGTTTGATATCTCTATAACGGTGAACGATAGGTAAAAATGTAACAGACCTTAATTGTACAGAGTAAAAAAATCTGATGTGGCCAGGCACATGACTTTATCATACAAAATATAAAATTAATAGTTTAGCTGCATGAGAATCTATTTGATTGAGATAAATCGTGTCTGTATTAAAATTAAACTAGTTAGCCAGGATTTGACAGATATTTTGATAGTCAATAGTATCAATAGTAGGTATTGTCAAAGCCTCAGCATTTGACACTACCTACTGTCATCAGAACAATAGTTATTTATCTCACAAGTGCCGAAAGTACGGAATAGCGCGACGAGCGGTGATGCGGCGCGTCACCGATGGCGGAGCGTCGCAGTCGCATGTGAGAGTCGCGCTATGTGGTTTTCGGCAGGAGTAACATCAACGCTTTTTGTGTTGCTTTATGAGAAATACGTATTCTAAAAAAAAATTCAAAAATGGTTATATTTCTGTATAGGAAATGTTAGGTTCATATCAGTTCTACGAAACGTCAAGTTTAAAAAGCTAATTCAAATTCTGACAGATTTATATTCGTTCATGCACTGTAGATGTCACATCCGTACCAGCATACTAAATTATTACTACACTTATCGCTACACTTTATTTACAATTTTCTCAATTTATCGTTTTTACAATTAGATATAACAACGGGTGATACTTCTTATCAACAAACAATCAAATTGGTGATCTTATTTTATTTGAATTTTATTATTTTGTACTTTGCCGTACTAGAGCGGCAACGTTCCATAGCGGCTCCCCAACCTCTGAAGGAATCAGCTGTTTTCGAGTGTGACAGCCATAGACATTTCTGTGGTGACAGCACAGAAAAATATTTGTCAAAATCCTGGCTACTATGTAGTTTCATATCAATGCAGATGCGACCGATCTCGATTAAATAGAATTTGCTCTTGCAGCTAAACTATGAATTTTACCAAAAAATGTCATAGGCATAAATGATTCAAAATTTCCTCTGCTTTAATTTATTATTTAACTATTTTGACGAAATTACAGAAATAGCGGCTCAATTGCAAAAACGTTGAAAAATGCTTGGAGTAAATAGCCCGTTCCTTTGGACCCTTTTGAACCAAAAGCTTTTCAGCTCTAAGTTTAGTCATGAAACTTCTAAATATGAACTTTCGTCCCGATTCCTTTAGTAGTTTCCCCGGAACCGTCTCCACAAAAAACGGGTACACCCACACATACACACACACATACACACACACACACACACACACACACAGACATTTTTTGTACCTTGGTCAAAAATGTTCAGGGGACCCAAAAAGACCTATTTCCGCTAAAATCTCAATTTTTTTTCGGCACGATTACAATACTTTACATACTGCGTATGATAAAGTAAAAAGCAACAAAAAAGAATTGATTCAATATTATCGTATCTCAACGGAGAACCGAGTTATTGTAAAAAAAACTGAATTTGACTATTTTTTCAAGATGGCGGAAAATTGCCTATGTGCAATCTTGGTCGACAATTCGAAGTTATGCTTATATAGGTCCCCTCCACGTCATTTAATAAATTTAGCCTTGTCGGTTCATTTGCATTTCCAAATGTATACAATGACTGGACTAATTTTAAATAAAAATACTATTGACCAGATAAGGTCAATCACAAAAAAAGCAAGTTGCATGCTACATATAACCGTTGCCTACGTGCAAATGTGTCTTAATAAATTGTGTTGTGACATGCCTTCTTTCCACCGATGCGAGATGGTAAAAACACTGGCAAGGAGGCGTCTTACTTAGCGTGCCAATCTCAACTCTCCCCAGTTGCATATTATGAGACTATCTTATTACGTTATAATGTTACAATTTTGTATATGCTGATTAGTAGAATATGAATTTTTTATGTGCAGCTATATGCTATGCGTGTCAAAATGTGGCGTATCGCTAATTTTTGCAACATGCAATTCTGTTTTGTTTTATTTGTCAAGTTGACCTTTGGCGTACGTTTATATCATACTAAGGGCTGGTATTTTCACCTACCTACAAAATCTTCAATTGTTATGAGTCAAATCTGTAATATTGAGCCGTGCATGACATAAGGAACGCGAGAAGCGACGCACTCACCGCCTTCGATACAAATCTGACTTATCTGTCACATAACTATTAACGACTTTGTAGGTAAGAGAAAAGCTTAGCGCTAAATTTCATACTTATGGACCAATTACAAAACTTAATACATATTTTCACTATATGTGGATACATATATGGTATCCAGTTTATTGTGCTAATTAAATAATACCTGTTGAGAGCTCTTGATTAGCTGCATATTAGCGGTCATAAAAGTTATTCGAGAGGGGCAAAAAGTTCGACCGGTACTGCGTTCGATACAATAAATGAACGTCAGTGAAATGTGCTTGATTCAATTAAATGTTCTTAGTTCGACGTCCCGAACTTGCTCCGATCGGTAGCTTCGCTGCGGCTATTGGCAGCACTGAATTAATCCCATCAATTTAGTTTCATTACACGTACTTCGCCATAATCGTGCCAGCGGTAATATTATTTTCCTTTATGTACCGCCCGGTCTGTATATCAATTTTATGGGTCTTTTTGCCGCCGAATGACGGCGTAGACGGAATTTTTAAGACACCGTGCGAGTGTGTTAATATTTCCATAGCAGCGATCTATCAAAGCTAGCGACCGTTTCTGTCCAGCACCTATCGCTACCTTTGTAAAAACAGTAATTGAGGAGGCATTGCTGTATAGTATGAAAAAGTACTAAATTTTTTTTGAAGAACAACATATGTATGTGCAAGTAATAGCTGTTCAGAATTATCGAAACCCCACAGTCCATGAAAATCAAAAAAAAGGATATAAATGTTGATCTTTTGAACACAACTAACGAAATTGCGACGTTGCTTTATTGCGAACAATTGCCGCAGAACGCGGCAGTTTAATTGTAGTTAGTGAAAGGATTATTCAACTAAACCTGTGTTCTCGTTTTTTGTTGTTTATTTTCTAGACTACATGTTTCGTCTTGCGACTTCTTCAGGGCTTACTGCAAAAGAATATACCTAATTAGATAATTCAATTATTTTTCTAAGATAGGTTGTGGCTTTTTTAATTTAAGGTTAAGTTATTCTACAATTATTGTTCGTCTTCACTCACCGTCTCTTACCAAATTCCGCTTCATACATTGTGATGTGAATGAAAAACTATGTGGTAATTACGGGTAGAACACAAAGCGGTAACAAAATCAGGTGAAAGCACAGTAGAATTCCGCAACTATTTGCAGGCGTCAAGATTGAGTCTAAATAGTGCACATAAGTGCCGTAGATGGCGTAAGGAGTAGAGGAATTTTGTTTGAATTGTAGGAATATTAGCGCCTTGTGGGCAGGGCCAGCTCTGAGGTCGGGACATTTCCCGAGGCCCCGCGCTTAATGGGGCCCCGCGCTTTCATATTTCTAACAATTACACAGTGCTACAAAACAAAAACGAAATATACTTTTCACGAGACATGGCAGAAGTTGTTGTGCTGGTAGAGGTTGACATAATGGCATAGCTGAAATTTTCCAACCACTTCCAAAATCAATTCTTTAAAAAAAAAACAACGTTTTTTGGGTCTTAAACGTGTATACAAATTCATAACCCCGCTATTTTCTATTCGATTTCCAAAATAAAAAAATGCAAACCAAAGAGGAAGCATGGACCATTAAAAAGATGTAGTGTTGGTCAGATCCATTTCCGAATCGAAAATCACGTTCAAGTTCAGAAGTTTTCAATTATATTCTGATTTTTTTTAACAACAATTTCGTGACCTGTTTGAATCCTTAATAATAATACTTTAATAATAAAAACACTTAGAGCGGAGGCTTTGCCCCATGGACAACTAGCCCTAAATGGCGATAATGTCCGTTCGAATAGCATACGTATTTCAAAAATTAGCTGCACAACAATGTTTATCAACGACTCACATATAATAAGTTCATTGCATACGTATCTCTATGACTATATAATCCCCATCATTATACGCGCCAATAATTATAATGACACTAGCATTGTATAATGATGACAGTTCGTTCAAATAATGACCGCATTATTTGAACGAACTGTCATCATTATACAACGCCAGTGTCAAAGTCTGTTAAAACCTACGTGGATGACTGTTATTTGACAGTTCGCATCGCCATAATTGACAATATATTTAAAATATTTTGCATAAAATAGAATTTATGAATCGTAGATAAAACGTCGTATTTGACTCGCACATAGCGGATATGAATCGCTCGTATGATTACACGCTCGCCTACGGCTCGCGTGTTAACTTCATGCTAGCGCTTTATATCCTTAATTATATGCTCGTCAAATAATATACTATTATAACTTTGGAAAAATTATTGCATAATAATCTATGATACCCCAAACTGGGTAATTAAAAGATCTAGTAGCTCTTCGACGTTCGGAGTTTTGCCCCATGACCAAGAACCCTTAAATGGCGATATGTCCGTTCGAATAGCAAACGTATTTCAAACAGTGGCTAAAGAGATATGTTTATAACTTTCGCAAAAGTTTTTGCATAAATTTCTATTATAACTCAAATTGTAGGTAATTAAAAGACTTAGTAGCCCTTCGACGCTCGAAGTTTTGCCCAATGGACTACAACCCTTACATGGCGATAATGTCCGTTCGAATAGCAAACGTATTTCAAACAGTTGCTACCTATATAAACCCAATAAATCGCCAACCCAAATTTTTAATAGTCGACTACATGTGTATGTCGTAGGCAAATGGTTATTTCTGGCAAAAGGCCGTTGCCTAAACAAAAGCTTTTTGTCTTGGCAAATAGATATTAAGTTTGCATTTATATAGTTAAAGCTATTTGCCTAGCCAAATGTATTTGTCCAATCCGTTGTTAGGCAAATAGCACTTTGTATAAAAATCGAACGGTTACGTTTTGTTACGCTAAAATGCATTCCGTACGGGCAGATAAGTCCATAGCGTCATTAACTAATGGGGGGTCTTCCCGGTCTCTCTTACTTCCTCTGTGTCGGTTATGCTCATTTGTATAATAATAATAATAATAAACGGTCTTTATTGGGCGAAGTCTAGCAATCCAGCTATTCTGTATAAGACAAACTCTTTGACGACAGGCATTGCCATACATTGCAGCAATTTTTATTTTTCTGTGTCGATTTGGGCGATCGGGTTTAGCGGACAGAGTGTAACCGTAATCCCAAATGACAGTGCGCATAGTCAGCATACGTTGGATTTTCAAATTATGTTAGGTTATATGATTGTTGACAACGTTATTAACTTCATCTCCGTTTCTTATCACAACAATAGGCACTTAGACACAATAGACACGTTTTAACACACCAAATGTTCACTGCGTTGTACATTTGTATCGGCATGATTTCTGTATGCAAAATAAGAGTTAGGTTTTATCGTCATCTGTATCGATGCATATAATCGTCCAGTCGACAAGAATTCAGAAATTTACTGTTTTCCGGTCTACTTTAACTTTTTCCTGGTAAAAGAAACCTAACGTTCCTAACCTAAAAGTCTTGTTTTAGTGGGATAAAAGCGACATCAAATCTTATCTCCGCACTCACGAGTATTGGCGGTTGTCACAACAAATCAAGCGTAACTTCTTAGAATCATGTTTATTAGAATGCGATATTACTCAGAAATAATCAACGACTAAATAATAATTATGACGTATATGAGAACTAACATGCACGGATTGCACATAACCTCACATAATTTTAAAACAAACGCGATTGAAAACTAAAAGCTAGGTATATGCCTGACAACGGTCTTGGCAAATACATTTGCCTAGGCAAATAGCTTTAAAAATATAAATAAAAGTTCCATCTATTTGCTCGGGCAAATAGCGTATGCCGGAGACGCCCGTGGCGTATTCGCATTTCCTGTTTACGTTCCGATGTCCGTGCGCACTCATTTTACAACTCGATCACGACTGATCGGTGTTTGACCTATTTCTCCGTATAATCTACTCCTACGAGCACTGACGGTGTGTATATCTGTTTGGTTTTCCTTGTATCTGTTTTGTGCCTATTTCGTGTGTTGTTCTAAGCAAGAACACTGCCAGAGATTTTTTTCAAATTATGGTATACGACAAGTGACATGATTCTTCTACCATATAATGGCGGACTTGCATTTTCCTTGTTAACTGTTGTAGCTTTTTCCAGTCTTACCTAATGATGATCCCGCAGGTATTGAAATCGATTGTAAGAAAATTTTCAATTATCTGCACGTCTAATTAAACGAACTAAGAATACCTACACTTTTATTTTCATTCCAACATAAAGTAAACTTATTGAGTACAAACTACCAACAGTAGAAAGTAAAAAATTAACTCTGATATCGAAACACGCCGCCCACTGCCAACGGCGCGAAATACCCTTAAATTACCTATCCGAGTGAGAAATCAGTTTCCGGTAGACGCGTTCTCTTGGCTGCAATTTGGGGATTTCCCATTGTAAATCACATGACGGGTGGCACTCAGACAGCGGCTAACCTGATTTCCAGTTCATCTAATTGATGATCCAATCTGGCGATGAATATTTTACCAGGTTTCCAGGAATAAAATCAATTGTCCTCTCAACGGTACTACTAAAATTTAATATTCATTATGGCGCCCGTTTGAATGAGAACCCACAAATCAATAAAACAAACATTTTTATAGTTTATATAACTAAATCTTCCGTATGCGGTACATAATAAAACCAGGAATTACTTCTCTCCCCCTCGAAAGAAGAGGTATTAATCAACTTTACACATCTTACACAGGAGCGAGGCAAAACCGTTTAATGTTTTAATAAGTCAACTTCACACACATGGGTCAGACCGGACTGCACTGACCGTTGAACTCACAAGTAATGCCTTGTGCCAAAATAATCACAATAACATTTTGGCAATATCTACAGCTATGTAAGGAATATTATTTTCCGTATTGGGATTGCCTTTATGTTATATTGTGTGTATGAAGAATTCCATCTTACACATTCACGATGTATATATAAATATTCGTTAAATAAAACAATTGTTTATTTGTGAATGTTAGAAATTTTATTTACCAGCGATCGATTTCGGTCATTAGACCATCATCAGGCTAATCTAAAAAGCAAAATCAAAGACATCACAATTTATATAAGTTAATGGTACAACCAAGTCACTTACAGTCGAACAGGCTAAACAGTCAAAAAGTTAAAATGGTGTGCGAAACCAACATGAAGCGGCAACATGCTATAGTGTACTGAAGACTCGTGTCATTGATACGGTATCTGTGTACGCTTCATGCGCAGTACTGTATAGGCTATTGGAAAATTCCAAATAGATAGCGTTCGTTAAATTCAGTGAATTCATTAATAATGTTTTGTCCATGTTTAATGTTGTTCTTTATTTCGTATATTTCATAATAATCCATTTTCTTTGATTTCTTCATATTATGTAGCAATGTTATGTTGGCTATATTAGTATTATGGTTATGTTCCATTAGATGTTTATTGAAGGTAGAAGTTTTTTTTGTTTAGTGAGCTCCTTATATCTTGTTTGTAAATTACGTCCTGTTTGATCTATGTATTGTGCATCACAATCCGAGCATAAAATTCTGTAAATTCCACTCTTTTCCAGCATTGTTGATTGTTGATTAATGTTTTTTCTATTGTATTTCTTGTGGTTGATGCTGTGTTAATATTATACTTATTAAGGATGGATTTGATGTTGTTATGAAGTTTAGGATGGAAGGGTATGGATACATATCTCTTTTTTACTGTAATGTGGGGGTAGATTTTCCTAATTAAATGTTTTTCCTCGATTCTGTTATGCAATGCGTCTATTTCTGTGGACTTGAAACAATTGTTGTTCGCTATTTGTTTAATTGTACTATATTCACGGTCAAAGTCTTCAGAAGAAAGAGGTGTGCATAGTAGTCGATTAATTGAATGATGGAGTGCCATTGATTTTATGTTATAAGAGTGCTGGGACGATTTTGGGATAACGTCGGTGCTTGTAGGTTTTCGAAATATGTTATATTTTAAGTGGTTGTTGTCTCTGTGTATGGTCAAATCAAGAAAATTAATCTTATTATTAGTTTCTTTTTCGTATGTAAACTTAAGTTTGGATAAACTGTTGATCTTATCCAGGAATTCTTCGATTTTATCCTCCCGATTATTCCACACACAGAACACATCGACCACATATCTGCCCCAGTATGAAATATATTTGCTTTCGGGTAGTTTGAATATTTGATTTTCCAGATGGTCGATGAATACATTGGCTAAAAGTCCACTTACGGGATTTTCCATAGCAAGGCAGTCGTTCTGTTTGTAACACTTTTGGTTGAATTGGAAAAAGTTTTGTTTTAAAACAACATCAAACAAGTCAACAATGTCACGGATTTTACTGTCCAACATGTTGTGTGATTGCATAAAAACTGGTCTTGATAAATATTCTTTTAAGATGGTAATGGTTTCTTTTGTGGGTATGCTAGTTTACAGATTTACTATGTCAAAGGATACTAGGATAGATTGTTCGTTAATTTTTAATTTTTTTGTTTTATTAATAAAATCCTGGGAATTTTTTATTTCGTATTGCGGCCTGAATGCTAGTTGTTTTGTGAGAACACGGTTGAGATTACATGCCAATTTATGTGCTGTGGTATTACAAGATGTTACAATTGGCCTAATAGGTTTGTTAGTCTAATGTAATTTAATCAAACTGTATAATTTTGGAATGGCGGGATTCATTTGCGTGATTTTGTGTTGTTCCATGTTGAATTTTATTAATGTGTTTTCACATTTTTTAATTGTAGACTTAAACAATGTGGTATATTTACTATTTGGATTAGTAGGAATCATGTTAATGTTATTTTCTACAAAAAACTGTTCGGTTTTATTAATATAGTCCTGCTTATTGAGAATGATGAGACCAGCGTTTTTATCACCTTTGGTAACAATTAAATTGTTGTCTAGTATCTTTTGTTTTAAGTTTTTGAGAACCTGCATATCTTTAATCTTAGTGTGATTTCTGTGACTTCGTGTACTTACATTAATTACTTTGAGATTTCACAAATAAACAATTGTTTTATTTAACGAATATATATATCCCGGTATATATCGTCCCGGTCAAACCGGGACGTATGGTAGTTTGACCGGGACGGTCAAACAGGCCTATATAGGCCTATATATATATATATATATATATATATATATATATATATATATATATATATATATATATATATATATATATATATATATATATATATATATATTAATTAAAAACACAACAACTTTAATTCAAATTGTTTATTTTTTTTTTGTTGGGCACTGTAGGCTTGTTCACATTCAACATGTCTTGATCACAGATAGACTGACAGTCTATCTGTGATCAAGACACAAAGTGTCGAAACGTAAGATGGTATAGTTTTTTGCGTGTTTTAATTTGTGACTTTTAGTTATAAGTTTTAATATGTTGAATGTGAACAAGCCTACAGTGCCCAACAAAAAAAAATAAACAATTTGAATTAAAGTTGTTGTGTTTTTAATTAATATAATCTACAAGGCTAATTTAAAGTGACACAAAGTATACATATATATATATATATATATATATATATATATAGGCCTACCATACGTCCCGGTTTGACCGGGACAGTCCCGGTTTGAGACATAGGTCCCGGCGTCCCGGCCGGTTTGGTACTATGTCCCGGTTCAAATTCTTAACGAACTTTTATATCAGTAATTAGATCAGTACTCAGAAGAAGTAGCAATATTGAGTATAGGCTGCCAAAGATACATATAGTGAGTTGATGCTGAAAATTGTTTATATTCTTTTGAAAAACGTTATTCCATAGGTCAAAATATAGATTATCTCGATTAGTTAGTGAACCTATCACGTTCTATAGTGAACAACTCCTAAGTCGCAATAATTTGCATCGACTATCTGTGTAAGTTTGAAATATATTAAGAGACTACGGCTACGGAAAAAATGTTATAACTTTGACCGAAATTGTTATATGTATATCTTTGCTTCATATGTAAAATGGTAGGTAATTAATCGTTGTATTTGCCAATAAACTGGGCGTATTGCAATAATAAGATGACTGGTGGCAGCAGAAGGTATTATCATTATTCAAAAATAATTAGAACCGTTAATTATTTTAAATAGAGGCATCGTTTTTGCACGTCGGAATTAAAAAGAAACTATTCTTCTTGTGTCAACCTACTAATCAAATTTTCAATTCAGAAACTGTAAATACGTGGGCGCTTCCAAAAGATATTGGAAACCATCCGTCCAAAAAATCTCTGACTTAAGTGTACTATCATAGTACTTCATGAGAAACATATTTTTAAGATAACTAATATGACGACACCAGTAACTTTTTTTAAATTGTCTCTTAGCATGATTTTTATACATCAAATAAGTCATAATTACCGATAAATATGTCAATGAGCGGAAGAACAGAACAAGTTAAGCCTATGTTTTAGCTAAGTACTAATTTATTATTGATTTTTGACCGAAAATTTAACTGTACAACATCTACCAATGATATTTACTACAACTTTTGTGTGCTGACCAAATCTGATAAATGTACAGTTGCAGAATTATACAGTTTTCTTTAGGTTCCAGATTTGGACTTACTCTATTCTTCCACTAACCGGTTAGATTAAAACTTTTTTAAAAGTTGTTCTATAGTTTTCTATCGTACATCAAATTTTTTTGAGGTTTGAGTTGTTAATTTTTTGGTAACATAATACACCCAAGTACTTAAATTCATATTATATGCTTGTATAATGTATACACAATTTAATAATTTAAACTAATGATAGTATTTATTAAAAAAATAAGTAGCGTCGTTTTTTATGTATAAAGGTTTCAATGCTTTAAGTTTGCACCGTTTACCACAAAAAAATCTTTAACATTCGAGTATTTCCAACAGATTTCGGGATAACGCAGTATCTGATGATGATTTTCCCAAATTCAGCCTTGTACTGACTTTGCCTGTTTTAGTTGCTAAGCCTAGGCGCCCAGTAAGGATTTTCTATTGCCGCGGATACAGATTTGTACCACGTATATGGGCGCAGTTCTTTACAAACCGTGTGTTTCAGAACCGCGGGGAAAAACCCTGGGCTAAAGGCAATAAAACCTTTTCTAAATTTAAAAATGACGTAAATGGACCTGGAAAATAGTTAGGGCAATTATTTCGGTTGAAAAGGTGATCGCATAGACAAATAAAAATGGCAAACTACCAGAGAAATTTTAAAAATTAAAGGAACACAGGAACCAAATTTTTATTGTGAAATAAAAAAAAATGCCAAACTCGTTGTTGTGGGTTATTCCGCAGTAACGTATCACACCTGTCACGCCCTTTTAAGGACTATGCAGAAGCAATGAGGGCTTTTATTATTATTTTGATGCAACATTATAAAAAAATACCACTCGTCTTTTAGAATTGTAGATAGATGTTCAAACTGATAAGTTTTATGAAAAACCTAGGAGTGACGGTCGTTACTAGCTCAGCCATCTCTTGGTTTTTGTAACCTAAAATTAAAAATTCGCAGAATGACCGTAGTGTAAAGTTTCTATTCTAATAACGTTAATACAGAATTCTAGTTTTTATGTGAAATTTAGGCTAGTTACTATTATATTGATTGCATCATGTGTAGTAGCTAGAATAAGCATATAAATAAGCCAATAATCTTCTCAAATACATTAAGATAACAGTAGTTAAAATCAAAGTAGTACCTGCAATGTCACACAGTTTCCCCATTATATATTGTGACATCACAAGATGGGAACTTGGTAATTATAATTTTCGAAAAATATGAAAATCTATGAAAAAGAAATTCTAAATAACGTTGGTACCAAAATTTTGATAGTGCTTTTTCTAGCACAGCCTTGCTATTCTAAACAGCAAAACTACGAAGTTTAAACTAAGCCATGGAATAAAAACTCAAAAAATTTATTGAAATTTTTAAGGAGGTTTTACGTTATTTCATATGTGACAAAATAAGTGTTAGTTTTGCACAGTTATTTTGTGAGAAATTACGTATGATTTGGTATTCAAGTACATTTAGCATCCCAATTGTTGATAATTTTGATATTCCTGGTGTTCGGATTATATATAAAACTGAAATATATAATAGTACATATGGAAAGCAACAAAATGTAAATAAAAATAAAGAATACAAAACGCTTTATTGTTTTTTCAAGTTTTTTATATTTTATTCCCAAAAAAAAGCTATATATATATCGAATTCTCATTAGTCAGCAACTTAACTACACAATAGACACCGCAACAATAGAAACCGCAGACGTAGCAACTGTTCTCCATCATCTAAAAGGTATTTTAAACAAAAGACATCGCACAAAACAACATCTTAAATTCTTACATACTGTGAAGCAACATGGAGTGACACCCAAGTTCTGTCAAATAAAGGTACCGAAACATCTTAATGCAGTAAAACATCAAACCCAGATGAAAGTTCTAAAGGCAGAAATAAAAATAAAGAATCGTGGGCTCGTCAATCTGGATACAAAACTTAAGTTTCTACACCGCTACCTCAACCAGAAATTACACCATGTGGAGTACCAATGCCTCATGGAAACACGCGAAACACAGATCATAGAAGAGAATCTCCACGACGATAAAACGTAAAATCAAATTAACCAGATTATTGCAGAAACCTAACCAACGATCCACAACTGTGAATTCCCAACAGGTACACAACAATATTTTCCCGGAAAGATGCACAACTCTATCAAGCTGCACATTTACATCCGAAGAACAGACTCTACTTAATCGAGGACATAAATACGCCCCGCCCCATAAAGTCGATCATAAGAAAATCATGATTCACCCTGACGCCGCCCTCCATCATCACCCTTCAAAGGCAGCAATTAAGAATTACCTGCGAAATAATCATCTCAAAGTAATTAATGTAAGTACACCAAGTCACAGAAATCACACTAAGATTAATGATATGCAGGTTCTCAAAAACTTAAAACAAAAAATACTAGCCAACAATTTAATTGTTACCAAAGGTGAAAAAAAAATCTGCTCTGGAACAACACAAAATCACGGAAATGAATCCCGCCATTCCAAAATTATACAGTTTGATTAAATTACATAAGACTAACAAACCTATTAGGCCAATTGTAACATCTTGTAATACCAGAGCACATAAATTGGCAAGTAATCTCAACCGTGTTCTCACAAAACAACTAGCATTCAGACCGCAATACGAAATAAAAAATTCCCAGGATTTTATTAATAAAACAAAACAATTCAAAATTAACGAAACATCTATCCTAGTATCCTTTGACATAGTAAATCTGTATACTAACATACCCACAAAAGAAACCATTACCATCTTAAAAGAATATTTATCAAGCCCAGTTTTTATGCAATCTCACAACATGTTGGACAATAACATCCGTGACATTGTTGACTTGTTTGATGTTGTTTTAAAATAAAACTTTTTCCAATTCAACCAAAAGTGTTACAAACAGAGCGACGGCCTTGCTATGGGAAATCCCGTAAGTGGACTTTTAGCCAATGTATTCGTCGGCCATCTGGAAAATCAAATATTCAAACTATCCGAAGGCAATTATATTTCATACTGGGGCAGATATGTGGACGATGTGTTCTGTGTGTGGAATGATCGGGAGGATAAAATCGAAGAATTCCTGGATAAGATCAACAGTTTATCCAAACTTAAGTTTACATACGAAAAAGAAACTAACAATAAGATTAATTTTCTTGATTTGACCATACACTGAGACAACAACCACTTAAAATATAACATATTTCGAAAACCTACAAGCACGGACGTTATTATCCAAAAATCGTCCCAGCACTCTTATAACATAAAATCAATGGCACTCCATCATTCAATTAATAGACTACTATGCACACCTCTTTCTTCTGAAGACTTTGGCCGTGAATATAGTACAATTAAACAAATAGCGAACAACAATGGTTCCAGACAAGTCGACAGAAATAGACGCATTGCATAACAGAATCAAGGAAAAACATTTAATTAGGAAAATCTACCCCCACATTACAGTAAAAAAGAGATATGTATCCATACCCTTCCATCCTAAACTTCATAACAACATCAAATCCATCCTTAATAAGTATAATATTAACACAACATCAACCACAAGAAATACAATAGAAAAAACATTAATCAACAATGCTGGAAAAGAGTGGAATTTACAGAATTTTATGCTCGGATTGTGATGCACAATACATAGGTCAAACAGGACGTAATTTGCAAACAAGATATAAGGAACACACTAAACAAAAAACTTCTACCTTCAATAAACATCTAATGGAACATAACCATAATAATAATAATAATAATAATAATGCCTTTATTGACCACAACGTATATACATATTCCTACATATAAAAATAACAGTGAAAAACATGTGGTCAACGATGCAGGTTCGAAACGCACATGTGCATTTCGGTCTTCCACCCGAACCTAAAAAGTACCTACTCTAAAGACAAACAAAAATACTAAAAAGAAATCATTAATTACATTATGATCAAACAATCTAGCTGCCTAAAATTCCATCGCCCATCAAATGCTGCACAAGCCGATTTTTAAATAATTTATACTAATATAGCCAACATAACATTGCTACATAATATGAAGAAATTAAAGAAAATGAATTATTATGAAATATACGAAATAAAGAACAACATTAAACATGGACAAAACATTATTAATGAATTCACTGAATTTAACGAACGCTATCTATTTGAAATTTTCCAATAGCCTAATATAAAGTACTGCGCATGAAGCGTACACAGATACCGTATCAATGACACGAGTCTTCAGTACAGTATAGCATGTTGCCGCTTCATGTTGGTTTCGCACACCATTTTAACTTTTTGACTTTTTAGCCTGTTCGACTGTAAGTGACTTGGTTGTACCATTAACTTATATAAATTGTGATGTCTTTGTTTTTTCTTTTTAGATTAGCCTGATGATGGTCTAATGACCGAAATCGAT
Source organism: Melinopterus prodromus (assembly GCA_964023965.1). Classification (NCBI taxonomy): domain Eukaryota; kingdom Metazoa; phylum Arthropoda; class Insecta; order Coleoptera; family Scarabaeidae; genus Melinopterus; species Melinopterus prodromus. The sequence goes on along the minus strand of OZ030391.1, from coordinate 47,985,905 downwards.
CGCTGGTAAATAAAATTTCTAACATTCACAAATAAACAATTGTTTTATTTAACGAATATATATTTGTTTTATATAATTATACGAATGTATACTAGTAATCAGTACAGAAAGGACGGCTAATGCTTTTGAATTTCATACTAATTGTGACCTGGTCTACGGAAAGGGGGTTTATGTGCGAAAACCGGTTACCGAGATAAGCGCTGGTAAAGTTTTGATGAACGGTGCGCTCGTTTTCTTCCACAAATCTACACACTTGGTGATCAGCTGTGTTGTTGTCACTTTGGGTGACGAATGTTGACCCCCCCCCCCCCGCCACCAATATGTCTAATATGTTAAAGATTTTGAATAGGCACGTTCTAAGTATTTTTTTTTTTTCATAGTTATACGTAAAGTACAAGTGTAGTGATGTGTTTAGAAGACGCGTTATAATTTGTCAACGATATCTATTTCGGCAAACTACTCTACTGGAGATACAGAAGTGGGTTTCAGCTTAAGTTATACGGATGATAATGATATGAAAATTGTGTCCCAATTCTTTGATGAAAGCTCTGTTGCACCCGGGAATGTATTTCCAAAATTCCTCCTGGGATATAAGAGATATCCAGAATGTATTTTTTAGAATTATTGAAAGTAGAGAAAACTTGGTCATTCTTAGCTTAGAACAAGCAGGAAACTCTAACATTGAGTTAGAACAGGGTATTCTGAATTATCTGGACGAAAGAAGTATGGAAGTTGGAAGGATTGTGACGTTTTCAAAAATATAATATTGTACATGTATCACAAGGTACATATCTTCCACGGCTATAACAAACCAGTTCCGGCTAAGCGGCCCAGCGGCCCTTGAAAGGTATAACGCAATGCAATTATTTTATAATTTGTGAAAATTGAATGGTGAAGATGAAAAAATTGCGAATAGTGAAGAATTTGAGCAGGTTATTCTAATTTTTGAAACATTGAGTGAATAAATGCCAGACATTTTCTAACCAGTTGGATTGTAACTCGAAAGGCAGGTGGTACACATTCAACACCGTTCGTAACTTAGCAACCTGGCCAGAAAGAAGGGCTAGTAGCGCCAGAACCGCTGAAAAAGTTGAAGAAAAAGAAAAGTAAAGGTAACTGCGAAACAAGTCCTCATGTAGGTACATCACAGGCTAAAACTGACCAAACAAATCATAAAAAGAAGCGGAGTAAAAAAGTAGATGCTAAAGACACCAAGAAGACGAAAAATTAGAGGGGTTGAATTTAATATAAATATTATTTCCTATAAGAATGGATTATTTATTATTTTATAAATTGTCATTTGGTTTGTATTTTATAAGAAATTTCATTTCTCAAATTTATTTTACTACGTACAAGAAGAAAAATAGCTAAAATATTTTTTTTTACATTTTGTGTTTTTATTGTGTGTACTCTAACTTCAAATACGAATAACTCAGCCGTTAAAGAAGCTACCAAGGTGGGGTTGGGTTCGTTAGAAAGAGGGGACTTTTCTCTATTCGAATCACCCAAAACCTCAAAATCGACCTCTTGACACATAAACCCCTTTTTCGTAGACCAGGTCACCTATGATAATAAGTTTGACCGTGTTTTCATGTTTTGCAAATCCGCAGAAGCAATGTGCTGAAGCCTTAAAAGAAATACAATTTTTTTGGTATGTGATTTTAATGTTAGTAACTGTTTAGGTATTATACCGGGTGGCCCACGGCATAGGTACTGCGTTTATTTCTTTTTGTTTTTAAAGCTGGACGCATTCCCTTAGACATAAATAAACAAAAATGCCATTGTTTGGGATACTCTTAAGGTTAATATGACAACCGGGTTTTCCGGAAATGGCGTCATCATTGAAATTTTAAATGGCACCCTATATTCTTTGTGTGATATTTTCAACAAGGATGACATTCTGAACACAAAACCATATCGATCGTTAATTTTTATCACCAAGGCAACGCAAAAATAACTTTTTTGTGTATTAATCTAGGTGGCTAAGAATTGGTGAAAATAGTCGAAAATTGTCAAATAAAGACCAATTAAATCGATTTTGGCCGACATTGCATTACTGGCCCCTCTAGCGTGAGTTACTTGGTTTTTGGCCAGTGAGTAATTTTTTTCACGGGTACTTAATGGCCACGCCCTGATGATTCGATAGAAAACATTTTTTCGATTACAATGATACCAAATACTTGATATTTTATTGAAATTCTTAGTGTACAAATGGTGTTAGAAGCACGGAAATTGAAAAAAATATTGACCTAGGCAGCGCACAAGTCAAAATCACTCAATGGACACTCGAAGGAAGTACCCTGATTATGCGAGGAAAGACATTTTTCCGACACAATGATACCAAATTCTTCATATTTTGCTGATAATCATAACGTGAAATTGATGTTTAAGGGTAGTTCTTTCGAATAGTCAATTGAGTGACTTTTACTTGTACGCTGACTTTGATCATAAGGTCAATATTTTTTCAATTTCGTTCTTTCTATAACATTTTTACGCTAAGAATTTCAATAAAATATCAACTATTTGGTATCATTGTTATCAAAAAGATGTTTTCCATCGAATAATCAGGGTGTGGCCATTGGGTACCCGTCACGCTAGAGGCCACCAGTAATGGAATGTCGGCTAAAATCGACGAAAAAATAGTTAGTGTTTATTTCACCATTTTCGAAGATTTTCACCAATTCCTAGCCACCTAGATTAATACACAAAAATTATTTTTGCGAAGCATGGGTGATAAAAATTGACGATCGATACGTTTTTGTGTTCAGATTGTCATCCTGATTAAAAATGTCACACAAAGAATATAGGATGCCATTTCAAATTTCAATGATGTCATTTCCTGAAAAACCGGATGTCATATTAACCTAAAGAGTATCCAAAAGAATGGCATTTTTTGTCTATTAACACTTTCCGAAATTTCATTCGTCCAGCTTAATAAACAACAAAAATAAACGGGAGTACCTATGGCGTGGGTCACCCGGTATCTCTCGGCAAAATTAATAAGAGATGCAGGATACACTGCTTAGCCACGAGTTCGCTTAAGAGTGATACTTGGTAGTGAAAGTTGTGGACGGTCTGTGCTTCATTGACAGCAAAAATGGTTTTAACCTGTAGTTTTCTGAGAGTATCCAATGTTCTGTTCTATAATTTTGTCGTTTTGACTAAGCATTCGATTCACGTTTTCTATCGTTCACCGAAATAGGGATGTTTGGTGCGCCAGTAGCCTTTGCTCGCTGCCTTGCATGTCAGACATTTCTGATATTAATTTCTCACAATTACACCTTCATCTGTTAAAGCGCCAATTAATGTTTTGAAATGTTTCCTACTATATTTAAATATCCTCGTTTTATTCTGAAATATCCGATTACTCCAGGAATGATTGATTTTTCCCATTTGATCATATTAATAGTTTGGTTTATGAGCTTAACTCTTACGCTACCTATATTCGATTAATCCCTATATATTTACTCTCCATCGTTCACGGTCCGATCCCCCTATCCGGCGACATCCTCGTTTTCCATTTCTTCAATGTTCACGGGATGTATAGTGACCTATCAGCAAAAGATATGAGTCTGCCGGCTAACGACCCAGAAAGTATCGCAAACGAGAACTTTTAGTGGCAATATTATTACATAATATCTATTTAAATTAATGTAATAATCAATGTTTGGGTTATATTTTGTATTTGTTATTAGGGTCGTTACTAAACCACAGTTATGTCAAGTTAAACCTTTAATTTACCTTTAATTTAGGGTTGACTTAAATGGAAGTGGTGCAATCGGGAATAACAAGATTATAATACTACATGCCAAAGTTATCAGACATTAACTTACGTCATGTTAACGTATTATTACCAATATTGCCCGTATAACTAAGAGCCGTTTTACACGACCGAACGAAAATAGAAGCGAAATTTAGACTACTTAACACACGTAACGCTGTATGCGAGACGCGCGCATCTGAGATTCAGCTAATACATGCGTTCAAATTGAACCTTTCACACGACAACGCGAGACGGAAACAGCGTCGCAAATATTTCGAATCTCAACTTTCCAGCCGCCGCGCCGGGTGCACAATCCGTGACGGGGTACCGATTTTACATTGCAGTATATGGATCCGTTTAGACGCTCATACTGCTGCTAGAAGCTTTCAATCATAGCATAGGCGTGTGGGAATACGGTAGGGGTACGTAGTGGATACATTTTAGTCAGGTAACAAGGGTCGCCAAGCTAGAATCTTAGAATAGAGAGATTTATGTTTGATAATGAGAAATTTGTAAGCTTGGTGCAACTGATGCGCTGCCTGTGGCACACGTCCGACTATGATTACGTATATAAGTATAATACACAGCAGTGCTGGGTGGATATATTTTAATATTATATTTAAATGTGCGATAACCACAAAGAGCTGACAGAAAGCCAGCAAAATAAATCTCTTACACATAATATAGCCATTATAATGACTTCATTGACATCCGGTAATAGTTAAAAAAACATTGATGGTCTTGTTGCAATTCGTGATAAAGTAAAATAAACTTTCCTTTTTCTTCTCTTACTTTTACTGTTGGATGAACCGACATGATTCTTTTTTGCGTTTCTTCATTGCAAGCTGCCAAAACATTGTTCATTCCTCCACATCCATGTCTATCGTGCACGGCACTGTGGTTGCAAATGACAAAACATATGTAGGTGTTGGAAATAAGACCTCTGATCTCTAATCCTTTGACTGTTATATATTTTAATAAGAACCGATTTCGATCAAATAAGTGATCATCATTAGCCTAAATCTAATACGCAGAAGAAGCAATAATTAGCTTCTTGTAAAAATTACAGTTAAGGACGATACTAAATTTTAAAAATCTATTGTAAAATACAGTTATAATAATAAAACAAAATCTTACGGTCTATTAATGAAGGAAATAATAAAGAGCGAAGAGAAGCGACGATGTAATATATGTCTCGTTTAAAGAAATGATCGGATATGAAAGAGGACTCGTCGTTATTTTTCCCTTCATTTTCGTTCATTTGTCTAAACGAGACACATGTTACATCGTCGCTGCACTTCGCTCTTTATTATTACCTTCATTAATCGATCGTAAGATTTTGTTTTAGTAGTGTAACTTTATTTTACAATCGATTTTTAAAATATAGTATCGTCCTTAACTGTAATTTTCACAAGAAGCTTTATCTAATTATGGCTTCTGCTGCGTTTTAGATTTAGGCTGATGATGATCACTTAGTTGATCGAAACCGGCTCCTATTAAAATATATAACAATCAAAGGATCAACGATGTTTTATTTCCAACACCTATATTGCTCACCTTTGAAAATTAAGTACTCATTTAACAAAACATATGTTGTCAAATATGGCCACCTCGCACACAGTATCCAACAGTATTTGCGGCGCATCTCCGAATTCCGTATCACGGATGCTGAATTTCGCATACAGCGTCTACGTCTGTAAGTAGTCTACCAGCAAAAGCTATAGACTATAAAATCGGATGTGTACAAGCCGTTTTACACGACCGAGAATTCCAATGAAAATAATACCGAAATTATTAGCTATATTTCTCTTGCTGATACAATACAATACGTATCTAGTTCTGGGTTACGAAGATGTCTGATGTTATGATTTGAGAAATTCGCGCAAGCACGCACGCGCACGACCAGAATTGAAGGGACATTGATTGCTTTTGTGATATTTTTCGCTATTATTTTTGTTAGAATTCTCGGTCGTGCAAAATACGTCCGATTATATTGCCAAAAGTTTTGGCTAATAATTTCGCTATAAAACTCGGCCGTGTAAAATGGCTCTAACGGAAATCTAATGCGTGATTTAACGAGCCCTCATGATCAATGTCTATCGATCAGTCATAGACGACAGATGGACGACATAGCGTTGTCATTTTTGACGCCAATGTATATTAATTTTAGAGATATTACGTTTTCTGATATTTACGTTATCACCCATACAAACTTTATATGATTTAGTTATTTTACCACAATATATACATATTTTTTACACACCGTCTAAAATGGAACCAGAACCCGATTTGAAGAAAATGCCGGAAAGGCGACGCCGGAGATCATTGTCTAAAAGAAAGCACCACCACCGAAGAAAGGAACCCGAGAGTATTGAGAAGTTGATGTCAGAATTACCTGGTGTACAGAGAATTGTACTACCTCTAAAGGCACAGGAAGACATTAAACTTGTTGTTGGTGATCATGTTACTTCGGAAAATCAATGGAAATATATTCCGAAAACAGTGCTGGAAGACCATATAGAACTTATTGATGATTCTGTGTTTAAGGATTTCCGATTTGACATAATACATTACCAAAGACCGAGAATCCTTATGGGCTATGCACCTGATGAAACAAAGGATTATGATGAATTCTACATGGTATTCTCTGAAATTGCTGAAGATGTAATCGCGGAGTTTATTAAAAAATATGAAGCGCAACGAGACGCAAGGATAGCTAAAGCAATGGCACTAACGCCAAAAGGTCCGTGGTGCTCTTTGGGAAGTGAATGCGAAATTGAACCAAGCATCGAGCAACAGAATCGACCGTTGTACGAAGTAGAGGTGGAAACCGAATATCCTGTTATAAGCCCTACTGTGCATTTCCGTCTTCGGTTGGTAGAAGCTAGTAGAGACGGATATGCTGAGATATTGCCTGGAAGAATACCGATAGAAAGCGTCAATAAAAAGAGAATACATACAGCAGTTCAATCAGCACCTACCATTACAAGTAAACAATGTCAAACAACATGCCGATACCCAAAGAACGCTTGGACAGAATATCGATATGAGTACGAACCAATAAAAAAAGTTACAAAGCAATTTAAAGAAGATTATCTTCGTTTTTTTGAAAATAATTTGGATGATATATGCGACAAAATTAAAGTTAACGATAACATAAATTTCTACGCAGACGATTACGTAAATTTAATAACTGATCCTCATTATGCGATGATACCGATGAGCACGACTTGGGACGATTATATGTCTTTTGCTGATCTAGAGGATGCCAGAAAGAAAATGATTACTTCGGCTTGTTGGCACCCTATGTTAACTGGGACCATTATCTTATCATATGGTGATCAAGCTTTTAACACATTTCGGAGAAATGTGCATCCAAGCGATAGTGTCAATGCCATAGTGTTTGGAATCAATCCCATTCTCATATGGTGTTTCAATGATGGATTATTTCCCAAATTACAACTAGAGTGTCATATGCCTGTAGATTTTATCACTTTTTGTCCATTTAACATGAACATTGTTATTGGTGGGCTAGTGAATGGACAGGTTGTGGTGTGGGATATCACAAATAAGCTAGCACAGGTAGAGGAGGAAGAAATTTTAACCACATCACAGCAGAAATATAGGGTATTGATGTGGTCCATGATGGACTGGTTTAAGAATGTCAAGAATATAAAGAGAGTGCCTTTAACCGCTCAATCAAATCAAATATATTCCCATAGCGGACACGTAACTAAAATTAATTGGGTATCGCCTTCTCAAAGGGTAACAGATGGAGGTCAATTAGTTAATATTCCAGAAGGGGAACCTAGCTCTCTCCAATTCTCCAGTTCGTCAATTGATGGTTCAGTGCTATTCTGGGATCTCTTGGCTAAGCCGCGTGTGCATGGTTCTGACTCCAAGAACCAAGAAAGAAAAGTAAAACGCTTAAAAATTCGCCCAAGTGCATTAACTATAGATACTTCACCGCTTCGATGTCTAAATAGGCTACTAAAACCTCACTATTGCGTAACTTTATTTAACTACAAGAAAAATAAAGCACTACCATTGTCATCCGCTGATGTACTCAGGACTCCTTATCTAAAGTATGAAAAGGCAGATCCCAAGCAGCCAGACTCGATGACTGAGAGAGTTGCATATAAACCAATAATTACGAGACCACCCGATATAAATTATTTACGAGCTTATTGTGGAACTTCAGACGGATATGTAGTTGGCATGCAGTGGGAAGGCTATGAATTCAGCACAGGAGATGTGATTACTCAAGAATGTGCTAAGATTACGAGTATAGGTCGCTATCATGATGGCCCAGTCCACAGCTTAGATAGAAGTCACCATATAGCTGATACATACCTATCTTGTGGTGGTAGAATATTTGCTATATGGAGGACCGACTTTAAAAATAGGCCCGTTATCTGGAGAAAGTCTAGGGTTAGATATCTACATGGACATTGGGCGAAAGGAAATGCAAGTATATTTCGGTTAAGCCGAAAAGATGGAACGAGAGAACTCTGGAGTTTACTGAAACGAACCGATAAGGTTTACGACGAGCAAAGTGTATCAGCTGACAGAGTACTTGGTTCGTATATCCATGTGTTGCCCCTACCAGCAAGTGTTCTTGGTGTAGCCGATAATAATGGTATATTTAGACTATTCTGTATTCCAAACTTGGATGACGGAGGAGCAGCCGCCACAAAGATGCAGGTAAGAGCATAATACTAGGTACCCTAGTTTTAACGGTCGTCACTTTAAGGGCAAATGCATGAATAAATTATCCTATAAATGTGTTTCAACTCTTCATTTTTGTATTTGCTAGGTAAAATATGCCCAAAGTCTGCCTTCGGCCAGATCCGTACTCAACTGTAACCAGATTACGACTTCGGGTCATAATTTCACTGGTAGGACTTTAACTACATTCAAATAAGTCGTTGTTTGAATAAAAGTAAAAATATATGTACTTGTTACTTTTGCGAATACCTTTTGACTCAAATAAAAATAAAAATTGTTGGGAGCAAATATAGACAATAGGAGGCAATAGAGATTCTCGTGTGACAAAAATACTAGCAGGAAGCCGAACGGTCCCAAGTCACGTAGAACAGTCCGTAGATGTATTGTGATATGTTTCCTGCTCATAAATATCATGTCTTAATTGGTTATAAACCAAAAACCTAAAAAAAAGTGTTTTCCTTCGTTTTTCGCTTGTAAAAACTGAACGGATGGAGCAATCTTGATGCTTTCAAGAGACGAATTGTAGAGAATGAAAAGACGAAAAAGAAAATGAATCCTGCACAGACTCGATTGAATTAATATTAACGGAGGAATTCTGAAAAACCGGAAAAATCTGGGTTTTTACAAAAATTCGTAACTCCGCCATTTTCAAAGTTGTAGCGGAGACTTTTCGCGCGGAAGTAGCGATTGGTGGGTACTTTGAGTGTGGACAACCCAGCACTTGTTCGTTGATTAGTTTTCGCACAATTGCGATTTAAATATTTTTATGCAATATGGTTCGGCGAGCCTGGAGTCGTCGGAGGTGGACCGATTTTAATTTCTTTTACGTATTTCGAAAGTAGAAGTATTGTGCTACAAAACGTATATTCTGATTCTGCGTTAAAGTGTTGCGAAATAGGTGAAAAATGCTTGCAAACATGATCGAATACTGCCCCGCGCTCCAACGCGATCGACTAACAACATCCGAGGCCGAAAGCAGACAAGATTGGAGTAGTTTCGCCCCGCGGTATATCCCGCTGTGATGACCATCTAGTGAAATGCAACGATCTAGGTCCCCGATCTGGGTCTCGGATACGTTCCCTCAGATTCGCATTATTTATTCCAGGATATGTCACATTGTTGTTTGTAATAAAGCAGAATTGTTGTTAAATTTGATTGACAGCTAAAGACTTTTAATGTATGTCATGACATAAACAAAAACCCACCATAGCCATTATAACGTTCGCTGGCTAAGGAACAAAACGATACTTAAATAGCGCTTCGGTAAATTTTAGTACTACATAGGGTTTACCTTGGCAACCCCTATTCTCTATTAAACTATTTCCAACGGTTGAAACTAGAAGCATTTCAGTGAGTACTGACCAGTGTCATTCTTTTTAATGACATATGTACGAAATGAGTGCAATACTTTCTTGGAATTGTTGGAGTAAAAAATCAAATAATTTTGTGTCATTCTGGCGCCACTTTGAATTAAATAATAATTGACAAGGCATTATTTGACGCTTCACGTTTTTAAGAGTAGTAGCAATTGACCTACTCCGCGATCATCGGAGCCGTGTGGAGTCCCAAATGACGGCTTGCTTTAATTACGTATGCGTTAAATGTTGATCGTGAAGGTTTTTTTTTGTTATTCTGTGTTTGTGTAATCAAAACGGATAATGTCACAACCAGTAAGGATGTAGACATTGTGCTCATTTACAGAGAATATGGTCAGAATGCTGTGGTCGCTCGTAGACTTTATTACATTGTTCGGCAAGTTGACTGTAAATTCATAACATATATCGGAATTTTATAAATTTCCCAAACTCCGCATGTCGGAGATTGATGCGAGCGACTTTTGGCTACACAGTCATAATTTGATAACTGCAATTTTGCTATTTTTTGTTTCTCATATTGAGGTACTTTACCCCTCCAAATTATTGCACTTATTTCGTATACACCCTGTATAATATAAAGTGAATATTTGTCTTTAATAGGTTCGAATGGGCTTCTTTCATTGAATACTATGCACTGTAGCGTATAGTATGTAGCTTGCTCATATTTGTTCTTATTGAAATTTGCTACAAAAAATATATACATTGCCTGCAAAGAATGCAACCCAATGTTATCAAGACCAAGAATTATATGGTAACAAATTGTTGACATTACAAACTTAGAAACTAATTGTATACATTTTAGTTTATGTTAGATAGGGAAGTCGCCCGCAAAAATGAATTCATAGCTTGGCAGAAGCGTTGGCTGGCGAATAACGGGGATATCGTTAAAGAGATAGCGGAGCGTAGACGAAAGAAAGTAGAAAAAATAGTCGAAAGAAATAAGAGAGAACAGCAGAGATTATTTGAAGAGAAAATTCAACAAGAAAAGGATTTAAAGCTGGCGAGCAAGAAGTCACTTCCTGAACCTGGGCACTTTAGAGAGTGGGCCCAGGAACAATGGAAAATAAAAGAAGAAGAGCGAATGAAAAATATTCTTTTAGAAAAGCATCACCTAAATCCCAATTTGTTGGTAGCACAACAAATGCCTTTAAAAATGTTAGAGAAAGGAGAGGAGAAGAAGAGGAAGAAACAGAAAGAAATATTAGCGGACTCGAGCAAAATTTTTTCAGACACTGTCGCTAAGCTATTTCCCGATGTTCTCAAAGTAAAACCACCGCCGCCAATCAATCCTTACGAAGAAGGGTTTCCTACAGTTGATAAACAGGCTTGCGTTGCAGACTACGATAGTTTGGTTGATCAAAACGATACTTTTGTCGCGGCCAATATGTTCGAGTATAACTTTGATTGGAAAAGAGTTGTACAGCAAGGTATAGAAAGAAGGAGGGAAATACAAAATATGTTCGTTGCAGTTTCGCACAGCGCAAGAAGAGAGAAACGTTCGGAGCTGTCAACATCAGACGCAATCAAAATTCACCCTGACAGGATTATAAGCAAACCAAGCGTAACTGATGTCAATGAAGATGAAGAAGATAAAGACGACGAAGAGACGTCGATGCCAAAAATAAATACCATGGATGATGATTAATTTTAGATAAAGAAATTGTATTTATAGAATGAAACTCAAAATGTATGCACCGTGAACAATCATCCGAAATACAAGTTCAATAATAGCACTAGTCAACAAATTTAAACTTTTTTCTGCATATGGTATATAAACGGAATTTATCTAATTTTGGGATGCTGAATTCACTGATAAAATAAGATTTTCTCTATCACGTCACATTTCCTAGATACACAGCAGAACCAAAAACAGTAATGGCGAACATTGGCAGAATTAAAACAAACTTATTCAGAACTTAGATTTATTATTATTGTATGTGTATATATGGACCTAATGGCTATAGAAGCATTTATAACATAATAAACAACTCCAACATATAACATTTAACTCTACAATATATAACGTTAATTTTCTTTGTTATTTGGGAAATGTGACAAAGATGCTTTTCTTTTGTTGGCCGTTCTCTCCCTAATAAGATTCTAGCAGTAGTCGCCCATCGTCGATGGGTACCAGTGACCTTTGTAACGATGTTCTATCGTATGGATGTCTTTGTGAAACCGTTTACCCTGGTCAGCACTTAAGGGTCCAAAATTTTTCGGGAAGAAATCAATGTGGGAACGTAAAAAGAAAATTTTAAGCGACATTTGCATCCCATGTTCTGGTAGCTGTCCAACAAATCATGTACAATGGAAATACACTTACCATTTTTTCTATTGCCCAAGAAGCTCTTCACAATTGCTTGAAAGAAAACCAAGCAGCTAATTCGGTATTTGTGAGTTTTGTATCAAAGATTGGATCTTTCAACAATTTTCTTATTTGTGGCCCAATAAATATAGCTTCTTTCAACTCTGCTTCAATCAGTTTGGGAAACAGTTCTTTCAAATGACTGACCCCCTTCATCCAGAGCTTTTACAAAGTTTTGATAAAGACTAACTTGATATGAAGCGGGTGTTTTTCACATTTTCCTTTCCAGTAACATATAGTTTCCTTATAGGCCATTCCTTCACTGTATAGTGGTTCTTGGTGTCACCGCTGTCCCATAGGTACAAAAAACAGCAGTATTTCGTGAACTCACTCTGTAAACCTGTAGGGATTGCAACAACTTTTAAATCACAAGAAAGTTGCAATTCATGGTCTTCATATTTGATTCTCCTTTGATTCCTCTAGTAGCAAAGCCATGGGTTCATAAGTTTCTTTCACGTTTACTGTAGAAGCCAAAGGCACCGATGGGAATGTGTTGCCATTATGCAGTAGTACTGCTTTCAAGCTGGTTTTACTGGAGTCAATAAATAATCGCCACTCCTGTGGGTTATGTTCTATACCTAGCTGCATCATCAGACCATTGACATCTCTACATACACACATTGAATGCTGCATAGCAAAATATTGGTTTCTTTGGGCTTTTGGGGCGAATTTACCACACAGATAACAAAATTTATCGGGGTGATTTAGACAACAGCGACAGTTACTAGTTGCCATTTTTCGTAAGTATAACCAAACCTCTCACAGAAAACACTCAATACGTAACAAAAGCCCACCATACAATGTTACTTTTTTTTTAAGTGTAGCTTAACTTAAAAGTATACACTGCAAAAGTCTGGTTGTGAATGCCGTATATTTCTACCTACAGATAAACATCATATCGATGTATGTATGTACCTGTTGCCAGGGTACCATTATCCAGCGTCTTAGTCAGTACCAAACATTGCAAACGTAGGTAACACATAACCTATTCAAATCTAGCAACTCGCGGAATAACGGTCATTGCGTCCATAAGTACTAATATGAATTATGATAACTACTTGACCAGTAATTTTAGAAAATCATTAAAAACATTCAAATGTTTATATTTAAGCTATTTTGCTATTTTCTGTGATAACTAATAACGCACTTCAATTGTAGACTCTCTATTCGTATTTGAAGACTCACTTCTGTCGCGTTGGTTGCAAGTCTTTTTTTTCTAGTACTTAATATGACAAAGAAGTATGGGAACAAACGAAAATAGTACACTGTGGATTGCCGTTTAGGCCGAGGTAAGTATGAGGACAATAGCACAGCAAAACACTGCAAATAAAAACTCAAAAAGCTTACGTGCTAAACCACTATGAAAGGTAGATTCGGATTCTACACACCAAAATACATACTAATTGATATATCATATCCTATATGCAAAATGGCTGTTGACAAGTTTAGAAACTTAAAAAATAAAAAAATTTTGAGTTCCGGCAAGTCTACGCCACATCGTTTCTTGATGACGGTTCTAACCGTGGCATACCTACCTTGTTTTAATGGAATTTTTCCAAAAGTATCCTTCCGCAAAAAAATTATTATTGTCTCTTAGCCTTCTGATGGTCGTATCTGAAGGTCAAGTTTTAACTGCATCATATAGTTTTTACTATATGATGTGCAATCACGTTTTCAAATACTCGGAATGTATCACCTAGCACATGCATACGTTGCTACTCTTAGGTGCTTTTGAAGTATTTTCGGACGTGTACTTGACAACGTCAACTCGTACTTTAGCGATCGACAGATATATTTGGTAGAGAATTATAAATATAAAAGTGATTATAAAACATTAATAGTATATTATTTGACGAGCACATAACTAAGGATATAAATCGTGGGCATGAAGTTAATACGCGAACCGCAGGCGAGCGTGTATAATGTGTATACAGGATTAATGGCTAGTACACGCATTCCTTTAAAAACGTTATAGTGGAGGTAATTTGCAAGTTATTTCACCCCAAATGCATGATCTAAATTTTTATAATTTTCGACAAATTTTAATTTTTACAATTTTTTAAGAAAACACTACCAACAGATTTTTTTCTATAGGTATGATGTCGCTAAGGCGTAACAATTCTTGATAAATCAAAATTTGCTTAAAAAATCATCTACAAATAAATAATGGGCTAAATTATTTCAGAAATTCAAATTCAAGTTACGCATTCATGCCATTACAGTGAATGTGATTTATAACGTCCGCGAAGGGACCGCGCAATTTAGACACTATATTCGACTGACGCTAATTCCGGACGAAATTAAATTTTGATATAACATCGAAAAATTAAAAACTTTTGTTAATTTTTTTTTCATGAACTTTAATTTAGACAATATTCAATCAAAATATGTGTACAGTAATCAGATTTATTCAACCAATTAATATTTATACTCGTACAAATAAACAAACAAACTAGTAAGAAAATTATCTTCAGCCGTGCTTAAGATAAAATACCCCCACCGTGAAATATTAAGAAAAAAAGACAATATTGATTCAAACTATGTGCACAGTAATCAGATTTATTCAACCAATTAATATTTATACTCGTACAAATAAACAAACAAACTAGTAAGAAAATTATCTTCAGAAATGCTGAAGTTAAAATACCCCACCATGAAATATTTAAAAAAATACTGAAAAAAATAGTGAATCGATTTTGCCCATTCACGAACTTGACCTTACTTTTTAAGAGATAAGCTTGTATACCAAATTTCAAATCAATTGCTTCAAAATGACGGAAGTTATCGTGTACACAGACGGACGGACGGACAGTCAGACGAACATAGCTAAATTGATTCAGTTTTCAATTGTGTTAAAGCCCGAAATACGTTCAAACCTAGGATTAACGCGTTACTCCTAGGATTTACCAATATGAATTGGTAAATGTCCGAAAGATGTTATTTATAATTATAATTTCCGGCTTTTACCAAGATATGGTGGTCAATCCTAGAATTGACACTCATGGTCAGGAAATAAATATAAACACATACCACCAAAGCACAGACTATACAGACGCGTAACTTCGTGTCGATAGCGTTGATCTGGCGGTACCTAAATATTTGACCTTGAATCCCACTTGATGGTATTGACGTCACAAAACGTCATGACTTTACGTGGCCTAGCCCCCCGCTGAATAGAACACAAATGTGGTAACCACGACGACCTATTATTGGGCGTCACCTTGCTCGCCAGCTATTCGCTATAAAAATGTAATACTTCCCCCTCCTTCAGAATTTCGCCTATTCGTCCTCCCATTTGAATGAAAAAAGTACCCGGCGCGTCAACATGCGCAATGAAATTCTGAACGTGTGATTTCCTGCGAGTTGCGTATCTGGATAATCTGTGACCAAAGCAACAATACTACAGTAAAGCCAGTTATTAGTCTATCAGCTGGTAGCTTAGGTATTAATGCAGGGAAACTCAACTGGACAATAATAAATCGGGAACGTTCCAACTGTAACCTTATACAAAAGTTTTTTAGGTTATATCGAACAGCAGATGACGCGACGTATGCCGCAGTCAGGATTGCCAACACAAGACACACACACGGATTATCTAACCCTAAAACTCATAGCCATGGTTGCCAATACAAGAATACAAACTGACCAGGAACATCTTAAACAATATAACTCATACACATGGCGAATTTCATCGGGTCTTTTACAATACAATACATGTCTAAATCAACACAACGGTTTTCAAGTTTTGATTAGATGAAAAATATTTTGTGAAATACCAATGTTAAATGGTAAATGTGAATTGTGAGTCATTGCTGGAGAGGATAAAAAATAACAAGAATTCATTTGCATCTTCAATTATACAAGTTGTTTTGTAGTAAGCTCCGAAACTGTCATAAATCAAATGGCATTCGTTCGTTTCTACTAATTCATTTTAGCACAACCATCCTCATCTGATTTTACTCTAGGTTACGTCCCTCGAAAATCAAGCAATTGATCAGAGAATAGAGCAAAAAATGACTGAGCCTGTGACAAAAATAGTATCTGGAAGCCGACGGTCCCAGGTCACGTGGAACAGTCCAATACATGGAACTACTAATACGTGGAACTACTAATACGTGGAACATCACAATACATCTATGATGTGTTTTCGACTCGCAAATATCATCACTTAATTTGTTATTAACAAGAACCTAAAAAAATCGCCCTTGTTTTCGTTTTTCGCTTGTAAAAGCTGAACCGATGGCGCAATCGTGATGTTTTCAACAGATCAATTGTAGAGAATGCAGAGACATTAAAATTAACGCAGCAAAATTCGGAAAAACCGGAAAAATCGGCTTTTTTTAAAATTCATAACTTCGCCATTTTTAAAGTAGTAGCGCAGGCTTTTCGCGACAAAATAGCGATTGATGGGTACTTTGAGCGTGCGCAACCTAGGTGTTGTCGGATGATTTGTCCGAAAACTGCACCGCGCTCCAAAGCGGTCGAGTAGGCGGCCGAGGGGTAGACGGCCGACGCGGAAAGCGTGTACATATCTATAGTAATCCCAGCGCGCTGCGCGTTTTCCCGAGTCGGCCGCCTACCCCACTACTCGACCGTTTTGGAGCGCGCTGCTGTTCTCGGTCATGTTTGCAAGCATTTTTCGCCTATTTCGCAACATTTTAACGCAAAATCAGAATAGAAGTTTTGTAGCACAATACTTCTTCCTTCTTGGAAATACGTTAAAAAATTAAACCTCCGGCGCATCCAGGCTCGCCGAACCATATTGCATACAAAAATTCAAATCGCATATGTGCACACTCAAAGTACCATCAATCGCGAAAAGCCTACGCTACTATCTTTAAAAAATGGCGGAGATATGAATTCTTGAAGCAGCGCAGATTTTTCCGGTTTTTACGAATTTCCTGCGTTAATTTTAATGCGATCGAGTCTGTGTATTTTTTTCGTCTTTTCATTCTCTTCAATATGATCTTGCACTAAGTCTCAAAATTAAAAATTAATACGCTCTATTAGTGCCAATCGTATACCAGAACCGTCCGCAAACGTTTTTTGTTATAGAAAAAAATCGGTTCGTCCGCAATTAATGCTTTTAAAATCGTTTTCGTCCCTTTAAATATGAACGCTGTATAAACTGGCTGTGATTGGTGTGACGTAGAATGCCTGGTCGAAGGCCACGTGACGTGAGCTAGTTACAATGCGATTGTCATACCTTCTAGTGTGGGGCATATCGTACTCTTGAGTATGAGTATGAGTACCGTACTCAATACTAAAAAAGAAATGAGTATTGAGTACGCCGTACTCAATACTCATTTTCAAAGTGAGTATTGAGTACGCCGTACTCAGTTTAACAGCCCGTACAACCCCGTACATAAGGGGGTGTGTTTAAGGGGGTTGCCTTAAATTATTAGTGTTTAACTAAAAAATTAAATAAATTTTATACTAGTCGAAAATACCGAATTTGTTTCTATTTCAAATATGTAGGCACATGCTATAAATATGTATCTGTCGATTGACGGTCGAAAATGCCTAATTGGTTACAATTATGTAAAACATGACTTATTGCATTGTCGGCGTGACCCTTGATATCGTAAAAGAGAGTTGTTGACGGCAAAAAAGTTAGAGCTATAGATCCAGGCAGGGTCAGGTCAGGTAAAGTGCTGTTGCCTATATTGCTTATTTAGATTAAATAAAATAGGGTACCGACAAAGGCATGTTAATGGTATAGTATATATAGAAATATTTTATTTATATTAAATTATAATTAATTAATAGTGTTATTATATTTATATTAGTAGGCAATATGGTAACGTGTATTATTAAAGAAATATTCTGTATTAAAATATCAACCATTGTGCATAAACAAATATAAGAAATATAGTGTACAAGTGGGACTAATGCGACTTTCACCACAAAATCTAAGCTACGAAATGGAAATACAAGCACATAATCAAATTTATCTTTTACGAACACAGTGGAAGAATGTTTTTTCTTAACGTAGTAAGTTTTAACGGCGTACTCAAAACGATTTGAGTACGCCGTACTCAGAGTACCTACGCTGTACTCTTAGTACGCCGTACTCAAAACGTTTTGAGTATGCTGTACTCTGAGTACGCCGTACTCTGAGTGCGTCGTACTCTGAGTACGCCGTACTTAAATCGTTTTGAGTACGCCGTACTCAAAATGTTTTGAGTACGCCGTACTCAAACTGCTTGAGTATTGCGTACTCTGAGTACGCCGTACTCTGAGTACGCAATACTCAAACAGTTTGAGTACAGCGTACTCAGGTACTCAATTCTCACATTTGTAATCAAGTACTCAAGTTGTGCCCCACACTGATGCCTTCACTCTTTCTACAAAATGTGAAAAGATTGACATTAACGTTGGACGTGTCTTCTCAGACGACTGTCACTTTTGACAACACGATGATTGCACCACCCAACTATACTTATTCCTTATCAGAACGCACACAACGTCCTTCAGATGCTATACATTCAACTCGATGCTGTTATCGTGCCCGTAGGTCCTATTTTTCCGGCTGCTCTCTACGGGCTAGGCTCGCTGAGCTTCTCACCAGTCTTATGACGTCACGGACCTTTTGGGCGCGGTTTAAACTTTGATGTTCAAAAACAACTGAGTGCAACACTATTAAGCGGTAAAAATGTACATAGGGTATTCTTACTACCTAACGTTTTTATTTGTTAAGTTAGGTAAAATGATGCACGACCCCTATTGGTCCATCGGTTCAACTTGTTCAAGCGAAAAACAAAAAAGGCACGATTTCTTAAGGTTTTTTGTTTCTAACAAATTAAGTAATGATATTTGCGGGTCGCAAACAGATCACGTTACATCTACAGACTGCTCCACGTGACCTGGGACCGTCGGCTTGCTGATACAATTTATCTACAAGTACAATCATTGGGATTGAGTTTTCTTTTTAGGTATTTATTATACTGAAATTCACGTAGTTAAGCAAAATACTCGCCAACTAATTAAAAATCTCCAGATCATTTACGTTTATAATAGCGCGCCTAGGAGTTTTCCTTATTCGGTATTTATAATTCTGAATTCTACGAAATACTGAAATCTACGAAATCCAAGGATTATTTACGACCATAATACCTTGGTTGTTTATTTACCCAATACTCATTTTTGTTCACCTGGCATGTTGGATTAAGTTTAAGATACAATTATTTATTACGATACTGATATAATACAATTGACTTAACAATGTCAATTGTTAATGTTAATTGTCTTAACAATGAACGGACTGATTTTAAAATATTATACAGTGTAATTTTTTTTTTAATACTCAAATCCCACGTGACCGGCTGGTGATATTTGAGATATTTGTGGTAAGTTACTAAAAGGAGCCAAACATTCATAGACGTAGTTGCTTTGCTTGAACTCTGAGTAACGAATGATAGCATAAGCTCTAACAGCTATCGGCGAATGCGTTATTAATCTTTAATTAATAATCGCCCTTAATTTCAATGTACTTGCTTTTAGGGTATTTTCTTAATAAACATAATTATATTACGGTACCATTATGTCACTTGAAATTCAGACATTGAATATGTCCATGTATTTTAGTACCTCCATTTCCACTTATTTGGAAGAGATTTGTTGCGTATATGATTTTTTTCGTTTTGTCTTAGTTTATGTTCAGTCGTCCTTCAGTTGACTCGTGCATCCACCATAAGCATAATATTTGCTCATAGTCTGGATTTCAATGTATTGCCCAAGATATATGGTATTGACAGGTATGATGACGTCCTGGCCAATAAATGAATCTTGAGCCGATCTATTTGTCCGTCGATTGGGTTGATTAATTTCAATTTTGCCACCGAACCGTAAATCAACAAGCTCAGTGCCAGTGGCAAAACGCCACCAAAACCGATAGCGCTGGCGGTGGTGATGCTAATGGTGATATAACAGACCGCAAGTTTGCCGCCGCCGCTTGGAACAATGCCGTCTTAACGAGCCGGCTCTCAGGACAGTTGTATCAAGTAATTTGCCCGACAGTGTAGGACCGTAATCGCCCTAGTAATTGCTCCATTGAGTTCTAAGAAGGCACCTCGGACTAATCTAGTGGGCCATTGATTTTCGTATAATGGATGTTCCTTGAGGGATAAGCAGGTTTCAGTATTGTGTTTAGTTTGCGGCTTTGTTAGAGTTTTAGTTCATTAGTCCGGATACGGTATCCATTCCCAATTCCATCATGCACTGCGGTTACGGATATATAGATTCTTTATTGTGATCAGATACAGTATGGCTCGGAGGGTAAAAATGCTGGAGGTCTTTCAGGAACATTTCGAGAGGTGCCGTGTATGCGCATTAGGGTGGTTCAAATTGGCTATTTTTATTTAGAAAGCAAGGATCCCCCAAATCGTTTCTAAATCAAAAACAAGTGAACACGTATTTTTTTTTCTCTAAATTTTTATTCTTAATGGTGCCTGTCGAGGCCTCAAATTTACATAAGAAAACACATGGGAAAAAGACATTTCTTAAAAGAATTTGATATCATACAAGAATTTAAATATCATACATATTGATGTGATGCCCCCAACTCATCCCCACAATGCCCTGTAAACTACACTTAAACATGTAGATTCTTCAAAAAAATTACCCTTCTAATTATTTCATTCTCTTTTATTCTCATAGAAATCGTTATCATAAGTCTAGTGGGATGTTTATAACCATTTGTCAGTTCATTTCCATTTGTTTAAACAAATTTTATATCTTTAAAAAATTCGTTTTTTCTCGAAAATCCGTCTTGATTCTGTTTGGTGAGTTCGAAATGTTTGGCAGTTTATTGTCATAGAGTGACATTATTCATTTAAAAAATCCTCTAATTGTTTAAACATTAAATTATTATTCATTTTCAACTTGTTTCTAATTATTGTAGACAATTCAGCTTTTTTGAGAATTTATCTGATAAATTTCTGATTTGAGATATCTTGCCTATATTATCTAATAAAACTACATTTGTTTCATTTTTTTGCAATACACATAAAATTATTTTTTAGGCCGTTATTCTGGCCAACGTTGTTCTCAAGTGACATCATTTACATGTTCGGATGATTTTCATTGTTTAAAAACAATCCTTATTGCAAGTCGCTAGAGAGTACAGGGAACACAGTGGTAGGAAATAAGAATAAGAAATGCAGAAAGAAATATGTTTAATAAATTTGGTTGATTAAGGAAATTTAATATTTTTAAAAGAAATGTAACTCGAATTTCCCGAATTTCCAGAATAAAATATTTTAAATCAATAAAAAAATTTCGAATAAATGAAATCGAAAACGAATCGTATTTTACTTAATAAAGAGTTGAACCAGGTCCAAGGTCCCTGATTCAAATCCAGGGTGTGGCTGTAATTTTTAATTTATTTAAAAATTTACATAGGTACCACCTGTATATCACCATTATGCATTTGAATAATATTTTATTATTTAAACAATGGGAATTATCCCAATATATAAATGATGCCACATGACAACAACAGTTGACCAGACCGATCTAAAAAATTAATGTTAGGAGAATTGCAAAAAAATGTCTAAACAAATGGAATTTGTTTAAAAAATGTGGGTTCATTAGCTAATAACATAGGCAAGATGCCTCGAACATGAAATTTATAAGTTAATTTCACAATAAAGCTGACTTCAACCATAATTAGAACAACAGTTTAAAATTAATAATCATTGATTGTTTAAACAATAGGAAGAATTTGTTTGATGAATAATGTCACTCTAAGATAATAAACTGCCATTTCGAACTCAGAAAACAGATCTCCGACGGAGTTTCGTGAAAAGCGAATTATTTAAACAAATGGAATTTGTTTAAATAAATGGAAATTACCAGACAAATGTTTATAAACATTCAACTAGACTTATAGTAATGGTTTCTATGAGAAAAGAGAGAATGAAGTGATTAGAAGGGTAAATTTTCTGAAGAAAATACATTTTTCATTTAAGGGTAGTTTTCAGGGCACTGTGGGGTTGGGTTGGGGCGTCAAAGCCATATGTATAATAGCTCAAATTCTTCATTGGAAAGTCCGTTACAAGTCCTATAACGTTAATATTAAGTTTTCCCAAACCCCGAACAATTATTCGAAAAATACCAAAAAAAGTCTTTTTCCCATGCTTTTTCTTATGTAAATTTGATCCATCGAAAAGCACCATTAAAAATGGAAATTACGAAGAAAAAAAAATACGTGTCTACTTTTTCTGAATTTGGAAACGATTTGGGGGATCGTTGCTTTCTATCATCACAATTTTTTTTTCAATGCATTTTTGAACCACCCTAATGCGCATCCATGTTTTGTTAAATTGTCGTTAATTTGAATGTTTCATGCATTACCAGAATTGTGGCA
This sequence comes from Melinopterus prodromus, assembly GCA_964023965.1. Lineage (NCBI taxonomy): Eukaryota > Metazoa > Arthropoda > Insecta > Coleoptera > Scarabaeidae > Melinopterus > Melinopterus prodromus. Next base: position 47,963,304 of record OZ030391.1, on the reverse strand, counting down.
CAATGAGAATCAAAAGTTCCATGGAACCGGCCTTAAAGTGATAAGAATAAAGTATATTTTGTGATTAATATTTTGAACCGCTGCCGTTATTATCCGTTTTCAATATACGTCATCTACAGCGGTACAAAAACCTTTGTATTAGTCCGTTACCAAAAAAAAAAAAAAAAATAAATAAGAAAAATTCCTTGGTTAATTTAAATTAAATAATTCAGCAAAAATATATTATTTATTTTTTAACTTGTTTATTTCAGTCTCCACACTTTGGTTGATTATTTATTTTCAGTTAAAAACAAAGATAATAAATAATAAATAAATAATAAATTAGCTCTATTTTGAAGAATAATGTAGCACTGTGCCCTTCGATGCTATTCTAAAACTCAATAATAGAGTCAGTGCGATTAATGTGCGGATACTAGCTAACGCACCAATTACATTGTTTTATATTGTCATTCAGTGTATCAGATGATTGATAATTTTATGTGTATTATACAATACAGGGTCTCCCACGACGAGCTGCTATTATGAGAACCAAACGAAATGAGAGATTGAAAGTTTGTGGACTTATATAGTTGGACACGATCGTCTCAACTAAAATATTTTGAGTTTTCGGTTGTTTCCGGTTACACCGGAAATGATTTCAACTTTTATATTCCAAATTGAATAGCCTGTCGCATTTTTGAAATCTTCACTAAATTTTAGATCAATTTTATGTTACATTCCCTATACCTAACATGTGTCATTTTTGAGATATTAATTTTTTTCATTAAAAATGTCAGGTGCACTGTTACTTTCAATTAGGTCCTTATAAATTATCCCCTGTAACCGTTGGGAAAAAGTTGTCCGGCAAAATTGTTGTGAGGGTAACGTATTACCGACACATCGGTAGAACTCTAAACTCCAAACTTCTAAAAGTTATATAGGCTGTTCAAATTATAAGATCAAGGTTGAATTTGAGAAAAGTACTAAAGGCGATTTTTTCAAATGGGAACCATAACATATGATTACATTTCTCAATTCTAAGGAAAATTTTAGATCAACTCTGTGTACAATGTCCTATACCTAAACTGTACTAGTACCTTCTGAAATCGATTTTTAAACATCACAGTAGAATTTGCAAATTTGCGAATTTGCCAAATCTAGATTGCATTTGAAAACAACTGACCAATTTGGAATAAACATACCTTTATTAACAAGTTTTTTAGGTCATTTTACATTATAATTAATTTAGTACCTATTTAGAAAATTATAAGCCTACAATAAAACACAATATTAAAAATAAAGCGAAATTGTAAAGTAAATTAAAAACTGCATAATTTAAATTTTAGTAACTGTTCAAAAACGTTGCCGGTTTCCGCAATAATTTAAACGCAATCCACCGATCGTCGAACATCTCGTTAAGCAAGCTTCTTACTGCAACAGTTATGTGCGCTGGAGCACCGTCCATTTGAAACCAGCCCATTATTAAGGACTCAATAACGGATAAGGAGAACATGAAAGATAGAGTTGAGATACTTTTATTTTGTTATGTGCTAACTCTATCAGGGGCGCCACCAGATACTGATTTCGTGGAGCAACTATATCGCACTAAGGAAAATTGGTGTTGGTCTTTAGAAAATCTATTTGCAACGGACACTATAGGAAACGTATAGGACGTAAAAACAAGTGGAATAAACGATAAAGTCACTGGGTGTATATATAATTGTTTTTAAATCGTGGATTTCAAATAACGCAAAAACCAGAAATAATTCACACTAATCTCATAGGTACAACTTTCTATTTTTTATGTTCTACCTTAGAAAGTCAGTTTTATAAAAAACAAAGTATACTAAAAAAAAATACCCTCGTGTAGAGGAACTGGTGATAACAGTGATAGTGTGAGGGCGGTCTTATTATAACAAGGGTTTGTGAGTCACGGACAAAGGCCGGCCAGAACAAAGAGATAGCCATGAATCATTACCCAAAGAGTTGTAGTACGATACAGTTGTGTATCATAATAACGTTACATATACAGTGTGTCCCCCGATGGACCTAACTATACCTATAATGGGCGTAATTTTTAATTTCTTAGAAAAAGTCCTTCTTTATAAAGAATTTTGGATGTCCTAAAGTCGAAATCCATTGTTAATATTTTGACTAAACATACAGGTGGTTAGAAAACACAAAAATTTTAAGTTGGCCGAAGAGTAAAGTATCTCGTTTTCGGAATTAGATCAAAAATGTTATAGGTAAAAGTTAATTTGAATTAATTTTATGCTCAAATATCAAAGTTAAAAACTTTATTTCAAATTTTACAAGTATTTTTTTTATTTTTTAGTTGGAAAGTTTTTGCTGTCTAGTTTGGACAAAATCAACTTACAGCTCAGGTGTCCACTACACTATCAACACGACGGTTGTCCTGCTCATAGCGCATATCAAGTCAGGGATTGGTTAAACAGACATTTTCCAAATAAGTAGATTGGATGATTCGGCCCTATAGGATGGCGATCACGTTCACCTGATTTAACGCCGCTTCATTTTTTCTGTGGGGCTATTTAAAACAGAAGGTGTATGTGAATAATTTTCATGATAATGTAGATATTCTAAAATTAAAAAGTAGTCAAGCGGTAGACGAAATAAATGAAGAAACAATTGATTTAGTATATCGGTAGTTTAGAAGAAGATTGGAAAAATATATAGCTGTAGGAGAGGAACATGGGAAGTAATGTTTTGTTAAATTACTTTGTTAAAAATAGATAAAATATAAAACTTAGAATACAATATTGAAATTTGATATCAGGGCATAAATTTAAATATAAAACAACTTTTACCGTGTTTTTTAACCATCCTATATGTTAAATCAAAATATTAACAATGGCTTTCGACGTTTTAGGACATTAACTCCGTATAAAGAATTTTCTTGAGAAATTAAAAATTACATCCATTATAGGTATAGTTAGGTCCATCTGGGAACACACTGAATATTAATATAGTTTATCTACGACTCACATATAATAAGTTCATTGCATACGTATCTATGAGTATATAATCCCCATCATTATACGCGCCAATGATTATAATGACACTAGCGTTGTATAATAATGACAGTTCGTTCAAATAACGACCTCATTATTTGAACGAACTGTCATCATTATACAACGCTAATGTCAAAGTCTGTCAAAACCTACGTGTATGACAGTTATTTGACAGTTCGCGTCGCCATCATTGACAAATACATTTAAAAAATGACACTAGCGTTGTATAATAATGACAGTTCGTTCAAATAACGACCTCATTATTTGAACGAATTTTATCTACGACTCATACGTCGTATTTGACTCGCACTTAACGGATATAAATCGCCCGCATGGTTGCACGCTGGCTTACGGCTCGCGTGTAAACTTATCCTTAATTATGTGCTCGTCAAATAATATAATATTATTATTATCCGAAATTACTGTGTAATAATGGTACGTACTCGACTCCACTATTTACTTTTTTATTGCTTTCATATACTTTCCAGGGTGTAATACTACATAAAACACACCGTGAAAAAAAGAATGTCCATACAAAGACTATTAGGATTCCGATCTACAAAACATTTCCGGAAGACTAAATCGTTAATCTACTGGAAACATTATTAGGTACGGTAATTGCGAAGCTATGCAGAAAAAATCTGATGTGGCCAGGCACATAATTTTGTCATACAATTTATAAAATTAATAGTTTAGCTGCATGAGAATCTATTTGACTGAGATAAATCGTACCTGCATTAAAATTAAACTAGTTAGCCAGGATAACTACCAGTTCCTTTGGACCCTTGTGAACCAAAAGCTTTTCAGCTCTAAGTTAGGTCATGAAACTTCTAAATATGAACTTTCATTCCGATACCTTCAGTAGTTGCTCCGGAATCGTCTCCACAAAAATCGTTTACACACACACATACACACACACACACACACACACAGACTCACACACAGAAATTTTTTGTACCTTGGTCAAAAATGTTCAGGGGACCCAAAAGGACCTATTTCCGCTAAAATCTCAATTTTTTTTCGGCACGATTACAATACTTTACATACTGCGTATGATAAAGAAAAAATCTGATGTGGCCAGGCACATGACTTTATCATACAATATATAAAATTTATAGTTTAGCTGCTTGAGAATCGATTTTATTGAGATAAATCGTAGGTATTGTCAAAGCATCAGCATTTGACACTACGTACACTACGTCATTAGAATAATAGTTATTTATGTCACAAGTACCGAAAGTACGGAATAGCGCGACGAGCGGTAATGCGGCGCGTCGCCGTAGCACGTGAGCGCGTCGCGCTAGTTTTTTTTTCTAGTTTTTGGCAGGAGAGACATCAACGTTTATTGTGTTGGTTTTTGAGAAACATGTATTAAAATAAAATAAATAAAAATGGTTGATTGAGATAAATCGTGCCTGCATTAAAATTAAACTAGTTAGCCAAGTTTTGACAGAGATTTTGATACTATTGACAGTAGGTATTGTCAAAGCATCAGCATTTGACACTACCTACTGTCATTAGAATAATGGTTATTTATGTGACAAGCGCCGAAAGTACGTATAGCGCGACGAGCGGTGATGCGGCGCGTCACCGAAGGAGGTGCGTCGCCGTCACATGTGAGCGATACACATTCACACATACACACACATACACGCACATACACATACACACATACACACATACACACATACACGCATACACGCATACACGCATACACGCATACTCGCATACTCGCATACACGCATACACGCATACACGCATACACGCATACACGCATACACCCATACACGCATACACGCATACACACATATACACATACACACATACACACACGCACACACACACACACAGAAATGTTTTGTACCTTGGTCAAAAAGGTTCCGGGGACCCAAAAAGACCTGTTTCCGCTAAAATCTCAATTTTTATTCGGCACGATTACATTACTTTAGCATACTGCGTACGATAAAGTAAAAAATATAAGTCAACTTGTAGGTACAGGGTGGTATAAATATGTGCCACAATAAGTGCATACTAATGCAAATATTTTTTAATGTTGAACGAACTTATTCTTGTGTATCTTTTATAAATGCGGTGATTTAAAATTATTCGCGAATCATATTTACATAAATACATACGTCCAGTGGAAAACTCCAAGATATCTTTTTAGTTAGTTATCGCTTAAATAAACGTAATAGTTGACTAAATATTCGATTTTTGCTAAGCTTAAAATAATAAATAGCGGTAGCAGCGCACAATGCGCCATTTTGATTGTTACTGTGACTGAATGCGCTGTAAGAGCGGATCAACTCCACGGGTTTTTAACGAATTAACCTCTTTACGTGCATATAAAATTGATAATTTAACTGAATTAAAAAGTTAAAAATTTCAATTTTGGCCAACAATACGGTACTTTTGGACCATAGTGCATTCATGTGGAAAGAAATATGTGAAACCAAAAGAATAAAACCAGCATATTTTTTTGTTCGAGTAGCATTTGTTTTAACACTTCAATGGTTGGCGCTGATACCGGCACGGGCAGAAAATCAATCCGATGAGAAACCGCGTTTCGCTGTCGTTGCATTTTTTCAGTTCCGCGGCGATACGCTGCAGCACTGCTCTCGACTTTCAATTTGAGAGGCTAAATGCATATTCAAAGTATCGATTCTTTGCTGCCCGACGTATGAATATTTATCACTGCACGTTTACCAGTTTACAATGTGCCGTAGTAAAATTATGATGGATGGCAACGGTCAGTATTTCTATGTTACGCTTCGGAAGAGAATTGAAAATTTGTACACGGTTTATTGATCCAGTATTAGATTTTCCACTACCAAATATGCAAAATACATGTGCTCAGTAATCAAAGAGGAAACGGTACTTGAGATAATCATACAAGGTGTTCCCCAACTTGTGGGCATTCAGGTGCATGCTAGCAAGTAATCATATGATGTAAAAGCCCTGTTATATTTTTTCTAATCGCTTTTGGTTCAAGATTAAACAGTTAAGTTAGTTGTATTATAAATTTTATTATTATTGTTTCTACTATAATAGACTTATAAAGAGGCGCGACGGGATAGCTTTAAGCGAAACACTGAATCGACCTGACATCGAGATGGTGAATTGCGAGCGGCCACGATCTCAGTACTCTTGTCATTCGGACCTCAGACAATAAGTTATTGCCGCGTTATGACTTTGTTTGTGCAATTTGAATGTATTATTATGCAAATTTTGAGTTATCCGCGTTGGCAAATCAGTGAAATGTGAAATCTCGGGAACAAGGACAATTGAGAAAAGCCCGTTGTTTTGTATTTTTACCTTTATCGTCATTTCATTTTAACCATGAGTTTTAAATCACTAGGTATATTTAACGTGCCGAAATAATTGCAGTATTTTTAGTTTTGTAGTAAGTAGTAATAACACATAATTCTAAATTTATTTCATTTTTTTTTTTACATTTTAGCACAATTTATACCATCCTTTTTTTATCTGAATTTCTAGAGGAACCAAAACAACAAAGCTCATTATGAAACATAAGTTCAATTGTTTATAACTTTTGCCTCAGGGGGAGGGAAACGCCAAATTTGCTCAGAATGATTAAACATATTTGGAAGACATATTTGTAGAGTTTTGTTGTTTGGGTCACTCTAGAAATTAAGATAATTAATTAAACATCTGAAAATATTTAGATTTTGCCGTATTTCATAAATTCAATTATTTATAATTTTTGTCTCAGAAAGCGGCAAACCCCAACTTTGCTGAGGATGATTAAACACATAGTGGAAGACATATTTGTAAAGTTTTGTTGTTTTGGCACTTCTACGAATTGAGATAAAAAATAAAACATGTACAAATATTGAGAGTTTGCCGCATTTGATAAGTTGAATTGTCTATAACGTTTGTCTCAGAAGGAGGCAAACGCCAAATATGCTCAAGATGGTTAAAAAAATGGATACATATTTGTAAAGTTCTCTTGGACGACAAAACCTAAAGCGGCGAGCTGGGAGCGATGCGACCACTTGTTTCGCTAGATCACATCAACGTTACGTGTCTTTACAATTTATCAGTCAACGCTAATACGCATGATAGTTACCCATAATGCCTATCTACCCAATAAACCAGTGTCATTAAAGGTATATGTATGAAAGAAAATATTCTTAATTTGAAGGCCAGGAGATTTGATTTACTTCTTATAGCTAAAAATGGTGCATTTAAAAAATAAAAATCTACAAAAAGGTTTTAGAATTAAACTTCGAATAAAAACATCAAATATACGAGTGTATTAGAATATGTAAAGGTTTGCAAATAACATAACACACAGTATATCAGAAGTATATATGTTATGTAAATTGTTAAATTATGTAGTATGTGTTGATATAGTTACGTTGCAGTCATTGTATATTCTGACACAAGTAAATATACACATATGTCGTTCTATTATCGTTTTACTTACATCAGAAGTGGGATAGAACAGCGCAAATTTGGCTCTACGTAAATTGAATTATTTGATATGGATGACGAATCATTTGCTGGGTTTTCCCGTGAAGAACAGAGACAGGTTTCCAAAGAAAAAAACTTAACAGATACGGACGTAACAAGGGCAGCATCGACGGTAGACGTTTCTCAATTACTGGGAACTACGTTGATGTCAATGCAGGGTTCGCTACAAACTTTAGCACGGAATTGGCCAACTTAAAAGCTAAACCAAGTACATCTTCGGAACTACCGGATGACCCTGTTATATCGCAAGGGACATCTCATAATTTTCGGGAATCTGTTTCATTAAATTTAATTCCTTTTGATCCAAACATGAGTAACTATTCAACACAAGAATGGCTCAAAGAAGCGGACAACATCAGATTGAAATTAAAAATTGATGATTGCTTAATGTTATTGAAAGCTGGCGGCGCTCTGCGTGGCGAGGGGCGTAGATTTTTTAATGGTTGGACACCAACTAACAGAACTTGGACCAACTTTGTGGAGGACTTATTATCTGCTTTTCCTGACTATGAATCGTGGGGAACAAAGTTCAAAAAAGCTTTTGAAATTCGTTGTTCAAACTTTCGGACAACAAGTGAATACGCCAGAACAAAAATTCAGGAATTGTATAGGTTTCATGCTGACCTGCCGTGGGAAAAGGTGCTGTCAATAGTAGTTGATGGCATTGACTCAACGCCAATCTACGAAAGTATTCGTGTGCAAACACCAAAATGCCAAACGGAGTTAATGATGTTGTTGCGACATCTGGAAGCAACTAGGATAAGAAGTAGAAATGAAGACAGCGAAACAATAGTCAAACGTCCCAGAATTGAAGATCCAAAGAAATTTTCCAGAATTGAAGATCCAAAGAAATTTTCAGGGAAATGCTTCAATTGTGGAAGAACCGGGCACAGAAGGAGTCAATGTTATTTTCCAGCCATCGGATCAGGAGGAGAAAAGACAGCAACATCATCTGGGGAAGCACCATCTAGAAAAACGGTAACATCCAGCAGCAGTTCAGGGAACATCGTCACTTGTGACTTTTGCAAACGCATAGGCCATGCTGAATTATCATGCTGGAAAAACATGGCAAGCCGAAGGTAAGACTCTCAAATGTTCTTATGTGTCGAATTATGCCTATCGCAACAGTCCCATGTGAGGGCCAACAACTAATTTTTTTCTATTTGGTTGATTCCGGTGCTGATCTATCACTAATACATGAGCACATAGTTTATAAAGTAAACGGAAAGTTGGTACCGCATATTTTGTCTCTATCTGGTTTAGCCAACGAAAACATTCGGACATTGGGAAGAAGCTGTTTACTTATAAGTCTACAGGAAATTACGATTGAGATAGATTTTTGCGTTGTTCCTGACGGCACGTTTCCTGGGGTTGATGCCTTAATTGGGTGGGACACAATTAAGCGCCCTGGGTTGGAAGTTGTTCGGCGAAATCATGGTATTGATATTTGTTTGAGTACATTTGTTACACCATTGGTGCGCTTAGTTCAAAATGTTAAGGTGTCAGGATTGAACGAGCGACAACAAACAGAGTTAGAAAAAATACTCGAAAAAACTCGTAATGCTTCTCCTGGCGTAGTAACCACAGGGCGTCTGACTATAAATCTTTTGGACCAAATCCCAGTTGCGTTTCGACCACGACGACTAGCGTATGCCGAGCGTGTTCAACTTAAGAAAATTATACAGGAATTACTACAAGAAGGCATTATTCGTGAGAGTTTATCTCCTTATGCTAGTCCGATTGTGCTTGTAAAAAAGAAAAACGGTTCTTTAAGACTTTGCGTGGACTATCGTGAAATTAATAAGAAGGCAATCAGAGACCGGTATCCTTTACCTAATATTAGCGACCAACTAGACGCACTGGCAGGCACTAAGTATTTTACTACTCTGGACATGAAAGCTGGTTTCCATCAAATTGAAGTTGATGAAGATTCGAAGAAGTACACCGCATTTGTGACACCAGACGGCCATTATGAGTACAATCGTATGCCGTTTGGTTATGCAAATGCTCCTGCTTGTTATCAACGCGCAATAAATAAAGCACTAGGGCCATTAAAGGATAAAATTGCATATGTTTACTTGGATGACGTGATGTGCCCTTCTACGACAATAGATGAAGGAATCAATAATCTAAAAGAAATTTTAGAAGCTCTGACAACGGCGGGATTCAGTTTAAACTGGGACAAATGCACATTTCTTTCGACAGAAACGGAATATTTAGGAACCATTGTGGGAAACGGTGCAATCAGACCCAGTTCACGTAAGGTAGAAGCGTTAACTTTTGCACCTTCTCCAAAAGATTTGAAGGGTGTACGTCAATTTATGGGATTAGCAGGATATTTTAGGAAATTTATTAAAGGTTTTGCCACACTAACTGCTCCTATCAGTCAGCTACTACGTAAAAATAGCGTTTTTGCATGGACTGAAGAATGTGAAACAGTTAGAAGAGATATAATCAATAAATTGACAGCGAAACCAATATTGAGGATATTCAATCAGGACTTAACGACTGAATTACACACTGACGCTAGTTCTCTAGGAATCGCGGCAGCATTAATGCAGTCGGAGAATGGTGTAAGTAGGCCAGTTGCGTATTTTAGCAGAATAACAACCGAAGCAGAATCAAAATTTCATTCCTATGATTTAGAAACTCTCGCAATAGTTGACGGAGTAGAACATTTTAGGGTATACTTATATGGCATTCAGTTCACAGTGTACACTGATTGCAACTCAGTGAGAGCAACATTCCTAAAGAAGAATCTGCAGCCTAGAGTAGCGCGCTGGTGGATTAGACTTCAAGATTTTACTTTCAAAGTAGAGTACAGACGAGGATGTAAGATGGGTCATGTAGACTACTTAAGCAGAAATCCAGTAATACGTCGGTTAACAACTAAGAACCCGGAAACAATTAAAGAATTTCAGGAAGAAGATGAATTTTGCAAACAATTAAATGAGACACTACAAGATGAATTTGTTAAAAAAGATGGCCTGATTTATCATAAAGTAAAAAAAATTGGGAATTTGGATAATGGCTTACGATGTTTTGTACCAATAGCTGCGCGGCTAAAAGTTATGAAATCATATCATGATGATATGGCGCATATCGGTTGGGATATAGTGCTAATTTTTTTATTCTCTCACAGTTATATAACGTAATACCTGTTTTCAGATCTTGCGGCGACGTTTCAAAAATTGTTTTCCATAAAATAACAGTTAGTTAGCTAAAAGACCCCGTTCCATGGCCATTCCAGAGAGAAGATCGGTATAAGTGTTTTACAATAATGTCTTTTGATATAATATCTCTATTATATATCTTGGAAGAAAGTTAATTCTTATCTAACTGATAGTTTTTTATAATAACCACGTACAAATGCAACATGTTTCTGCAGATAATATATAAATTATTTTTCGTATGTAACATTAACACTATGGACACTGTTTTAAAAATTGCAATATTTAATGCTATTTTGTTATACACGAATATAAACAACATTCTTACAAATATCTTAGTGTTCCCGTGGACCACTGTTTCTCTATAATGTTTTTTTAAAACCTAACCTAAAATATTTTATTACATCCATTGCGCAAGTCAGTTTTTACAATAACGGGTGTTGAGGCAGTGCTGATGGTATCACTGAAAAGTCTGGGCGCAAAAGGATAGCTAAGGAAACTCACCAGGCGCGTCCACAGGCTGCTGTTTCTCCGGATACTTGCTCGTATTTCACAATTCACGCGTTCAATAAACGGGGAGAGATGGGGACCTTGATCTGGGCGAACTAACACTAAATACGTGTATATGGGCGCGTTTCACGCGGAACTTTTCTTCTGGGAAAATGGGGTTCTTCGCACAAGGAAATTCTACACAATTTACACTGAGTCTGTACTGTGTGTCTCTCGGTGTGTGAGTCGGGAATTGGAATAATATGGGAAAATGGGACTAAACACTAGATCGACGACTGGGGTGGGGGAAACAGGAATTTGTTCCAACATTCTGTTTATAATACAAAATTAAATAATCAATTGTTGCGACGCAACATAGCCGCCCACCAAATTTAGCGGAAATTTATAAAACAAAAATTAACAACGAAAAACAAAAGTAACTTAAAGCAACACGAGTAACTTCAAACTTAGTGCATAGGGGGTAAAGCAACTAGCTTCGCGACGGGGCGCTTGTAAGTTCCGGTACTAGTCTGGACCCTCACTACGCGGACAATACCATCATGGCCGGGGTAAACCGCGGTAATTTTGCCACAAGGCCAACTTAATGGAGAAGAATTCGGGATAATGAGAAAAACTATGTCGGCCGGGGACAAGTTTTGGGAGGTTGTGGTCCATTTGGACTTCTGTTTCAGTGTCTGTAGGTATTCGGACGACCATCGTCGCCAAAAATGTTATCTGCCTGGTGAGCTGCCATCGCTTTGTGAGAGTGACCTTGCCTTTATAGTCGGGTTCTGGGGAAGTTAAAAGGGGTGCGCCGATCAAAAAATGACCGGGGGTGAGATATTCTATGTCGTCAACATCGGTTGACAGAGTGCAAAGGGGCCGAGAATTTAAAATGGCTTCAATTTTGGCCAAAATAGTGGCAAATTCTTCGTAAGTGACTGGCCGTTCGCCAAGAACGCGAGTGAGATGGAATTTTACGTTCTTGACGGCCGACTCCCACAGACCTCCAAAGTGAGGCGCTGCAGGGGGATTGAAGTGCCATTTGATAGTCATTTGTGCTAGCTCACCACCGACATACCGCTGCACGTTCTTATCTCGCCAAAAGTCGTAGAGTTCACCCAAATAGCGAGAAGCGCCAACGAAATTAGTCCCGCAGTCACTGTATATATTCTCACACAGTCCACGGCTTGCAACAAAACGATCTAGCGTGGCGAGAAAGGCTTCGGTGGACAATTCAGTCACAGCTTCTAGGTGTACTGCCTTCGTGGCCATGCACACAAACACGCAAAAGTACGCCTTAGGCGTTCGGGCGTTCTTTCGAGTGGATTCTTTAATCCAAGGGGGACCGGCAAAGTCGATACCAACATTGAGAAAAAGACGATTGGGAGTAACACGAGATACGGGGAGGTGACCCATGAGGGGTGCAATTACTTGGGCTCGGAGTTTGGTGCATACCAAACATTTGGAGATGCATCGACGAATTAATTGTCGCGAAGAGATAATCCAAAATCTTTTACCGAGCACGGCGTGCAAGGTGCGAGTACCAGCGTGCATGTATAATTTGTGATAATGACTCACAATTAAATACGATAAATGGGAATCTTTCGGCAATAAAATGGGGTGCTTTGAATCGAAAGTCAGGTTTGCGAAGTGCAGACGGCCGCCCACCCTGACGTGACCCGCTTGGTCTATAAAAGGGGATAATTTGTTCAGCCGTTTTGAGGTAGAGCCAGCTTGAATTAAGATGATATCTTCCGACAAATAAACAGACTGGGTGTGTTTAATGAGAAGTTGTAGGGACGCCTCTAATTCCTGCGCACTAATAAAGCTCTGATCACGCGGGCGTTTACGAGTATTCCTGATAAATCGCATGACAAAACACAAACTAAACTGCAGTCTTAATAGGGAGGAAAATTTCTGGATCCAATCCAGTCAAAAATTGGAAGGTCGGGCAGCGACAAGGCTGAAACTAGTGGTTTTGACTTCAGGGAGTTGGGAAATGGAAACAGGGTGAGGTGTGGAAATTGGCCACAGCTCTTGACGCTGTGTCAGCCAATAAGGACCTCGCCACCATAAGTCGTGGGAGATGATTTGTTGTGGGAAGAGGCCACGGGAAGCACAATCTGCGGAATTAAAACCAGATTCTACGTGGTGCCAATCATCTATGCGAGTATTGGTCGCGACTTCAACGACTCGGTTAGCGACAAACGTCTTATAGGGAGGTGTTTTCAACCAAGATAGAGCAATCGTTGAATCGCTACACAAACTCTACGAACTCAGAAATAGATAATTTTTTAATCAAGGGTTGGAGAGATTGGAGCAATTTCGACAAAAGGACCGTCGCACACAATTCTAAACGAGGAATGGAGACAGAATTTATGGGAGAGACTCGAGTTTTTGCTTTCAACAACGAAATTAAAATCTGATCGGGAGTTGACTCTGTGCGCAAGTAAACCACAGCTGCGTAACCATCCTGAGATGCGTCGCAAAAGCCAATAATAGTTAAACGAGAGGGAGATAATGGGAGAATCAATCGTGGGATCCTGATCTGGGAGAGGCTAGGCAGCTGGTGTTGAAAGGTATGCCACAATTCGATTAAATGTTTAGGGAGGGGATCATCCCAATCTACCTTCGCCTTCCAGATCTCCTGTATGAGACGCTTGGCGAAGAAAACCACGGGAGAAATCCAACCTAACGGATCAAAAATACGCGCTATATCGGATAAGATCGAACGTTTACTGACCGGTGTCGAACTGGGAGAGACGCTATAAGTGAATGAAACCGTTCCTGCATCAAACTGGAGACCTAAGGTCTTAAAGCAAGGAGAATCGATCGATGTGATACTTAGTGAGGGTTCACGATCTTCCTCCGGAATCCGTGCTAAAAATACCTGAGAATTACTTGTCCACTTTTTGAGAGCAAATCCACCGCTACCCAAAAGATGAACAAGTTCATCTTTTAAAGCGAGAGCATCCTCTAGTGTGTCGGCTCCAGTGACCACATCATCGACGTAAACATCGTTGCGCAGGATTTGAGACGCGCGGGGAAATCGGTGATGTTCGTCGGACGCTAGTTGTTGAATGACCCTAAGGGCCAGGAAGGGAGCACACGAAAGGCCGTAGGTGACGGCATGAAGCTCATACTCTTCGATAGGCTTACTAGGATCGTCCCTCCACAAAATATGCTGATATTTACAATCTAAAGGGGCCACAAGAATCTGGCGGTACATTTTGCAAATATCTGTGGTAAAGAGGATCTGGTGACAACGAAAATTTAACATAATGTCACAGACATCACGCTGTAACTTGGGTCCAGGGAGCAAAACATCATTCAGAGAAACGATCGACTGAGAGGAGGAAGTATTACGAGCAGAGGCGTCGAAAACAACTCGTATTTTCGACAGAGGAGGGAGATGTTTATAAACGGCATGATGTGGAATAATATAAGACCCACTTCGCGTGGTTGCGCTCATGTATCCTAAATCAACATAGTCCTTCATGAAGCAATTGTAGGCTACACGCAAGGGAGAGTTTCTACTGAGACGGGATTCAAGATTGAACAATCTAGAGTGAGCTAATTTGTCGAAATGGCCAAAATCTAACGCGGCGTCTTTTTTAAAAGGGAGAGAGACTACATAACGACCTTCGTTAGTACGATAATGAGACCTCACAAAATGGTGTTCGGCTTCCATGTCTTCTGGATTATTGGGAATGCTGACTGTTGGTTCCTCCACCTGCCAGAATCGCTTCAGATTCTCTTGCAGGCTGTCCAAACCCAACAATGAGGTTGCGTGATTTGATGAAGAAGTTGCGTTCTTCATATTTCCCAAAAGAATCCATCCAAAAATGGTACTGACCGCTGACAAACCACAAGAGAGGGACAAGGGCTCCGCGCCACGTAAAATAGCGGGAAACAAATCAGCACCTAACAGGAAATCAATTGGGCAAGGATCAGCAAATCCGGGATCTGCAAGTACCAAATGCTGAACATCGAGACGAAGTCGAGAGGGCAAGCGAGAATTGGGTAGGTCCGTAGTGATATCAGGAAGAACGACCGCACGAGTGGACAAAACAATGGGAGAGTCTCGCGTCGGTTGTAGTTCACACGTAACCTTGCCTTTAGAACAAAATAGTTTGGAGTTTCCTAACCCCCAAACCGGTGTACTTTTCCTGTCAATACCCAAATGCAAACGGCTTGCGCAATTGGACGTAATAAAGGAGAGTTGGGATCCAGAGTCAATTACTAGTCGCACGTTTTGAAAATAACCGTGCCCATCCCTAAACTTGGCGATAGCTGTGCCAAGCAGAATGGTGGAATTAGAAGAACACGACAATGAATGGGGTACCGAAGGAGTGGATTCATGCGAGACAATATTCGGAGATGTGTGGGGAGTACGCGTTTGATCGGAAGAAAAATGCAACAAGGAATGGTGTTTACCGTTACACGTTCGGCAAGTAAATCGCGAACTGCAATCCTTCAGCATATGGGAATTTGCAAAACAATTAAAACAGAGTTTGTTTGTTTTTACCCACTCTCGTCTTTGCGTAATGGAAAGAGCGAAGAAATCGTGACAAGTCGACAAACGGTGCGGTCCTCTACACTCTCTACAGCACGGGCATTTGGCTGTGGTCTCAGTAGAGCAAAAGGAACGCTTGTGAGGAAAAACAATTCCCTTAGACTTGGAATTAGGGCGATCCGAAGCATGGGATTGTGACATTTCCAGAGCTTGACATTTCTCTCGAAGAAATGTGAAAAAGTCATTGACAGTGGGGAACTTTTTATTGCCAAACTTTAATTCAAATTTTTCCCGAGTCTGGGAATTTACGCGTCTGAGCAAGAGAGACAACAAAATAAAATCTGAGAGATCAGGGATTTTCGAGTTGCTTAATGCAAGAACATTATCATGGGCCATGTTACAAAAAGACTGCAAACTTTCATAGGAACCGTCCGTGAGCGGCCGTAAATTCAAAATGGAGTCCAAATAATGGTGAGACAAAATGCGCGTGTCATTGTATCTACTTAACAATGATTGCCAAGCAGTGTTATAATTTACAGCGGCGAGAGGGAGGGAGCTCACGATACTATTTGCGGCACCTTTCGTTGAAAGAAGCAAATAATGAAACTTGTCAATGTCCGATAACGTGGAATTGTTATGGATAAGAGATGAAAAGGTGTCGAAGAAATATTGCCAATTTTTTAAAGCACCATCAAATGTAGGCAGTTGCAAATCTGGGAGTTTTATCGGGCGATGTGTCGCAGCGGGAACGTTCGGATTAGATACAGCGCTTAAGTCCCTATCTATACTAGATTTCGCGGCAATGACACGGTAAAAAGCGAGTTTATATTGATTAAGCTACTCCACGTCTAGCAATATATAATCCTCCGTTTTGTCTATTTTAACGCAAGCAGTACGAATATTTGCATGTGCAAGTGTGAACTGTTCAAAAGCAAGATCTAGACTTCTGCAACGCGCTAAAAACAAGGAGCGGGAATTTTCTTCTGCTAAAGACTCCACTAACGCGAGCGTAATATTGATGTCTTCCAACGCCTCATCGCGGGAGAAGCGTAATTCTGTAAGGTGACGTTCAATTTTGTCTGTATCAGCTCTATCGAGGGGAGCCATTTTCCACAATAAAGCGACTCAAAGTCAGCCAGGTGATAGACAGAGCGCGCGCGACCGACAGCGGAGATGGGCGCGGGCGACTGACAGAGTGAGATGGGAGAGTCCTGACCAGCGCTACAACTCGAGCGCACAAAAACTGGTACTGAGAACGTTATGCCGAAATTCGAAGTTACAACGGAAAACTTTAAATAAATGAATTGAAATAAACACATAAATCGCTAATTTGATGAGCAAACATCCGGATTCTCGACGGACCAGAATGTTGGGGCAATGCTGATGGTATCACTGAAAAGTCTGGGCGCAAAAGGATAGCTAAGGAAACTCACCAGGCGCGTCCACAGGCTGCTGTTTCTCCGGATACTTGCTCGTATTTCACAATTCACGCGTTCAATCAACGGGGAGAGATGGGGACCTTGATCTGGTCGAACTAACACTAAATACGTGTATATGGGCGCGTTTCACGCGGAACTTTTCTTCTGGGAAAATGGGGTTCTTCGCACAGGGAAATTCTACACAATTTACACTGAGTCTGTACTGTGTGTCTCTCGGTGTGTGAGTCGGGAATTGGAATGATATGGGAAAATGGGACTAAACACTAGATGGACGACTGGGGTGGGGGAAACAGGAATTTGTTCCAACATTCTGGTTTATAATACAAAATTAAATAATCAATTGTTGCGACGCAACAACGGGTATATTGACATGATTTTGATTAGTGTAAATACTAAATGTGGATATTGGTAATGGGTGACAGTTTGCAATAATAGTATAATAGTATATTGTGTACCGAGCCGAGAAAGTGGTTCTTTTCTGGGCTACCAGAAGAGTTCCCCAGGCGAGCATAGCGAGCATGGGCACTTCTTGAGACCCGGAAATTCACTTTCTGGGCGTGGTGCACACATAATTTTTTATCCTACACGATATCGAAACAAAATCGCCCGTTTCTAAATAGTCCAGTCAAATGGTATTTTTTGGCCAGTAAAAAATATAGTAGTATTTTCTTCTTTCATTCTATATGTTTTTTGGGGTGGTGAATCCGAATTTCTACTTTGCTACTTCCCACGGATATTGCTCCACAACGAAAATCGCAAAAAACCCATTTTTTTACTATTCTTCAGTTTTTTGCGAAAAAGTAATAGAACTTTGCACTTTTCGACGTACACCGCTATATACAAAAATAAAGTACACTAAATTTCCTATAAAAGTCACCCTCAAGTGTATAAAAAAAAGCTTAGATTCTGATAAAACTACATTAAATTCACTACAAATTTCACACATCAATCACTTCTTTTGGCCAAACCGTGTAGCCGCGAGATCGGGTTTATATTTTACGTCTCATTACGCGAAACTGTTAAGTCAAGAGCGCTTCACCAAAAATTCAGTAGAGACCTAAATTATTACTATTTATTTATTAGAAACATATACCTATATAATTATATTAGCTCCTTCTTATGAATACTGAATGTATTATGTATTTTTATACCCCTCATATTTAATGTGGTGAGGGTATGTGGAGTTTGATAGATTTGTAACACCCTTAAGGAGGCGTGGCAGATATAGACTTATATATGGATTTGATCAGAAATGAAAACTGAATCGAATTAGTTATGTCCATCTGTTTGTCCGTCTGTGTACACGAAAACAGTCGTAATTTTGAAGTAATTGATCTGAAATTTGGTGTACAAGCTTATCTCTTAAAAAGTTAGGACAAGTTTGTGCATGGGCAAAATCGGTACACTTGGTTTTTTATTTTTTTTTGTTTACGGTGTGGGTATTTTAACTTCATCACGGCTGAAGATATTTTCTTACTAGTTTTTATTAAGTCTGCGACACTTAGCAATTGAAGGCCGACGGGGTAGACTGTTCATCTGCAAAATGAAAAATGTAATATATATATATATATATATATGTGTGTTTCGGACTATTAGTCCTCATCAGTACGGTATAGCCAAGGAGTAAGAGGGACACTCAATGGAAAAACACTCAAATGGAGACCATAAGGGGGGTGCCCAATGTCGACAACTGGTGCTTCAGTCACAACATCTTCAGGATTCGAAGTAAAGATGTGACGTCGCGCCGGAGGTGACGGACACCCCAGGCCCACCATAGCCCATGGAGGAATAGATGGAAAACAGGTTTATCGACGGTAAGATATTAAAGGAGAAAGGTAATTTGTCGGGCAATTCCGTCATACGAAGAAGCAACCGTAGACACGTGTTTCGCACTATTAGTCCTCATCAGTACGGTATAGCCAAGGAGTAAGATGGACACTCAATGGAAAAAGCACTCAAATTAGCGGTGGGAACTCTCAATGCACATTACTCGTAACACTGCACGCGGCGGATGAGTGTTCCGAGCGGGCAATATCCTCGTACTCAGCAGCACAAAACCGCTCTTTACACATTTGAGAACTCGCACACCAAACGGCTCGCACGCTCTTGGCTCTTGGCTCTTCGTGGCTCTTCGCTCTCTCGCACGCGAGCGCTCAAATTTGGCACGCACAATATCAGTATGTCTGTGAGCGCGTTGTACAGCGTGTAGCTGTACCATGCTTTCGCACTAAACCGCCAGATGACGTTAGGAGTTTTTCCAACATTTGAAGCATCGTGTTTTAATATGGTTTTAATGAGTGGGTACACGATTTAGTCAAATTTAGTTGTTTATATATAAAGTTTATATTAATTAAAGAATTATACGGATGATTATAAAACGGCATTTTTTAAATTATATTCAGCAACTTCTCTCTGTCGTTTGAATGTCAAGTGTCAACATAACCTGAAATACCAAACGGAGTAGAGTGCTACGTGCAGGCTACGTGCTACCATGTGTTACACAATAACTTCTTATAATTTTGGTAAGAAGATGAAGATAGAATACGCCGGAGGTAGAGTAATTGTAATTTATAATAGTATCGTATTAATTAGTTTATTGTATTCTAGGCTAACAAACACTTGGTCAACGCCATCAAAAGCTTTTGAAAACAGCAGTTTCGACCATACCAGATAAATAAATAAAGTTGAATAAGAAGGATGATATTGGTGTTGTCGGAGACATTTCCGATATGGCGCTGAATAGGTTATGTCATGTTCGTTATTCGTCACCTTACAAATTGATGAAGAATATTAACTTCAAGTGAGTAAAAACACGTATAAACGTGCAAAATACACGAATGAGCGTGGCTTCATACTTAAATGCCCACCAGCAATCATTATATAATGTATATTTTTGTGTAGATTTAAAAAGAAAAACCGCAAGACCATTCTACTGGAACGTGAGGACATAATTTAAATCGAGGATCTAAGAAAGTTGCGAGACCATACAATCATGTTCAACGTCCAACAATTATGTTCAACGTCACTAAATCTTTTATAAGTGCTTTCAAGAATCTTGGTTCCTAGCATGACAACTTTCGGAGAAGAATTACTGAGATTTTCCAAAACATTAATACAATAATTTTTAAGGCATCTTGTTATAATTATTGTACACAGTAACGTCGGTTTAGTTACTCATTTCTCTGTAGCATCTTTAAAAACTTAAAACATGTACTATCATCACTGGTAGCTTTAACCTCAGTTTCTGTGATCGTCTGTATATGTGGATAGTGTACCGCAATCGTTGCTATTATTGATTTATCAATTAATATAATGCGCTGCAGCATGTCGTATGAGAAGTTCCAGCGTGTTGGTACATCCTGTTTTGCTTTTAGCACTGACACTAAGTTATGTCTGTATCGTTGCTAAATTTGTGATAGCATAGACTTCGCTTGAAATATTCAACTAACCCTTTCACCTTATTTTGCATTAATTTAATTTCTTTTAACGCATCCGGAACAATTAAATTATTGCAATGAGCGTAAAGTCGATTATGGGGCCATTCTTTATTTTATTTATTATTTATTTATTTATTATTAATTTATTTATTATTTTATTTGTAACAGCGATGATTTTATTTACCAGATTCCAGTCGTTTTTGATTTGTAAAAGTTATGAATAAATACTCTGAGCTGTATGTTTATTGTTGAAAATACAACAATCTACCAAGTTTGAATTTAATTTAAATTTATTATCTATATAATGCGCTGTAACGGCAAAATAACTTTCATTAGTTACTGACGTCCAACCATCAGTAGTTAGAGTAGAACTCTCTACCTGCACAAGTATATTTTTTAAGTTGTCCATGATTGTTTTTATATAATTTTGCAATCAATACCTTCGATGTGGTCTTCCTACATGGAGGTTTATAATTCTTATTTAGTAATGCTATAAAGTAAAAAAATTCACTGCTTTTTACGATAATAAAGTGTAAATATTTGGGCTTGGTAAATGAAGGTCACACAAAAGCTAGGTAGGTAACTCTAATCGGGATAAGAAAGAGACGTTTATCAAAGGGTAAGTACAGCACGAGACTTGGAATTCCATCCGGAAGAGGAAGACCGCTCATCATTTTGCATGCTTGATCAGAAACTGGTTTTGTGGATGAAGGATGATGCTCTTCGAATTGATCGTGGACAAAATTGTAGAACCACTAATAATTAATGTTAATACGGAGAGCGATAGTAATACACCTACCGGTGTCAATGATGATTACTATACTATTGTTATTATTATAATAAAATATACTCGTTTTTATTGTTTGTTTTTCTACGCATAAACAAAATGCAAAAAAGTGAAATTATAAATTCTTTGACTAAAAATGATCGTATCAACTAAAATTGAGAAAGCATTATATTTTTGTTTGTTAAAAATTTTATAAAAAATAAAAGTTCCATATAATGCTCCAGTTCTATCCAAATTAATAGCAATCTGATCAAAATACTTCAATATCACAAAACATGAAACAATAATTGAAAATATTTGTCAGACATTTATTTATTAATATCAGAAAAAAAGTCATAAAATTCTGCATACATTTATAGTTAAAATAGGTACTGAATAATGAGATAGTAAATTTATATTGAGTTTTTGGCACTCATGTATAGATCAAAATAAACACAAGGTTATAATATTACCATAAACATAATATAATCATAAATCTATACACCAATAAGATATTTATAAAAAAATCTGAAACTAATCAAATAAGATATAATACAATCAGATATGCATAATAGTATGTATATGGAATATAAAATATGTAAATTCGCAAACAAAACCAAAATTCAAAGCTTTTAAGTTCAAACAGAAAGCCAGTAACCGATGCACACCTGACAGCCAAGCGCTAGTGTATTCAGGATTAAGAATGTGCAAGTGCAAAATGTGCCAGAGTGTTTATTGTGCGGACGGCTCTCGAGAGCCGAGAGGCTCGCGAGCGAAGTCGACTCTCAGCACACATACACACACCATCCCACGCATAAGAGCATCGCCGGTTGCAGATATTAACTGCTATCGATCGGCACGCGTGCCAATTGAGCCGCGAGGCGAGCTAAGTCGCACCACTAACTCAAATGGAGACCATAAGGGGGGTGCCCAATGTCGCCAATTGGTGCTTCAGTCACAACATCTTCAGGATTCGAAGACAAGATGTGACGTCGCGCCGGAGGTGACGGACACCCCAGGCCCACCATAGCCCATGGAGGTATAGATGGAAAACAGGTTTATCGACGGTAAGATATTAAAGGAGAAAGGTAATTTGTCGGGCAATTCCGTCATACGAAGAAGCAACCGTAGACACGTGTTTCGCACTATTAGTCCTCATCAGTACGGTATAGCCAAGGAGTAAGATGGACACTCAATGGAAAAATCACTCAAATGGAGACCATAAGGGGGGTGCCCAATGTCGCCAATTGGTGCTTCAGTCACAACATCTTCAGGATTCGAAGACAAGATGTGACATCGCGCCGGAGGTGACGGACACCCCAGGCCCGGTAAATTTGTTCTTGAAAAGAAAAGTATGTAGGTATTATTGAAAATGAAATCCAAGGTCGCCAAAAATGAATCAAGAGTGAAGGTGCAGTGATCCCCAACCAAGTCCCAGTATTGTCTGGTTATTGATGTTACCAACGGCAAGGGAATGTTAGTGAACAAGTTTACAACATCTAAGGAAACAATTACATAACCATCAGGGACACGTAAGCCTCTAACCCTGTCAACAAAGTCAAAAGTGTCCTTCACATTATACGGAGTTCTGTGTTGAAGGGACTCACTCACGATCGAGGCCAAAAAACTGGATAACCCGAAGTAGCTGAGCCACACGCAGAAATTATTGGCCTTAAGGGTACCTTGGATTTCATTTTCAATAATACATACTTTTCTTTTCAAGAACAAATTTACCGTCAAAGGTTTGGAACACCTATGGGTTCACCGATCAGCCCGATTTTGGCTGTTATGGTGATGGATTATGTGTTGGACAATGTTATTCCTGGTTTACCCTTCGAGCTCCCCTTCATTTTTAAATTTGTTGACGACATTATTGCATGTGTTCCTCGGGATGGGCTGGACACCATTTTGACAGCTTTCAATGAATTTAATCAGCATATCCAGTTTATTTTAGAACTTGAAACTGATAACAGTGGCCCTTTTCTTGATTGTAGGGTTATACGCAGAGAGTGTGGCATTATAGCTACGAACTGGTATACCAAACCAACATATTCTGGCAGATACATTAACTTCCATTCCAGTCACACGTTCAACCACAAAATAAACACCATTGTAGGTATGAAAAACAGAATCCAAAGGATTTGTAGTCCCGAGTTTGTGAACATTTCTTTGGAAAAACTGAAGTCGGTTTTCGTTAATAATAGCTACCCTTTAAAATTAGTGAACAAACTCCTGTTTTCAACGAACAATTTTACCAGAAGCATTTTTGACGAACCTTTGCAAATTAATCCTAGCTATCTTAATCTGACTTCAATCCCCATAATCAGTGGTAAACTCAAACAAATTTTTAACAATGTTTTACCTGAAAATAAAAAAGTTATTTTTCATTATCCCCATAAAATTAATGTTGTATTTAGTAAAATTAAAGATCAGGACCCGTTACTGTATCAGTCGAACGTTGTGTACTGTGTGGACTGCAATCAGTGTGGGGCTGGATATGTTGGTACTACCTCGCAGTGGTTAAAAAATCGCATCTCACTTCATAAAAGTGATTGCAACACTGGCAAGTCAAGATGTGCTTTGTCTGACCATTTCTTGAGACGTTCACATGATTTTGATTTTGATAATGTTAGGGTTTTGGACAGGGAGTCGGGCTACCACAATCGCATGTTTTTGGAAATGTACCACATTAGAACAACGGGAAATACAATAAATTTTAAGACTGATTTGGAAAACTTGAGCAACATTTACTCGTTCATTATTGATTTAGACGTTAAAAGATAACAAAAATTAACTCACAATAATTCGACAATATGTTTTTAATATTTTCACCTTTAATGTTTGACTGATTTGTTGGCATCAGCGCTTTGTTTTGATGGGTGTTTTTTTTTGTTTTTTCTGTTTTTGTTGTTTTTTTGTTTTTGCTTGTTCGCTTACTCGAGGTCCTTTACGCATTTTACTTAACGGCACTAGTGGTCAGTCGCAATATAATCGTCCGTATGTCCACACGTGGTGCCGTTTCTGTCATTTTATGTAACTGCCGTTCGCATGGTTCGTCCGTTTCATCGAGATTGTTTAGTTTATTAGACTCAATTGTGAGTATATTCTTGTATTTGCTTCGTTTTGTTAGTTATGTTTTGTCTCATTTTAGTGTAATGCCTGTAGAAGAAACGAAACTGGTTTCGAAATATAGCAATCCATGAAAAGAGTTTGTCTTATTATCTTGCTAAGGAGGATCGCAATACCAGAATAAGATTTTTTTACTATATATATATATATACATATATACTGAAGATATTCTCGATAAGGGGAATTCGACGGGAGATAATAACTCTACTACTCTTTTCTCATTTAGCCAAGCTTTCGGCGTATTTTATTTCTACCGCCTTCATCAGGGCACTACAAATTGTACATACAAACAAATCAAAACCAACAATTAAAAAATGGTGAACAAAAACTTACATGATGTGAGGTACAAATAAATGTGCATCGTCTCAACCACACTAACATAACTACACTGTTACAATCATTAAAACTCTTTTGTCAATCCTGTTAATATTTATATAATAATTCGGATTCCGAACGCACCACAGCATACTCCATTTCATGACATGTGTACTGTTTTTTCCCCTTCCATCAACGTGTTACCAATAGTCCCACCCCGGTCATTCTGTATTTTTAAATATCGTACTTTCAAAAAGTGATTGCGTCTTCGAATAAACTGTCACTATCGTATCTATTGTTATTTTTATGTTGCAGAAGAAAAGTGTAAATACCGCTTAAATTTTTAATGTCAGACTTTTTGTTTATTGATTCTTTTCTATTATGTATGTGATACATTTCCAAAAAAGATCTTTTGTAATAGTTAGGCTCCATATTTAACACTTTTGCTTCGTTATAATCGATTTTGTGCTGGTTTTCATTTACATGTATTGCCAGACTACATCTCTGTAAGTTGTTTTTGCTGTCACTTTTATGTCCTGCAATTCTGTTCTTTAATAATTGACTTGTTTGGCCTATGTAATATTTTTGACAATCCAGACATTTCAACTCATAAATCACATTAGACTGCAGGAGAGTTGGTGTCTTATCTTTCAACCTACTAAAAATATTGTTAATACTTTTTATACTTCGTTTCGCAATTATGATGTTTTCCTGTTTAAAGATTTTTATAATTTTATTTGTTAAATTTGTAATGTCTAAAATTGACTGGTATTTTTTGTTATTTAATGTATTTATATTTTCTGGTAGGTGAGTATTCCTGTCTCCTGTTTCGTTTTTGTCGTGATTTGACGTTCTGCACAACAAATTAGTGACCAGCGCTCTTGGGTACGAGTTATGCATCAAAATCTGCTCCAACCCTCTCAAATTTTTTGCCCTATATTCTTCATTACTGATTGCTATGATTCTCTTTTTTATTTGCTTAATAAAGTTCACCTTCACTCCCATTGAGTGTTGCGAGTAAAAGTTGATGTACCTATTAGATGAGGTTGCTTTTTGGTACCAATCTAGTTTTAAATTACCTTCTATATCTCTAATGACCTTTGTATCTAGGAATGGTACTCCGTTATTGGTATCTTCTTTTTCTATTGTGAATTTTATATTTTGGTCGTAACCATTAAATATTTCAAGCATTTCATCTATATTATCTTCTGGTACCGCGGTTATGATATCATCAACAAACTTTTTCACAAATGGCACCTCAAATGAGAGCTTGGGCAAACATTCATCGAGCAATGCATCCATAATATATTGAGACAAGATTGGACTCAGTTTCGACCCCATCGCACAACCAAAAATCTGCACATAGTAATTATCCCTAAATGAAAAATAATTGTTATCGAATACAAATGTTATTAAATTTATAAACTCTGCTTCAGTTACATTCTTCGCAAAATCCTTAATCGTGTTCCACCTTTTCTGTATGATTCTAACTGTTAATTCTTTAGATATGTTACCAAATAAATTGACTACGTCTAGTGATATTACCCTATAGCTTCTTGGTATTGTCTTATTTTTCATGAATTCTGCAAATTTGAATGTATCACCCGTATAATATTGATTTTCTGTGTTATAAGCATTGTTTAAAATCTGTGCGGTAAATTGGGCAATATACGAGGTGGGGCTTTGGATTCCTGAAACTATAGGCCTGAGGGGCATGTTGTCTTTGTGAATTTTTGGATTACCGTAAATCTTTGGGCATATTGAATTATAAGTCTTTAGTTTTTTTTCCTTGTTCTGGTGTAATAACTTCCTTATTTATTAATTCTGAAACCAATCTATTCGCTTTTGTCTGTATACTTTGCGTAGGATCAGACTTGAGTTGTTTGAACACTTTTTTGTCTTCGAGTATAGTGAGCATTTTTTGATTATATTCATCACTATATACATCACTACTGTTGTTCCTCCTTTGTCACTTTTAGTTACTATTAATTCTTTGTGCTCTTTCAAAAAGTTTTTTGTTACATTATAATTCACATTCAGTGGACTAGTTATCTTATTTTGAGAAATTAAGTGATTTGTAATTACATTTGTTATTCTGGCCCTATACATGTCTCTCTTGTCATTATCTACGTTATTTAGAATGTGCTCAACATCAGCTAGCAGTTTATCTATTGGAATCTCTTTTGATTCCACAGGAAGTGTGAATTTGGGTCCCAGTGCTAAGATGCTGGCAACATTCCCCGGAAGTTCTACTATTGTACAGTTCTTTATCCATCCCCCCTGAAAAGTAGCTCTTTGAATTTGATTGTCCTCTAAGTTTTTAATTTTATTTAAATTTGACTGTTTAACTTTGTGAAATTTTTTGTTATATAGCACTATTTGTCGACCTATGAACTCCCTTAAAGTTAATTGATTAATATTCTTTAAACTATTTATAATTACTTCCTGTCCCTCCTTAATTTGATTAATTTTACTAATAGTAAACTGAATTTCAAAGTTTAAAATCTTAACTATCAACTTGCTGTCAAATTCCTGGATGTTCTTCATCAATTTTCTCTGCTTGCCGTCAAATAGCTGGAATAGGTGTTTTGTGTTCTGGGAGATGTGCCTTGGTTTGAGTCCTTTTCTCTTGCATTCGTGTAGAAATATACGTTGATTGATTGCCGATGCCAATTTGATATTTAATTTGCTCCATTTCTTTAGCTTTGTTGTTGTTTGGAAGCCATAAGTTGTTGAAATTTCTTGATAAAACCCCATCTCTAATTAATATTCACAAGGATTCACTGTCGTCAATTAATACTGAAGATATTCTCGATACGGGGAATTCGACGGGAGATAATAACTCTACTACTCTTTTCTCATTTAGCCAAGCTTTCGGCGTATTTTATTTCTACCGCCTTCATCAGGGCACTACAAATTGTACATACAAACAAATCAAAACCAACAATTAAAAAATGGTGAACAAAAACTTACATGATGTGAGGTACAAATAATTGTGCATCGTCTCAACCACACTAACATAACTACACTGTTACAATCATTACAACTCTTTTGTCAATCCTGTTAATATTTATATAATAATTCGGATTCCGAACACACCACAGCATACTCCATTTCATGACATGTGTACTGTTTTTTCCCCTTCCATCAACGTGTTACCAATAGTCCCACCCCGGTCATTCTGTATTTTTAAATATCGTACTTTCAAAGAAGATAATATAGATGAAATGCTTGAAATATTTAATGGTTACGACCAAAATATAAAATTCACAATAGAAAAAGAAGATACCAATAACGGAGTACCATTCCTAGATACAAAGGTCATTAGAGATATAGAAGGTAATTTAAAACTAGATTGGTACCAAAAAGCAACCTCATCTAATAGGTACATCAACTTTTACTCGCAACACTCAATGGGAGTGAAGGTGAACTTTATTAAGCAAATAAAAAAGAGAATCATAGCAATCAGTAATGAAGAATATAGGGCAAAAAATTTGAGAGGGTTGGAGCAGATTTTGATGCATAACTCGTACCCAAGAGCGCTGATCACTAATTTGTTGTACAGAACGTCAAATCACGACAAAAACGAAACAGGAGACAGGAATACTCACCTACCAGAAAATATAAATACATTAAATAACAAAAAATACCAGTCAATTTTAGACATTACAAATTTAACAAATAAAATTATAAAAATCTTTAAACAGGAAAACATCATAATTGCGAAACGAAGTATAAAAAGTATTAACAATATTTTTAGTAGGTTGAAAGATAAGACACCAACTCTCATGCAGTCTAATGTGATTTATGAGTTGAAATGTCTGGATTGTCAAAAATATTACATAGGCCAAACAAGTCAATTATTAAAGAACACAATTGCAGGACATAAAAGTGACAGCAAAAACAACTTACAGAGATGTAGTCTGGCAATACATGTAAATGAAAACCAGCACAAAATCGATTATAACGAAGCAAAAGTGTTAAATATGGAGCCTAACTATTACAAAAGATCTTTTTTGGAAATGTATCACATACATAATAGAAAAGAATCAATAAACAAAAAGTCTGACATTAAAAATTTAAGCGGTATTTACACTTTTCTTCTGCAACATAAAAATAACAATAGATACGATAGTGACAGTTTATTCGAAGACGCAATCACTTTTTGAAAGTACGATATTTAAAAATACAGAATGACCGGGGTGGGACTATTGGTAACACGTTGATGGAAGGGGGAAAAACAGTACACATGTCATGAAATGGAGTATGCTGTGGTGTGTTCGGAATCCGAATTATTATATAAATATTAACAGGATTGACAAAAGAGTTTTAATGATTGTAACAGTGTAGTTATGTTAGTGTGGTTGAGACGATGCACAATTATTTGTACCTCACATCATGTAAGTTTTTGTTCACCATTTTTTAATTGTTGGTTTTGATTTGTTTGTATGTACAATTTGTAGTGCCCTGATGAAGGCGGTAGAAATAAAATACGCCGAAAGCTTGGCTAAATGAGAAAAGAGTAGTGGAGTTATTATCTCCCGTCGAATTCCCCTTATCGAGAATATCTTCAGTATTAATTGACGACAGTGAATCCTTGTGATTATATATATATATATATATATATATATATATATATATATATATATATATATATATATATATATACAGGGTCTCCCACGACGAGCTGCCATTAGAAGTATATGGAGAACCAAATGAAAAGACCGATTAAAAATTTGTGGGATTATATTGTTGGACACGATCGTCTCAACTAAAATATTTTGAGTTTTCGGTTACTTCCGGTTACACCGGAAATGATGTCATCTTTTATATTTCAAATGGAACACCCTGTATTTTATCGCATTTTTTAAATCTTCATTAAATTTTAATTCACTTTTATGTTACATTCCCTAAAAATGACAGCTGCACGGTTACTTTCAATTACTTATAAATTATCCCCTTTGATAGTTGGAAAAAAGTTGTCCGGCGAAATTGTTGTGAAGGTAACGTATTATCGACACATCGGTAGAACTCTTCTAAAAGTTATACAGGGTATTCAAATTATAAGATCAAAGTTGAATTCGAGAATAGTACTAAAAGTCGATTTTTTCAAATGGCAACCCTAACATATTAATACATTTCTCAATTCTATGGAAAATTTTAGATCAACTTTGTGTACAATGTCCTATACCTAAAATGTAAATGTACCTACTTAAATCGATTTTTAAACATCACAGTGGAAATTGCACATATTGCCAAATCTAGATTGCTTTTGAAAGCAATTGAACAATTTGGAAAAACACAACTTTATTAAACAAGTTTCTAGGTAATTTTTCATTATAATTAATTTAGTAATTATAAAATTATAAGCCTACAATAAAGCACACTATTAAAAATAAAACCAAGTCGTAAGGTAATTAAGAAAAAAATGCTGTATTCAATTTCAGTAACTCTTCAATAACGTTGCCGTTTTCCGCTAAAGATGCTATAATTCTTTTTAACGCATTATTGTTGGTGGCGTCCCTGATTGAGTTAGCACATAACCCATTGAAAGCAGCTCGAACTCTATCTTTCTCTATCTGTTCTCCTAATCAATTATTGGGTTCTCATAAACTACGTCTTTAATAGCTCCCGAAATTAATAAATCCATTGGCGTCAAGTCGGGCGAGCGCGGTGGATATTTGTATGACCCATTAAGCGGATTCCACCTATCACCGAATATCGCTCGTTAAGCAAGCGTCTTACTGCAACTGTTATCTGCGCTGGAGCACCGTCCATTTGAAACCACCCAATAATGGAGGACTCAATAACTGATAAGGAGAACATGAAAGATAGACTTCCAGCTGCTTTCAATGAGTTATGTGCTAACTCTATCAGGGACGCCACCAACAATAATATGGTAAAAGGAATAGTAGCATGTTTAGCGAAAAACGGCAACATTTTTGAACAGTTACTGAAATAGAATTAAGCGTTTTTTTTTGTTAATTTTCTTAACGTTTTCTTTTATTTTTAATATTGTGTTTTATTGTAGGCTTATAATTTTATGAATACTAAACCAATTATAATGAAAAATAACCTGAAAAAACTTGTTTTACTAAAAAGTTTTGTTTATTCCGACTTGTTCAGTTGTTTTCAACGCAATCTAGATTTGGCAATATGTGCAATTTCCACTGTGATGTTTAAAAATCGATTTAAGTAGGTACATTTACATTTTAGGTATAGGACATTGTACACAAAGTTGATCTAAAATTTTCCATAGAATTGACAAATGTATTCATATGTTAGGGTTGCCATTTGAAAAGATCGACTTTTAATACTATTCTCGAATTCAACTTTGATCTTATAATTTGAACACCCTGTATAACTTTTAGAAGAGTTCTACCGATGTGTCGATAATACGTTACCTTCACAACAATTTCGCCGGACTACTTTTTTCCAACTGTCAAAGGGGATAGTTTATAAGTAATTGAAAGTAACCGTGCAGCTGTCATTTTTTAATGAAAACAATTAATATCTCTAAAATGACACATGTTAGGTATAGGGAATGTAACATAAAATTGAATTAAAATTTAATGAAGATTTCAAAAATGCGATAAAATATAGGGTGTTCCATTTGAAATATAAAATATGACATCATTTCCGGTATAACCGGAAGTAACCGAAAACTCAAAATATTTTAGTTGAGACGATCGTCTCCAACAATATAAGTCCACAAATTTCTAATCTGTCATGTCATTTGGTTCTCCATATACTTCTAATGGCAGCTCGTCGTGGGAGACCCTGTATATATATATATATATATATATGGATTTGATCAAAAATGAAAACTGAATCGGATAGCTATGTCCGTCTGTTTGTCTGTCCGTCTGTCCGTCTGTGTACACGATAACTGCCGTAATTTTGAAGTAATTGATCTGAAATTTCGTATACATACAAACTCATCTTTTAAAAAGTAAGAAAAAGTAAAGTTCCTGAATGGCAAAAATCGGTTCACTTGTTTTTTTTTTTATATGTAGCTATGTTTACGGTGGTGGTAATTTAACACGGCACGGCTGAAGACAATTTTCTTACTAGTTTTTATTAAGTCTGCTACGCTTAGGGCTGGGGTTCGTGAAAGATCCTATACAGTTGGGATGCTTCAGCTTATTTCTTGTAAATGCAAGAAAGACTGCAAATTGCATTGTGGTTTTAAGATGGGGTTCGAAATGAGTAGGCAACCAAATATACTTCATAATAATATTTCTGAGTTGTTCAGCGAAATGATTAGGTATTTCAATTCCAATTATACGTCGAACAGAACTTGAAACCTTTGCCGATAACACAAAAAATATCTGGCTCAATTCTGTCATGTATAGGTGACGAATTCTGTGAATGTCGGGGTTTTTTCGTTGAACGTAAGAAGACTACGACATAGCCATCAACACTCGTAAAATCCATCACCTAGACACAACAGAATTGAGCCGGATATTTTTTGTGTTATCGGCAAAGGTTTCAAGTTCTTTCCGACGGAAATACCTTTGTATGGAAATACCTAATCATTTCGGTGAAATACCACGAAATACTGACCTCACAATTTATGAGGTATATTTGGTTGCCTATCATTTCGAATCTGGCGTATATTACGCCCGGCTTTGCCAATACTGTGGGAGGTTGTAGCAACTTGAAAAAAATATGGATTTGGACGAAATGGACGACACACCACAAACCCAAAACGATTTAAAAATACAAGGTAATTTTCATTGCTGCACACATTTGAGATATCCACTTCTCTAATACCTATTAATTTAATCAAATTCTCATGCCGCTTGCCATACACCATCATTTTTTCTTTCATTTTGCAGATGAACAGTCTACCCCGTCGGCCTTCAATCGCTAAGTGTCGACTTAATAAAAACTAGTAAGAAAATGTCTTCAGCCGTGCTGAAGTTAAAAAACCCACACCGTAAACATAAAAAAATAAAAAAATCTGTTGTGGCCAGGCACATGACTTTATCATACAAAATATAAAATTAATATAAATTATAGTATTTCTTACATTTCGTGATAGTGACATATTAGTTTGCATGTACATAAACATGAGTCACTAGAAATTTTCTATTAGAAATACTAAAATGGCGTCTGCTACCACTGCCATTAGCACTAATGAAAACGCACCTTAAAAAGCTAATTCAAATTCTGACAAATTTATATTTGTTCATGACACTAGATATCACATCCGTACCATCATACTATACTATACTTTATTTACAATTTTTTGAATTTACCATTTTTAGAATTATATATAAAGACGGGTTGATATTTCCTATCAACAAACAATCATATTGGTGATCTTATTTTCTTTGAAATTTGTATTTTGTTATTTGCCGCACTAGAGCGGCAACGTTCAAATCCATATATGTGTCATATCTGCCACGCCTCCTTAAGGGTGTTACAAATGTATCAAACGCAATACCCTCATCACATTAAATGTGGGGGGTATAAAAATACATAATACATTAAGTATTCATTAGAAAGAGCTAATATATAGTATGTAATAAATAAATAGTAATAATTTAGGTCTCTACTGAATTTTTGGTGAAGGGTTCTTGAGTTAACAGTTTCGCATAATGCGACAAAAAATATAAACTCTATCTTGCGGGTACACGGTTTGGCCAAAAGAAGTGGTGAATATGTGCAATTTGTAGTGAATTTAATGTAGTTTTATCAGAATCTAACCTTTTTTTAATTACCGCATATTACACAAAGTAGGAAAATTTGCCCTTCTTTCGCGCGTTCTAGCGGCCAAACCATTCAACCAAAAAATACACTTGAGGGTGCCTTTTATAGAAAATTTAGTGTACTTTAATTTTGTATATAGTGGTCTACGTCGAAAAGTGCATAGTTTTATGATCTTTGTGCAAAAAAACGGAAGAAAAGTCAAAAACTTTTAGTTTTATTTGCGATTTTCGTTGTGAAGCCATATCCCTGGGAGGTAGCAATGTTGAAATTTGGATTCAGCACCCCAAAAAACATATAGAATGAAAGAAAAAAATACTTCTATATTTTTTTCCTGGAACAGGCACCCCCAGAAAGTATTTGACTGGACTAAAAGACTAATCACTGATAATAGGCTTTTGACAATAAACAACGTTGACGTTTTAATCGCAAACGTCAAACCGAATAGAGAGCTGTGTTTTGATTGGACGACCATTCGGTCGCCATCTGTCGGGAATATTGTGTACAATTATTTTCGTGGCTAGCGCTGAAAAGTATTCATTAAGCCAGACTGTGGCGCAGCGGTAAAGCGCTTGGATATTAGTCTGGGGGCGTGAGTGCGACCCTCGCGCCCTGCTTTCAGAGTGAAGGTTTTTCTGTGGTTTTACCTTACTCCTCGGCGAATGCTGAAAGCCAAACAACTTAAGACGTGCCACAGACGCGGGCCATAATAATGATAATTCGGGCTTGCCGATGCCCCCGTAGTGGCGGAAGCGGTTGGGGGATGTTAAGGCGTGGATTATTATTATTACAGTCCAGGCAGGCAAATAGCATCTTTCGTGTCTCCATAGAGACACGAAAATAATATTTTCGCAGAGTAGGATAAAAAACAGACTTTCAAGTAAGTCTACTGTTGTAGAGGCTAAATTGATAGTTCTTATTTGCTAAAAAATATTTAACACTCTGCGACTTGAAAACTAAAGTAGTTAAGAAAAAAGGGTCTGCTTCATCATGACTTGCTTATCACACCCTGATTGTTTACCCACAACGTGAGGGATGCTTTGTATAAATATTTATGAAAGGTATTTTCTGTGAACTAAATAATGTATGGCATAGAAATGATATAACGTTGATAGTCTTCTTGTGGGAAGAATGAAGTCCAGGGACCAGTAATTTCTGGTAACAATCCCGGTTGATAATTTTGAGACCCCAACAAAATTGCGGGCGCAGGGGAGCTGGCGTCGTGCACGCGATAACTTGTGTTATATTAGTGCTGTTTATGCACATGATATGCTGCAGAAATTGCACCTGTTAAACATAATGTATCCTAAAAGTTATTAAATCACTTATTAAGTGCACTAAGTTTCAAATCAATGCTCTATCTTGAATATTCATTAAACTACAAAGCATTTCTGGGTGAAGTCCGATCAAAATTCGTTGGGTAATAAGTTAGGTTGATATTTATTTAAAAAAAGAAATATAAAATAGAGGAATAGCAGATGGATGGACCATGTTTACATTGTGTATCCATGTGTGTGTGTAGGTACCTACAAACTCGAAGTTGTCATTAGTTTCATTTTTTAGTGTGTGCGCCGACGTAATTATCAGTAAAATAGAAACAAAAAACTCAAATCAATGTAGAAAATAGGAGTAGGAGAGGTAGAGTAGGAGAGTAGGGAGCCGACTCGGGCGGAGTCGGGCTTTCGGACCTAGTCGGTCTTTCGAGACGAGTCGGGGTTTCGTGCCGAGTCGGGCGCCCGGTCCGACTTTGGGCCCCGGCCCCAGAGCAGTCCCGGCCCGACTTTGGGCTCGACTGCCCGGCCCGACACTATGTTCTGTCCAGTTCGGCCCGACCCGGCCCGGGCGACTTTGGTTCCGACCCGACTTTGTAAATTACTCGCTAATTACTCGTAATTACAATAATATTTCGTTCATTTAAATATTATAATCATTCACAAACGAAGTGCTTTTACTATAAAGATTGAAAACATACCATATTCGCAGTAACAGAACGTTTAAATCCAATGTTATGGTACTTTATGTACGGCTATGCGGGATTTCTGATAATATCGGGTCAACTTATTGTATTAAAATCAACTACTGATTTCAATGCACCTTTTATGGCATTTGTGTGTTTTTGACCCAAAAGAACAATAGGGATATTATAGTAATATATAAATGTGATTTTTTTATACAATGTAAAATTTTGATTCATTGCTTTTTTATTGTTTTTACGCAAAAATCAGTGGAAAAGGCGACGAACAACAACATAGCCTAGGCGCAAGAAGTCTAATTGCGTATCTGTAATTTTCAGATAAATTTTACCATTATTTTTTATTTTTGCCATGATTGAATCAGATCGGGAATCAACGTTCTTTAGTGTTTTCATTTATCATGTGCAACTGGCATTTTTTGATGAAAATTATTTCTAAAATCTACCTGAACCGTATGAATACATTGTAGTACTCTTAATCTTTATTCCACATTTTTCATTGGAACATATAAATTTTACGAGAAAACGTACTGCCATGATCTGACCTCGCACAGTGGGGTATTTGACCCAAAAAGCTGGCCAAAACTCTTTTTTTACTTATATGGGCTTTAGACGTTATTTATGTATAGCATTTTATTCTTCATATTAAGGATTTGAAGGTTAACGATGGAATCTACCGGAAGTGTACCGAGGTTTCGGAATCCTAGCGCTAATCCGCGTTGTAGAGATGAAATTTTTACAGTGGTTTTCTAATGAATTATGGCATATTGGAAAGTATATAATAGTATATTATTTGACGAGCACATAATCAAGGTTACTCGCCAGTATGAAGTTTACACGCGAGCCGTAGGCGAGCGTGTAACCTTGTAAACAGTTTTCTAAGACACCTTGACTTTACCGTTTGTTTCATGTGTTTTATTACGTCCTATATCACCTGTGGTTAGTTTCAATTGCAAATAGTTTTTCACTAAGCACTAACAAAAATGAAAATGTTTAACGACGTATTTTGTCAAATTAATATTATAGGTTAATAATATGGTGATATACAGGCGGGATGTAAATTTTAAATAAATCAAAAGTTACAGCCACAACCTGGATTACATCCCGCCTGTATATCACCATATTATTAACCTACTAACAAACATTTTCATTAGTAGGGTATACTTGCTCCTTAATAACTTTATAAACACAATAAAACAGTACAAAACAGACAAAACTGTAAAAAAACTGTATTAAACATTCTTCTTCACTATCTATATACTACTATATATACTACTACTATATATTGTACACCGATTGTAAATTAATTACTCCTACAACATTTGTCATCAATATTTTTTTGTGGTTTTATTTTATTGTGTTTTTTGTGTGAAATTTATGGCATGTCCTGTTTAAATACGTAGCATATACTGATTTAAAATTGAACAATACTTCTCGTTTCTGAGTTATATGAGATAATATTTTTGGGTCTGTTATGTAGTAAGAAAATCCTGAAAAAAGTTTTATTTTTAAGACCAATAAGAGCAGGAAAACGACTGTTTACACAGACGATATTGTGGACTGAAACGGTACATACGCTATTCATGTTATTTTCCGTTCTATCTTCTTTTAAGACGTGATAGAGGCAACTAAAAACCTATTTAACCATATTTATCTCTATAACAATTATTATTAGTATTTCAAAATAGTTTTAATTTTCTTGAAAACTTTAGAAATTGTATCTTTCTTCATGCTGGAACTGTTTTTTTATATAGTGATATGATACTAATACACTAATGCCCGGATTCGCTTTCAGTGTAAACATATTTATCGACAACGCCTAACCAATTTCCATTCACATGCTTACTATTGTCTCTCCGCAACACTGATCCATTTTTAAGCAATGGACTGTGTATGCGTGTAGGCGTTTACGATTTATTTTATTGCCCTGAATATGAATCCGATTCGCTTCAAGGAACAAATTTCCAAGAAATTCACATGAAAGTACAAAGCTTAAGTTTTCGTTCAGATGATTTTGAAGAGTCTCGGTCATCGGGGTTATTTTCTATACATGATAAAAAACGGAAAAATATACGTACAGAATGAGATTTAGAACACCCCACATACATTGAACATAAAATTGTTAATAAGTCGATGTCCGTAACCATTTGTATTTTATAGATAAATATGGTTGAAAATATTCTAAATTACCTATACTATCACCGTTTCAAGGGATTGAATCAAATTACATACAGTGTGTTCATTTGAAAACCATCTACCCTTCTTAATAAGTCTTGACCTGATGCTTTGAGTGGAAATAGAAACACGTCGATTTAGATATTGAGGGGGCAGCCCACTTTGAAATTTCAAATGGCACTCCCTGCCATGTAACACATCATTTAAATGGGCATAAAACTCTGTATTCAACCATGATAAAAACATTAAATCGATCGATTGGTTCGTAAGATAGACTACTCAGAAGCTGGAAGGTATAAAATAAAATAAATCAACCCTTAATAACTCTTAAGCTGATGCGATTATTGCTTTGAGTGGAAACACGTCGATAAGATATCGAGGGGAAGTTCAAAAATGGTACCTAGAGAATTTTAGGTTTCATCTTGTCGCCCCCGAACCGCCCCACATACTTGCGTAATTCTGTTTTGAGTTCTTCGATACAGGCCAGAGGAGTTGTGTTTTTGTCTATCAAATAATGGTGGCTATTTCAAACATGTCATAAAATAATTTCCTCTTTCTACATTTATTATTTATTTTACTCTTTTATTTATTATGAGTGTAATGTAATTCAACAGTGTATCCAATCCGCAATGTTTCGCTAATTATAATTGATTTCATACTTTTCATCTTCTGTGTAGTCTATCTTAAGAACCAATCGATCGATTTAATTTAATGGTTAAATAGAGAATTTTATGCCATTTCAAATGATGTATCAGGCATGGGGCGAAGAGATGAAACCTAAAATTCTCTAGGTACAATTTTTTAACATCCCCTCAATATCTAAATCAACATGTTTTCACTCAAAGCAATAATCCCATTAGGTCAAGAGTTATTAAGGGTGGATACTTTTGAAATGAACACACTGTATAAGCCCGTACATCAATTTCTGGATTTTCCTTTACGTGATGAAATAAAATCACAAAAACTGCATCCGCTGCTATGCGCAGCAGATTGTTCAGTAGTTGTTATGCCAAATTTGTTTCCATACTATAATTTGAACCACTTTTAAGACCTCAATTAACCTAAAGTATCAACTAAAACACTTAAATTCTGCATAACATTGTTGTTTTATAACAACGTATGTTCTCGGCCCTGCAGTGTACAAATTTGTGGGTGAATTTCAATAAAAACAATGTCGAATGAAAGTTCATACTTATTCTAAAGAACGTATAACAGAAAAGTATCATTTTTCCTTAAAGCACAAAATTGCTACAGTTTTCAAGATCGTCAACTTATGTGCATCAATGTTTCGCGATATTAAAATATATCTTTTGGCTAACAAGGACACGTGGCGCAGGGCTCAGGTAAAAAAAAATGCCGCCTTTTAATACATCAGTCCTTTATCTATCCCAGAAACTGGTTTAAATTTTGGTATTTAACATTTTAGAAAGTTGATTTGTGGCCAGCTTGTTGGGTAAAATACCCAATTTGCGTCGGTCAAGAGAAAAGGAAAAAAGAAGAACCAAAATTGTGAAAGTTCTATAAAAAGCTATGATTCTAGCTCCAAAATATATGGCAAAAACACAAATAGAAAAATTAGTAAAAAAAATTCAGCAAAACAAGTAAAAATCAAACATGGCGCTCATAAGTTGGGCATGGTTTCTCCTCAGTACGTAATTGGATTTTTCGTACCTTTGCAATGTTTCCGCACAAACGTCAAACTCCACTGCATTTAGAGTAAAAACAAAAACGATGATTAAAAATGTCACCCTATATACTAAAAAATTTTTAGTATATAGGGTGACATTTCGCATTTTTAGTAAAAATGCGATGGCATAAAACGTCTTTTGCGCCTTTTGACCAAAAGCAAGCAAATGCCATTATCTACTAATTTGAACCTTTCATTTTAAGATTTAAAGTTCTTTATTGATATAACAAAATACTAGAATTATAATACTTCGTTATATTAGATAGATATCACTTCGCTTCTTGTACATTCGTCATGCATGAAGGGAAGCGACGATTCTCCCTCTATCTTCACCTCGGGGTCACCAGGGCCTTCCTCGGGCTAATGGTATTGAGGGTATTTCCTTGTTGATCTGTGCTGTGTAGTTGTCTTATTCTCAGGCTTATATTATGGCGGTAAATTCGTCTTTTAGTATGGTTTTCAGCTTTATTTTGAACGTTTGTGTTGGTAATTTTTTTATGTGGCTTGGCAGTTTGTTGTATTATCTCACTGCGTTCGTCATTAGCGTCTGAGTTGTTTTCGCTTTTCTGTAACTGTGAGTTCGTCTGTGGTTGCTACTTCTGGTTAGGTAGTTATGGTGTTCATTGTTTATTTTTAGTTTGTTGTTAGTTTTTATTTCTCCGTGTTTAATTGTATGCAATAGAGTTAGGTTGTTCATTTTGTACGTAGCTCGAATGGTTAATTGTCCAGTGGTTCGATATAAGTCTTTAGTTCTTGTAAGTCTGTTCATCCCATAAAGAATCTTCAGCATTTTATATTGTTGTCTTTGAATTGTTTGTATATTTTGTGCTGCAAACAATGCGTGGTATATCATGGGTCTTCGTGTATCTGGCAGGTAGATCTTCAGCTTGCAAACCTCGGCAATTGCACGTGCATTTAGTTTTGTAAGTTTGTTTACGTGCGATGTCCACGTAAGGCTTTCATGGATTGTTAGTCCCAAGTACTTGACTTCTCTCACTCTCCTAATTTCTTCTCCATTAATGAGTATTCAAATATCTGGGTTGATTTTGGTATTACTAAAGGAGATATATTCTGTCTTGTTTTCGTTTACAGTCAGCAAGTTGTTGTAGAACCATTTTTCCAGTTTTTGTATATCTTCGTTTATGTGCATTTGTTGAATTGTTTTGGCTGAGTAAAAGAGGCATGTATCGTCTGCGTATATGTAAGGGGTTCCGTGTAAATTTAGGCTTGTGATGTCGTTGGTATACACTATGTATAGGGTCGGGGGTATGTTTCCGCCTTGGGGTATTCCAAACTCATTGGTCTCTCTTTGTGTGCTTTGGACTTCGCCAATTTGTGGTGTTATTTTTCGCTTTGAGAGATAAGTTCTTATTATGTTCAAGTTCTTTCCTGTTATTCCTATCGCTCTAAGCTTTTCTGGAAGTTTCTCCTGTGATATATTATCAAACGCCTTTCTTAGATCTATAGGAGTCCTATTCCAATGTTGCCTCGATCAAGGTTCGTTTTTATATCGTTTATCAAGTCGATGGCTTCTGATGTTGTTCCTTATTGTCTCTGGTATGCATACTGATGATCTGATATGTCATTATGTCATACTTGTCTAGGTGTTCTGTTAGTCGTACTTGGATGGCTTTTTCCAGTATTTTGTTTAATGTTGACATTAAAGCTATAGGGCGATAATTTTCGGGATTTCTTTTGATTCCAGATTTGTAAATTGGTTTTACTACTGTGGTTTTCAAGTAGTCTGGATATACTCCCTCTTTCAAAACAGAATTTATTAGTGTAGATAGTATTGGTGCTAGTGTCGTTCTATTATATTTTATTGTTCTTGTTGTTATTTTGTCAAACCCTGGTGATGTGTTGTTTTTTAATTGACTTATGATTGTATATAGTTCTTTGTCCGTATTCCAGAAAATTGCTTCTTGGATCTGTTTATCGGTTGTTGTCGTTGTTGTAGTTGTCGGAGCTCGTTTTCGTTTTTCTATTTGTTTCTCCGCAAGTACTTTCCCTACTGAAATGAAGTAGTCGTTTATTGTCTGTCCTATCTCCATGGGAATACTCGTAATTGCTCCGTCTTTCTTCGTCATCTGCGTAATTTGTTGGGTCTTGCGTGTTTTATTTAGCATATTGTTTATTGTTCTCCAAGTTTTGGCAGAATCAAGTATTTCATTGTTAGGGTTTCCTTGGAGTCTTGTATAGAGTTTGTCTCGTTCTTTTATTTTTGTAATACTTCTTCATTTATCCAGTCGTTTGATTTTGTCTTTTTATATTTATTGTTTTTGATGTTTTTCTATTATTTTCTGTAGATGTTTTGAAAGCGTTTCGAAACTGTTGATTTTTTCTGGCTGCAATTTACTTATGTCTTTGTTGATCTCTTGGTGGTTGGTTTTTATATGTTTGCAGAGCACATATTGCGGTTTTGTTTTGTTTTTGTGACATATTGTCAGCAGTACCTAACGGATTGTGATCGGAGATATCGTTTTGAATAACATCAATTTTTCCCATGATTAGTTGCCCTTGATTAGTCAATATGTGGTCTATAATTGTTCCTCCTCCTTGTGCGTTCTTGCTAGTGATATGTTTTTTGGTTGTTTTGTTTAGTATCTTGTAGTTATTCTCTTGTAGTATTCGTCTGTAGTCCTTGGTTATTTTGTTTTTTTTTTTGCAGGAGGTCAACATTAAAGTCTTCTACTATGATGTGGGGTTTTCTTCTGTTTACTAGGTCATTTTCTAGGGTTGCTTTTAAGATTTCAAATGGTACGCTTGGTGGTTTGTAGATGACGGTTATTGCCGCCTGGCACTCTTGTTTCTTTATTCTTAATATTTCAATGTTGTTTATTGTTGTCTTCGGCGTTGTTTCGTAATTTATTCCCTGTTTTATGGATAGGGCTACTCCTCCTCCTGTCTTTCCTACTGTGGAGTGGTATTCGGCCTTGTAGTTTGTTTTCGAGTACATTTCTTCGTCCTGTGGATTTAGCCACGTTTCGGTTATAGCAATTACCTCTGGATCGTACCTTTTTGCAGCCACTTCTATTTCAGTAATCATGTTTCTGATGCTTTCTGATGCTTCGTATGTTATGAAGGTATATTTTGGTGGTTATTGTAGCGTGTGTAACTAGTTTTTTTTTTTATTATTTACATTCTTGGAGGTCTTCCAGGTTTACAATTAATTGTCATTGATCCAACATTAGCGGAAATGGACTGGATCAAAGAGTTCTATTATTGCAAATATGGTTTAAATTTTCACAATACGCTTTTTATGGACATACTTGAATTCACTAAATATTACTGGAATACTCTTTTTGTTCGCAGTGGATATACGTAAATATAGGAATAATAACGAATTCAAATAACTACAGGCGAATGGTAACTCTAGTAGAGAATGCAAGCACTTAATTAACATACCCGTTAAGGTTAAGCAATAAACTCAGAATATGGTGTAAAGGGAAGAGGATATTTTAATATTCCCCGTCACTCTGACCAGACCGGAAAACAACGCTTTATTGAGTCGTACATTATTCGCTAAACCGTCTTCCGCCTTAAATTTCAAATATAATTTTAAAATATGGAAGCCATTGCTCGCACCCTTTTCACGGTGAGGATTGAGCTCTGTGCTTCCACAGGGGAAATGCTCTAGGGCCAATTATACTTTTTTAATTAAGCAATTAGACAACACAATAACCAAATGTTAAAAGGGAGCAGAGCGGGGTAACAAATGCGGCGGAGGAGCCGGCGGGATCTATCAAAGTGGTTCCCGGGAAAATGTGCAATTAGCGTGGCACTCGGACGTGATCGGAATCCGACCCTTTCGGTCGCCTTTTCCTTTGTCAGCATCCTATTTCTTCGCAGGACCGACCGCAAAGCTAAGTAGTTTTGATTTAGAAAAGGGACTTATATAAGATTAGGCTTCTTGAAAATTCTTTCCTGACGTTCCACATTTTTTCTGTGTGTCTTTCTCGGCGAGAATGGGGGCGAGAGATGTATTGCCAGAACGCACATTAGAATTCCACATGATAGGTACAAAGAACACAATACATGGTCAAGAAATCAGTACAGAGTACGCTATTTTGTGAAAATATATACGCATTACGTTTAGTTGAAGACTTAAATTGGAACTAAGCTTTATACTGTATTATTTTTCAAAGTTGTGCAGAGGCAAATTATTGAGGTCGAAGACTACGAAGAGGGTTTATCTCAAAATCCACTTTTCTATCAGTTGAGCGGTAATAGTTATTTATGTACCAATGGCATTGAACGGACGCTTATGCCTTGAGGGTGACCGTTTAAAAATCTCGAGCGCCGATAGACCCGAGAGCTTTTTAAGTCGCCCGAGGGTATAAACATCAAATAATGCCCGTGGTCCATAAAAATGTTATGTCTAAAATGGTCCTCCGTTTCAATAATATTAATAAATATTGACATGCGTATCTACGGGGTTGAATAACAATACAAACAATTCGGAGTTGATTGAGAATACAGTCAATTAATTACCAAACAGAATAACCTTAATGGCCAATAATTGACTTTGACGATTTAAAAGTTACAATTTGATTAACAAATATTTGATATATTTGACATATAAAAACCATATACGTATTAAGGGATATACGGCGCTTGTCCTATAGCGCCAATGT
This sequence comes from Melinopterus prodromus, assembly GCA_964023965.1. Taxonomy (NCBI): domain Eukaryota; kingdom Metazoa; phylum Arthropoda; class Insecta; order Coleoptera; family Scarabaeidae; genus Melinopterus; species Melinopterus prodromus. The sequence continues at coordinate 47,919,349 of OZ030391.1, read as the reverse complement.
CTTGGTTACAACAATGTGAGATGGAGATATATATTTTAGCTATCGATGTGGTGCCCGAGATCCAACTACGCATGCGTGGCCAGTAGTTATTAGAACAGTCGACAGAGAGTCGCTATTGTAGCTTAAAGTGCACAGTCGGTATTACCGCGGCCGTCAGCCGGTAATTTTTGGCATCACTAAAGCCAAACCACTCACAGCCCATAGATAACCTTCTACATGCGGCAGCTGCTAGCAGCACTGTGGGAACCTATGGATCCCAATCCAGCCAATCGAATCCACGAACTTGACGCATGCGTAGTGTGTCCAGTGGCACTACGTCGGATGAGATAGAGGTATATGTCGCAACGCTAGTGTTGGAACAGCCTGCTGATACCAACATTCTTTATATCATTTTGTATTTATATGGTATAAAACTATAAACCATGGCAACGCTTAATGCCGTTTTTGCACCGGTATCTAAGATGTAAAATGACCCTTTATGATCCATGTAGGACATAAAACTAACTATTATATGCAACAGTAGCATATTTACTGGATTAATATTTAAGGTCAACCGCATCGTCAATTTTGCATTTACATGCAAAATGAAAAAAAAGATTTTTGTATAAGAAAATCAAAGAAAGAAATAGGCATGCAAACACGTCGTTGTAACAAACTTGTTTTCTTGAAAACATGTTTTCGTAAATAAACTCCGTTTCCGTAGTCCAGGTCACATATTTCCTTGAAGCCTAAAAACGGCAATGGTTCGACAGTGGTTATCTCGGGTGGCTTTGTCAACTTTGGCGTAGAACAGGTCAGTCAGAACGTAGTAGTATTTTTGAAAATACTTTCAAGCAAACGCATCACAAGCCACAACTAGGATTCGCGCACTCCGATTTGACACTTTTAAAATATTCACATATTTACAAGGTCGCCCGATATTATTGTCGTTTACAAAGAGCCACCATCAATTCGAGCAGCGAAGCAGGTCAAGGTCAAGTCAGGTCAACAATGACCTCGATGGCAAGCATTCGCGATGTTTACATGATGAGCAAAATATTTGTGATCCTCTGCATTCGGAGCGCAAGTGTGTACGTATAACATTATCGTAATAAATTTACCGGTTACTGGAGACAGTTTTGACTTCTAAACAACTTTCACGTTTTAATTGCAAACGTCCAACCGAAACGAAATCAGCAACAGACTTATGCCGCCGCCTGGTGGCCATATTGTGTATATTGTGTTCGTAACATTTGCGCATTAGATTGGTTCCAACTGGCAATTTTAATTTAGATAGCAACGATCCCCCCAAGTCGTTCCCAACTCCAAAACACGTACCTTTTTGTTTCGAAATTTTGATTCTTAATGGAGCCTGTTGAGACCTCAAATTTACGAAAAAAATGCACGTGAAAAAGACATTTTTTGGCATTTTTCGAATAATTGTTCGGGGTTTGGGAAAACTAAAGACTAAAGTAATATTATAGTACTTGTAGAGGACTTTCCATGGAAGAATTTGACCTATCATACATATAAATTTGATGCCCCCAACCTACCCCCAGAGTGCCCTGAAAATTACCCGTAAATGAAAATATGTAGATTCTTCAGAAAATTTACAAATTTACAATTGTTTCTTTTTCTTTTTTTCTCATAGAAATCTTTATTATAAGTCTAGTGGGATGTTTATAAACATTTGTCAGTTAATTTCCATTTGTTTAACCAAATTTTATTTGTTTAAATAATTCGTTTTTCTTGACAATCGGTCTGAATTCTGTTTTCTGAGTTCGAAATGACACTTTATTTTATTATCTTAGAGTGACATTATTCATTAAATGAAATCCTCCTATTGCTTAAATAATAATTTATTATTCATTTTCAACTTTTTTCTAATTATGATAGAAAATTCAGCTTTTTTGAGATTATTAACTTATAAATTTCATGTTCATATCTTGCCTATATGATCGAATAAAACCACATTTGTTTAAACATTTTTTTGCAATTAACCTAAAGTTATTTTTTTAGACTGCTATTCTGGCCAACGTTGCTCTCAGGTGACATATGTGGGATGATTTCTATTGTTTAAAAATAATCCTAATTGCCAGTTGCTAGAGAGTACAGGCAACAGTTTCCAGACAGCAGCAAATCAACATTATCTTGCGACACACACAGGTAGGAAATAAGAATAAGAAATGCAGAAAGAAATATGATTAATAAAATTGGTTGACTTAGGAAACTTTATATTTTTAAAAGAAATGTAACTCCCCCATTTCCCGAAAAGTGGAGTTTAAATCAATGCAATTTTTCGAATAAATGATATTGAAAACGAATAATATTTTACTTAATAATGATTTGGACCAGGTCCCAGGTCCATGGTTCAAATCCAGGTTGTGGCTGTAATTTTTAATTTATTTTAAAATTTACGCACCACCCTTATATCACAAATATGCATTTGAATAATATTTTGTTATTTAAACAATGGAAATTACCCCAAAATATAAATGATGTCACGTAACAATAACAGTTGACCGATATAAAAAAACGAATGTTATGAGATTTGCAAAACAATTGTTTAAACAAATGGAATTTGTTTAAACAAATATGGGTTTATTAGCTAATAACATAGGCAAGATACCTCGAACATGAAATGTATAAGTTAATTTCACAAAAAAGCTGACTTCTACCGTAATTAGAACAAGCAACTAGCAGCTTGCAATAAGGATTGTTTTTAAACAATAGAAATCATCCCAACATATGCCACTTGAGAGCAACGTTGGCCAGAATAAGAGTCTAATAACTTTAGGTTAATTGCAAAAAAATGTTTAAACAAATGTGGTTTTATGGCGAGATATTTCGAACATGAAATTTATAAGTTAATTTCTCAAAAAAGCTGAATTTTCTATCATAATTAGAAAAAAGTTGAAAATGAATAATAATTTATTGTTTAAGCAATAGGAGGATGTCGTTTAATGATTAATGTCACTCTAAGATAATAAAGTGCTATTTCGAACTCTGAAAACAGATGTCCGACGGAGTTTCGAGAAATTATTTAAACAAATGAAATTTGTTTAAACAAGTGGAAATTACCTGACAAATGTTTATAAACATTCAACTAGACTTAGAGTAATGATTTCTATGAGAAAAAAGAGATTGAAGTGATTAGAAGGGTAAGTGTTCTGAAGAATGTACATTTTTCATTTAAGGGTAGTTTTCAGGGCACTGTGGGGGTGGGTTGTGGGCGGCAAAGCCGAATGTATAATTTCTCAAATTCTTGATTGGAAAGTCCCCTACAACTCTTATAACTTTAATCTTAACTTTTCCCAAACTCCGAACAATTATTCGAAAAATACCAAAAAATGTCTTTTTCCCATGCATTTTCTTATGTAATTTCGATGCATCGATAAGCACCACTAAAAATCAAAATTTCAAAGAAAAAAAAATACGTGTCCACTGGGACCGTTGCTTTCTATCATCACAAAAAGTTTTGCAATGCATTTTTGAACCACCATATTGCGCATAGTGTAAATGTTATATGTCGTTAATCCGTAAAATAACAAAATGGCCAAGCTATTATTAATTTATTTGCAAAAAATAGTTTTTATACACATATTATTCAAAGCGTTATTACGACTTGTTATTTGTGGCAAAAACCATGTTTGGGATATGTGGGCAAATATTTTTTTTCTCCGCTTGCCCTGTTGGGATACACAATTCGCTCGTGTGTGTTGAGCCCTGAGATTGGACACACGAGCTGAGTGTTTGTCTCAAAAGGACAAGCGAGGAAATAAACATTTGCTCGCTTATCGCAAAAATAGCATTATTTTATAAAAAGAAAATATAAATGGTGCACTCATTTCTATTTTTTGTGTGCTGTAAGATTTACGATTTAGCATTACACTGATTAGAGTGCAACACAAGTTCACGCCTATTTCGGCCCCATAAATATTTATAGCCAATCTGAGCTAATTTATACCAATTAGATACCCTACTGCGGTATTAAGACGATTAAATAATGACTGGTAATTATAAGGGTTCAGGTAAATAGCTCGTGCGTCTGTTTACTTAATCATTTCGAGCCGCTATTTACAATTAAAATGGGCGCATGCACACCGAGTCAATCAATCTTGCCCCGAAATCGGAATCCGCCGCGATTTTTTATCGCCCGTGTCCGCGGCCTGAAGAAACGGAGATATTCGTTATTCTAGATAACATCGACCGCTTTTTTCCTGCATAAATAAGCAATTAATCCGGCTCCGCCACCGCAGAGGTATGTTTAGCCTCCCCTAGGCGATACGAGGTTCGCAATTAGCGTAGAAGATGGGTGCTTGTCATAGCTCCGTGGAGGGGGATTTTTCTTTCCGTGTTTGACAAGCGTTAAGTGCTCGCAATAATCCGCGGTAACGTATTTATTAATCACGACTTATCCAATGGTTTAAAGGATCGGGGTTGTGGAAATTTGTATATTTTTTTCCAATTTTGTGCATTTTCGCACTACCCTATTAACCTCTTAACATATCCTTAAAATCTATACTTAAATATTTGTTTTTTATAAATTAATAGTTGTAGTAAGTATGGAAATTGAATCTAGACAAAAGCGTAACGACAATGTTTCATAGCAATTTTTGTTTTTAGAGGGTCCGCCAGACCTAGTAATGTTAAGAAGTAAGGTTAGCAGAATTCATATATTCATATGATACGCTTTTATTCATCTATTACTGACTGCACGAATGACGTCACTATCTGGTAACTATCTGGTAAACTTAGAAAATAAGTTGATTTTTTTTTTCAATTATACAAGGTGTCTCAGCAGTGCGATCTCGGAAGATTGTGCCTCTGTGAATGAAGATATTTTAAAACTGATTTAACTCAAATATACAGAACGCCGAGGCGAACATTTTAAAATTAATTGCGTGTATACAGGTGTTCCATAAGCTGGTACCAACCCAACCTTATGTTTTTTTAAATGGAACAACCTATATTTCTGCACAATTTTGAATTCCTCGCTAAATTTTACGCTAATGAAACATAACATTACCTACACTAAACTTTATACTTTTTGGTTTATTGGCATTTTTATGGAAGTAGTCTACGAAAAACTGTATATCTCAATAACTGTTTTTAATTTTATTTTGCACGCTTAGATTATGATTAAGTAAGAAGCCTTCTATTATCATGATTACCTACCATATCTAAATTGGGTACAGAGTGGTCATAATCTGCAACAAAATAAAGCAAACAGTTTTTCCTAAGAATGTTCATTCGTTTAAATGAAATACCCTGTATCTAATTCTTCTTTTTAATTCTTCTCATCGTTCTGCCCAAAAAAGTACTAGTGCACACTAGTGCTAAAATAATCCATTGCTGAGATAACTAGTCTCCTTAATAAGAAAATCGATTTTTTTCTGTCAATAAGTGGTTCTACACCTACATTAACAATTAAACCGGTTAAGTATTTACCTAAAGTACTGTTTTCTCGCGTAATTTCATCTCTTTTAAATTAAATAAAACATTTTATCACATCTGCAGTTTAATATTATACTTTGAAATAAAATTTTACTTATCCCATGTAGGCTGTGAGAAACTGTGCTAAAAAAGTTATTAAGGTATCTGTCAGTGGTATCTGTCAACTCGACTTACCAATAAAGCATTTTTGTTGCATTCGCCAAAAACCCACACCATGTTAATTAGTTCCTCCTCTGGGAAAAGTTCCCCATTTCCCATTTCCCAAAATTACGCAAATCTAAGTTAACAACCATGACAATATTACCACCACTGACAGATACCTTAATTACTTAATAACTTGTTTAGCACATACAATATACAATATACATACATACATATAAGTAAAATTTTAGTTCAGATTATAATACTAAATTGCAGATGAGCTACAATGTTTTATAGAATTTTTAAAAAAAAGATGAAATCATTCGAAGAAGCAGTTCTTTAGGTAATTACTTAGCTGGTTTAATAGTTAATGTAGGTGTAGAAGCACTTATTGATACAAAAATCGATTTTTTTATTGAGAAGACTAGTTATCTCAGCAATGGTTTATTTTAGCACTAGTGTGTACTAGTGTATTTTTTTGTGCAGAACGATGCGTAGAATTCAAAAAAGAATTAGATACAGGATGTTCCATTTAAAAAAAATTAACTCTCTTAGGAAAAAA
>OZ030391.1:47575710-47908210 GCA_964023965.1 Melinopterus prodromus | reverse complement strand
TCAATATAATAGATTCTCATGCAGCTAAACAATTAATTTTATATATTGTATGATAAAGTCATGTGCCTGGCCACATCAGATTTTTTTAAATACATATTTCTCAAAAAGCAACACAAAAAAACGTAGATGTCACTCCTGCCGAAAACTACATAGCGCGACTCGCTCACATGCGAGGGCGACGCTCCGCCTTCGGTGACGCGCCGCATCACTGCTCGTCGCGCTATTCCGTACTTTCGGCACATGTGACATAAATAACTATTATTCTAATGACAGTAGGGAGTGTCAAATGCTGATGCTTTGACAATACCTACTGTCAATAGTATCAAAATATTTGTCAAATCCTGGCTAACTAGTTTAATTTTAATGCAGACACGATTTATCTCAATCAAATAGATTCTCATGCAATTAATAGTTTAATTATATATATATATATATATATATATATATATATATATATATATATATATATATATATATATTGTATGATAAAGTCATATGCCTAGCCACATCAGATTTTTTAGTTACAGCGCCACATAAAATTGAATTGAGATTTTTTCCGCGACAGTACCTGGTCAACAATCCTGAGGTTGTTTCAAAATCCAAACTGGAATAAGCCTTTTGCTCCAAATATTATTGGCTTTAATTTGTTGAATAATAATTTAGTAAAAAAGTGGATGGAGATTTTGTTGTGGAGGTTTTCCAGGCTTCAGCATCATAGTCAGCTTTTCCTTTTCCACACTTTTACTACCCTAGACAAGATTTGCAAGATTTGTCAGCTGTAGCAGCTTCTGATAAAAGTCATAACCTGGGGCACTTTAGGAATTAATATTTCATTGTAATGTATTTAAGTTCTTCACTTATATTGGTGTAGTAAACTCCTCTATATGCAATTCTTTATGTTTCCCATGACGAGAAATAAGTTTTATAAATGCTCAGAATACCTTTAGTATTTTTTATTTATTATTCCTGAACCACCTTGCATTAGCTTTTCTGGTTAGTGGAATCTGAATTATTGACCTTTTTAGCGTTTTAGTTACCCTCCAGGGAGCCTGCAGGATTAAAATTTTGTTTTTTACCAATTCTAGTTAAACTTATTTTCGAATTTAGCACGTGGGACATGTGTTAGTACCTATGTATCGATCGTTCTCAAATTTTACAGGAATTAATTACTTTTATAAATGAATCAAATGAGAGAGCACTACATAAAATATCAAAAATGAGGACTAGCCTAACCTTCGTTTGAGAATTATTTTATTAATTTATTTTTCTAATACTTTACGTTAACAACACACTATATATTATGTTGAATAGGCTAGTAATTGAATAGAGTAATAGAGTTCAAATTATTGGGCCATGACAGTTGCAAGTAACCAAGGTATCTATTTTTAAACTCGTGACAGCGAGCGTGCACGTTCCCGCGAACTATCGAGGTTCCGACGCCGACGCAGAGGTATCGAGAGGGCAGCAAATTGGTACATTTGGCAACTGTATTTCGTACCGCACCAATCACACTGCTAGTAAGCGTTGACTGATAAATCACAAAGACAGGCAACCCGTATAGAAACAAGCGTCCCAACCAGATATAGTCTTCCCCACACCCCGCTCCAGGACTGGGGCCACCGCGCTTATCGATGGATGGTGCTGCCTCTTGCGGAGTTTTGGAAAAGCTACCATTCACAAGGCCGCACACGGCCGAGGCGCACCGAAGTTGTTCGGGCTGCAAATAAATTGAATGTGCTGGTTGGTTTACGCCACGCGCGAGCGCCGGGATGACGGCGAAATTTCTTAAATTTATTTAGGAGAAATGCTGTAATAGAAATAAAGTCCTGTGATGGTCGCGTTAAAAATGATATATTCTCAGAGCACTCAACGGTATGGCATATACCTATTCTACCCGTTTTCGTGATATTTGGAATTTAAACAAAATGTATGTAGGTAATAAATCCCAATTTTGATTGTTTAAAAAAGCATTTTTTTTTAGTGAATATACATCTAAATAGCACATTTTTTGAGGACTCTTAAAATCTGAAAGGCATATTCTCTTAGCAACCATACACAAGAATATTTGGATGATTTGCCGCTGAGTATTCCCCGAAACTTAATTTACCATAATGACGGTGCCCCAACCCAGTGTAGTCTAAACGTAAAACATTATTATTATTATAAGCCCTTTATTATCCCTTTCTATACGATACAAAAAATATAAATTCAAATACATATCACTCGCGATACTTTACTTAACAGAATATTAATTCAAATTAAACCAACTTAATTTATTTTCATTTCTTCGCTTATAGGTATCAGTTATTTAGTTTGTAAATGGATATTGCCCATTTTGGACGTAGGCCTCTCCCAGTCGAGTCCAGTCTTCTCTCTGTCGTGTCTGTCGCGTCCATGTCGTCCCGGCAATCCTTCGAATATCCCATTTTATGTGTTGGATTCCGTTTTCTAATTCTTGTACGCTTTCTTCGTTCTTAAGTGTGCGGCAGTTTATCGTGCATATATATATATAAATTATACTGGGAGGGTTTGGTCTTGAATTCCCGCGGTGACCGGCCGTGTTGGGAATTGTGTGGTAAGTTGTTTTTTGGTATGTCCTGCTTGCTGGTAAGTTCTAATTTTTTGTTTAGATCTGTATTGTTATTTGTTGATTTTTTGTTATATTCATTCGGGATCTTTTGATGTTTGTTACTTTTACTTATTTGGCATCGTTGTCGTCTATTTTCTACTTTTTGCTTGTTGTTTGATGTCTCTTCTTTGGGTTGTGGATACTTGCGTAGTATGGTATTGTTTGCTAGTGTTTGCAGCTTTAAGGGCGTTCTTTCTGTGATCGTTGGCGATGGTTCGTCGTGGATAGTGTATGTGTGATTCTGTTGGTTGATATCTATCTGATGTCATGGTATCGGTTTTGTCTTTTGTGTCAGCCACATTCCCCATCCGCTTTCCCGATGCCACTGTCCGGAGGTATTGTTCCAAGAAGCCAACCGTTGCCGGTCTCTGTTGGCCCGGAAGCGAATCTGACCTCTTTCTTGTCGTTGTCGGTTTTGACCTTTTGACATCTTGCTTATCGCCAGCTATCGACTTCTCTTCAGTGTCTTCTCCCCGATCTCTCTTCCTGGCAGCTAACTTCTCGACAATTTTCTGAATGTCTCCCTCACTCATTGGTTGTTTGTCTACAATCAATCTATCGCCGCGTATAATGGCGTGATGGTCCTTCCGTAGATAAATCATCACTGGTATCAGTTCCTTCCTTTTTTCTAACATATCCTTGGATAGATCTTCGGATAAGTATATATTCATTCCCTGGCTTAATTCTTTCAGGTTTTTTCTGTGGCTAAGAGTCTCGTATGCCTTCCTAGTCGCGACAAATTTAATTCATATTGGCCGTATCTTGTTATCTGCTTTTATTCCAATTCTCCTTATTTGGTAGATTTCAAATAGTTCAGTTTTTACTCGTAGTGTGTTGTTAAGGAAATCCAGACAGACATATTCCAATTCCGGGATGCCTGACTCCTTTTCCGGGAGTCCATGGACCAAAACGTTTTTTGCACGTCGATCTCTGCCTATCATGTCTAAAGTGTGTTCGTGTTCTGAGAGTTTTTTTGAGTTATTTGCTGTACATTCTTCTATGGTCTTGTATTTCTCCCGAATTTCTCCTCTAATTTTATTCATCTCCGATTCTATGTTATTCATCGATACTTTCAATTCTTGAATTGCGTGTAATATTTCGAGTTGACCAGCCTCCATTTTTTTTGTTTTTTTTTGTTGTTTTTCTTGTTTTTTTTTTGTGACTCTGTGAAGGGCAGTAAGTCGACAATACAGGGATTCTGCACCCAACGGCCTATCTGGGTGTCTCACTAAGACAGGCAAAGAGGGCCACGGACAGGTTAGTTAGAGGAGTACACAAAGGTAAGGAGACAGTCCGTCTCGTCGGGGACACGTCAACCGGTCTGGACTTGGCGAGCAACGAACACCAACAAAAACTACAACCAGCCTTGCCCGAATTCTAATACGGGGATCTATTCTCAGCAATTACTAGACAACGGGTGATAATGTTAAACTAGAAATACCTGAATCAGAGTCGTCACAATTACTTCCAGTTCCTGTCGAAAGATCAGCTCTCTGCACCTACAAAAACCCTCGAAACTATAGAAAACTTTAGGAGCACTCTTGCTAACACAACCACACGTGTTGATATTTTCAAATGAACACAAATGAACACAACGTAAAACATTATTTGGACAATTAATAGCCCAACAAATGGACTGGAAGACATCCTACGTTATTCGATCCAGATTTCCGGCTCCAAATACGTTAGATTTTTTACTTTATCATACGTAGTATGATAAAGTATTGTAATCGTACCGAAAAAAATGAGATTTTAGCGGAAATAGGTCTTTTGGGTCCCCTGTTCACCACCTACCACACAAGAAGCTATGAAGGTTTGAATTATAAATGGTTTTGCGGATATCGGAGAAAATCAGAGGCACAAAGAAATCCTTCGAGATCTTTTTCCCATCGGAATAATGTTGGTAGAACACAACAAAAAGGGCATTTTGAACAGCTTGCAAATGAATAAATACTTTTTGTTTTGTCTTTAATAGTTAGAGTTTTTTACCAGTTTAAAGTGAATGTTTGAAAAGAGAGTTTAATAAATGTTATTAGTTTTCTCTTAATTATTTGTTTAGTTATTTAATTATTATTAGAATTTGTTAGATTTGTCTTAAATCATATTAATTTTCCATATTGAATCATTTTATAAAAGGGTAAAAAATCTATTCTCATTCCTTTTCAATGCTTTGGGCAATTTTGTCATTTTTACATTTAACGAAAATACTACCTTTTTTTTCTCAGTGTTCTTTTAAAACAAAATTCATAATAAAATTAATCAAATTTACAGGGGATATTAAATCATTGCAACGCAATTTAGAATTTATTACACAGGAAAGCTACAACTAGTGTCCGACCGAACAGCTTCGGCTTCGGCTTTGGCCACCTTCGGCCAAAAAATACACCTTCGGCAAAACATCGGCTTCGGCCAAAATCAGCCGAAGGTTTGGCCGAAGCCGAAGGTTATCAGTGAGTGACTGACACCAGACAAGTGACAACTGGCAGGCGACAGCTTTGATAAAAGTGAAGTGAAACTCTTGATACTTACGTAAGTATAACTGTTGAATTACTTTTTCTTATATTACAGAAAATACTCATATAAATGTGTAGTATGATTTGAAGAGTGCGTTTGAGTGTTCTGTGTTGGTCCCCCTACCAACGTAGTGAGCGAGCAATTATTTAGTGCTGCTGGACAAATTTATGCTGACAGAAGGTCCAATTTGCTTGGCCAAAACGTGGACAAACTTCTGTTTATGGCATACAATATTAAACATTTTGATTTTAATTATTGAAAATTACATATTATTTTGTTTGTATATCTGTTATGGACTAAGTGATTAATCCGGGCAATATTCATAATACCCGGGCATTAAGATTGGGCAATTTAATAAATTTGTATTTCCGTCGATCGTTTATTTATGAGTCAGTTTAGTGAATACTTGTTGGTTAAATAACTATTAATGCATGATATATAATCATATTGCCCGGGCACTATGAATACTGCTAAATTGTGTTGGGCACTTTGATAAATATCACAAGCAGTGTTGTGGTGAGTAAGTAGTAGACGGCTACCTATGTCGTCAGAGCGACGACGAATTCAAACCGACCACGATCGCTGTAAAGGTTGCCACACACAAATGTTTTCCGAATTCGGTTTCTAAATTCGTTATCCCAACTGGGTATTGCTATTCTGTTCGGAAATGAAACAAATTTGTCTATCATCTATAACATTAGTATAGGTTTTGTGCATCCGCTTGCGAACACAAATTCTGTAACATAAAACTTAGAACAACGATTTGACAGATATTTTGATAGTCGATAGTATCAATAGTAGGTATTGTCAAAGCATCAGCATTTGACACTACCACTGTCATCAGAATAATAGTTATTTATCTCACAAGTGCCGAAAGTACGGAATAGCGCGACGAGCGGTGATGCGGCGCGTCACCGATGGCGGAGCGTCGCCGTCGCATGTGAGCGAGTCGCGCTATGTTGTTTTCGGCAGGAGTGACATCAACGTTTTTTGTATTGCTTTTTGAGAAATACGTATTTAAAAAAATCAATAATGGTTATATTTCTGTATAGGAAATGTTAGGTTGATACCACTTCTACAAAACGTCAAGTTTAAAAAGTTAATTCAAATTCTGTCAGATTTATATTCGTTCATGTCACTGTAGATGTTACATCCGTACCAACATACTAAAATATAACTACACTCATCCCTATACTTTATTTACAATTTTCTCAATTTATCGTTTTTACAATTAGATATAACAACGGGTTGATGTTTCTTATCAACAAACAATCAAATTGGTGATCTTATTTTATTTGAATTTTGTATTTTGTTCTTTGCTGCACTAGAGCGGCAACGTTCCATAGTGGTTCTCCAACCTCTGATGAAATCAGCTGGTTTCGAGTGTGACAGCAATAGACATTTCTGTGGTGACAGCACAAAAAAATATTTTTCAAAATCCTGGCTACTATGTAGTTTCATATCAATGCAGATGATCTCGATCAAATAGAATTTGCTCTTGCAGCTAAACTATTAATTTTACCAAAAAATAACATAGGCATAAATTATTCAAAATTTCCTCTGCTTTAATTTAGTATTTAACTGTTTTGACGAAATTACAGAAATGGCGGCTCATTTGCAAAATCCTTGAAAAAGGCTTAGAATAAACTACCCGTTCCTTTGAACCCTTTTGAACCAAAAGCTTTTCAACTCTAAGTTAGGTCATGAAACTTCTAAATATGAACTTTCGTCCCGATACCTTTAGTAGTTTCTCCGGAATCGTCGCCACAAAAATCGTTTACACACACACACACACACACACACACACACACACACACACACACACACACACACACACACACACACACACACACACACACACGCACGCACGCACGCACGCACGCACGCACGCACTCACGCACGCACGCACGCACGCACGCACGCACGCACGCACGCACGCACGCACGCACGCACGCACGCACGCACACACGCACACGCCCACGCACACGCGCACGCACACGCGCACACACACATGCGCACGCACACGCCCACGCCCACGCACACGCGCACACACACACGCACATACACACGCACATACACACGACATTTTTTTGTACCTTGGTCAAAAATGTTCAGGGGACCCAAAAAGACCTATTTCCGCTAAAATCTCAATTTTTCAATGATTACAATACTTCATCATACTGCGTATGATAAAGTAAAAATACAATAAAGAGACTAATTAGCGAATAAAACAAATATGGGTATTTTGAACCAGTTTAGTTTTATTTGCAATTATCTGCGTATCTGCTCCCTTTTCACATCCACGCACACATATTTTTGATTGTTTATTTAGTTTTTGTCTGAGTTTTGTGAATTTTCAATGGTTTATTACGATACTTGAGACTTGAGAGTATAAAGTTGACATTTTGTTCTGAAATATTTAATTAGGATATGAGTTTTGTTTGATTTTAACTTATACGCATATTATTACTTGCGTATAGTTTGACTTTTTGTATATTTCTGAAGGTTTATTCAGACAAAATATGCGCTTTGTTAATTTGTAACATAATATGTTGAATATATTTCTGGAGTAAAACTTGATTTTATTATTGTAAAAATACTGAAATAAAAAAATCCATAAAAATAAAGTTGTTTTAATCATCCTGCCCAATAGATACAGGGCATTGTGAATAATGTCCGGGCAATTTAATAATTTCAATTTTTTAATCATCTCGCCCGATTGTTTTGGGCATTTTTCATATTGCCCGGGCATTTTTCACATTGCCCTATTAATCACTTGGTCCATAACATATCTAGTATATTTCCATCTATAACCTTTGTTAGAAAACACTGTTTTTTTATAAAATAATAACGAATACCTAATTTATGATGTTTTATTACACAATTTAAACACCATGATAACTTAATTGTAACAAATGTATTGTACAAAAGTATAGTATATTATAATACAAGTTTTATAAGACAAAAATTGGCGCACGAGTAGTTTTGGGCACGACGAGCTTAGCGAGGAGTGCCCAAATGAAACGAGTGCGCCAATACGTCTTATAAAACGAGTGTTATATACTATTTTTTCTACTTTGCGACATTAAATTTACAAACTTTTCGAATATTGTGGTTGTCATCTTACAATCTAGAGTAGTTTCATATTCAATAGCTGGTAGTTGTAGTAAAACTCACAAATAGGACTGACGCGAGATGTCAACGTTATTTGACACTTGACGTCAGTATCATCAATCTTGGAAAACTAAAAGTTACCAAATGTTTGTGACCTAGTGTTTTCATAACGACACTGAAACCGGTTTCGTTATGAGTTCATAAAGAACGCAAAGTAGAAAATAGTTATTTAACCAACAAGTATATTAAAAAAAAAACGATTAATGATCGAGACTGTTTAACGCGCGAGCGAAGCGAGCGCGTTAATTGTCGAGATCATTAATCGCTGTTTAATATTCGAGTTGGTTACAAAAATTTTCCGTCGATCGTATTCTTCTAGGGTCGTCTACATAGATTTTTCTTCGCCGATGTCTTTTTAGCTTATATGACAGTTTATGTTTTTGACACTGACAGTTCTAGAGAGCGGTATGTTTTGATTGGAAGGTTTCATTTCACATATGTTCGATTGGCCAATCAAACGACGTCATTGCGTCTTGTGATTGGCTATAACAAATCATGCATTAATAGAAATCGTGCATTAATAGAGTTGTTTAATAAACGATTTCCTATTCACTAAACTGACTCATAAATAAATGATCGACGAAAAAGTATTTTTTGCAATTATGTAGCATTAGAGGCAGAATGAGGCAGAATTTGCAACCAATGGGAGGAGTTGCGATGTCATTTTAATATCGGTAACAAATAAATAACGATAAAAAAATTGGCGAATCTGTTATTTTTAAAAGCAAACCACAAGATGTTCAAAGGTTCAATAAAGAGGTTGAAGGTGAAGATGTTGATCCCACCAAATTGCTCCTGGAGTTAGAGCTTTTACTAAATGCTATTACTATGCATTTATTCCTACAGGAGCAAATATTGATTCTTTCAATTCCCAAATAAAGAACTTTGTTGATGAAAATTCTTATTTAGGTTATGAGTGTGAAGGCATAATGAAGGAATTGAAAAAGACTAATTCAATTAGTATTTATGACGAAATTATGCTTTGCCAGAGGTCTATATATTTCGTCTATATATATTTTTGTCATTAATAGAGCAAATCAAACTTAGAATTCCTGAAAACTACAATATTTTTAAAAAAGTATCTGTTCTAAGCATCTCTGATGCCCGTAAGGCAAACCAACCTGATATTGTTGAGCTGCTAATTTCTTTTTGGAAGCCCTCCTGAAGTAATTGATAAAATACTAACACAATGGAAAAATATTCACGTCATCCATGGGAGGAAACGACCGACAAAAAACATTTAATTTCTTGAGGAAGCCCACGATATAAGGCGAACTACCGAATAAGTTTTATTGTTGCGGTATTCCCAAAAAATTCTGTAGATCTCGATCATAATATATTATATTTAGTTATAATATTGTGTCTTATTTATAATACCTCTTGGCCAACTCCCCCACAGTCGATGACTTGCAACCGAACCTTAACTCCGATAACTCTGAACACTTGTAGATTTTTTGTCAAAATCTGGTGATTTTTTGGCCACGTTAGTGACATGACTACATTCATGTCTACATTCTACATTCATGTCTACATTCATGACTACCAGTGTTGCCACACTGGTTGCGAGCGTGCAGTTTGAAAATACGCTTCTCTCAGCGATCACCGGTGCGAACATGCGTGAGCGCTAGTCACGAGTTTGAAATTAGATCCACAGGAACCTAATATTATTATCCTGTACTAGTTTGTAATACTCTCTGGCTGTCCAACATGTTTACCCACACACCACATAACCTGCATGCTAAAGATTACAGAACGCCGGTATTGCTGAATATACTGGAACAGGAAAAAATTGATGACAAACGTTTCGACTTGTTTATGTCGAAAGAGGCTTTTCCAGTCGCGAACCGAACACAAATATTTACATTAACGTCGACGCGACCGCGTGTACCGTATATGGGAGTTGGAGGAACTTCTTCCTTTTGTGATTTCACGGAGAGACAGGAAAAAGAGGAAGGGGTGTGCATAATTTATGCATGACCTTTTATAAATCGTCGACTACGAGCGGAATAAACAAACCGGCCGTTTTAAATATTTTTGCATTTTCCACTGTGCCTTTTGTGAATTTATTCACGTTTAACATCTGTTTCTTTTGTAATTTTAATCGGACCACGTTAATTCTAATCAGACTACTGTGTTAAAGAAGTAGGAGAGTCCCAGTCCTCTGGGCGGGCGATTCCGAGCGAATTGTAGCTGGTAAACACGCGATAGACAGACAGATACAGTTCTAAAAGTAATAAATTTGGCTGCCACGACCACAACGTGTCTGTGGTTATGTTTACTTCTTTTTATTGAACGTTTTTTAACTTGGGATGCTTTTTGACCTCTGTATGTAGTCCATACTGAATAATTTATATACCTACCAATGGAATTTTGTAAGAGATGTTGGTAAATTCTGAATTATACACACGCAAAACTAGGATATAGATTATAGAAAACACAGATAACTATAGAATACCTAATAGTACCTATAACAAAATAATCTTACCTTACTAACTTATTCTCTGTTGTCACTTATCGTTTTACAGGAATGTAGCATTGCAAATTTAGCATTGCAAATAATTACGACAGGATTTACTTCATTGCTCGGAGCAGCTCTCGACTGCTCTTGTCATGCTCTTCCAATAATTGAACTTGAATAAAGCAAAAAGTGTGAAAACTGTAAAGATTAAAAGATCTGCCTTATATCCTTGTGTTAGTAGGTTTTTCACAATTTTTTTCATGTTGGCACGTATGATGCAAGTTTTTAGCCATCACTTTAAATGGCCTATTTTCTTTGTTCTCATATGAGTGCCAAATGTGGTCTTGTTTTCTTAGTATATCTGTCACTGTTTTGTAGAGCGCTTTGTTAACTACGTTTAGCTTAATAGGTACATTATTTACTCATTATTTTTGGGATAAAATTTTTTGTTTGAATTTGTTCGCCAAATTTTTCATAAGATGATTCGCAATTTTTAATGCCATCCACTATTATTAGGGGATATTGAGATATAGTTATTGAGCCTGCTTGTCGAAGCTGAGTGGGACTCAGTGAAGCATTCATCTTTCTTTTCTTATTATTTTTGCTTTTAACTCTTACCCATTCCGTTTCTTTTGCCAATTTTTCCTCGTCAGTACGTAGTCTTTCTGAGGGTCTTCTGGTTGAGAAACTGGAGCTTGAACATTTTTGCTTTTAGTTCACCAACCTGATTACACAATAAGTGCATTGAGTTTTTGTATGACATCATTCAATGATTGATTTTCCTGTTGACATTTTTTTAAAGCGGTATTTAAACTGTACTCGTTTGGTGTTGGGATAGTCATTTCCTGACCTTGCACATTATTCTGGGGCATTGTTATGAATTGTTGTAAGAACAGGCTGGATTTGTTCCACGAGCAAATGACCTGGTGTCCAGTGTCACTCGCGGAACTCAAATTTCGATTGCGTAATACTCACGTATCACTGACCGCGAAAAACACGACTACACTGCTAAAAGTTCCTGATAGTACTCATGTAGCTTATATAAAATTATTTGTTTCAGGTAATTGCGATATGGATATCTGTCGACTAGGAGATCCAGGTATATTGTATGTATAAAGTAGCAAGTCATTTAACCAAGGCTGCGAAGTCGTTAAAAAACATTCGACTCCGACTCCAGATAATATTCGGTAAATGTCATTTTCGGCAATGTGGATCAATTATTTTTCATTTACCAAACAATACATAAACGAAGAAAGAAAACAAACCTATAACAACCACAAAAATATAAAAGACCTATAACAATCACAATGTAAGTAAGTAAAAGCAAAAATAATTTATGTAAGTCAAAGAGAAACTGAATAAGCAAATGAGGAAACACATAAATGCATATTAAATATTTTACTGTGTTTCTTTGGAAAGTAAATATCATTCGGTGTATAAAGTTTCATATGGACTTATTGGATTTCTCATTTTCTTATAGGCTCCATGTTAGAGCTGTAGAACTTCGGGTTTGTTAATATTTCAGGCAGCTGTAAGTTTTTACGGAATTGAAAAAAACACTCAATATGAACAAGTCCATATGAAAGTTATTTATGACTTTTACTAGCTGAGAAAAGGGGTTTACGGGACGAAATGGACACCTATATACAATGTGTCCTCAGATTCACCTAACTTTACCTATAATGGACAAACATTTTCATTTCTCGAGAAAAGGTCATTATTCATAAATAGTTCGTCGTAAAAGGTCGTAAAAGGTGGTCGTAAAATAAGAAATTGTTAAATTTTCTAAAGAATAAGGAATCAGTTTTCACAATTAAATGTAAAATCAAGAAAATAAATTGATCCGTTCCTCAAAATTCTTCTAAGCAGAGCGAATACTGAAGACCTTGTCAAAGAATTCCACCTCATGTACCTAGAGAATATACCTTACTGTACACATCTGACATCTGAAGATACCGCTAACATGTGTTTTTTTCCACCATGTTGCGGATCCTTTCCAGATCCTACAGTTGTTACTGTCGTCGTCAAAATTCATGTTACGGGATGTTTGTAAATTTTGTTGGCTTCTCTAATAAGCCTTTGATGTTTGCTCACTGTTGCCAACATCTTTGCGTCATCGAGGTCCATTTGTTGCCCCGACTCATGGCGGTGTTCAGAAATAGCAATACCTTGAATCACGCTAGCATTGTGTCTCACGGCGAATGGGCGTCGAGAGGCGGACTTGTACCCCTGAATGAGGATGACGCAAAGACTTTCAGAAAGAGGGGAGGAGAAGGATTGGTGATCGATGTTTGGTTCGCCACTGACAGGATAGCCAGAAAGATCGACGGATGGAGTGTAGTCGAAGAGGAAACCCTCAGCGACCACATGTGCATTCAGTATAGACTGAGGGACCTGATCGCCGCGGTAACAGAGGGGCGCAATGCAATGCCACGACGGTATAACGTTGAAAAATGGACCACACAAAGCGTAGAGACGTCTTCGCGGACGCAAGAGAAGCGAGGACGGTTGGCCAATGTGGAAGCATGCGAAGCGGCCCTCTCTAAAGCCTTCCAAGAAGCAATGACAAAAAAATAGAAAATGGGTGAAGGGCAGTCTATCGGTGGACAGAGAAGATTACGGAATTGCGGAAGGAGAGCAGCAGTGCAGAGGACGAGCGCAGACGAGGCCAGAAGGACGATACTCTCAAACTCGCAAACGGAGGCCAGAAGAGCACTTAAGAAAGCGATCTCCAAGTCGAAGGAGGGGAAATGGACGGCGATACGTTAAAAGGTGGAGGCCAACGATTGAGGGGAGGGTTACAAGATCGTAACCAAACGGCTGAGACCCACCCACCTCCAAACATGACGTTGGTGGATCTGAAAAAAGCGGCAAAGGCCCTGATCGCGGAGTATGGGCCTGCGGAGGTGGATGCTCTCAAGCCGCACGAAGAAGCTCCAACTTTCTCGATAGAGAAAGTAATAACAGCAGCGGGCGGAGTTGTACAAAAAAAAAACGCCGGGGCCTAACGGCATTCCACTGGGAGCGGTCAGGGAGATGGTGACGGTGGCGGGGACCTACGTGAAGGACGTCCTGAATGGAGTCCTCAAGTCCGGAAATCACCCCAGTCAATCCGAGACGGCGAATCACGTACTGCCACTGAAGGAGAGTCGCCAAAGTACAGGCCCATTTGCTTCCTGAACACCATCAGCAAGCTGATAGAGCACCTGCGCGTGGACAAGCTAAAAGCGGAACTGGAAGAAAAAGCTCTCCTAGCGAACAATCAGTTTGGATTCCGAGAAGGAAGATCAACGGTGGACGCGATGAGAAATGTTATCGAGATGGCAGAGAGGGCAAACCAGGGAACACCTAGGACAAAAAGTTCTGCACACTGGCTCTTGACGTAAAGAACGCCTTGAACACCGTGCCGTGGTCTACACCTGTTGGACATGATCCGGAGTTACCTGCGGGATAGATGACTGATCCCCTGGGATAACAACGACGCAGATGACCGACAGAGTTAGCAGCGGTGTCCCGCAGGGGTCCATCCTGGGGCCAACGATTTCGAATGTCCTCTATGACGGAGTGTTGCGGCTCAGGCTGCGCAGGGTCAAGCTGGTGTCATACGCGGACGATCTCACGGACGATCTCACAGCAACTACGTGCACAGAGATTGAGGTGAACGCAAATCTCGCCATCCACAGGATAACCGAATGGGTGGAGGAAATAAACCTTGAACTTGCCGCCGAGAAGCCAGAAGCGGTGCTCCTCACCGGAAAGAGGAAATGTCAACCGATGACCCTGACCGTAGGAAACAAGAGAACCCAACCTGGAGACAGTACGTGGGGGTGAAGATCGAAAGAAACCGCAGATACCGAAGACACGTCGAGGAGGTGGCAGCCAGAGCGGAGAGAACCACGGGCTCTGCTAATTCATATCCCTAAACTGGAAGAACCATCGGCAGCAAGAGAAGAGTATTGGCGTCGATCGCGGAATCGGTGATGCTATATGCAGAGCCCGTCTGGGCTCCGCCGAGGCTACCGAAGCAACATAAAGCAGAAAACTGACCGATGCGATAAGCGACGTGCGATACGCGACAGCCTATACGTTTCTACAGAAACATAGACCCGCGATACACGACATGTATCTATAGAAACAAATAGGCTATCGCGTATCGCTAGGCGCTTATCGTCGGTGAAGGCGAATGAAGAAGCTGATATCCTCGCTTCCTTGCCGCTTAGCCTTCATAAAGAAGTATGTAGATGATCTTATACTTTCCTGTCCGGAAGAAAATACCGAGGCGGCGCTCAATGCTTTTAACTCTTTTAGCGCTAACATTCAATTTACGGTTGAGAAGGAAACTGATGGCATGGTGGCTTTTTTCTTGACTTGGCTTTACGAAGGGGAGTGGATGGTGTGATGAGGATCGATTGCTACCGGAAACCCACCAACTCTGGTAGATACCTAAACTTTCATTCCAACCATCCCATCACTCAGAAGGTTAATATGGTACGGGCGTTGAGAGATAGGGTTTTGAGACTTTCCCATGTTGATTTCCATGAAAAGAATAAAAAAATATTATTCAAATTATTCCTCAACAATGGCTACCCAAAACACCTAGTAAAAAATTTGATCTATAATGTCGCCCAGAAACGTAGACCAGTAGACATGACGGCTCCAGTTAGGCGGGTCCCTATCTTATACAGGAAGTTCCCGTTCATCCCCGGGTTGTCTGGACACATCAGCAAATTGTTCAAAATTGAAGGCCTTCAAATTGCTTTCTACAATTTGAACAAGATAGGAGAGTTGTTTACCAGGACTAAACATAGGACTGACAACCAATACAGGTCGGGACTTGTGCACTGGGTTCCTTGTCTGGATTGTGGGGCCTCGTATGTTGGCCAGACAGCTAACTGGCTTAAGACCAGGATGAAGCAACACAAGGACGATGTTAGCAAGGGACGATTGACAAGTGCGCTGGCCCAGCACGCCTTAAAACCACGGACACACAATGAATTTTGGCGAAGTTGAAATTCTATACAACAAACGGAATTTACGCGAAAGATTATTTTTCGAAATGGTGGGAATACAATCTACCCCAAACGCCGTAAATTTACGTTCTGACACTGAAGATTTGAGTTCAACATATGCCCACTTGCTTAATCTAAACCACAACCACGAGCGGTTGTTGGATGAGTCCTCTAATGGCTTGGGAAACTTGAGTGAGTTATTCTTTTGAATCTTTAAAGTCTGCCTAAGCGTTAGGAACAAACATTGTATTAATTCTAAATTTTTAAATTTTTATGTTTTGAGGTTGTGCAGTGTGCAATTGTTTTGCGCTTGTCTGGGGATTTTTACTCTGCGGCTCGGTACGGTTGTCGGTTCTGGTTTGCTGCCTGTCATATTACCTATAATCCGCCGAATGCTGACAAATTGTTTTTTGATTGCGGTCCTGTTGTTTATCTCAGGTAATTCGAAACATCTTTTGTTATTTAAATGTTATAATTGTTAAATACCATTTCTCTTTGTAGCTTGCCAGTGGTGCTGTTGTTATCTTTTGGTTTTATGAGGTTGGTGAACGAAATGTCAAGTTTTCTTAACCTCACTCCGCATGCCGTTGAATATTGTGATTTATAGTATGTAACTACGACTATTGTTAGAGGTAATTTACCAGCAGATTACTGATAGTGTTTATTACTATGTATTACTCCCTCTTTTGTGTCTGTTTTAGTTCCCGAAGAAGCTGATAATAGGCAGCGAAATATTGAACCTAATAAAGTTAAACAAACTACTATTGTGCTTTTCAATCAGAGCACCTAGCCTTGTCAAACAAAACAAAAACACACCGTTTCAGTTTTATCAAATGATAATGTTCGGTAACGCAGTAAATTAGGAATGTGAATATTTGATACAGTACAGAGAACGTATAGATCTAGGTGCTAATGTTGATTAAATTATTATAATTCAATGAACTCATATCGAAAAGGGAGTTTTAAAAAGTATCAGGTTTCTAACTTGTAGAGTTTTTTACACTGATACAACCGACGCGTTTTTCTAGAAACACGATCTTACAAACTGGCTTGCGCGGTTACTCTTGAATCGTTTAACAGATCGTGTTATTCTTTCTATCCCTTAGAGTAAATACTTTTTATTGGAGGCTAAACCTCATAATAAGTGAAACTTTTAAATAATTTTATTATTAATAACGACTTGAAAGCGAAAAAATCGAAATCCGAATCCGAAAAAAATCAAACAGCAGCCATTTTGTCAATTTTCAACTTTTTACTTTATCATACGCAGTATGTAAAGTATTGTAATCGTGCCGAAAAAAAAAATGGGATTTTAGCGGAAATAGGTCTTTTTGGGTCCCCTGAACATTTTTGACCAAGGTACAAAAAAATGTCTCTGTGTATGTGTACTCGATTTTTGTGACGACGATTCCGGAGAAACTACTAAAGGTATCGGAACGAAGGTTCATATTTAGAAGTTTCATGACGAAACTTAGAGCTGAAAAGCTTTTGGTTCAAAAGGGTCCCAAGGAACTGGCTGTTTCCTCTAAGCATTTTTCAAGGATTTTGCAAATGAGCTGCCAGTTCTGTAATTTCGTCAAAATAGTTAAATCATAAATTAAAGTAGAGGAAATTTTGAATAATTTATGGCAATGATATTTTTTGATCAAATTAATAGTTTAGCTTCAAGAGCAAATTCTATTTCATCAAGATCGGTCGTATCTGCATTGATATGAAACTGCATAGTAGCCTGGATTTGACAAATATTTTTTTTGTGATGTCACCGCAGAAATGTCTATGACTGTCACACTCGAAAACAGCCGATTTCATCAGAGGTTGGAGAACCGCTATGGAACGTTGCCGCTCTAGTGCGGCAAAGTACAAAATACAAAATTTAAATAAAATAAGATCACCAATTTGATTGTTTGTTGATAAAAAATATAAACCCGTTGTTATATCTAATTATAAAAACGATAAATTGAGAAAATTGTAAAGTATAGAGATGAGTGTAGTTATATTTTAGTATGTTGGTACTGATGTAACATCTACAGTGTCATGAACGAATATAAATCTGTCAGAATTTAAATTAGCTTTTTAAACTTGACGTTTCGTGGAAGTGGTATCAACCTAACATTTCCTATACAGAAATATAACCATTTTTGAATTTTTTCAAAAATTTAAAATTGTTTCTCAAAAAGCAGCACAAAAAACGTTGATGTCACTCCTGCCGGAAACTACATAGCGCGACTCGCTCACATGCAACGTCGATGCTCCGCCAATGGTGACGCGCCGCATCACCGCTCGTCGCGCTATTCCGTACTTTCGGCACTTGTGAGATAAATAACTATTATTCTGATGACAGTAGGTAGTGTCAAATGCTGATGCTTTGACAATACCTACTATTGATACTATTGACTATCAAAATATCTGTCAAATCCTGGCTAACTAGTTTAATTTTAATGCAGGCACGATTTGTATCAATCAAATAGATTCTCATGCAGCTAAAGTATTAATTTTTATATTTTGTATGATAAAGTCATGTGCCTGGCCACATCAGATTTTTTTAACTAAATGTTGGTTTAGCTACCAACTAATTTCATCTAGTTTCACAGCGCTTTTGAAATTTTGATTTCTGTTTATATATATTTATATAGGAGATATCGTGCACGTCGTTGAGACAAGCACGCCGCACAGGACCTGGTACTTCTTACAACAGTGTCCACTTCTTGTATATAGTTTTTTTTTCATGAGCTTTTGTACACTAAAGTATGATAACTATATGGCAAAAGAAAAAATATTGATATCTCTCAACAATTTGTTTGAAAAATTGTCTTAAACTTGAGCTACTTTTTACGTGTCTACATGAGAACCTCCCCTTAATTGGCAGAACCAAAAATAACGAAAGGGTACCTTCAGAACCAAATCCAATCGCCAGCTCACCTCAACAGAATATTTGTATGTCAATATAGACTGAAATTTTTATGAAAAATGTAACTAAAATATAGGTTGATATAGTGTTGATACTTGATTTTAATGGGAATTCAATATTATATCTCAATATTATGTCATAAGAAGTCATGCCCTCAAGAACTTCCATCCACAAAAGTAATATCATATCATTTAGGCCTTAAACCTACAAGGCAATCCTGTAAGCCAAATTGCATTGTAATTGAAATGGGAGGGCGTCGTGACGTAGTTATTTTACGATATAGGAGGAATGACCAGAAGCCGCCTATTACTGAGTAATAAGGGATTACGCGGCTTAAAACTGTTCCTTAGTGCTATACCGCTGACGACCTAGCACTACTCCTAAACATAAATCCTTAGACGTCCATAAACTCTTAGCTCCCATGCGGCGGAAGTGAGGGTGAAGATTAGTATTTTAACGGTGATCGAATTGGATTTCTTGGCAGATATAAACGTATGTGACAAGTTAAACTTTTTCCTAAGTTCAACTAATGGTTTCCTACAAAGTCGGATATTCATTATACTATAGTGGATACGGCTTATGACATTGGCGATTGCAATTATCATGGGGCCTCCTGTCGCATGAAATCGCCCCCGTGCGAATATGTCGGCTGGACTTCACGTGGTAATGGCGAGCAAGCACTTTTCATTCTCTCCGACTGTCGTAGTCGTTGTTTCACTGGGTTCAAATAAGAAAGTCACAGTAGCAGTTGAAACCGATTAATGTATCTGTATTTTCTAGTATTGATTACTAGAGATCGGATTTTAAGCTAGGAGCAATCTCGGGCGTACTCGGCAGCAAGGGTTCCCGTGCACAGTGTGCATGCGCACACTGTGTGCGCATGCTGTGCACACTGTGTTTGTAAATAAAACCGTTCTATACTCTACGCATTGCACTTGCATACGAAGAACCCGTATGCGGAACAAGGGTTGTGCTGTGGAGTCGGAGTCGGAGTCGGAGTCGGAGTCGGAGTCGGAGTCGGAGTCGGAGTCGGAGTTGGAAAAAATGCACCGACTCCGAGTCCAGATTTACTGTAAAAAAAAAACATGCGACATGGACGTTGCCTCAGCAGACAGTAAACAAATAAATCCAAATATATTCTATTACGTCTTTTACAAAGTACCTACTTACATACGTCAAACTATGTATAAAACATACTTTCCAAACAAAACGATAGTGAAGACGATTAACAAAAGTAATCTGACAGAAATTTGAAAAAGGCTATTTGAACAAGACAGTTAAAATGAGGTTGAGAAGTAGGGCCATAGCTCACTGTAGTGTCAGTTTCGCAGGAGAATTAGTGTCCCTCACAACAATTTTAGAAAACGTATATTGCACTTAATTTTGTTTTTATTTGAATGAATTTTATTTAGTATTATACGCCTTATGGATGCTTTTGTGATTTTTAAAGATAGAAAGTCGGTTAAATAGACAAAGTTGTGCCGATTTGTATGTTCTCTAAAGAGAAAACAGTTTAATATTTAATGATTTCAGAGATATTTTGAATCAACAAAGAAATAACTTATAAAAACTTTTTTATTTGTGTTCTTAAATAACTTTTTTATTTTTGGTCCGATCAATAGGTCTTTTTTGATATCTTATAGGCCGTTTTTATTTACATTTAGATTATCAGTTAAAACATTTGCCAACAAATTCGCTGGACATAAATAAAACTGTTCTTCCTATGGGTTTAGTATTTATTTGTCAGTAATTTGATATATTATGCACGAGAAATTTAATTTATTAAATATGTTTCTTTTTTTCCGGGCAGTGTTTTTATTTTCATAGCAAATTTAATATTACACGGTTGTATTATACTGTGTAAAATTTGTGATTATTTACTTGTAAGATTTTTATTATACAGCATTATTTAGAAATATTTGTATGCATTTTTTTCTGGTGTCGGAGTCGTAGTCGAATCACGAAAAATATCTGGAGTCGCAGTCGAGGTCGGAGTCGAGAATTGTTTTACCGACTCCGCAGCTCTGCGCGGATCACACGCCGCCCACTACCCATTAAGTAGACCGACGCTGCGCAGATGTTTATATTTCATGTCTATCATACGAAGACATCTCCAAAAGGATTTCTACATTAAGATGGTGATTTGAATTGATTTCGTTTGGTATTGTGAAATTATTATTTCTCACGCACCTTTTGTGGTAGACTACCATACAACATAGTATAAAATGGTAAACTATATACCCTAATAATTGAATATAATTTGTCTAACTATCTATAAATACTTTATGATCAGCTACTAATGACTTATAGCCCACACAGATAGTAAATTGTGTTTAATTTAAATAAATGTGCATTGACTCAAGCAAATCTGTTGTTTCGATAGAGGCAGACGAAATTGTTGGTTTAGTTAAAATTCGAAAGAATAAAAGTGCAAGCTAAAGTTGCAATTCTTTGACAAAAGAAATTATTAAATGATTGAAAGACGTTATGTGGAAGTTTCAGACTCAGTGCCAGTTCATGTGTTTTGTGTTAGATAAATAGCTAGGAAGTTATGTTATTGGTATTAAGTTGTAAGTATGTATAATTGTAAGTATGGTCCGACATTTGTAATGGAATTTGGCAACTTTCCCGTTGTTCTTTTATTTCTATTCAAGTATTGCATTTATTTACCTTTATGGTCCTTTCGCTTAAAGGTTGAGTGGAAATAGACCTAAGATGCCACCTAAGAATTTTAATACAGTTCTTTTCGTCTATCAAGGGACTTGGACGCTCAATTTTTGCCTTTCAACCATGTAACAAAAAAGAGTGACAAGACGTGTCCAATCCTAATCAAATCAACAAATTGCAACTGAAAGTTTTTCACATCATCATCATACTAGTAGGACAGGTCAATATAAACCCATCCATTACAAGCTATGAAGGCATCGGAGTATCGTTTCCAAAGATAGAAGTGAACCCGAATTGGACCGCTTAAACAGACGCACGGTAGAATTACATCATTTTTACAACAGCTGAACAGTTATCTACAAATTTTCTCATGCACGTAATCAAACAATGTTTGGTGAGGCTTATCATTTTACTAATATGCAAGATCGCCTGGAACGTGGTTAGAACTAACAATATACTCTTGTAACTCTTGTGCTATAAGACGACAAGAATATACCAAAATGGAAAGAAATTGCTATAAACACCGTCTAAAACTTAAAACTGCATACTATTGAAGACCTAAGTACTTCAACATTTAGGTTGTCCAATTGTTGATAAAAATTAGTAGTGTAATCAATCATTTAAATAACTTACGTTATACATGTTTTACAGAATTCCATATTTCCCAAAACTTGGATACGTGTTAACGTATATTAAAATTTGAAGGTGTGGTGCAGCACCGTTTCATTAATTAACTTCGGAACACATAATTGAAAATCAATGCCTCTGCTAATAATTAATTATTGTCTTCCCGTCGCCCTGATGCAACCATATTCTCACGCATTGAGTTTCATCGAAGCACGTACCGTCAATATTCAGGTCGTATCGGGAATTAAACTATCTCACATCGACACTTTGTCATGTAAAGTCAACATGAAAGCAATATCCGAATTATTTTAGGGACTCGGTGCATGTAACATTAATATATCATTAAAGTGGGATAACTAAAAAACCTCTCAATACTATATATTGTATTCATTTAATAAAAAAAATAGAAACAATACAAAGGATTAAAAGTTTTTTTACTATCCAAATGTAATTAAATATTCGCCTTTGAACATGTATTACTTTATGATTTACTATATATCGCATAGTACGGGGTGATGATAATTAATGATTGTAGTCGCAGGTGTCCGTGTTACTACACTTCTGCTGCTTTACACAAGGAAGTATAAGTAGCGTATGCAACTAATTTAACACGTGCATACAGAATGGGTTATTTAATTTTATGAAGCGGCAAAAACATTGTTTTACATATGATCTCAGCGCCTACTTCAACTACAATCAGGTATAACAACCCTTTATAACAGGTAAATCACGCCATTGGATCCTCTAAAATTGCTGTATTCACAAAGCTAGCCGATTGAATTCTTGAGTGGTTAACCCCAAAAGTAGTAAGAAAAAATGCGTTCTCATGAAGACACGAATTGTATCTACATAATTGCACTGTTACCAAAGACACAAGTCTAACAAAGATAATTGTTACACAGGAAGACATCTAGGTGGCCGCAGAGCCGTCTGTTCAGGTTCTATTGTATCGTATCATTAGTAAGCGTTGTTTTACGTTTATATAGAGATAGAAATAATTTTTTACAAATAGTTACTCTAAAATTTATCGAGACATTTGTCGTGTTATTATTCCTGTTGCTTTTGTTTGATGTTTGCGATTTTTCGTCGTCGTTGCTTATCTTATATACCTAAAAAAACCAATCATAGACATGCTCTTCGCGTGATTTTTGTCTCCTTCTTCGCGAAAACCGCGGATTCGGACGCTGTTTGGCCGGTCTGAACGGGGCCGGTACACTCCGGCACTTTCCGAAAATTGAACACCTTAACTTCTCAAAGGATATGAGAAGAAGCAACAACGGGCATTCTACCGCGGCATTTATGGCTCGAAACACGATGCCTTAGTGCATAGGCGGTCCTATTTGTTTATTTTTTGCCCTGTTTTCGTATTTTTTTTCCTTCAATTTTGGTAAATTTATGGATATCGGTTTGTGAGTGTACTTCTACTCGAGTCGCCATAACGACTTATCAATAAGATGACAGTTTCGTGTTTGACATTCTCAAAATCACAACGCTGTTCGTCTCGGTGCTATGGTTTTGCTCGAAATTGCTTAAATAGCGGCCAGAATATGTTGTCGCAGGCGTTCCCTGGTAACATTCCCTGGTTAACGTTCCCTGGTCAATTTAAGTGCGAGTGGTAATCGAACACTACTAGTCTATTATACTATTATACGGGGTCTGCTCGAAAAGGAAGTGCTTAGAGTTTTGGTTTCGTCGATGTTTTGCGCCCTTTTCTTGCCAGTCGGGCCCTAGTTGACGACGTCTTACTCTAAACGTAAGAGCATGGACAGTTCGTCGTTCTACCTAGATCGACCAGCAGGCATATTAGGCCTGTCTGATCACTAGTCTAATTATACTAAACTCGAAAACAAAGACGTATGGGCGAGAATGTGTTTTTCTTTATCATGTAGACAAACTATTGTAATCGTGTCGACAAAACCCTGTTTTTCCCGGGAACATGACTTTATCATACTATATATAAAATTAATAGTTTAGCTGGATGAGATTCTATATGATCCAGACCGGTCGTGTCTGCATGAAAATAAAACTAGTTAGCCAGGATTTGACAGATATTTTGATTCTATTGACAGTAGTTATTGTCAAAACATCGGCGTTTGGCACTACCTGACTGTCATTAGAATGAAAATATCTGTCAGATCCTGGCTAACCAAGTTTATATTAATACAGACACGACCGATCTCGATCAAATAGTATTTGCTCAGCAGCTAAACTATTAATTAAAAAAAAAAAATCTAGACATAGTGTCAAAAGCTGATGTTTTGACAATACCTACTGTCCATACAATCAAAATATCTATCAAATCCCGGCTAAATTAAACATACGTATAATTTGGGATATCGATTGACTTCCAAGTCAAAAAATTAGTAATTTATGTATTACTTTAAAATTGTCGAAACAATATTTATCAAAGACATTAAATTCTTTATGGTGGTTCAACACTTTTGAAAACTAGATCGCCTAATTTAACCCCGTTTGATTTGTTACTCTGGGTCCATTGAGAAAGACATTAACGGGGATATGAACTACGATCGCGCACGGGAAGAATAGAATAAGGTGGCATCTCCGAAAGATTTTCGTGGAAACCTTAGAAATGTAATATTTCAACCGCGAATTCAAAGTTCGAGACTTATTACGGAGGGACCTGCGAGGGCTAACATGTGCACTCTTGACAATCATACTGAAAAAAATATTATTCATTGAGTTTACAATTATCCAATGATTTAATTATTTATTCTTATGATAGTATAGCCTATGTTTATGTCGACGGAAACCGCGCGGTTTTTCTTTGTCGGCATCGACCGCTGCCGGGTGCCGACAAAGGAACCGCGCGCATATCCGCGCAGTTTCCGTCGACCTAAACGTAGGCTTACTGACACTGTGGTATGTGTACAAATGTTAGCATTTCTACAGAACACCACGTTTCTACCAAAGCTCTTCTTGTTTTTGCTATCTGAAGTAATTGGGGACATCCCTATAAACTTCACCATTCACATGTCCAGAAATAAAAAAATAGAACTGGCAATTTACCTGGCTAAGACGTGAGGCAACTACAATTAACCCAAGGATTAATATTTTTTAAACAATTTATAAGATTATGGTAGTAGGGATGTAGACGCAAAGTAGGTAAACGGTTTCGTAGAAATAAAACGATAGTTCTTCTCTGTTCAGAAAGGGATGTAATTGTGTTACCGACCGGGTTCGCCCATAATGGACATCATCAAGGATACCGCTAAAATACAAAATTAACAAAGTCAACAAACATTAAATTCTAGGCGGCATACAAACAACTCACAGTCAAGGTCTTAAAAATTCCAAAAGTTCATCGAAAAGCAGGGACAACGACAGGCTTACCCAGGTGGATCCTTCTGGTCTTCTTTTAATCTCCTTTGATGTCGTGAACCTCTGCAGTCTACAGTAACACTCCGGTCCCCTACACCCTGCAAATTGTCAAGATCAAACTTACTTCATCCAGCCTGTGAAACCGAAAGCCTTATGATATGATAGGCCACATGGAAATAACTTTTGTGCCTTCAACGGTAAGACCTACAAAATCGAAAATAGTCTACCCATGGGATCCCCTATTTCAGGTGCCCTTGCTAACATATTTTTAAGCCATATTGAGGAGGAGTACATTATGTCTGCCAGAAACCCTTACAGGAAAAATATCTATAAATGGTACAGGTATGTCGATGATGTTTTGTGTCTTTGGAGGGGGGATGAGATTGAACTCAACAATTTTAAGGATTTAACTCAACAATTTTAAGGTATATATTAATAATACACTTCACAATTTGAAGTTTACTGTGGAGATGGAGGTGAACTAGACAATAAATTACTTCGATATAACCATCCAAAGGGAGTTAGATGGGTTTATTTTCAGCATTTACTGGAAACCGGTCGGTAACACAATTACATACCTTTCTGAACAGCGAAGAACTATCGTTTTATTTCTACGAATTACGTAAATATATAATACAAATTTTAAATTATTTTTGACTAACACTAAAGAAGCTAATTCTTGGATGACCAGAAAGTTCGTTTGTGAAATTCATGGTAGCAGTTTAGAATGATAAAAGTTGCTGCATGAACAGAACTATTATTACATTTGTGAGATTGTTGAAATCCGTCAAACAATCTGGATGTTTAATATTAATATGAATTATTGTGTATAAGTCACAAAAGTCTCAATTCTTTGTCGATTTCTTGAGACCATTAATTTACTTTGTTTCTTGCGTGGGAACCCTGTACTAAAGTTCACATTATGATCGTTTATAGATACAATTTATTAATTTATACAAAAACGATAATGTATTAAATCAATAAATTGCGTGAATCTTTGAGTTAAATAGGTGTTTTAAAAGTGATTTACATTTACAACGTTTCAAAAAATAATCATTAAAGTTCGAGCATTTCAAACGACAGTCTAATATTACTTCATTTATTGTTCTACAAAAATGTTGGCCTCACAAGCTCAAAATTTTATGAAATGATAAAACAGATATTTTTAAAAAATGTTGTTGGTAATATTTATATTTAAAAAAGTACACTATCGGGAAGGGTAATAACGTTTGTGGGTAATAGTTATATTTAGAAAAGTACACTATCTTTTCAAAAGTCACTCCTGTCCTCGTTTGGAGTATGGTAAGCCTAGTACTCATTCATGTGATGAACAATACATGAACATCAAAATTCATATTTCTGCGCAGCAAGAAGAAGGTGCCAGTAACTATCACATTTCCATCTGCAGGTAATGATAACAATACACAAACCAATTCACAACAACTAACATTACCTATATGTTAAATTTGATGTGTTACTGTAATGCGGAATATTTAATTTGGTTGAATCTTTGATCAGAAGAAGATAATACTTTACTAAAACCACAATGTATTATTTATTTATGTTATACAACACCTGCATTGTTTTGTCACACTAATGCAGTCAAGTTAGTTAAAGGAAATTCAATGAAAGGAGTCCAATACTCCCCTCATCAGTAAATGATTTGAAAACGAGCACCCATAGAACCCAACATAAGTACAGATATAATCGTCGACATTTACCTGTCAAATATTAAAGCAACATCTTTAATGTAAATTTAAGTAATGTAAAGTGGAGAACGTAAAGTAGTTGTTATCCCAATAACTGTTTAAGATTTATCAATAATAATGTTCATATCACCAAAGTCCAATTTCTAACTTATGCAACTGACGGTAACTGTATTCCTACGTAACGTAAGACGTGAATTAATGAGTTATTGATACCAAATATCTGTGCGAGGGTGTAATTAGGTCGATAATCAGTTGAGGTAATCTTGAGTTGAATCATGCATTTTTAATTCACCAGGCAATCGGTTGGAACTGTTGTACGGTAAAAGTAATTTTACATTGCCGGACAGTCCAAACTTACTGTGCAGAAGTTTCTTACAATTTTGTTTGATCCGAGTCTTCCTCCAAAGTTTCGCATACCAAGACAAAGCAAGGCGGATTCCTTTTTGGTTTAGTTTATCTCGCGTGATGTGTAATTGCGTGCTTCAAACTTTAGAAGTTGTCATTCTATTTCACCAAATAATTGTGATTAAATGTCCAAGAATTCGTATATAACGGACGTCATTTTATGACCAACCGGACAAAGTTTTCCCACAGTTACAAATCAAGGGTATCTTACGTCCGTTCTCTAAATATGTACAAATTAAACAAGTTAACTGTAACAGATAGATCAACACAAGATAATCTCGTACGTATAAAGTTATAATATCATTGTATTTATTACTAGTAATTTAAGTGCAAATAATAAAAATATAATAAAAAAATTATAGGAGATAGGAAACGCCTCCACAGCTTATATTGTATGTTTAATTTATCCAATTCTGTTCGCAGCAAAAGATTAAACATTGATTCTGAACGAGATTTTCCAGTTGTCGTCGCTGCTTATACTTTCCATCAATTAAAATTTATGTATATACCTTTTTTACTGTTTGTACCGCTCTTTCAGCAGAACCACTTGATTGTGGATAGTAAGTTCATAGTGAATTAGGACAATACCATTTACTTTCCAGAATTGTTTTAAGGCGTACGAATTGAATTGCCGACCGTTAATACTCACCTTAATTTTTGGAACCCCAAATGTGGTGAATACAATATGTAATTTATTTATTATTGCGCCATCGTTAGATTTATTTAGACTAAACACTTCTATCCATTTTGTGTACGTATCATTTAGAGTTAGAAATACATTTGAACAAAAAAAATCAATGTGAATCCTTTCAAAAGGAAATGTAGACAGTTCCCAACCGTTATGAAGTTGCGTTTTAGAAATATTAGATGTCTGTTAGCAAGCTGCACATTCCAGTATAAAGTGTTCAACATCTTTGTCAATTAGTGTGATAAATTTCACCATATTTTGACGTAGTAACCATGAATAAAATAAAAAGCGACGAGTCAAAGACAGCACTTTATTGTCAAACTTCAGTAGTCTTAACACGATTGATTTCGATTCCTTAATTACTGTGGAATCATCATCAGGTATAGCTAAAAAAAGACAGTACCGGTAAAGTTTACGTGACAGGAACACCTTAATCTATGAAAATGTCATTACCTTTTGTGTTTGGATGATACATAGAGGTGAATGAAATAAGAAAAACACATGGGAACCAAAATCTAATCATAAATAGTTTCGTAATAATCTTTGAAAGTCACATATTTTAGGTTAGGAACTACTGGCTTGGTTGGTTTTGTTCGTTGGTTTGGTTGGTTGGTTTGGTCGGTTGGCTTGGTTTGTTGGGTTGGTTGGTTGGTTTGGTTTGTTGGTTTGGTCCGTAGGTTTGGTTCGTTGGTTTGGTTGGTTGGGTCGTTGGTTTGGTTGCTCGGTTGGTTGCTTGGGCTGTTGAACCGGCTATCGTGGCGGGGTACGCGCTAATTTTTGTTTTCCCAGCCTAAGTTCGATCAAAACAAGGCGTTTTTGAGGGTTTCAAAGTCATTCCAAAAGAGAAAACTTAAAAACAGCTGTTCCTGTAAAGTAAACAAATTTCGGCATTATTATTATTATTATTATTATTATTTATTGAAAATCTCTGATACATCTCATTAAATATTTGAAAACTAGATAATACAATTTAGATCCAACATATAAATACTAAAATTACACTAAGAATTTTGAAAGGTAATAAAGAGGATCAGGGCAAATTGGTAGTACCGAGCTTCGCTAAGGCCTAGGGTACTCCCTTTGCGGGTATCACTGCAGTTCTACCCAATTTTCAAAAATACAAGGCCATTTATGCTTTGCAAAGAAAATTTTCATTTTTCTTTGCAAAGCAAAGGGAAACTGCGGAAAACCCTTGCAGCCTTGTGCAAAGGTCATTAAAAACACACACACACACACACATTTATTAATAGACAATATACATTAAAAGAAGGTAGAGATGAAATATTAAGCAGCAAATTTAGGGTTCTTTATGATAAAACTCTCCTCAAAATATTCGCGCTTCCCAAAACCGCAATTTCTTGAATTTCCCAGGGCGAAATTTTGCACGGAAACTCTTTAACATGTTTACTATAATTTAGACTAACTGCTCCCAATGAACCTACAATCACCGGAACAATGTTCACTTTCATTCCCCACATACGTCCAACTTCTATTGCGAGATCCTTATATTTTAGTTGTTTTTCAAGCTCCTTCCTGACAACATTCGCATCAGCAGGTACCGAGATTTCTATGAACGTGCACACCTTCCTCTGGAAATCGTTTACCACGATATCTGGCTTATTAGCATCAAGCATTCTATCAGTAATAACAGGCATGTTCCATAATATGGTAATATGATCATTACTCACAACAGGAGATGGGATGTGGTCATACCACCGAGACACATCCATTGCTAAACCTAGTTGGGAACATAAATTATAATGTATATATGTTCCCACCCTATCATGCCTAGCAATGTAATGCGACTCAGCTAAGACTGGACAAGCCGCCAATAAGTGGTACACATGTTCCGGAGCCTGATGACACAGCCTACAACTCCCATCATGAGCAATTTTCATAATCTTCTGTTCATGATATCTGGTACGTATTGCCTGATCTTGCGCCGCAACAATAGAGGATTCCGTTTCAGCCTTAATGTTCCCATGACAAAGCCAAGATAAAGATCCAGACTTTGAAATACCATCACCCTCCACAATTCTTAAAAATTGACCATGCATTGGCTTACTAACATAATCCTCTCTCATTTTCCGATTCATCCTTAACTTAATCTCCCGCCTTAAACTGTCCACCGAAGTTTTATTACCGTAATTTTCTAGTTCTTCAACCTGAAATTTTTCTAAAATTAGTTTATATTTACTAATTATTGACTTACCAGAAGTATCCCTAATTAATTGTTTAATAACTTTATCCTCCTTGTTGGCCTTTATAAAATTTCCTAAATTTAACATTTCCAAATCATAAATATTTTCCAATTGCTGCAAACCACGACCTCCATCTAAACGATGCAGGTATAGCCTGCAGACATCGGACCTAGGGTGAAACATAAAATTTAATGTTAACTGTTTTCTAGTTTTAATGTCCAAATCGCGTATTTCCTTCTTCGTCCAGTTTAAAACACCAACACTGTATCGAAATATAGGAATAGCATATGCATTTATCGCTTGCATTTTATACTTTCCATTTAAACCAGATTTTATTATTATTATTATTTATTGAAAATCTCTGATACATCCCATTAAATATTTGAAACCTAGATAATATAATTTAGATACAACATATAAATACTAAAATGACACTAATAATTTTGAAATGTAATAAAGAGGATCAGGGCAAATTGGAAGTACCGAGCTTCGCCGAAGCCTAGGGTACTCCCTTTGCGGGTATCACTGCAGCTCTACCCAATTTTGAAAAATACAAGGCCATTTATGCTTTGCAAAGAAAATTTTCATTTTTCTTTGTAAAGCAAAGGAAAACTGCAGAAAACCCTTGCAGCCTTGTGCAAAGGTCATTAAAAACACACACACACACATTTATTAATAGACAATATACATTAAAAGAAGGTAAAGATGAAATATTAAGCAGCAAATTTAGGGTTCTTTATGATAAAACTCTCCTCAAAATATTATTATTATTATTATTACTATTATTATTTATTGAAAATCTCTGATACATCTCATTAAATATTTGAAACCTAGATAATATAATTTAGATACAACATATAAATACTAAAACTACACTAATAATTTTGAAATGTAATAAAGAGGATCAGGGCAAATTGGAAGTACCGAGCTTCGCCGAAGCCTAGGGTACTCCCTTTGCGGGTATCACTGCAGCTCTACCCAATTTTGAAAAATACAAGGCCATTTATGCTTTGCAAAGAAAAATTTCATTTTTCTTTGCAAAGCAAAGGAAAACTGCAGAAAACCCTTGCAGCCTTGTGCAAAGGTCATTAAAAACACACACACACACACACACACACATTTATTAATAGACAATATACATTAAAAGAAGGTAAAGATGAAATATTAAGCAGCAAATTTAGGGTTCTTTATGATAAAACTGTCCCCAAAATATTCGCGCTTCCCAAAACCGCAATTTCTTGAATTTCCCAGGGCGAAATTTTGCACGGCAACTCTTTAACATGTTTACTATAATTTAGACTAACTGCTCCCAATGCACCTACAATCACCGGAACAATGTTCACTTTCATTCCCCACATACGTCCAACTTCTATTGCGAGATCCTTATATTTAAGTTGTTTTTCAAGCTCCTTCCTTACAACATTCGCATCAGCAGGTACCGAGATTTCTATGAACGTGCACACCTTCCTCTGGAAATCCTTTACCACGATATCTGGCTTATTAGCATCAAGCATTCTATCAGTGACAACAGACATGTTCCATAATATGGTAATATGATCATTACTCACAACAGGAGCTGGGATGTGGTCATACCACCGAGACACATCCATTGCTAAACCTAATTGGGAACATAAATTATAATGTATATATGTTCCCACCCTATCATGCCTAGCAATGTAATGCGCCTCAGCTAAGACTGGACAAGCCGCCAATAAGTGGTAGACATGTTCCGGAGCCTGATGACACAACCTACAGCTCCCATCATGAGCAACTTTCATAATCTTCTGTTCATGATATCTGGTACGAATTGCCTGATCTTGCGCCACAACAATAGAGGATTCCGTTTCAGCCTTAATGTTCCCATGACAAAGCCAAGATAAAGACCCAGATTTTGAAATACCATCACCCTCCACAATTCTCAAAAATTGACCATGCATTGGCTTACTAACATAATCCTCCCTCATTTTCCGATTCATTCTTAACTTAATCTCCCGCTTTAAACTCGCCACCGAAGTTTTATTTCCGTAATTTTCTAGTTCTTCGACCTGAAATTTTTCTAAAATTAGTTTATGTTTACTAATTATTGACTTACCAGAAGTATCCATAATTAATTGTTTAATAACTTTATCTTCCTTGTTGTCCGTTATAAAATTTCCTAAATTTAACATTTCCAAATCATAAATATTTTCCAATTGCTGCAAACCACGATCTCCATCTAAACGATGCAGGTATAGCCTGCAAACATCGGACCTAGGGTGAAACATAAAATTTAATGGTAACTGTTTTCTAGTTTTAATGTCCAAATCGCGTATTTCCTTCTTCGTCCAGTTTAAAACACCAACACTGTATCGAAATATAGGAATAGCATATGCATTTATCGCTTGCATTTTATACTTTCCATTTAAACCAGACTTTAAAATTTTCCTCACACGCTTAATGTATTCGCCTATAACCTTCACCTTCATGCCTTCATCATCAATACCAAAGGCTTCATCCATTCCCAGATACTTATATCTAGTATTATCTGTTAGTTCGTTAATACTAGTATGATCATTCAGGCATATGTCAGCGGTTTTTTATTATTATTATTATTTATTGAAAATCTCTGATACATCTCATTAAATATTGGAAACCTAGATAATATAATTTAGATACAACATATAAATACTAAAATTACACTAATAATTTTGAAAAGTAATAAAGAGGATCAGGGCAAATTGGTAGTACCGAGCTTCGCTGAAGCCTAGGGTACTCCCTTTGCGGGTATCACTGCAGCTCTACCCAATTTGGAAAAACACAAGGCCATTTATGCTTTGCAAAGAAAATTTTCATTTTTCTTTGCAAAGCAAAGGAAAACTGCAGAAAACCCTTGCAGCCTTGTGCAAATGTGATTGATAATTAATAGATCATAGTTGAAATAGTGGAATGCCTCAATGGTTTGTGATTTATAATTTAACAATTGATTGTTTTCCATAATAAGTGTAGGTAACTACTGTAGCCTTTAAAAAGTGTTTTATTCGCAAAACATTGAGAGTACGAAAAATCGGTATAATTTTCGTTTCTAATCATTACTGGTGAATTGAAGGTTTACGTTCTTCATGAATTGTAAATTGACGATTCAAGTATCTTATGCCGTGTGTGGCTTAATTTGCGAATTTAATGTTGATGCTCGTGATCATTATTGGAGAGTTGAAATTTATTAGCTTTGTGTAGCTGAATTTGAGAGTGTAGCTTTTGGAGTTGATGTGTTTTGGTGTATAATAACCAGACACTTGTAAGATACTGTTCTTCGTGTGTTATAATTTGAGAATGGAAAGTCTTGTCTATCAAAAAATGAGTATTGGTAGTTATCAATGTTTTGTGGTTCATAATTTATGAATCGTAAGTTTATGTTCTTTAAGTATTATAATTAGAGAACGGAAACCCCTTATGTTTTGTCTAACATAATTTGTGAAATGAATTGGAATTTGTGTTATAAATTGAGGATTGAAATACCTTATACCGTATACGTAACGTAATGTGAGAATTGTACGTTTGTGTATTTCGAGTATCATAATAGCAGACATTGATGTCCTTGATCGTTATGTGTCATAATTTCAGAATTAAAGGATAATTCGTTTTGTTGGCATGTTAAGAAAGTTGAACGTTGTTATGTAATTCAAAAGTTTTTCTAGTATATGTATCCCAATAAAAAAGGGAGTGGATCATTTGTACGCTTTGCATTTATTTAATTATTAATTGTTGATAATTGTGAACTGGCGTTTGCACATTGGGACAGATGAAGAAGGTATGTGTGGTAATAGTTAGTTTTGAGAGAAATATAACATCATTTTGTGTAAGCCAAACTACGGTTCCTGAGTTTAAGATGTAAAATAAGGTACATGTAGTTCCTGAGCTTGGAGCCGAAAAGAGAAACTATAGAAATGAATTGTAAAGTCACTATTGTTGTGAATACGAGAATGTTGATGGTTGTTGAGTTAAACTGGTCGTTGTACAGTCCCTGAACTCTTGTGTTAAAGTTGTTTGATACGGGTCTAAACCTTGGTAAAGCAGTTATGGTGATAACTCTAAACTTGGTTAAAGCAGTCGGGCTTTGTTGTTTGATACGACTCTAAACCTTGGTAAAGCAGTTATGGTGATAACTCTAAACTTGGTTAAAGCAGTCGGGATTTGTTGTTTGATACGGATCTAAACCTTGGTAAAGCAGTTATGGTGATAACTCTAAATTTGGTTAAAGCAGTCGGGATTTGTTGTTTGATACGGCTCTAAACCTTGGTAAAGCAGTTATGGTGATAACTCTAAACTTGGTTAAAGCAGTCGGGATTTGTTATTTGATACGGCTCTAAACCTTGGTAAAGCAGTTATGGTGATAACTCTAAACTTGG
Source organism: Melinopterus prodromus (assembly GCA_964023965.1). Classification (NCBI taxonomy): domain Eukaryota; kingdom Metazoa; phylum Arthropoda; class Insecta; order Coleoptera; family Scarabaeidae; genus Melinopterus; species Melinopterus prodromus. The sequence goes on along the minus strand of OZ030391.1, from coordinate 47,873,497 downwards.
TTAAAGCAGTCAGGATTTGTTGTTTGATACGGCTCTAAACCTTGGTAAAGGCGGTAGTTTTTAAGTTCAAAAACTACAGCCACGCCTGGGATTCGAACCCAGATATACGGATTGCCGGTCCGACGTTTTACCAATTAGACTAACGTGACTGCGAGAATTCACTTCCTTTATATATATATATATATATATATATATATATATATATATATATATATATATATATATATATATATATATATAAGTAAAACGTTTTCGGTCATCTCGTGTAGAAAATATACTTTATTCGCAACGTTTCGACAGACTCACATCTGCCATTATCTAGCGTTTAAAACTAACTACAAAACTTTTAAACTATGTCAAACAAACTAGTGTCAAATGTATCGCCTTCTATTCTTCTATGACGGTTGCCATAGTCGCCTGAACGCGACTGCGTGTCATGGGTCCACTCATGGTAACTGATGAAGCAGTCCTGTTACTGCCCGTCGAAATCACCAACCGTGTATCTTCACGGTGCCTCAATGTTCTACGAAATGTATGTCGTATGGGACGTAACGTACTTCTTCCAGCAGCAGCTTCCAAACATTCGATAAATTAAGCGCGTCATCACGCTTATTTAAGTTGTTCGGCCTTTTTGCAATTTCTATTGCCTCACGTACCACCCGAACTGCTTGTATATTGTCTTTCGAAATAATCTTTGCACTGTCAAAATTAATCTTATGCCCAGTTTCAATTCTATGAGCCGCCAAAGAATTTGTTACTAATTTATGCCTCACAGCCAATTTATGCTCTTCTATCCGCGCACTCACACGTCGGTTCGTCTGGCCGACATACGATTTATTGCACTCTCCGCAGCTAATTTCGTATACACCCTGATTTTCCAAATTGATAATATCCTTGGGTCGAGGTAGAAACGAACCTATACATGTCGCTGTTGTGAAGATTGTTTGAATACCATGTCTTCTCAACTCTCTGGAGATCCTGTCAGTGGTGCGTTTGATATAAGGTAAGCACACCCGTCGTGTTAACTGATCATCTCTCTGTTTGTCGGTATGTTCTTGGGATCTTAAGGCACTATTAATGGAAGTGTTGCTGTATCCATTCCTCTTCAGAACTCGAACTAGTGTATGCTGCTCCTCTATGGCGTGGTCAGCATCAGTCAACCGTCTGGACCTAATTGCTAGCGTACGCAACACCGCATTAAGTTGTTGTGGATGGTGATGAGATAGTGCATTCAGGTATCTGTTTGTATGGGTAGGTTTTCTGTACACCGTATATCCAAAAGTACCATCACCTTTCTTCAAAACAAGTACATCTAAGAATGGTAGCTTGCCTTTATGTTCGAATTCCATTGTGAACTGAATGTTTCGGTGACGTCCATTGAGATAATTCAAAAACACGTTTAGATTATCTCTGCCATGAGACCAAATCGCAAAAATATCATCAACGTAACGCAGCCATAACGTAGGTTTTATTGTAGACTCCGCCAGCGCCATCTCCTCAAAATTCTGCATAAACAGGTTAGCTATAACAGGTGATAACGGTGAGCCCATGGGAGCACCCTCAACCTGTCTGTACTTTCTGCCTTCAAAAGAGTAGGTATTAGTTAAGCAATGATTAACCAGTTTCATAATCTTTTCACACGGTTGGTGACACTCCCTGATTATATCAAGTGTTTCTTGCACTGGTACTCTGGTAAATAGCGACACTACATCAAAACTTACTAGTATATCATCATGTGATATTCTGACATCTTTAAGTAAGTCGATGAAATGTGTAGAATTTTTAAACATATGAAGCCGCCTCCTCTGCATACGTCTGCAAATGACTAGCTACATATTTTGCTAGGCGCTGAACTGGCGAATCAATACTGCTGACAATTGGTCTCAGTGGTACTTCTAATTTATGTACTTTTGGAAGTCCGTATAACTTAGGGCATGTTGATGACTTCTCTCTAGGTATTAACTTAACGTGTGTATCGTAATCTTCAATTAAACGTTTTATAATGGATTTTGTCGTCTTTTCCAAATATATAGTTGGGTCAGTATTGATCAATTTATAACTTGGATCTAGGAGTTGGTCGCGTAGTTTGCGTTTGTAGTCTGAGGCGTTCATTATTACGGTAGCATTGCCTTTATCAGCCGGCAAAACTACAATAGAAGTCGTCTTTCAAAGATTTTAATGCTTCATACTCCTTTCTGGTGATATTTGATTTTGGTAGTCTGTTGTGTCGTAATATGTGTGCTACTTCCTGCCTTACATTATCTGCAGCATTTTGGGTCAAACCTTGCACTGCTCTTTCTATCTCGCAGATGATGCCTTCGGTAGGTACACGACGTGGGGTGATAGCATAATTAAACCCCTTTGATAAAACACTCACCGCATATTGGTCCAGAGATCGGGAAGATAAGTTATGAACTATCTGCTGATTATCTTGTGCTGACATATCATTATCCGAATGCTGCTGCCTGAATAAATTGTCAAATTTTTGCTTCTGTCTTGTTTTCTTAATTCTGGATGTATTTTCAGCCCTAAATTCAGCTAACGGACCCTCCCAAGAATTTTGTAATTTTAATGAACGACCACGACGTCTCCTTGGGTTATACAACCAAACCAGGTCCCCTACTTTGTATCCACCATCGCTAGCTTTGATGTCGTACGTCTGCTTCATCTTGTCACTGGCATTCTGTATGTTCAGACGTACTCGTTCGTGGATATCGTTCATTCTTTGCCGTAATTTGCTAACATAGTCTTCACCAGCGATATCAACTCCTGGCGGGTATCCAAACATGAGGTCACAGGGTAGGCGCATCTCGCGACCCATAACGATGCTAGACGGAGTCTGTCCTGTTGATTCATGGACTGCAGATCGATAGGCCATCAAGAACAAGTGTAAAAATGTATCCCAGTCCCGTTGACGGTCAGAAACTACCTTTGCCAATTGTCTATTAATTGTTCTATTCATCCGCTCTACCATTCCGTCAGATTGAGGATGGAGTGCAGTTGTCCTTGTCTTCTTGATGTTCAAAATCGTACAGATGTTCTGGAATAGGGTTGACTCAAAGTTTCTACCTTGGTCCGAATGCAACTCCATTGGCACACCAAACCTGCAGATCCAGTCCTTCACCAGAGCATCAGCTACTGTTGCGGCTTCCTGGTTCGATAACGCATATGCTTCCGCCCATTTGCTGAAATAATCCATTACCACGATGATGTATTTGTTACCATCATCAGTTTCAGGAAATGGGCCGGCGACATCAATTGCAATTCATTCAAATGGACTGCCGACGTTGTATTGTTTCATTGGCGCCTTTCCACGGTTCTGCGGTCCGTTGCTCGCCGCGCAGACGACGCATCTTCTACACCAATCCTTCACGTCTTCTTTACAGTTTACCCAGTAAAATCGGTTTCTCAGCTTCTTGTGGGTTTTCGTAACTCCAAGATGACCTCCGGAGCTCCCACTGTGGATATCTTTTAGCACTTCCGGCACTCTACATCGAGGTACTATGATCTGCGTCCTTATGTTTCCACCATCAGAGGCTTCGATTTGTCGCTGTAGAAGTCCATCATTTAGTACCAGAGAAGCCCACTGAGCCCAGTAGTAGAAGCAACTTCACCCCAAGTAGGTCTGCGATTTCCTTTCTTCCAATCCATTATGAGCTTCAAGACTGCATCATTTTTTTGATCTGTCTTGACCTGTTCAGAATGCCAGTGGTCGTTGAAGACGGTTGTTCTGTGTACTTGAGCGTCCTTTGTCTCTGTACGTTGGCAATGTCTGCAATCCTCAGGGCACGGTCTCCTCGACTAGGCATCAGCATTGCAGTGAACAATGCCTCCTCGATGTTCAATATCGAAGTCGAACTCTTGAAGTCTCTCAATCCATCTTGCGACTTGTCCCTCAGGATTCTTGAATTGCAGCAGCCATTTTAAACCCGCATGGTCTGTCCTTAGTAGAAATTTTCTACCATAAAGGTACTTGTAGAAGTGTTCGACAGATTTCACCACTGCTAATAGTTCTCTCCTGGTCACGCAGTAGTTCCGTTCAGACTTCGATAGAGTCTTGCTAAAATACGCAATCACTTTTTCTTGGCCATCTTGAATTTGAGCCAAGACTGCTCCTAGGCTTACATTGCTTGCATCTGTGTCCAATATAAATTTCCCATTTGGCAGCGGAAAACTCAGGATTGGCGCGCTGGTTAATAGACGCTTCAGATGCTCGAATGCATTTTGACAATCCTCCTCCAACTGATATCGGCGGTCTGCTTCCGTTAGTTTTGTCAAGGGCTGGGCTATGTTGGCGAATCCTGGCACATATCGACGAAAGTACGTGCACAAACCGAGAAAGCTTCGTAGCTCGTGCTTATTCCTAGGTACTGGCCACTTTTGCACGGCTTTTATCTTCTCCGTTTCTACTGCGACACCTTGACTGGAAACAATGTGTCCCAGGTACTGTACCTCCTTCTGGAACAGGTGTCACTTCTTCAGATTCAATTTTAGTACAGATCTTCTTAGTCTCTGAAACACTTCTTCCAAATTCTTAATGTGATCCTCGAATGACTTCCCTACCACTATGATGTCATCGAGGTACATCAAACACGTTTTCCAGGACAAACCTCTTAAACTGTTTCCATCAGTCGTTCAAATGTCGCTGGAGCATTGCATAGACCGAACGGATGACCTTGAATTGCCACAGTCCAGTACCCAGAGAGAACGCTGTCTTCTCACGGTCCTCGGATGCCATCTCCACCTGCCAATACCCGCTCTTTAAGTCCAATGTGGAGAAGATCTTAGACCCAGCCAGGGTATCCAATGTGGCATCAATTCTAGGTAAAGGAAAGCTGTCGTTCTTTGTCACATTGTTCGGACGACGGTAGTCAACACAGAATCGAGTCGAGCCATCCTTTTTCTTAACTAGAACGACTGGGGATGTCCACGGACTGTTGGAAGCCTCAATCACCCCATCTTTTTCCATTTCTTGGATGATTCTCTCGGCTTCTTCTTTTTTTAAGTGGTAATCTTCTTGCCGTCTGACGAATGGGCCGTGCATTCTCGGTATTAATCTTATGCTGAACAACGTTGGTTCTCCCTTTCTCTCCTGTCAAAAACGTCTTGATACCTCTCGATTAGACTGCTTAACATCATGCGTTGGTCCACTTTAAATCCAACAGATGATCTTGTCACCAGGTCTAGTAGTTTCTCCGGAATTTGCTGGGTAGGCTTGTGCACTGTCTTCACATTCCTAACGATGGAGGAGATGGATGTGCAGTAACCCAACATAGTTCCCTTTTTCAGAGTCAATGAGTAATCATTCGTGTTCATTACTCTAACAGGTATCGTACAGCCGGTTTGCACCAGAGACTTTCCCACCGCTACTCCTCTGCCGATGTCACTATCATGAGCCCTGGGTTCAAACATCATAACCCTTCCATCGTCAGCTGTCGCATCCAAACAGCCATCCAATATAACTTCACCTCGCTTTGGCAATGGAGTATCTACAGCGAGAAGTACACGAAGAGTTTCGTCTTTTCCTTTCTGCAAGATTACTTCTTCTCCATTAATTTATTAATTTTTAATACTCCGCGTTTGAAGTTCATTTCGAATCCCTTGGAATTCATGATGTCCATTCCAAGTATTACTTCATCTTCGATGTCGGCAATCAGTGCAAGATGTTGGATCAATGTATTGCCGATGACAATCTCAATTTTTACTTCCCCGCAAATCGTTGCACGTTCTCCGGTCGCAGTGCGCAGCGTCCATTTCGAAGGGTTGATCTTAATCGACTTTTGTACGATGTTGGGCCTAATAATCGTTTTGGTCGCACCTGTATCCAACAGCAAGGTCCGAGGTTTTCCATCAACCAATCCATTTATAAACACGCTGTTAGATTTATGTTGTAACGAAGCAATTTGAGCGGTTTCTTCTGGGGCATGTTGGTTGCAGGTCGACTTTAACCCATTTTGTCGACCCGCTTTAGTTTTCCGAGGTCGGCGATTGTGACATCCCATTATTTTGTCTACAGCGGCTGCGCACGTGACCTAATTTCCCACAATTCCAACATCGTATCTCCTTCTTCTTGGACTCCAAAACCTCTTCCATAACGCGCCGAATCCTTCTTCGTCCTCCTCTTCTAATTTCCTAATACTGCTTTGACTCTCTCCTTTGTGTCTCTGTCATGCAGACCATCCAGGAAATGATCTATGGTAATTTGTTCAAGCATTTCCGCATTCTTGTCAAAATAAGCCAACCGGGCCAATCGAAATATATCCGCTTCAAATTCCTGCAACGATTCGTTTGGCTTCTGGCGGCGATTCCTCAATTGGGAGCGGTAGACGTGCTGCAGATGTGTCTGACCATATCTCATTTACATATGTTTAATTAAAGCGTCTAGATCATTTAGTTCTTCAGGAGATAATTTCTCTAAGACTTCAGCAGCATCTCCACGCAAAGAAAGAGTCAACGAAGTGGCTTTCTCACCAAGGGACCAGCCATTTGATTTTGCAGCAGCGTCGAATTGTCGAAGAAAGGTGTTCCATGATGACTTTCCATCAAACTGGGGTGGTTTCAGGCGGACTCCCGAGGCATGGGTTGATGGGCCGTGATTACTTTTTCGCTCTGATTTCCTGAAGTTGCAACTTTGTCTTCTATCTCCTTAATTTTCTTCCGGATATTTTCCTTCACGACTTCTAATTCAACTGTCACCTCTGTTAACTTCCATTCAAGTTTACTAGAATTTCTTTGAAAGTTTTGTTCCAATGCACTACAGTGTTCAAGAATTCTTTTTTCGATGTTACTCGAATTCTCAAAGAACTTCTTTTCGAGACTACTACAATTTTCTACCATTACCTTTTCTAGATTTTCGAACTTGCTAGACGTTTCAACCAACAGTGCATTGATGTCGCACTCTCCATCGAACAGGAATGTATCTTTTCCTTCCGCTTTCAACGCTTCTTGAAGCCTTTCCTGCAATGCTGGTTTCCGTCCAGAATAATCGCATTCTCTCTGCTCTAATTCCATCTTTAATTCTGATACTTTCAGATCCTTCAGCAACTTATTGGAAGCCATTTTTTTATTATTCAATTATTCACACCCCACACCTGACGCCAGTTGTAATATTCTTGGGTTCGAGAGGTGTGAATAATACACCGAACTTCGAGTATTTTTATTAGAACGAACGACTTCAATGTCGCACGAGAAAACTGACAATATCAACTCCACAAAACACCAGTAAAATAACTATGGTAATATATAGAAGCATTATAGATGAGATCAAGTCCGCTACAATACTATATAAGGAATATGACGTAAATAGAACAGGGCTCAGTAGTTCAGCGGTAGAGCAATGCCCCGGGAAGGCAGAAGGCCCCGGTTCGAATCCGGGCTGAGACCGTATCCTTTTAATTAATTTTAAAAATTACTTCTTTTGGATTCTATTTACGTCATATTCCTTATTATATATATATATATATATATATAGATGGAAAAACAGGTTTATCGACGGTAAGATATTAAAGGAGAAAGGTAATTTGTCGGGCAATTCCGTCACACGAAGAAGCAACCGTAGACACGTGTTTCGGACTATTAGTCCGAAGCACCAATTGAAGCACCAATTGGCGACATTGGGCACTCCCCTTATGGTCTCCATTTGAGTGTTTTTTCCATTGAGTGTCCATCTTACTCCTTGGCTATACCGTACTGATGAGGACTAATAGTCCGAAACACGTGTCTACGGTTGCTTCTTCGTGTGACGGAATTGCCCGACAAATTACCTATATATATATATAGATGGAAAAACAAGTTTATCGACGGTAAGATATTAAAGGGGAAAGGTAATTTGTCGGGCAATTCCGTCATACGAAGAAGCAACCGTAGACACGTGTTTCGGACTATTAGTCGTCATCAGTACGGTATAGACAAGGAGTAAGATGGACACTCAATGGAAAAACACTCAAATGGAGACCATAAGGGGGGTGCCCAATGTCGCCAATTTGGTGCTCAGTCACAACATTTTCACGATTCGAAGACAAGATGTGACGTCCGTTGCGCCGGAGGTGACGGACACCCCAGGCCCACCATAGCTCATGGAGGTATAGATGGAAAACAGGTTTATCGACGGTAAGATATTCGAGGATAATTTGTCGGGCAATTCCGTCATACGCAGAAGCAACCATAGACACGTGTTTCGGTCTATTAGTCCTCATCAGTACGGTATAGCCAAGGAGTAAGATGGACACTCAATGGAAAAAACACTCAAATGGAGACCATAAGGGGGGTGCCCAATGTCGCCAATTTGGTGCTTCAGTCACAACATCTTCACGATTCGAAGACAAGATGTGACGTCGCGCCGGAGGTGACGGACACCCCAGGCCCACCATAGCCCATGGAGGTATAGATGGAAAACAGGTTTATCGACGGTAAGATATTCAAGCAGAAAGGTAATTTATCGGGCAATTCCGTCATACGAAGAAGCAACCGTAGACACGTGTTTCGGATTATTAGTCGTCATCAGTACGGTATAGACAAGGAGTAAGATGGACACTCAATGGAAAAAAACACTCAAATGGAGACCATAAGGGGGGTGCCCAATGTCGCCAATTTGGTGCTCAGTCACAACATCTTCACGACTCGAAGACAAGATGTGACGTCCGTTGCGCCGGAGGTGACGGACACCCCAGGCCCACCATAGCTCATGGAGGTATAGATGGAAAACAGGTTTATCGACGGTAAGATATTCAAGGATAATTTGTCGGGCAATTCCGTCATACGCAGAAGCAACCATAGACACGTGTTTCGGTCTATTAGTCCTCATCAGTACGGTATAGCCAAGGAGTAAGGTGGACACTCAATGGGAAAAACACTCGAATGGAGACCATAAGGGGGGTGCCCAATGTCGCCAATTTGGTGCTTCAGTCACATCTTCACGATTCGAAGACAAGATGTGACGTCGCGCCGGAGGTGACGGGCACCCCAGGCCCACCATAGCCCATGGAGGTATAGATGGAAAACAGGTTTATCGACGGTAAGATATTCAAGGAGAAAGGTAATTTGTCTGGCAATTCCGTCATACGAAGAAGCAACCGTAGACACGTGTTTCGGACTATTAGTCCTCATCAGTACGGTATAGCCAAGGAGTAAGATGGACACACAATGGAAAAAACACTCAAATGGAGACCATAAGGGGGTTGCCCAATGTCGCCAATTTGGTGCTTCAGTCACAACATCTTCACGATTCGAAGACAAGATGTGACGTCGCGCCGGAGGTGACGGACACCCTAGGCCCACCATAGCCCATGGAGGTATAGATGGAAAACAGGTTTATCGACAATAAGATATTCAAGGAGAAAGGTAATTTGTCGGGCAATTCCGTCATACGAAGAAGCAACCGTAGACACGTGTTTCGGACTATTAGTCGTCATCAGTACGGTATAGCCAAGGAGTAAGATGGACACTCAATGGAAAAAACACTCAAATGGAGACCATAAAGGGGGTGCCCAATGTCGCCAATTTGGTGCTTCAGTCACAACATCTTCACGATTCGAAGACAAGATGTGACGTCGCGCCGGAGGTGACGGACACCCCAGGCCCACCATAGCCCATGGAGGTATAGACGGAAAACAGGTTTATCGATGGTAAGATATTCAAGCAGAAAGGTAATTTGTCGGGCAATTCCGTCATGCGAAGAAGCAACCGTAGACACGTGTTTCGGACTATTAGTCGTCATCAGTACGGTATAGCCAAGGAGTAAGATGGACACTCAATGGAAAGAACACTCAAATGGAGACCATAAGGGGGGTGCCCAATGTCGCCAATTTGGTGCTTCAGTCACAACATCTTCACGATTCGAAGACAAGATGTGACGTCGCGCCGGAGGTGACGGACACCCCAGGCCCACCATAGCCCATGGAGGTATAGATGGAAAACAGGTTTATCGACGGTAAGATATTCAAGGAGAAAGGTAATTTGTCGGGCAATTCCGTCATACGAAGAAGCAACCGTAGACACGTATATATATATATATATATATATATCTGTTGTTATATTTGGAGGGAATTTTATTGTTAATCAAAGACTTAGATAAAACATTAGAATTAGAAGATGAAGCAGTGACGTTATATTTACTTAAGGTATAATTAACTCTCTCGTTAACAGAAGTGTCGTGGAAGGGAACCGAGATGTAGGTGTTTTTCATCTTGATGTGGGGATATATTTTGTTGAGGATTTTCCGTTTTTTTACTCTAGAATAGTGAATTTGAATATCATTGGAGTTGTAACCGTTGTTCAGGCCTATTATGGTGATGGTTCTCATTTCCCTTTCTCGACACTCGGGGGCAAGGGGCACACTTAGCATTCTGTTGAAGAGGAAATTAAAAGCTGACGACTTTTTAGAGGGTGGGCGATGAGATGATTTCGGTACAATGATATTTGTGGCTGTGGGCTTTCGGTATGAGATGTTGTTACCTTCGAATGTAATGGAGAGATCTAGGAATTTGATATTTCTTTCCGATTCTCTCTCTATAGTGAATTTAAGCTTGGAGTAGTTGTTTATGAGATTATGGAATCTAATACGGTCCTCATAAGAGCCGTCCCAGATGCAAAGTATATCATCGACGTATCGCTTCCACAGTCTTATGTTACCGATGAGCGGTTCTTTGGATTGAGCGTATGGCTTTGTCTATTTTGTCGATTTTTATCAGGCTATACACAGTGGGTATTTGGGGATTAGGTTCAAGCAGTTGATATGTTTTTTTGTTTAGTTTTTCCACAGTATGAATGTTATTATTGACGGTTCTACGAAATAGGGTATTGTATTTAGTGAGTGGGTTCTTGTTGTGTTCTTTGATATTATCTTTGATATTATCTCTCTTTATTATAACTAGACCACCGTTTTTATCTGCCATAGTGACAATTGAGCCGTTCTGTCGAACCTTATCCCTAATATTCTCTATACTCTTTTTTGTTTTTTTAAATGATTGGCTATGGTCGCCAGTGCCCGTACCACTCTTGATAGATGTCTCCTTCTTATTGAGTATTGTCAAAATGTCCTTGGAAAGGTCTCTATATTGGGGTGTCGTATTAGTCCAGCTTCTATGTCAATGGCAAAAAGGGGGTCCGGACACTCCGTCTTGACGGAGTGTTCTTCATTGGTGAAGTCTATTTCTGTTAGGTTAGTGAAACGATTGGGAAATTGATGATCTGCTGTCATCGTTACCTCTTCGCTGTTCATGTTTGCTGTGTGTGGTGTCTTGTCTTCATTGTTCGCTCTCGGTGTAAAGTTCGAGGAAACATTATGGGGTTGATTCTCGATGTGGTCTATGTGCTGGCTCACCCCTATCTTTGGTTCTTGCCTTGTGCCTTGAGATGTTGGGTTTCAAGTGTTTTGTTATGGTGGCTCACTTCTTTCAAGCCGTGTGATAGTCGATATCGGTATTTGTGTCTCCATTTTTGGTGTCATTAGATTGTCCTCGTTGTTGGTTTTTCGTCTTGATCAGGTATGCCAGTTTTTTGTCTCTCCTTCGGTCATCCTCAATGTTACTGAAAAAAGTGCTCTCGTGTAGTTTCTCTATCAGGCTCTCGTACTCGATGACATGTAGGTGTTTCAGCAGATGACGGTAAAGAAATTTAAGTTTGGTTTCTATGTATGCGAGCTTTGAATGCTGATTGTTTATTTCTTTACGGAGGAGCTTCCTTTGGATGTTTCTTTGTTGTTGAGCAAATGTAGTTGGTAATTAATTTGATTTGGCAAAATTTTGGACAAACGTCATGCTTCTTGGCAGCGTTCAAGAATTCTATGTGTCGCTTCACCCTGTAACGCTGTTGCTCTCTTCCTTCTTCAACGGTTACAACTCCAATGAAATTCTAATTCACTATTCTAGAGTAAAAAAACGGAAAATCCTCAACAAAATATATCCCCACATTAAGATGAAAAACACCTACATCTCGGTTCCCTTCCACGACACTTCTGTTAACGAGAGAGTTAATTATACCTTAAGTAAATATAACGTCACTGCTTCATCTTCTAATTCTAACGTTTTATCTAAGTCTTTGATTAACAATAAAATTCCCTCCAAATATAATAACAGATCGGGTGTATACAAGATTGAATGTAGCAACTGTGATGGTATATATATATATATATATATATATATATATATATATATATAGGCATGACATCCCATGATGTCGAAATCCGGTTCAAAGAACATTTAAAAAACAAAATTACATCTGCCTTTAGTAAGCATCTCTTTGAGGAGGGACATAAAGCTGACAAAGATAACCTACCCATCCTACAGAGAGCCGCTAAATTACATAAACTTGAGTTGCTGGAGAGATATGAAATACTTAAACACATGAATCAGGGTCATAGATTGTTAAATGAATCACACAATTCCCCGAACCGCACCTCTTCAAGTTGCTTTAATTATTTGGAATCCATTTGGTTACATGTTTACATTTGAAATAATAACTATGCTGCCCTCTATGATTTCACTGCCCCAACTATCTTCACCGCGCATTAATTTTCTATGCCCACCGCCAGATGTCACCTTTCACCTCACACATAACCTTTTAATATCGGCCTACCGGCTAAGTGTTTCATCATACCAGCACAAGAATGGACGCTTCTCCTACACCATCTACGAAGAAACTATTCCACCGTTGGAACGCGCTCAACACCATTTACTTTTCCGATGCTTGAATTTTAAACGGTGAGTTCAGTTCTCTCGAGTCTTGCTCTTTTCTGTTTAGCAAATGATTTAGCCAGGGTACAACCACGATTTGATTATTGTAGTTGTATAAATGCACCACAGATGTACCTAATTAAAAAAACATGTCAGCCATTTCATGGTCTACATCGTCGATAAAGCGAAGTCATGCCCAGTGCCGTCACATATACTTTTCTTGCACCTGGATCACCAATATTATTGTTGTAGTCTCCTTTTTACACCTGATGATGATTCCACAGTAATTAAGGAATCGAAATCGATCGTGTTAAGATTATTGAAGTTTGACAATAAAGTGCTGTCTTTGACTCGTCGCTTTTTATTTTATTCATCTTTGTCAATGCTTTCCAACCAAACATAACCATGCCAATATTTTCATAGGAGTTACTACAGAATGACTTTTATGTAGTAAGTATAACGCGTCTTCTCTTAGTATTTTTGGGATAACTACACGATTGCCAAAATATAAACACGCATCTTCTATTGCCAAAGAATTACGCAATTTGTTGTATTTACTAGTTTCACTATTAATACTAACTGGTCATCCCTTTCTTAAAAATGTATTACTTCTGAGAGTAAATTGCCTTCCTTTGGTTCTTTAATTATTCGTTCTTGATTAAGTTCTATATCAGAGTTTGATTAACTTAAAGTACTTACTTCAAAAGAACTAATATCTGTAGCATATTACCAGATGTATTATTACCGGTGTATTATTACCAGAATTAAAAAAATACCTTAATGGTTGATGGTCAGTAAAAAAGGTAAATTTTTTTCCGTAGCAGGTAAGTGCTAGCCAAACAGTACCTATTTATATGAATTCGGTATAATTGAGAGCCGTACACTGTCGTAATCGCATTTAGGAGTTTGTTATCTTTTTCTCTCTTGAGTTTCATGTTTGCAGTGATTGTTGTATGATTGTTTTCCAGTAGATGTCTTGCAAATATTGTTGCTCCTTCTATTTATGCTTGCGTATTCTTTAAATCTAATGTCCAGTGATCTCAAGTTTGTTGCTGGTCTGAAGATGGGTGTTAAAACCCGAAATTAATAACCAAAGAATAAACGTAATCAAATAGCTTGCAGAAGAAATCTTGATTTATTTCTTAAATATTCATCAACAATGGCAAACTAATGGATGCATTCATTGAGAATATTTATAGTTAAATATTTTTGTGATGCTTTTTCTAACTCTACTTGCTGATAAGCACCCTTTAAATCTAATTTCCAATATACAGCAATATATACGAAGCAAAAATTATCTTCTTATTTTGTTAAAGGCTAGAGGGGGGTATTTTGAGGGTCAAATGAGGGTCAAGTAAGGGTCTTGGAGGGTTAAATGAGGGTCTCGGAGGGCCAAATGAAGGTTTTGGAGGGTCAAATGACGGTCTTGCGGTGTAAATGAGGGTCTTGGAGGGTCTATGAAGGTCTCGGAGGGTCACATGACGGTGTTGTACGGCCAAATGATGGTCTTGGAGGGTCACATAAGGGTCTCGGAGGAATTAATCCATATTTTGTTCTCAGTACGTGTACATTCCCGGTTACGTTTCAATCAGCTGACGGGATAATCTTACCTCAAATGACAAAATTTACATAATGCTCTGTCAACCTGCGCAGCAAAGCTGTAGATATAACGTCATCCAACTCTAGAACGTAGTCTCCAAACTCTAGAGTGAACAAGATGGCCGGTCCACATTTAAATTACACGCGATATAATTTTTGAGGTTGGGTTCGAAAGAAAAAATATGGCAGAAAATTGTCTTGTCTGAAGTTAGGCTGGTACGGGGAATGGTAGCACGGAAAAACTTGAATTTTGGTAGGACCGGAAAACTGGACCGGAAATGAAAAATTGCAACCGGAAGTGCCGACCGGAAATTAAATGGCGTCCGGAATACCACCCGCAAATCTGCACCGGAAATGGATAATTGCCACCGGAAAACTGGACCAAAAATGAAAAATTGCGGTGACCGGTAGTGCCGACCGGAAATATGTACCGGAATTCACAAATGGCCACCGGAAGTGCCGACGGCAAATACTGATACGAAATCTGGACCGGAAATGAAAAATTGCGGGTTATAGATTTGAATTTTATCATTTTGGCGCGAAAATTTGAATTTGTTTTTAAAATTAATGCAGTCAATTTGGATACACCTATATATGAGATAATTACGATATTTATGTACAAGGATGATCCACATTTTTGAAATTTTAAGTTGTTTTATGCAGGTGTCTTTTTAATTTGTTCATTTATATCCATACGAAAAATGTGTAGAAAGATTCAACGCAATAGCCATTGTCATAGTTTTAAAATTTTTATAATTTTAACGTCAGCGTCGAAACTAATGATCAGAAATTTAATTTGATATAAAAATGTGTATTTTGATAAAATAATATCGACGTATTTTTCTAGGAACATTCAAACTAATAAATATACTTAACACACATTGTACACCGAGTGAATCTTCAAAGTGGTTTCTTAATAAATTTGGAAACGCCAATTAGAATCAAAGTCATAAAATGTAAAAATATACTTTTAACTCACATGAGTAGTCACGAACTGTAAGCCTGCTTTTTAAAATGGGACTGAAAAAAAAAAAATAAAACAAGAAAGTGGTTTCTAAATATGTAGTTCACTATTCAGCAGGCTCGAATCAAAATCCCGGGATTCTTTTTAGTTAAAATTTCCAGAATTAGAATCTATTCATACTTCAATAAATAGATACTTCCATGTATAGTGTTTTTATGAACTAGCGCTAATTAGACCTGCTATTTATATGCTTCTGCCGCTAATTTTTACTTTCACAGTGTTATAATTTGTTAATCTATAATTGTATGTATTGTAGAATTTATTGTTCAGTTTAGTTAAAATTTTTCGGGGTCTTTAACTAAACGGATTGCCTATCACATTCCTAAAACATTTCATGTATGTTGGTTTAGTCTGTCATTACGAAATCCGTAGCAACGGAAATGCTATTGCTGGCATTTTTTGTATTCAGAGCAAAAACTCACGTCACTCCATCGTATTTTTTTGTCGTTCGTTCTTGGGCAGCCGATTCGGTGAATTTGCAGTGGAAAACGTTGAATCTGGAGGGTAATGTATGTGTGACAGTTAAATTCGGAATTCCGCATTTCATCTCTCAGATGATTTATGACACATCACGTAAGCTACGCACCGCCACAAATATTTAACACGATCCGTCACAAATAATTTCGGTGCACAGCATATGAAATAACAATAGACGGACGGCAACGACGGAAACATCAACGCAAAAAAGATAAACGAAGCACACGCCAGCGGTATGGAATAAGAAGGGCGCAAAATGCCCTAAAGTGTGCCAGCATAAGTCCAGATTTGCATACTGCCATTATCTTTTTTTCCACGCGTCACCGCGGCGTGTTGTCTCTCAAAATGGATGGTGCGAGCCGAGCTTTCAAAACAGCTCAGCGCTCTACCCGCCAATCTAAAATCGCCAAATGTTCTTCAGTTTCAATTTTAATTAGATAGTTTGGGATTTACTACTGAAATTGTTTACTTAGTGTACTATTTCAATTGGATCATAACTTAAGTGAATTTAAAACAACTGCTTTGGAGAAAGGCAATTCATAGGATTCTTGCGTTATTGAGAGGATGCTTACTTCATTATGACAACACCAACATATTAATTTATTCGTCAATTCATCGTATATGATCTTTCTGATCGTTCGACTTCTGGTGTCTCATTTTTGGAAAGTTTTGATTAGAATACTACACACAAAGAAACGTTGTCTCAATTCAAAGCAACCTTTGTTAATCCAAAATAACGGTTGTTTTATATATTCGCAAGAATATATATCGTTGATTAAAGAAAACCGTTGATTTGACCGGTTATTTTCCTTTAAGAATGTACAATTTCAAATGGATATAATACTTTTTTGATTTGTAAATTTGTTCTTTTAAATTAAAAGGTTGGGTACTTAGATTAATCAGCTCACATTGTTAGATTAAACCTACTTCTTTTAAATATGAACCATATTATTATGAAAACAATAATATTTTACTTGGAATGCTATTAAGACATCCAAAGAAGAATATTATTATTTGCAAACTGGAGAATGTACCCGGTGTCCCTTCTTGGTCCCTTTTCCATCAATACTAGAGCTGTTGGACATTTATAGGTCAGGTGCATTGACGGTATAATGGCACAATCACTGATGCTGCATCGATATATATTCTGTTATATACCCTCTAGGAGCCCTCTCTTCCGAGGAGAAATTAAATCTCCATCTATCGACCCCGTTTACATTATTTTCAAACAACAACTATCTTAAATCAAAACAATCGTTTCTTAAAGCTAACATTTGCTGTTTTATATTAAAGAAATATTCTCATTACAAGAATGTGTTGTTTTAAAACAAACAAATTATTTTAAAATGTCATTTTCTTAACATTAGACAACCATTTCTCTTTGTGTATATAAGTACGGAGGCTGTCACGGCTTGAAACATGGGGACAATAAACTGCTATCGGATCATGCCGTGTATTAAGATTCGTAAATACTGATGTTTCACGAACCATATTACTCGATCCATCAGAGTAAACTTTTTCACAACTGTGTTTTAAACAAAAAAACAAAATATAGAACTAAACGTGATTTTCAATGAAACCCAAATTAAAAGAGCTGGCAAAATAAAATATATAGGACTAATAATAAAAGACAATTTGACATGGAATGCACACATACAAAAACGAATCACCACCAACGCAAGGACAATAGCCGCAATGCACAAAGTAAGACCCATAATTCCTCACTTTCTTAAGAAATCACTATACCACTGCGTATTCACATCCAACATAAACTACATGATAGCAATTTGAAGTAACACAACGAAATTGATGATAAGCAAGTTACAGAGACAGCAAAATAAAATTGTATAAACTCTTTATGGTCTTGACCGAAGAACACCATCATCTGATGTGTATAAACAGATTGGCGAATTAACCATTCCTCAATTAATATTACAAACTAAAATTCTACTAGTACAAAAAATAAACAATAACTTAATAAAAACTAAAATAAAGTTTAGAAAATCCGAAGAAGTCCATAAATATGGAACGAGAAATAGACAACATCTTAGAGCAGATTTATCCAGAACGATACGATGTGCTCCATCCATTCCATCGGAGGTACTACACAGATACAATGCATTACCCACAGACATAAGACGACTCAAATACATAACTTTTAAACTCGTGCAGTCCCTTCTAAAAGTGAACAAAATGTAACAAACAGATAACAGTTAACTGACGAACAAGACCACTGCACCCTCAATACCATCAGCCCGAGATAGGACCAGCATCCCAATCCCGATGCGAAGAATATGAGGGAGAAGAAAACATGGACACGTATAATGACATGTATATTATTCAATGACGTGTATTTATATATTAGACCTTTTCTCATTAAAAAAAAAGAAAAAAAAAGACCGCTGCCATATGTTTTTCTACCTTACCGCGTTTCCTGGCCCTACTAATATCAGGATGTTTGTAAATTTCGATGGCTTCTCTAAGGCGATAGTTTCTCTAAGGAGCCTTCGTTGCCAAGATCTTCACGTCATCGAAATTCATTGTGTGTCCCGGCTCATGGCACTGTTGAGCACAGCGGACTGTTGAATCATACCTAGCCGGGTGTCTCTACTATGCTCCTTGATTCGACATTCGATACTTCTTCCTGTCTGTCCTACATAGCATGTTCCGCACTCACATGTTATCTTGTATACTCTTCGTTCTTCAGGAGTAGTGTGATATCCTTTGGGTTATGCAAAAGATCTTTTACCTTAGCTGGTGCTCTGAACCTTACCGCAATACAAGATTTCTTTCTATATATATATAGAAATTATAATGACTGTACTTTATTAAAATAGTAGAACCATCCTTTACAAATGAAAAAGAACTTTATATTGGGCCAGAAAAATAGAATATCCAAAATTGTCCATCCTTCTTTGCTCAACAAAAACCTCAAGAAATTTGGAACTATTTTAGAAGAAAATTCATATCCTCGTGTTCTGATTAGTAAACTACTTTACAGCAGTCGTGTACGTACATCAAATTTGAACATTGATTTGCACACTCGCACAGAATTTAAACGAAATCGTA
Source organism: Melinopterus prodromus (assembly GCA_964023965.1). Taxonomy (NCBI): domain Eukaryota; kingdom Metazoa; phylum Arthropoda; class Insecta; order Coleoptera; family Scarabaeidae; genus Melinopterus; species Melinopterus prodromus. Next base: position 47,854,657 of record OZ030391.1, on the reverse strand, counting down.
ATATGGAGACAAAATTCAAAGTATTACCTTATTTTATTTTTTTTATTTTTATTAATTAATCCACATTCTTACAAATTAATAATACATATAAAACATCATTATAAATAGTTCTGCCTCCCTCCCCACAAGAAATCAAAATAATATAACAATATACAATAATAAAGATAAGAAACAAAACAGAAATGTAAGGTAACATTGCAAAGCAAGTCAGCTGGTGGGTGGTAGGTGAACTATTTGCCACGAAACCCGTACAGGGTTTGTATGTGGCGGCAATCAGCTACTTACAGAATAAAAAGAGGAACTATTTTCCAAAACTACAAAAAAGAAGAAAAAAAAATGAAAATAACAAAACCATACCAACTCGCGCCAGGCACAATGTGGTGGGCAAAAAAAGGCACGTCAGCATTTGTCAGATTCTGCTATTCAATACTCTCAAAAATTAAATCCAAGTTTCCAGTTGAGCGCAGCCACATCTTAATAACTTTCTTTTTATTTCTGGTATTCACTGTCAAGTTGTTGCTGCTTACAAAACCGTTGATACTGTTAAAAACTTTTGGCATATAATGCTTTTGGGCAATTGACGTGCGCACTCTGTTCAAGTTAACGTTACCCATGACGTTGTTGCGAGTAGCATAACCGTGATCAAAACCCCGAAAACAATCCTTATTTTTAAAAATAAACTTTGCAATTTCAGATGCGTACAACTGTCTCAAAGTCAACAACCCCGACTCCTCAAAAAGGGCAGTCGTTGGGTATCTGAGTGGTTTATGTAACATCGCCTTTATTATACGCTTTTGAACCGTTACTAATTTTTCAAGGTAGATGTTAGCCGCCCCTCCCCAGCCCAACAGTCCATACGTAAGAACTGATTGCACCAGTGAGCAGTAAAATGTTCTCAGTGCCCGCACAGAAGCAACAAAGCTTAGTCTCCTGAACACGTACACCATACGACGAAGCCGATTAACCACCAAACCCAAATGATGCTTCCATCTCAGGTGCTCATCTATAATAATACCAAGATATTTAATTGAGGTCTGTCGCAAAATGGAACTACACTGGCACCCCACTCCAGGACAGTTAAATTCATGCACTACTAAACTGTTAAAATCATCTCCCTGAGACTGACGGATCTTAAAGGCAACTTAAGCAACTTAAGCTTGCTGGACTTACTCCTAACCTTATGAATATTTTTAAAGATCAAAATTTGTTTTTTGCACGTTGTACAATGAAGAGTCTAGGAACATTTTTCTCAAAATAATGGATGATATTCCATTGGTTTTGCGCTCAGATGTTATTTACAAAATTAAATGTGTAGATTGTTATCAAGAATATATTGGACAGACGTCTCAACAACTTAAGAAACGTATTGCACAACATAAAAGTGATACAAGATTGAAGCGTGAAGCTTGTGCATTAGCTTCACATGTTAGCCGTCTTGGACATAATATGGACTATCAAAATTTGGCTGTAAAGTGACGTAAATTTCTTTCGGAGAAGTTTTCTTGAAATGTTTCATATTAATAATTCTGTATCGCCAATGAATTCGAAAACTGACATCAAAAATTTAAGTACCATTTATACTAACTACCGCAGCCGCCGCAAACTTCCATCGTCAATAACTTTTAATAGATGCATCGTACGAAAAAAATGTTCAGACAAAAGATTGTTCTTATTTAGCGGAAAAACATAATTTGATAAAAAATGTGGGTATTCCCATTTAAAAAAGTGAAGTTAGCCTCAGTTTCACCGATTGCAGCGCCATCTGCAATGAAACTGATACCGTCAGCTTATTTCCCCCTTTGAGTCCTACAAGTTTATTCAAGATACTTTTGTCGTACCATGCATATTTCAGGAGATATTTAGGAGTCTCAAGTTAAAACGACCACCCGGTATATATATATATATATATATATATATAGTGAACTTTACTTTAGCTTTGTAGATGATATTAAAAACACAAACAACTCTATTTTTTCTTTATTTTATATATATATATATATATTATATATATATATATATATGATCTAATGTTCGCTTGCGCATTATTCTAAATATATAAAACTATTGCTACATACCTGAAAATGAAGCCTCCATCACGTTATTTACAAATTTTATGCCACGCATTATGGAATTGCCACTGTTAACTAACCGTCCTCTACAGGGATACACGCCAAGTTACTGCATTCCATAACGGCTACAACTGAAGTGTATACTATAGCAGTGGGGAATTTAAGAAAACAAATGTTGATGAAACCTGGTGCCCTTGAATGCTTACTATGTAAATATTATGATGCAGACAATAAACATCGCACTTGATTTTTCGATTTAATGCCAGCGTTTTGGTTATCTCGCCCCAGCGTGCGACGTGAAGGTGTTGGCAAGGGTGAGTAATTATAATCGAAGGCTTATAAGAAAAGCCATCAAAATTTACAAATAATCTAACAAGATCAATCGTTACGACGGCACTGTCAGTAGGGTCTTGTAATCGATCCTAACGCGGTTAGGTGGAAAAACACATGGGAGCGGTAGCTCCAGATGTGCGCCGTGATGTGTAAAATATATATGGGAGATTCCTTAGTAGGTCTTCAGTATTCAGTCAGCTCTGAGCAGCATGGGTTGCAAAACATCAGCATTTACGAATTTTGACACATGGCGTAAGCCGAAAGCAATTTATTTTCTAATTTCAATCCTTCCTTGAACAATGTATTGTGTGTTGGCAAAAGTCAAACTGGCATTTAAGTCTTTCTAATATTAATTCTAAACATCTTTTTTCCATTAACACATCGTATACATCAAAATTAAGGTAATTTAATTTAAGTTATTTTCAACCTTTTGGCAACACACGGTATAGGCAACGTCAAAAGTGCCAATAATTTCGTATTTAATGCCGTCTAATAGTTCATTGTTTGTAAAATAATAGTTTTGCATAGTTCGGAAAATAAAAGCACTTTACTCTTCTGCAGTTTCATTTTTTTGGCAACACCCGGTATATGCAATGGAGAAGATAACTATAATTTCGTATTAGTGACCTCTAATATGTCTAACTACTTTTTTGAATAACATTTTTACATAGCTTTGGACATAATGGTACTTTTCTCTAAAGCACTGTTTTATATAAGATTATTTTGCCTACTTATTTTTGTTCATATCACCACACATGTACTCACTGAGTCTAAGAGAAATTAAGCATATATTTTTATATCCAATAAGTAAATATGTCTGTAATTATTATAGTACAAAAGCGCATGGTATGCCTTAAGGTTAGACTTTAATTGAAATTAGCGACAAGGCAGATGATTAATTGCTAGAAAGATATTTTGAACAAGTTTTGGTTGTTTCCCAAGAAAATGTTGAACAACTGGCGAAAAATGCCGCATAATTTAGTTGCCGCATACCGGGTGCCCCGATGGTGGAGCCCGAAATTGCTGTTGTATGTCGTTAGTAAATGTAATGATTTATTACAGCTTACGGGGAAAGGGACTAAATGCAATTAAGGTACGAATTTGCAAGGCACTCGTCGACTGGATAATATGAGAGTTATTTGTGTGAAGATTATTAATTCATTTTCACGAATTTGCATCCATGTCCCCAAAGTTAGAATAAGGAAATTCAAGGGGGCTTGAGTAACTTTAGGTAAATGGTTAATAATATTATTTTCGTATTTACCTCCTACTTAATTAACACCGACTTATGATTTACACAATACGATGCATTCTTTTTACTTTATCATACGTGGTATGACAAAGTACTGTAATCGTGCCGAAAAAAAAGTATTTAACGGAAATATGTCCTTTTGGGTCTCCTGAACATTTCTGACCAAGATACAATAAATGTACGCATGCGTGCGTGCGTGCATGCGTACGTGCGTGCGTGCGTGCGTGCGTGCGTGCGTGCGTGTTCATGCGCGTGCGCGTGCGTGTGCGTGTGCGTAAATAGAGCACAGTCATTATAATTTCTACGTACCTTAAACATACCTGGATTTTATTTGTTAAGTGAGGTAAAATCATGCAAGACCCCTATTGTGTAAATTATACTCATTTAGTGAGTCGTGTCGGTAAGTCACTGTCCTGTTAGTTGAGCCGATGTTAGTTTTTTCTGTATATTGGTTATCCTCGTTGTTCATTTGCGTGCTCTTTAGATATCCCATAAACATGCGATTACCTCCTAACTCGTTGTGTTCGTTGAGCATGTTATCGCGATTAGTTTATGTTCTTCCATTTGCATCTCTTTTGAGAGATGTGTTCTATTTTAGAGGTTAGAAGAGAGATAAACACAGCCACAGAGCTACCGACAACAAAAGAAACCTTGCGGACCCCAGAAAAAAAGCTGCGAAAAAAACGATGTGATATGTACATATGCAGATAAAAATTCAGGGTTAATACTAATAGACAGAAATGTGTATAAAACAAAACCGTTGGAATTTTTTAGGTATAACAATATTGTCAAATGAGCAAAGCATCCTTTGCCAAATTTTGTGTCAGTTAAACAAGTTGTTAAAGCCTTGCATATAACATTAGAGAAGCTTGATTATAACTATCATAAATTTATAGGCATGAATGCACTCTGTCCGATTTTGTACTGTCTTATTAAACTACATGAACCCGATAGGAGCATAAGACCTAGTCTTCAACGTAGGCACTTCAGTTGAAGCAGCTGCTAAATTTGTACATCACCTACTGCGAAATATCCTTAAATTCAAACTCACATTCGCCCTTGATAACTCACAGCAACTGATTTAACATACACAGAATATCACAACTAATGAAAAAACCGCCTAACATCATTTGATATCAGTAATCTTTACACAAACGTGCCTGTTAAGGAGAAGTTTGTTTTAATTTTCGCTAACAAACATTTTCTTATGACCGACGCGACGGCTTAGCCACGAGGTCTTCTCGTTGGGGAATATTTGCCGATATTTCTTTTGATGAAAGAGAGGGATAAATAAGATCGAGGAATTGCGACAAATACTACATCGGCCAGATAGACAGAAGCACGTTGACATGACTCAGAGCCATTAACAGTACAAATGTAAGATCAGCAATGGGCCAGCATTTAAAAGACAGCGAAGGCACCACCGACCTAGAACACCTCACTCTACTACACAATTTAAACAAATCTAACAATAAATAATTTGTTAGAAGAGATTCAAATAGAACAGCATAAACTGATGGACCCCGATAACGTCCTCAACGAACACCACCAATTAGGAGAGCATCGCATGTTCAGGAGATATTTAAAAAGACCGCCAATGAATTGCGAAGACACCTAATTCTTTTTTAAGTTACAGTAAAAGCAATAACTTCGTAAATGTACATACACGTACTAGTAAGTGCATACATTTACTGATTTGTATAGTAGAAGTATTCAAAACCAATAAAATGTACACTTTTAGTAGTAGATGCATAGATTTTCTAACCAACTTTCGTAGGAGTATGGACAAATAAAATACGCGGTAATCTAAATGTATACGTTTACTGGTAGAAGTGCACAACAAAATTACATCGAATTCTATTGGCTCCCGCTGTGGTCGACATAACCTAATATAATTCTTACCAGAACTATTATGATCGAAAAGAGGCGCAATACGAAGCAAACTATTGAAATAAATATGTTGAACAACATTCTTAAAAGTATAGTCGAGTTCTTATGCAGTGCAGGTATGTCCTGAGTAATTAATTGCAATACAAACACTCCAGCTCAAGAGTTGTCCCCAGAACAACCAGTGAACATAATGTTTTGCAAAATACCAAAGCAGAATGATAATGTATAATGAAATCTTTATGTAATTCAAAGTACCCATCATGTTGTACTGTTAATCATGTAATGTAATAAATAAACTCATGGACATGAAAATCCGGACATGTACAGGTTTTTGTGCAGCCCATGAATGAATTGCCACATGCTATTATAATTTTGAACGATTACCCCTTATTATACACTTATACTGGGAGAAACAGATTCACGTTATATCAGTCACAAATGAATGGATAATAGACTAAATTTGTTTATAATAATTCGTTGTTCCTACAGGATCAATTGTTTATGATACAGGACAACTGGCAATTTCACAAATTGTTTAAACATCTGATAAGAGAGGTAATAATTTTAACCACATTGCATTTATTGTAACACAAAAGTATTCGTCACATATTAATTTTTAGTTTTATTAAAAAAAAATCTGATGTGGCCAGGCACATGACTTTATCATACAATATATAAAATTAATAGTTTAGCTGCATGAGAATCTATTCTATTGAGATGAATCGTAGGTATTACTACCTAGACTATGTCATTAGAATAATAGTTATTTATGTCACAAATGCCGAAAGTACGGAATAGCGCGACGAGCGGTGATGCGGCGCGTCACCGAAGGCGGAGTGTCGCCGTCGCATGTGAGCGAGTCGCGCTATCTAGTTTTTGGCAGGAGCGACATCAACGTTTATTGTGTTGCTTTTTAAGAAATAAGTAATTTAAAAAAATAAATAAATGATTTCTGTATAGTAAATGCTAGGTTGGTACCACTTTGACGAAACGTCAAGTTTAAAGGTGCGTTCCGATTGGTAGGTAATGGTAGCTCATGGCGGTGGTAGAATACGAAATTATAGTATTTCTTACATATCGTGATAATGACACATATTAGTTTGCATGTACATAAGCATGAGTCACTAACAATTTTCTATTGGAAATACTATAACGGCGTCTGCTACCACTGCCATTATCATTAATGAAAACGCACCTTAAAAAAGGTAATTCAAATTCTGACAGATTTATATTTGTTCATGACACATCCCTACCAACATACTAAAATAAAACTACACTCATCGCTATACTTTATTTATAATTTTCTCAATTTATCGTTTTTAGAATTAGATATAAAGACGGGTTGATATTTCTTATCAACAAACAATCAAATTGGTGATCTTATTTTATTTGAAATTTGTATTTTATAATTTGCCGCACTACAGCGGCAACGTTCCATAGTGGTTCTCCAACCTCTGATGAGATCAGCTGTTTTCGAATGTGACAACACAAAAAAATATTTGGCAAAATCCTGGCTACTATGTAATTTCATATCAATGCAGATGCGACCGATCTCGATCAAACAGAATTTGCTCTTACAGCTAAACTATTAATTTTACCAAAAAATGTCATAGGCATAAATTATTCAAAATTTCCTCTACTTTAATTTATTATCTAACTATTTTGACGAAATTACAGAAATGGCGGCTCATTTGCAAAATCCTTGAAAAAGGCTTAGAATAAACTACTTGTTCCTTTGTACCCTTTTGAACCAAAAGCTTTTCAGCTCGAAGTTAGGTCATGAACTTTCGTCCCGACACCTTTAGTAGTTTCTCCGGAATCGTCGCCACAAAAATCGTTTACACACACACGCACGCACACACACACACACACACTCACACAGAGACATTTTTTTGTACTTTGGTCAAAAATGTTCAGGGGACCCAAAAAGACCTATTTCCGCTAAAATCTGATTTTTTTTTTCGGCATGATTACAATACTTTAGCATACTGCGTATGGTAAAGTAAAAATGCCTATCAACATATCTTTTATAACTTTTCTTATGCTTTCATTGCCTAATTAATACAGTGCTAATTAATCCAGAGTAACAAATTCAAAACTATCAAAACTACCAAATGAAACGAAATAGCTATGTCAAACAGTCTTAATTAAAATCCTTTTGTCATCCGGCTTTTATCAGTTCATTTACATAGTGTTCTCACAATGAGTTAATTACAATAGTATGGACAAATATTTATTTCAAAAATAAATTGATTAAGCATGCATGAGTGGAAACTAAAATGTACATAATGTTAGCTTAAAAAGATCAAGTAATGATGAGAATATCGTAATATATTCTTCAACAAGTTTCTCTATTTGTAATAGTTAGTACATTTAGTTGATACTTTTACTACTCAGTGGTAGTATTTGTATACATCAGCTAGTATGTGTATACATCTACTAGGAATAGTATACGTTTTTATACAGAGTTGATACTTTTACTAAAATGGTCAGTAAATGTATACACTTACTAGTGAGTGTATATCTAGACTGTAGACTTCAGTAAGTGTATACATTAACTCCAGTTTACACATTTACTGTAACAAATAACCTGTGGCGTAACTAGGGTATGGCAGGCATGGCACGTGCCATGGGCGCTAACTAAAGAGGCGCAAAAGTGCGCCTAACGTATAAATACGAAACCGAAAATAAAAAAAAATATAGATACAAATATGTCTATTAAAATACTGCGTATGAAAAAGACGAAACAAACGTCCAAGGAATACCGAGCGCATTCGTCTATAAGTCTTTCTGTCTATAAGTGCGATTTTGTTCAAAGAGAAATCAGAAGTGGTATTTTGAAAACACAGTGCATCAAATACGTTGTGATACAAAACCTGCCTTCGCGAGGCTACAGAGGGTCCTTCAGTCAGATTTTAATACAAGAAAGTTTCTTGGTTTATTGAAACTAATTTTCTAATTTTGGCCCTCTCATAAAATACCACATACGATTTGCGGAGAGCCGTCATGGATCCACTTCATATTTTTCACAAAAAAAATACAGAACGAGTTTATTCACATCATAGCATCCACTGTTTGTAATAGTTTGCTAGAAATAATACGTAAAGCAAAGTACTACGGAGTAATGTTTAACTTGACTCCTGATCAAGCTCATCGTGAACAAAAATGTATCAGGTACTAACAAATATGACATACAATTTTAGAAAAAAACTGTTCAGATTAAAGAATCATTTCCCGCGGTTTTATACAAATAACTGATAAAGACGCTGCAAGGTTCAAGAAACGGTCCAAGAAATATTGAAGCAGTTAGAGAAAAACAAATGAATTTACAAGATTGCAGGTCACAGTGCTAGGCACAGTGCTATGGCTGGACACAAGCCATTGGTATTGACCGCGTTCCAAAGAGGTTGCAGGATCCTAAAATGAACTTACATAATGCATCTTTAGATTTAAGACCCAGTTACACCTCTCCTCAAAAACTTTTTCAAATAAAAACGTTATTTATTGTTCAAAGTTTATGAAAATTTCAGTGTAACTTCTTTGATAAATAACGCGTTGGGGTGGATGAAAAATAATTTTCTTGGAAAGATAAAAATTAATTCTACTCCTACATCTATGGATTTTTTCAAATATAAAACATCTAGCTCAATTCGTGATAAAAAAATTATTTTTAAGTACAATTTTAACCATAATAAACCGTAATTGCCAGAAACTACGTGCTTATTTGCCCATATTACTGCTGCCCGTTGTAGACAGCAGACATCAGGAGCTTTAAACACCGCCTATAACTGGTGACCACAGATTGACGTTGGTGGGGGACAGGCTGACCACTCCCAACAAAAACAAGAACGTCGAAACAAAATATTACGCGTCGGAATTGCGATGTTTTTGGAATGGAGCCTTAAAAGCTCTTCAAATTTATTTTTATGATGAAAGAGAAGTGTTAGTTAGTTAGTGAAAGAACGAATGATAGGAATACTCACTGAAAGAATGAATGCAAATATGCAATGAATCTGACATTGAATTTGAAAGACGTCAAAGAATGAAATAAATGGATGGCAAAACATCGAGAGATGCTAGTTTATCAGTTAAAGAAGATATGAATCTAGCGTCTATGCAATGAATTGAAAAATTCAATTGAATGAAGAGTTTTTGTTATGGGTGGGCTGTTTTAAAGCCAAAACAAGCTAGTTTAAAAACATTATGAAAAAGTTGGAGAAATCTTTTTTGTTTCCATCCACGTGAAAACAAATAATTAAAATGGTAGAAATTATATGAAGAAATTTTGGATTTTAGAATTTAGAGTTTCTATTTGAGATATTTGAGAGCCTTGATGGGCCAAAGTCGATTATGTGATCTTGCATAGAACGAAAAATGACTGAAGAAATTGACTTTCATAATACGCATAATTAAGCAATTTGCGTCAGCTAAAGCAAAACAGATAAATTTGTAATAAAGTGTTAATAGATTTAATTTGTGTTCTTTTTTTACCCAATTTTAAAGTACCATTTTAAAAATAACACGTAAGCAATATATCGTCGGAGGTGGGGGGGGGAGGGACGCAAATCGGTGTTTGCCATAGGCGCCATTTACTCAAGGTACGTCTCTGCAAATAACTGTAACAAGAAATCTAACATATCGACTCAAGTAACAGGACACTGACTTACCGACGCAACTTACTAATACGTATGATTTCACCGACCCGACCGCGACCCTGACATATACCACTACACACAATTTAACAAGAAAACGAGTATAGTAAATAAATTTTAGGTAACGAAATATTTTAGTAACTTCTCTCTTAGAATTTAGAGTACAGTTAGCCGTAATTATGTCCTGCCTCGCATGTCGTGCCTAGTTATGTACATGTATGTGAATTAATTTTCTGGCGATAAGAATTTGTAGGTTAGTAAGATTTTTAAAATGTAGCAATTGTATATTTTTGTTGTAAACTCTATAGTTCTGTTACAATTACAGCTACAATTATAAATTAATACCACAAGCCAGCGTTCTCCTTAATTCACCGCATGGTTGTTCAGCAAACGGGAAACGGTTTTTATACCAGAAAATTTGTCGTTGCGCCTTAATATTTCTCTGCAGCGTTTACTATGGTGTATATCCTGAGAAATCTGCGGTAACTTTATTCAGTATTCAGCAGGCTGTTTGTCTCAAACCTGTAATTGTAAATTCTGTAAATATAAATCCTGTATAGTAGTACGAATCCCGGAAAATAAAGCTGGCGACATTGCCCGGGGAAATAATCAAAAGATTCCGCAAATCTCATTTTGCCCTGGTGAAGTAAATACAGAAAAGGAAAAGGGTATTGCAATGAAGGTTTCAAGTGGCAATTAAAAATATAGAACCAGAACCCGAAGAATGTCTCCACCACTACAAAAGCATAAATTGCCTGGCCGGTCATACTTGCCTGGAAAGATCGAACTTAACCACGACGAATTATAAATAACGGAAGATCTTTCAGGCGACGACATTTTCATTTCTGGGGATCGTGCTAAAAAGTTCTGACGTGCGCGACTTTTGTGTTGAACGTTCGCCTATCTCTTCCATTTTATAAGCAGTCGAGCGTGCGGAATATAGGAAACTCGGATAATATCGCCCTCGATGTCGACAGGCTGCAGCGTCTTCCGAGTTGTACAGTGTAAAGACTCTAAAGTGTATAGTGTACGCCAGTTGCCAGTACACTCAGTTGCTGTGACTGTCACTTGAAATCGACTCCATCTCTACTAATATTTATTTTGTTTTGATCAACGGTTATATCGACACCGAGTTTTACAGTTTGGAGGTAAACAACTTGGGTATTTAATTACACCGAACATTATATCCCGGTCTATTTTTATGTAAATACATACAAACTAGCAATTTTCTTTGTTTATTTAATAATCTCGTACAAGGTCTAGGCATTCTTATTAATCCGACCAAAAAGGATTCTCTTTTCAGGGATCCTATTATACAGTGTGTTCATTTCAAAAGTATCCACCCTCAATAACTCTTGACCTGATGCGATTACTGCTCATCCACTTGGATCTCCAAAGATTCGGTTACTAATGGATCTATTACATTTTCTAACAGATCAAGGTACAATTCTCCATTCAAGTTCTCTTCAAAGAATATAGGACCAATGATTTCGTTCCCAAGAATACCAGCCCATACGTTATTTTTTGTGGAAACTGGGTATACTCTTCGCGGAACAGCTGCGGGTTTTCATTATCTCAGTACCTACAGCTATGCCTGTTAAGAAGCCCGTTAAGGAAAAAAGTGCACTCGTCGCTGAAACAGACATTAAAGATAAAATTAGGATTTCCAATGATTTCTTCGGATATTTGTTCGCAAAATTAAATTTTTCGATCGTATCATCTTCACCGAGTTGCTCATGAACTTTTTGTAGAATGAAATTTTGTAAGGTAAGAACTTGTTCTTTCTCAACACTTTAGCACGGTACGATCCATCTTCTGTGTAGTCTATCTTAAGACCCAATAGATCTATTTCATTTCTTGTATCATGGTTGAGTAGATAATTCTCAGCCCTTTCACACGGTAGGGTGAGCCATTTGAAATTTCAAAGCGGGTGGTGAGGGGATGAAACCTAAAATTCTCTAGGTACTATTTTTGAACGTCCCTCTCGATATCTAAATCGACGTGTTTCCACTCAAAGCAATAATTGCTCAAGAATTAAATCGTCAAGAATTATTAAGGCTGGAAACTTTTGAAATGAACAAACTGTATGTATTAACATAAAAAAATAACGGGATATAATGTTCGGTGTAATTAAATACCCAAGTTGTTAACTTCCAAACTGTAAAACTCGAGAACAGGTGTCAACATAACCGTTGATCAAAACAAAATATATATTAGTAGAGATGGAGCCGATTTCAAGGACAGTCACAGTTTACACTGTACAGCTCGGAAGACGCTGCTGCCTGTCGACATCGAGTGCGATATTATCCGAGTATCCTATATTCCGCACGCTCGACTGCTTTTAAAATGGAAGGGATACGTGAATGTTCAACACAAAAGTCGCGCACGTCAGAATTTTTTAGCACCACCCAGATGAAAATGTCGCCTGAAAGATCTTCCGCTATTTGGAGACATTCTTCGGGTTCTGGTTCTATATTTTTAATTGCCACTTGAAACCTTCATTGCAATACCCTTTTCCTTTTCTGTATTTACTTCACCAGGGCAAAATGAGATTTGCGGAATCTTTTGATTATTTCCCCGGGCAATGTCGCTAGCGTTATTTTCCGGGATTCGTACTACTATAAAGGATTTATATTTACAGAATTTACAATTGCAGGTTTGAGACAAACAGTCAGTGGAATACTGAATAAAGTTAATGCAGATTTCTCATGATATACACTATAGCAGGGATGCACAACTTGTTGAGACCAAGGGCCACATCGATTAATTTAGGCTTATTGATGGGTCGCAAAGAAAAATCATATTATTCATTTTTATTTTATATATATATATATATATATATATATATATATAGGTGTTTCAGAAATAACGGCTAACCTTCAAGGAGCATATGCCCAAGGCCGTAATAAGCATTTTGTCAAATAACGTATGGTCCAACTTAACGCATTCTTGAGAAAATTAATAAAGAAAGACGGAGTCCGTCCCTGTTCAGAGCAAGAAAACGGACTACATTCCGCCACAGTTATGTTGCAACTGGTGACAAATCAATCCCGCCGGCAACATATCGGCGTCCCCCACCACTCCGGCCTTTCTCGCTCAGAGCGACAATGACCTACATTCGTAGGTCACGTACAAGAGTGATCAACTGTTTATTGGTTTATTAACAATAAGAATCTTTTTTACTGTGGGATCTTAATGGGGTGTGTTTGTGTAGTGATTTGTGCAGTACCAGTCACGGATGGATGACAATTGTATGGCTAAAATGCGACATAACTTTGATCGGCTGTGAAACGCAATTGCTGTGTTCAATCGATTTTTGTTCGACAGATTTCGCTTTGCAATCACAATGTTTGTAAATCTGCATCACATCTCGCTTAGGTACGTACTAATCTCTCTGTTTCAATTGATAAATGTTCGTAAATGTTTGTTGTTTGCTGTGGTTGTTTTCAATGGTATTTCAGTCATGCGCGCACGGCTATGCACCAGGACAGGCCTTAGACGATTTCTTCAATACAATTTTGTTGGTACTTAAAAGTTTGAAATATACTATAGGTTATTTGATCAAAATTGCTTCTCTGTCCTTGGCGGATATGCTCCTTGAAGGTTAGCCGTTATTTCTGAAACACCCTGTATATCGAAAATCAAAACAAAATTCTCGCCTCTCAAACTACATTTTTGCATTATCGTCTCTGTTATGGTTAAGAGAACGGATAAGATCCACGGTAGCCGGTTGGAAATTATAAAGCAGGTAATTATATCCTTTCCCGCCGCAATATTCGCCTAAAATTGTCTCCGATTACTTTCACGCTGTTTGTGGGACTAGACGTGGGACTAGTTACTAGTTATACTAGTAACTAAGTAACTTTTACCGTATTTAGCAGAAACTTAAGCCTAGTTCGGACTACGCTAGTATTTTAGTCGAGTGGACAGTATTTTAGCAGGTAAAATACTCGCCACTGCCAAAAAACCGTTCGCACTTTGCTCGAGTACAGTTCACAAGTTAATGGTGTTTTGCAAGTGTTTATTCGCTCCAGCGACACGACATTTTTACGGCAACTAATGATCTCTACTAAAATGACAGGTTCAGACTTCTTCAGCCAGTGACCCAGTGAGCAGCGACGCGTGGTGGGAGGCGCTACTCGTCCGATCAAAATACTAAATTACTTACTAATCTACTCGACTAAATTTTTGGTGTTCAGACACGTTTAGTTACTAAATTACTCGCTACTAGACTAAACTACTAGCGTAGTCCGAACTAGGCTTTACAGATAATTTACGTTTTTGGCGATCTAGTAGTTCAGTATATCTATTACTCAGAAGTCAACGGGAACAAACAAAATAGAGTGCAGTTGGATAGTTGTATACCCACAAAACTTTGAAATGAAAATGATAATAGTAAATAACAATTTAACAGTCCACATCCAGTGGGACACACTGTATAGAAAATAAAATCACCTCAACGGATTTTAGTTTGCCGTATAGAAAGAAACTCGCCCGTCGTTAGTGTGTGTCGTGTGAATTCAAGCACATCCACAGGTTTAGAGTCCTCTGAGCGGGGAAATCTTAACCGTTTCCGGACCGATGGGGACACCGACCGGGTTGGGAGGCGAGACCGCCGGTCGGGAAACCGTTTTCCGTGATGTTATTACCATGCTGTTAACACTCTGCGAGCACATGTTATGGCTGCCGACGTTTTCGAAATTAAATTCTTTAATAGGACTGTCAAGTATACGTGTGCCTTTCCTTTTGAGGCTGCCGCGATTGCCCGACACGGCCGCTTACGACGTACACGACGCCTACATGAACGACCTCCGGAAACTGTCCGAAGCAACACATAATAGGTCATTTTCATTCATCTTGCATATGTCATGCCATTTTTAACGTTAGATTACATGTACGTTTGGTAAATAGAATAAATACGCAGTTATGTACTTCTATTAGTTGTAATAAACCAAATGGCTAATCGTTTTTAAGCACCAAACCATAAAAATCGGACATGAGCATTTAGTCAACTGTACTTTAGAAGTAGAGTTGTGTCTTGCTGGCTAGGTATAGTAGAAGTGTGAGAAAGTTTAACACCAGAATTACCTATCCCGTTAGTCATTCTTACATCATCTCGAGCAAGCCCGTCTACTAATGCATTAGCTGGATTAGCGCACATCCAACACCAACATCAGATTATGTGCCTTTTGAAAAATAGGTAAAACCATAAGGAAAACTATAGCCTAAACTCTAACCAGCATCGAATATATCTACTGGCAAATCCAACCAAGCTACAGTGGTCTGAACTCGCGAAACGTTGGCAAAAACGCTGAACATTGGTATATAGGGAATTTTGAGGTAGGTTATTACGAATCTAAACTCAAAACAAAACTGCCAAAAACAAAATGGCCGATCCAATATGGCGGAGGACTACATTCAAATAAGCGTTGATTTAATTGAAACGTGGCTGTTTGGGGTTTTTGAGGTAGCTGATTATGAATCTGAACTCGCAATTTCCGACAACAAAATGGCGTATCCAATACAGCGGCCGACTACATTAAAATATGTTTTGATTTGTTAATGCATGACCTTTTTTGGGGTTTTGAGGTCGCTGATTATAAATCTGATCTCAAAATTTTCGAAAAGAAAGTGGCGGATCCAATATGGGGAACGACGACTTTAAAATATGTTTCGATTTACTTCAAACCAGTGGACCTATAGACCGCCTATTGGGAAGATCATTGAATAGGTACATCGCAGGAATCGATAGACCGCATATACACTGGCTGTCTTAAAAAGGGCCTTTTTTTGTAAAATCAAACTTTTAAGTTGATATAAAGCTGTTTCTATGGAGTCATATATAGGTACAACCAATAAAAATTGGCTCAATTTAAAAAATGCTCTCCCGCAACTGAAAGAAAAAATATAATTTTTCGCAATAAATTGGAATTTTTTTAAGGTTACTTTTTCTTTTCAAGTTGCATAATTTTAACTATACATATGGTGTGAAACAAAAGTATATAAAATATAGTATTCTAATGCTTAAATGGCATAAAATGGCATAAAATATAGTAATTTTAACAAATTTAGCTTACTTTCATAATCAATGCAAACTACGACTACAAATCTAACAATTGCCTTTTTTAAGTGGCAAACATGAACTTAATAAAAATCTAAAAAAAATTTTCGACCCTTTGCGGAAGGCCCAGATTGCTTTCAATTGGGCAAAATTTGTTAGTGGTATACATGGGTCCGTAGAGACAACTTTTTATCAACTTATATAATGTAAATTGTCTGTGTCAAATTAAACACTTATTATTTTTTTGCATAACATCAAAAATTTTTTTGGAAAGGTTCGTTTCTAAACTCAAAATCACAGTAACCTATTGTTTTCGTTTGCACTTCTCCATCTCGTAATAGATATTAATAATTCGCATACATTTTTATGTAACTCGATGAATTAATCATGTCAAGGTGGCAAACTCAGGTAAAACAATCAAATGTGCACCGAATTCAAGATATCAAAGATAATAATATCTAAAAGCACAAGTTTCACACAATGTTTATAAGAATTTTATCGGTTATAATTACAACCAGCGGCCGATATTTATTACAAGTGAGAAGTACAAACAAAATAGAAGAAAACATATGTATATGCTAACTTGCTGCAATTTGAATAACATTTTTGAAAATTCTAGATTTTCTAATTTTTTTCTAAATAACAAATTTTGGTAATAATAATAGTATATTATAATACAAGTTTTATAAGACAATAATTGGCGCACGAGTTGTTTTGCCCAAATGGAGCGACTGCGCCAATGCGTCTTATAAAACGAGTGTTATATACTATTTTTTCTACTTTGCGACATTAATTTTACATAAATTTCGAAAATTGCGGTTGTCATCTTACAATCTAGAGTATTTTTTTTCTTCAGCAGTTGGTAGTTGTAGTAAAATTCACAAATACGATTGAGGCGAGCCAATAGCAATTGAGATGTCAGCCGTTGACGTCAATTTCATCAATCTTATGATCTATTGTTTTCATAACGACACCGAAAGCGGTTTCGTTATGAGTTTACAACGAACGCAAAGTAGAAAAAATTAAATATAAACGTCTATTCCAACACGTACAATACAGTTCATGTATGATACAATGCGTTGGACCAGATGTTTTATCACTGCTTTTTATTATTGCGTTGTGTATCGTAACATAAGTAAAATAAATAACATAAGGATTCAACACAAAAAAAATGCCGGAACGCTATCATTTTCTTATTTTCTGACACTGTATATTTTTTTCTACTAATTTATTTCTTATTTAAAAGCTCTTTTAGCAGCTTAATCGTATCGTCGACGTTCATGTTGTTCCATTATCTATGTGGAAATAACTCGATTATTTACAGTTCATAAAGTAACAGTTTTTTTAATTGGTTAATTTTACGTCTGTCTCTTTCCTCAACTTAGGCCAACCACTAGAAGGCAGGCTACACATACCCAGGCCTTTTGTTAAACTGAGGGCATTCCACACGGAAAACGGCATAAAACGTATTTGTTCCCGGCCTTAAATAATGGCACTCGATTTTTGCCTGGGCCATGAATCGAACCTGCGACGTCCAGCCTAGATAACAGCCGCTGTATCATATACGCTACCGACCCCCTTCCATAAGTAACAGTTTTTCTTATTCGTACAACGAACATATCGTAAAGGTAGAAGTCACTAACTAACCTTTTGTTATATTTTAGAGCAAACATGTGCATCGTGCACTGTAGAGCAGTGCTGTGGAGCTCCAAAATAAATAAAACGCGCAGCCATCGGTACCAGTCGTCTACTGTATTGAAACGCAAGAAACATACGATCCTTTAAAAGCAATACTACAGTACCTTGTAGGTCGTTGCAATTCTTCGTGGGTGGCATCAAATATGTGTGTTTTATGTGCGATTGGGACTCCAGATATAAAGACGACCAGTATTCAAAGCAAACCACACATAGACGTGCAAAGATTTGAGCAAACTCATGCCAACGCCATTCAAGATCATTTGGTACCAGAAGACAAAGTTGCATTGTCTTCACTTATGAAATATGTCCTAAACTGTGGCTAAGACGCAAGAAGTTTATTGGCTCAAAATTTCCTTCGACTAATCAAGACAAATTGGAACAAGGTACAAACCATTAAATATTATTTTTCCAACAACATACCGAGATATCACATTCAGTACATAAAAATATCACATTTTCAGGCATTGTGAATGCCCAAACCGTCCAAACCATTCGGAAATTGATGAAAATTGAGGCATTGGACAATGTCAGATGACATTGTCCTGTTTGTACCTGTTTTATATTTCGCTTAGAAAACGGAAATTAAAGAAAAAATACGAAATAGTTTAGTGATTCTAAAAATAAAACGACCGAGGAAGTTTTTGCAGAAATTTATTGCTGGAACAAGAACGAGTTTTACGATATTAAGAAGAAAAAGAGTCAGTGTCTTAGTGACACATTGCAAATAGTCGAAAAGCTTGCCAACATCATGCCAGATTCAGGAAGTAATAAAAGAAAATGCAAGCTAATATAGCCAAACCTTGCGGGGGATTTGTTAGTTAGGCTTCATTTCGTATTGAAACAATTTGCGATAGAGGCAATGACGCGAAAATTGTGTAATATGCAATTGTGTAATCGCATATTGTGCAAATTATGAACAAGTTAGGCCTGTGCGCACAGTCATTAAATTTTAGCCGCTACTGAGATGCATAGGCAATCTGATTGCTAATACCGTTTAAATCACGCAGTTGCCGGTACCACCGAAAGTGATTTTCTTGGGAGTTGGTCCAATCATTAGGGCGATTAATAGTTGTTTATACCAATTAACGTGACGTTTGTAATTTTGGTAATTTATTTTTACAGCGACCTGTTTGGTCACGTTTGCCATGTCAACCCATTCATTTGAACCTTGGGAGTAATGCCGAAGTCGCACAGTCATTTTTAAAAACCGCGATGGTATGAATTCCACCTACCGAACCCGTATATCAAGTTTTGAAGGGGTTGATTTATTACGGGTAGCCCTTTGGCTTCCCTTAAAATAGGCATATGTGAAACTTCACTCGCTGCCTGAAGGACTTGCGGACTGTATAAAGTCATGTAAGCCCCGACTCTTTATTTTACCCATCTTTCACCAGCGTTCAGTAATTTCTTCATTTTGCAATTACGAACTCACAAAGACAATATGAACAGAAAATACCAATCTGCCACTTATGGGTCGATTCTGTGTTTTCACTCTTAAGATTCTATAACGTTATAGATCTATAGCGTATAGCGTATAGGTTTCGATAAGAAACCTTTGTAGAACTCTATAACTTTCCAATAGCTGTCTTATAGAAAATACTCACCGGATCAGCTGATTGTATTTAGTAAAGCGTCGCGTCGCCCTGTTTGAGTTCAGCGGTTAAGAAGTTTAGGCTGTGTTATTAGTGCGATAAAATAGATGACCCGGGTACGCTGCAATACCTTGTAACAATAATATAATTTTTAAATTATATTGGTAATAATGTTGGATGTCATATTCATATTTCACAGTTTTGAGGTTAGAAGTCTAGCAATGAGCAGGATATATACAAGTATTCAATCGTTAAAACTGATTGAACTGTCAAAGTACAAGGTACGGTTTCACTTGGCTTCAGTGGGAATTATATGCTATCGAGACAGGGCAGTTTGCGATACAAAAAGCAATCAAACCATTTGTTTGAAGATGGTATGATATTTTTACATGTTATTGTAAATCAATATTTCTCATTGTGAATTGATTGTAGGTAGGGGAATGAATCAATCATAATAGTTGAACCTGACGACTCCTGTTTATGATGTGATCTAGGGTTGAAACTTACGCCAATTGCGTACAGACCAACGTTAATAATATCAAGGGGCGATGCAAGTTTCTGAACACTTGATCATCTATTGAATCGTTGAGATTTAATATGAAGAAGATTCTCTACGCAGAATAATGTGATCTGTGCTTCGGGGCTAGATAACGAGCACAAGTCACAAGTTTCTCGAGATTTTATTTACGGTACTACCATTTTGCTCAGTAACTTCAAGTATAGTACACTTGCAAGCCCCTACGTTCCCTTTGATATGAATGAGTTTTCTTCTGCTCTACACGCATGTCTATGAGAGGGGCTATGGACTGATTAGAAGTACCCGCACAATTTTTTGGAGGAGATCCAATTAACAGTAGACTACATACTTAATAACGGGTCATTATAAATGTTTGTACTCGAGGTAGGCCATGCCCATGTTAATACATTTCTGCCGCTTAGTACAAATAAATATCAAACTTGTATTAGGTTATGCAACCAATTTAACAGTTGCGCATAGAACAATTGTATCGTAGTAGTATTCAGTTCATATGAAGCGGCAAACACAAATTTTTACATTGGGTGTCACCGCCTTCTTTGACTACAATCATTTATAATGACGTATTTTAGATGTATAGGGGTAAACAGCAAATACCTAGTTTCTTGGAATATAAAAGATTGAACTTGTTTAATCACTTATCACATATATCATATATCATATATCATATATCATATATCATATATCATATATCATATATCATATATCATATATCATATATCATATATCATATATCATGTATCATGTATCATATATCATGTATCATATATCACTTTTAACATTATCCTTCCGATTCGTTTGAAACGCAATGATGACGTATAGGGGTCTCTCTAGGCCAGGGATGGGGAAATAGATTTAGAGAAGGGCCATATGAAACAATTAAAATATTCAGCGGGCCAGAAATACTCAATAATGAATACCGTATTACATTGGTTTAAGCGCGTGGAATTTAGAGTAGAATAGTAGATAACGTAACTTCATATAAAATATTATTTTCATTTATTCTTTGTACGTAATAACTGTGAATGGTATGAATCAGACTTGCACATGTTACTTACAATATTATATTAATAACACACTTGTTCATGTTTATAAACTATATGTTTTATTTAATATCAGCAACCTAACTGACTCTTCTTAACAATAATATCTTATGCTGCAAAACAGTTAATATTTAGATTGTTAAACATAGATTTATTTATTAATTTATTGTTTGGATGCACTAGCTCCGTTTGAGAAATGAAATTTTGACTGTTTTTTAACCATCTCGTTGAAATTTGGATCTAAATTACTAGAAGAAATGCGCAAGACGCATTCCAGAGATTCATTGTTGAAAAGACCTGTTTGCAGATGTATGAAGAAATCGAAATAAACATCGAGACAATTTTTGAGCGTGTTTTATTAAATTGGGAAATTGAGACTTCAGTACACTTTTGTAGAAATCAAGGGTTGGTGAATTGTTAAAAAGCTGCTTTAACGTATTGTTGCATTGTAGCTTAATTACTTTGATTTGGTGGCGGCTTCCATCTCCTCGCAATTCACGGAGAATGGCAAAGAAAATATTTGTAAGTCGTCTTCAATCTTTTTAAAATCTTCAAATCTCCTGGTGAACTCCTTTTCCTAGCGATTTAGTTGGCTAACATAAGAATTAAGCTTTTCAGTGGTCAATGTAGCAAAGGTCTGTAGCTTTGGAAAATGAGTGAGATTTCTTTGTGACATTTGTGTCGTAAACAAATGTAACTTTAATTTGAACGCCTTTATTAGTGCCCAGGCGTAGGCAATAAGTATATATTTACCTTGTATAAGTACTTTTATTTAATTTCAGTAAGTATTCAAGGAATCAGTAAAAAAATGCGAAATCCGACATCCATTGTATTCAAACTGGACTGTGTTTGAGTTTTCTCACTAGAAAACTCAAACACAGTCAAGTTTGAATACAATGGATGTCGGATTTCGCATTTTTTTACTGATTCGCTTGACTGATTGACGCTTTACTGATCCACTGATTATGGTAGCTTCACAGTTGCGCTATTGTAAATATGTTAGCCAACTCACTACAAACACGCACTACAATACTCCAGAGAGCAAGTCTAGAAAAGTTCAGAAGATTAGAACTTGTGCTCTTATAGTTAACATTTAATTATATTTTATAATGTATTACAGCAGAGAATAAGCAGACGCAACTGCTTGTAGTCCACACCAAATTTGCATAAATAATTTTCATAAATATTGAAATTCCATAGCGAGCATTGCACGACTGACGCAATAATTATATGGGTTATTTTCGCGTTTTGGGGGTTGGAGACATGAGCTTCAACCCTTGCAGTTAGTGGAAAAGACATACTAAAACACATTTTCCTAAAAAATGTTCAATTCATTATGAAGTTTCCCTATTTTCCCTATAAAGTATCTTTAAAAATTATTCCCTGTAAAATCCGTTCATTCTAAAGTTTAGCCAAATTTTCCCCTATAAAAGGGAAACTGCCCTCTAATTAACATCAGTGACTCGAGCTGTTTACTTGTGTGCCAAGATCGCAAGTACGTTTGGTACAAACCCCAAATACTCGACCTCAGGATTTCTCAACCTGTGGTTCGCGGAGGACTTTCGGGTGGTACGAGATGATCCGGTAATTTCTTCTTTCTTATTTTATTAAAATACAATTTATAAGGGAAAAGTAGTGGTAGTATTGCTACCCTTCTTATAAAATATATTTAAATGTATGAAGTCCCCCGCGCACCGCAGGAGAAAGCCTGCCGTCCAGTATTTGGAGTTTCTACGAAACACACTCTTGAGCAGTACACAAAACGAATGCGTTTTCGCGCGGACTTTGCAATCTGTCAAATGCAGTCTCCGATACGCATGCTCGACTTCGGTGCAGGATCCACTACCGACGCGATATGGGAAGTACAGCGCTTTGCTGAATAGTGAATACCTACCTAATAACTACCGAAGTTGCTATGTATTTGAATAGACTGCTTTAATCGTTCGCGGGCCGGATAAATTTATAACGCGGGCCGGATTTGGCCCGCGGGCCGCCATTTCCCCATCCCTGCTCTAGGCTAACGCTCGTTTTCACAGCCCAAATTTCATTACTAGCTCTTCTAAAAGATGGAAGTTCGTGAAAATCCCACTTCCGGAAAGGTATTTGTATGGGATTCTCACTCTTCAAATTCTGTAACATCTCTAATTTAATATCATCCGATTGTAGAATGTGTTTAGCTCTTAATTCAATACTAGTAAGATTTATTTTCAACTTTTTCAAATCCGTTGCACCACTATCAGCGGCTGAGAGCACTATCTGATAGCAGTTATTGTCTGATCTAGCTCGAACTAGACGCAGTTTGTGACGACCTTGGATATACTCGTCTATAATCGTGAAATACGCCAAACAGATAACTTAATGGAGTCCGTAGAGAGAATGTATCATTATTATGTAGAGTATAAATACCGTCGTCGAGTGGATATACTAAACCAGCAATTTGAAGGGCTTTGCACTGATTTTCATTTAAACATAAGTACGCTTTTAGGAGCCCGAAAAGAAACGCCCCCAAATTGTTTGTAATCTTAGCATCGCCCGCCCCAGTCGCCGAATGCTCGATGGAACCTTCAATATACAGGGCACTTTCATACATTGAAACCAGAGCGTCCTGCTGATTGATGGTGATTTCGATTTCGTCATTATGCTGAAACGAGTTGGTTTGGGGGTGGTATGTATGTATCTCCTCACCTACTATTGAATGATCGAAGTTAGGGTTTCCGAATATAATAATAATAATAATAATCCGCGCCTTAACATCCCCCAACAGCTTTCGCCACTACGGGGGCATCGGCAGGCCCGAATTATCATTATTATGGCCCGCGTCTGTGGCACGTCTTAAGTTGTTTGGCTTTCAGCATTCGCCGTGGAGTAAAGGAAAACCACAGAAAAACCTTTACTCTGAAAGCAGGGCGTGGGATTCGAACCCACGACCTCCAGACTGCAAGCCAAGCGCGCTACCACTCGACCACAGTCTGGCTCAATATCGATAGCTTTTCTGACATGATAGCCTTGAGATCGCAGAAACTGAATATTCTCTATGGAAAGTGATGATGAATCGTTAATCGCTACCGATGCTGCATCCGTTGGAGGAACAACACTAACTGAAGTCGTTTGAAAATGTCTGCTGCTTATATACCTGCCGCGTTGTGGTGCCTGTCCAACACGAAAAACTAAACCCATTTTATTTGTGTTTCTTCAACTCCAATCTGATTACAATGTCTTCACCTCTAAAATTGACTAATTCCCCACACTGATCGAGTAAATTTATTGTGACGTTTGAGATGGTCCGTTGATGCGAGACGGGTAGGTATACTAAATTCCTCGGTTCAATATCAATACTATAACCAGGATCTACTGTCGGTGCAAACTCGTATAACGTATGCGATGGTTTGTTGTTATAATACGAGCCGTGAATAATATTGCACTCTACACGTATAGCAACAACCTTACTTATATTCACTGGTAAGTCTGATTGATACTTCACATTCGGAACTATAAACTGCGGCGTGAATCCTAACACTGTTCCAATAGTATTCGGCTGAGTAGAGTTGATTCGTAATTCACTCCTAACTTCACACCTCAAAGTATTATTATTACCCTTGATTGATAGACTGCATTTATCCGACGGTTTTATATGTCCACGTACTTGTAGCTCATCCAATAGGTATGTCTCAATATCACTAAGTTCATTCGATCCTGTAGGGATTTCGATCACACTGTCATGAATATCTATGCCACTATCCAACTCGTGATGAGTGTAATGGAATTTATTGTATGCTTCAATATCGTCGAGTGCATATGTACCAGCTGAAATATCGATTACACCCTTATGGATATTTATACCACTATCCAAATTGGGGACGCCGTAATGAAATTTATTATTCACTCCCTCTTCAATATTGGGGATGCTGTTGTACGTATGCAGGGCGAGTAACGCTAACGAATACTGAGATCCAAGCTCCAATTCGATTGGAGGAAAAAAATCAGTGGATAGCGTACTCGAAACACCAGTAAGGGTGAACGTCTGAGACATAATTAAACAATTTTGCTGAATGCACCTCTATTTATGCTTTATTAGAAATTGTAGACACAAATGTCCACAATTGTAGGTATTGCTCCTTTGTACATTTGTATGATTATATGTTATATTACAATGTTTGAAATATTTTATTAGTTCCTTTGGTGGCCTCAGGTTACCAAAACTGTCAAAGTAGAGGACATCATGTCCAGTTTTCCTATATGCTACCCAATGAGTCCCCTCTTCACTGTTGTCGTCTAAATTAACGATAGCACACTCGTTTAGGATGATGGGTGTTTTCGGAATTGTGTCACTCATAAATACTCCTCGAAAATTGGGAATTTTTAATAGTTTAGCATATCTGATCAAATCGATGTTGGTTAGGGGTCCCTTGGGTAGCTCTGCTAAAAAAATTTCTTCAGGTATAATCCTAGACCTGATTTATGCTTCTTTAGGAATAATCCAGATCCTTCTTTACCAATAGCTATCGCTTCCATCGTTTTATTATGACGCTCCGATTCTGCTAATTTATCTCGAGCTTCTTGTCCACTTCTTATGGCTCTATATACACCTGCTGCTCTACCACCCAGTCCTCCTAATGCTGAGAGGCCGGCGAAAATAGCTGGTAGTAGAGGGATGATGCCTCCAGTCTTGGGGATTGGGATTATACGGGGGACCCTTACTCTAGCCTTTCCCCCAGCATCCTTAACAGCTAAGCGTGCACTTTGAAGAGCTAAACGTGATGCACCGCTCAAATTATCAGCTCTACCTATTGTCTTGGTAATTCTGTTTACAATTGATTTGCGGAATGCAACTTTGGTTTTATCATTCTTCTTCGACCGTCTTTTCAACCTTTTATTATCTCCACAGGATGTTGAGATTCCCATCCCCAGTTTTCTTTTTAATTTCATCCCGTTGGTAACCAACCAGGCGGACGCCTTTTCACCGAATTTAGAGTCTGGTGATTTTACTATATCCCAAGCACTATACTCGAGTTGTCTATCCGCTCGATGGCGATCCTCTAGACTTTTGAGCTTGGAATATGCAATATCGTGAGTCCTACAGGCTTCGTCCAGTCTGTTGACACCCCTGTTACCGCGCTGTAATCTTTTTTGCAGTTTAGTTCCAGGTCCACTAAACTGATATCCCGGTGGGTGTAATTCAAGCGGTAGATTATTTATAGCTGTGTTTAAGAGACCCTCCCCCTTATACGTTATCATTGAGACTGATTACACGTCCCGCGTGCGCCTATTTTTTATAGTCAAATCTCAGTAGCATACAGTTCGATATTACCACAATCCATACGAGAAACCTTTTCAAACATGTTCAAACCTGTTCAAACTTGCCTTCTCACCGCTAGTTACACTGCTATACATGCTCCTGTACATGCCCAAACACATTCAAACTTGTTTTGCTCGGTACTGGTGACGTCACGCTACATTCTAGTGCTCACCCTTAAAAATAGAAATGTATGATATTGACTTATACAATTTTTGCGTTACAAAAATATAGGGATAGGGTGTAAATAAGATACGCATACTACGCATAATTTACATAATACATTTAATTCATAAAATTAGTAATATAGTATCTACATTCCATTTCTAAATTTCACATAGCATACAGTTTTGCGTGATGGTGTTGGTCCATCGTAGTGGGTATCCTGATGAGGTGTGTTATGACGTTTATGACATGGCAGGGACTGTGTGCGTATGTGTCACTATAGCGTCAGTTGATAGTCTAAATATATACTTTTTTTGTAATGGTACCTCCCCACCACTATTTTACATTATGTTTGTTTTCGGTATCCAACTGTTGTGAGTGCTATCGAAGCCTAACCATTTTACGAATACTCTATCACCTCGCCTTTTTAAAACTTTCTCTACAAGATCGGGCGAGTTCGTTTTCGATAATTCATACTCATAGAATGCCCTCTTTATTGACTGACCATTCATATCATCTAGCATATACGTTACCGGATCTGTTATCCTAACTCTTACAATCTTAAATAATTCGGTTGTCCAATTCGGCAAATATCCCTTGCTAAATACGTGCTTAAACTTACTTATGCGGACCACATCACCAACTTTAAATTTACCCTTGCCAACGATTTTAATGTGACTGTAAACGGTATGAAGAAGTTCATCCTCAATCTGTTTTGAGTCAACATCTATCGGTTTCCTTCCTATGGTTCTATGTTTTGTATTATTGTACTTCGCTGTAATGGATTGTAGAAGGTTATGCCATTTATAGTTTCCATATAGACTAAATAATTTGAATAAATTCTGTTTTATAGTTGATTGAACGCTCCACTATGGCTGCCTTCATTACGCTGAATGTTAAATAATGGTTGATTGAATAATTTCTCATTAATGAGTTAAACTGACCATTGTAGAATTCACGTCCATTATCGGTTTGTAGGTTCTTTGGAATACGTGGATGCGAATTCCTTAATATTAATTCCATGGCTCATGACACTTCACCCGAAGACTTACTCTTTATCGGCTCCATCCATACGAATTTACAAAAACAATCAATCACAATTAGAATATATTTAAAACCTCTATTGAAGCGAGAATATGGGATGAGCTCAATTAAATCGGCCTGCCAAAGATCATCTATACCATGTAGAATGGTTCTCCGCCTCGGAAACTTCTT
Source organism: Melinopterus prodromus (assembly GCA_964023965.1). NCBI lineage: Eukaryota > Metazoa > Arthropoda > Insecta > Coleoptera > Scarabaeidae > Melinopterus > Melinopterus prodromus. The sequence continues at coordinate 47,826,859 of OZ030391.1, read as the reverse complement.
GCGAGCCGGTTTATGTAACTCATTCACAACAGCTTCCTTTGCCTTGCTAAAATTATTCATCTTATGATGTCTTATGATGTCATCTTATGATCTTATGATGATACAGGAAGCTGCGTGGTTAGCTACACCCCAAATAAGTTACCATATCAAGAATAGCAACATGTTGTAACGCACCTCTTTCTCTGGTGCAATGTGATGGTTTAATAAATACGATGATTTAATAAAGTAATAAATGTATTCTTCACCATTAATCATTTACATAAAACAGGTAAATGCCATTTACTGGAAATGACGGGTTGCGGTTATGTTTTACTTTGGCGGCGGGATTCGGGTATTATTTAAACTAACATTAATACAGGAGACAGGTTAACGGGGCGGGAAAATATTCCCGATTCGGCATGTCGGAAATCGATATTACTAAATCAACATTTATCTGGAAAAAAGTAATATATCTGGAAACAAACATATATCTGGAAAACTACCTTGCCAACTACGGCTAGCAGAGGTAAGCAGTTCGACGTATTATGAACAGCAGGCAAAGGGCCATCACATAATACCTTAAGGGCTCGTATCAGCATGCAAAGGGCCAACGACGAGTTCTCTGAGCTATTTTATCAGCAGCGAGGGGCCAACGAAAATAGACTGATCTCCAGAGGGAACTGGCCGGTCTTTTATACCGTCAAAACGACCCCCACTATTCACGAAAACAAGTCCGTCCGGGCGGCTCATAAACACTATACGAGAATCGCCTAGCAAACCAGTCTCGGGACCAGTTACATATCGAACGTTCATACGAGTTCAAAAATATATAAAAACAGGATTCTCCAAAATAAATGCATACAAGTAAAAAGTTATACAATCATAAAAACTTATTACTAACAAAATAAACATGCCTTTCTTTATAACGAACGGAGTTTCGTTACAATGTATCCTTTAGAAGTCAGAGAACTGAGCAAAGAAGAGAAAAGTTCGCAAACGTTGGCAAACTACAAGAGACCCCATGGGTAAGACAGAACTAAATAATATGGTATGGAAACTTCGCAAACTTACCGAAGAAATCAAACAACAAACTATTGGTCGGCATTTGGAGGGGCTGAGCAATGACTCTGCTACGGACTACTCTCTATGGAAAACCACCAAAAACATAAAGCGACCGATAATGCAAATTCCCCCGATAAGAAAGGAAGATCGATCTTGGGCCAGAAGTAACAAGGATAAGGCCGATATCTTTGCCGATCACTTGGAAAAGACATTTACACCGAATGAAACTCATACCCCTGAACTTCCCGAGTGTATCACCTGGACAGCACTGGAGTCAAAGCTTATACCCCATATTTCACCAAAAGAACTAATGACCGAAATCAAAACCAACCTCAGTTCGAAAAAAGCACCGGGATTTGACCTGATATCAGGAGCCCTGCTGAAGCAGCTACCGAGAAAAGCCGTGATAAAGATGTTAAATTTGTTCAACGCTGCACTTAGGTTAAGATATGTGCCCTCATTCTGGAAAGTGGCCGAGGTCATCATGATACCCAAACCCGGTAAACCGCCAAATGATGTAGCCTCCTACAGACCTATATCTTAGTTACCAACCATTTCAAAACTGTTTGAAAAATTACTTATCAAGAGAATATACCCAATTCTTGAGAAAAATCAAACTATTCCATCACATCAATTCGGCTTTCGAGCTCGACATTCAACAATCGATCAGGTACACCGAATTACCGATGTTATAGAAAAGGCTCTTGAGGAAAAGAAAATTTGCTCAGCAATATTTTTAGACGTGGCTCAGGCTTTCGATAAGGTGTGGCATGATGGACTCTTCGTGAAACTGGAACAGCAGCTTCCTAGTGAATATATAGAACTGTTAAAATCATATCTGAAAGATCGCCACTTCAGGGTGAAACAGGATGACGAATACTCCTCGCTACGCAATATCAATGCCGGAGTACCACAAGGAAGTCTATTGGGACCTCTTTTGTACCTACTGTATACCTATGATATTCATGTTCCGGAAGAAACCACAGTGGCAACATTTGCAGACGACACGGCTATTTTGGTGATTAGTAACAGTATCGAAGAAGCAACTGAAAAATTACAGATAGCTGCAAACAAAATCAACCTTTGGACAAAGAAATGGCGCATCAAACTAAATGAAGGAAAATCCACGCATGTAAACTACACCAATAAGAGAGTTAACTATATTCCAGTAACCATTAATGGGAACGATATTCCATACGCGGATACAGCGAAATACCTTGGCATGACGCTGGATGCCAAGCTTAGATGGAAAGTACATGTCAAGAAAAAGCGGAACGAACTCGACCTAAAATTCCGCAAAATGTATTGGCTAATGGGACGGAGGTCAGCCCTGTCAGTGCAAAATAAGCTCCTACTATACAAGCAATTATTAAAGCCAGTATGGGTGTATGGAATACAGTTATAGGGATGCACTAAGCAGTCCAATATCAACCTTATTCAGAGGTTCCAAAATAAACTACTAAGGGCCATTGTTGGTGCACCATGGTACATCAAAAACACCAGTCTACATCGGGACCTCCGCATGGAGATTGTAATTAGCGAAATATCAAAATTTGCTAAGAAGCACGAGGGTCTACTCCACCACGACAACTTTGAAGCCATCCAGCTGCTAGACAACAGTGCGCTAGTGCGTCGGCTGAAAAGAACTAAACCATTTGAACTAGTGCGGGAGTGATTAAAAGCAGAGCACCCGTAGTGTATTCACAGTATGTGAAAAGTGAAAACAAGTGTAAGTGAAAACAACCGCCGTCTACTTGAGTGGTAAAAACTGTCAGACTAAAACAACTTGGGCCAATGGGCAAAATTGTAAAAATACTCATTATTTTATCAGTTTAGGTTAAGTGAAAATAACTTGTTAGTCATTGACTAGGTGTTATGCCACAAACATTCTGTGTCTGAACAAAATAAAAAAAAAATCTTATGATGTTTACGAAGTGGCAGCAAATGTTGTACTGGTGGTTGACGTACGCTCGAGATCTATTAAACGGGCTACTAGACTTGTGATTTCTTCTCTAACGACTCCGGCAAATGATCGTAAATTATCCTCCACATCTGCACTACTATTTTGCATAGACGCTATTTTTACATTTTGTTTTCGCAATTCTTCTAATGTTTCATTCTGCTTTAGTTCTAATACATCGACTTTAGAAGACGCTGATTTGGTGTCATTGGTAGTAATACCCATAAAAGAATCAATGTGTGATTTTGTTGTAGTAATATCCTCATTAATAGAAATAATTTCATCAGCAATGAAATGTCGAATATCAGTATCCCAAATTTTCAGCTTATCCGTACCATCAACTCCTGCTCCATAATACGAATTGATTCATGAATTCTGCTGTCAACATATTGTTTGTGTGTACCATCGCCATCTTTGGTTGGTGCTCCTATGTTACATAATTTGCGGTTCCGGATATCATAATTTCCATCTTGTGTTTGGGTGAATATCTGAGCTCGTTGTATGTGTGAACGACTCTTGGCTCTGTGAGATCTACCGAATTTGTCTACGCCCCATCTCAAAAAATTACTTGCGCCTCTCGCAGCTCCTCTACGATTGATACAATATCGTTGTTGTGGGAATTGTTTCCAGCAGCTTGTGAAGCGATCAGCAGTCTTAGACGATCTACCAGCTCATTTATATTGTCCCAGTATATATACTGCATTTTTCTATCATCAACTCTCATTTCGAGATCACCCCCAAATTGCGGCTCCCATGTGATGGAGGTATCTAAATCAAGTGTTTTTTCCAATAATGGTTTTATGATTTTAGTATATTTATGCGATCTACTCGCCTTAGTTCGCGCACTCACATCAAATTGCTGTTTATGAACATTCATTAAATTCAGTATTTCATGATATTCATGCAAATTCCTACGTGGCATTTTTAGAAATATTAATTCATATAGTCCTATGCTTCCATCAAACACATTTTCATTATCTATAATTATTTTACCATCTGAAAAATCGATTGTTTTTGAGCCTAAGGTCCAACCACCACTATCATAGTTGTATTGAGCACCAAAACTTTTATCTAAGTACTTATCTAGACCGGTAGAAAAGTATGTACTAATTTGTGTGGGGAGTGATGATATATCGATGACTTCACGCTTCTCAATCTTAACATCATTTTCTCCGGTTTTAATGTTCTTCTGTAGCAAATCCATAGCTGCGGTGGAAATACCTTTTAATGTATCAGTTATACGTTTTGCGACACGTTCAATTGTTTCATCATCACGTTTGCGTCCCGACCTTAAAGCTAAATATTTTTTCTGACAACATTTGCTATCTCGCTGATTTGTTTCTTAATATTATCTCCATCTGGAGGGGCACTACCGTCTTTACTACTTCTCAACTGCTTCCTCCTTCCCATTGTATGTCCGTAATTTAAATCTACTTATTCACTCTATCGCTGCTACTCGATTGTTTGTAGTTGTATTCCAAGTCGATAGTCATGTCACACTGACACTATTTTCTATTGTATGTCTAATATATACTGGTCAAACCCCATTCTATATCGACCATCTTCAATTTCAAAATCCCTCATTATTACTAATGCACTATGTTTTCCATCTTTCCAGCACTGTAGGCACATTTCTCTGAACTTATCAAAATTCATGTCTGCCGAGACGTGCTCCTCAAATATATGTTTTAAATTAAGTGAGTCCTGAGCGAATAAAACTATGACGTTTGAATTATCTCGCAATAGATGTTTAGGTATTCGTGTGTAAGTTTGTGTTAAATAGAAGCTATCAACAAGTTTATGTCGACCCATACAGAAATACGACCGTATTTTATTCTGTCTATCACACACTATATCGTCGAAAATGAATACTGAGTTGTTTTTGGCATCTTGAGGGTCCACAATTTCATCATTATTGCTGTAATTAAAAATTTGAACTTCTGGTATCTCCTTGATTATATTATTTAAAAATTCATATTTTGGCTGGAATAATGTCTTGGAAAAAATGTAGATGTTCTCGAACCGCAAACCATTTTTCTCAAATAGTAAACTAAGTAGAAGGTTTGTTTTTCCACAACCTGACGGACCACATATAATCGCCCTAATACTGTTTGGAAGTAGTTCACCATGACGTCTATGTGTAGACACATCATCATTCGAACAGATGGTATCCAGGTTAATTACCGGTAGTGATAGTGATGGATGACTAACGACCCTCATGCTACTGAATACTGATTGATACTAAAAATACCTATAGATAATATTCAATTTATAGTTAATTTGAAGTGCTATTGAGAGGTCTATGATAGGTTGAGAGAAGCTAACAGCTTAAAAACCCCCGATTGATGCTACATACGTGAACGTGATCAGCTATACGCGAGATGCACACAAAAAAAGTAACATATACAGGGTGTGATGTATGTGCTTCGCCAAACACATAAGCTGTTCCATATACAAATTAAAAAATGATGGCGTGTTGCATGTGGGTTCCAGGTGGGTTTCAGGTGTGTTGCATATGGGTTGTAGGTGTCTTGTATGTGTGATGCAGGTGTGCTGCATGTGTGATGCAGGTGTGATGCAGGTGTGATGCAGGTGTGATGCCTGTGTGATGCATGTGTGTGTTATTTATATGGGTATGTGTGATGCAGGTGTGATGCAGGTGTGATGCAGGTGTGATGCAGGTGTGATGAAGGTGTGATGCAGGTGTTCTAATCATACATATATAAATAAGAAACTCAAATATTCGCTTAGTATCTGACATCCAACGTTATAGTACAACATGATTATTTTCAGCAAACGCGTTAACCGTTATAGCTCCGCAAAAGATGTCAATAAAACATTCACTGAAGAATACAAATCTGAAACCGCTGATGTCAAAAGTCAACCGCCGGAAACAGAGCTTCCGAACGATACGCTTGCATCTGACGATTTAGAGCGACATTCACTAGAAAAAAAATTAGTCCGTAGACGATGTGGTGAGTGCTATAGGATGCTATCACGAAAGTATGGACGAAAGGTGGCACAGGGAAGAAGCTCATATATTAAACTAGTTTATAAACAGTGTGATAAACCCTTTTGTACGGAGTGTTTTATGAGGAGTCATAACAAATTTCTACATCCGTAGATTTTTAATATGAAGCCGTATCAATATACAAAATATCGCAATCACCAAACTCAAGTCCAAAGTATGCCGCAATAAAGATCCTAACATCGACGACTTTGATTGGGGTGGGGGTTGGGAGTGGCGATACATATTACCTATATAATCAAATAATTATAGTGAATTTGGCTAGTCTCCAGTTCACCCTGAAGAATAATACGATCAAAATGAGAATTGCGGTAGTTGATCTTCAGGGTTTCCGAGTGGGGTCAGATGTCTTCATGGTGAAGGAGTTGTGCATCTACGATGGAAGATATATGTCAAATCATCTCTTTCTACCATCCACCAAGTTTGAGGATCTAAATAGTGATGGGAAGAAAACTACTCGATATCTGGAGGCTCACCATCATGGCATCGACTACACGGCAGGATTCATAGGTTTGGATAAACTATCGAATGTATTGGAATTATATTTGGATGGGGTGGATCGCGTCTATGTGAAGGGTGCAGATAAATATGATGTACTATTGAGAGAGACGGCTTATTGGGGGACTCATCCACACATTATAAATTTGGAGATGATCGATATAGGGTATCCCACCAAGCCAATAATTGAGATGAATACACCATGCAAGTTTCACACATGTAGACCAATTAGTGCTGTGTGTGCCATGAATAACTGTAGGATACTTTATAACTATGTAATGATGAGTCTACCATTATGAGATAGTAGTATGTCGAGCTGAGTGCACGTGTGCGCGAGTGGTCCTGAAAAGTCGATAATACACGTGTTATTTCGCCCAAAATTTGCAATTAAAAGGCACCATTGCCCGGTAGTTAGTAGTCAGTAGTGAACGACGTATTTCTCGATTTGTTACGGCTGCCTATTGTGTCGGTAGTTGATTATTTTTGAAGTATTGAATTGCATTGCTCTGCCGATTGTGCCGTGTTCACCTGTAAAACTGGTTTAGTAAAATCAAAACACATGGCCACTGACAACATAAGCGGTAGTACTTTAAATGCTATGAGTGAGGAGTTTAAATCTACCATGGAGGCATTTAATTCGCGTTTGGAGACTGTCCTTGATGCCTCATCAGGAGGTTGGATGCCTGTGCCTGCTACATTGGAGACCCTGGCTGACGATTTTAGAAGCTTTCAGCTGCGAACATTGGGCGTCCTAGACCAATTAAGTAAGCAAATCGACTTGAACTCGAAGAAACTGGATGATCTCGAATGTTATTCTCGTCGCAACTGTCTTCTGATTCACGGAATCCCTGAATCAAGCACGGAAACGCATACCGAGCTCGAAGTCAAGGTGTTGGATACCGTCATGAAACTCAACATTGCGGAATGGGCACCTGACGGTTCTATTATTGACCGGTGTCATAGATTGGGAAAGAAGAACAGGAGCGGTGAAACAGGAAAGGTCCGACCAGTAATTGTAAAACTAGCTTCCTATAAATATCGAAGTAAGATCTGGTTCAACAAAAAGCACTTGAAGGGCACGAAGATCTCTATAAGTGAGTCACTGTCAGCAAAACGTTTTGCATTGTATCAGGAGGCCAAAGGTCTCGTCAGAAAGGAGAATGTTTGGACATCGGATGGAAAGATTTGTATGAGTGTGAACGGGGTGACCTACAGGATTCAACACAGAGATGAGTTGGATGTGCTGCGACCGCGACTTCTGGCTGGTGATGGTGAAGTGGGTGATGATGTGCGAATTACCAGAGCGAAAAGTCGTAAGGGGACGAATAGAAGATAACAAATATGTTCCAGGACTACTAAGTGGAGCTCAACGGTTAAGTACCTACTCAGTCTTTGCATATTTGTGCTATGTTGTGCTTCGTTTTCTCTAGCTTAAAATTAGCACGCTCATTGTTTTTCTTTTTATTGTCGTGTCACTGTTGTCGCTACTTATTTATTGAAGCTCTTTCGTTTCAAATTTCATTATATACCTGATAGGACCACTGCTCGGGCATAGAAATACATTTTTTTGCTATAAGAATTCCGTTCGGTGCGTTTTTTCCTTCATTTCTGCTGTATAGTTTTAAGAGGCAATTATTGGCTCTCGCCAAGTAAGCTTATCCGACTGCTCGACCATCTCCTGAAATGTTTAGTTTCAAGTAAAACGTGCTTACTTTTTCTGGTCGCGGGATGAGGGTAAATATAAAGTTGGCTCATGTTAACGCTGGTTCCTTGGTTAGGCATTTCGATGAGGTCAAGCGCGTTTTGTTGTCGGGGGAGTATGATGTTGTAGGAATAAGTGAGACATGGCTTACGGACGAGATAACGGACAGCATGATTGCGATGGAGGGGTATGGTTTGTTGCGGGAAGATAGAGGATCGCGAGGTGGTGGGGTGGCGCTATATTTTTCCAATGAATTTAAATGTTCTAGGGTGCGGGATATAACAGCTGATATAGAGCAAATTTGGATTGTAATGTCACTCAGTGGGAGAAGCTATTCATTCGGTTGCATATATAACCCCCCGTCTGCTCGAAAGGGAATGTTTCTGGATGGGTTGCAGGAAACTATTGTACATATACAGGGTATTGCAGATGTTTTTTACTGTGTTGGAGACGGTAACATCGACTTTTTTGAAACGGACAACTTTTATACAGGAAAGTTTAATGAGCTTCTCGATGAGATGGCTACCCATCAACTCATAGACTCCCCAACCCGTATTACCTCAAATTCGAGCAAATTAATTGATTTCATAATAACTAATGACAATTCGGTAAATAACATAAACTTTGGTATCGTACAGGCACATATTGCTGACCATGAAGTTGTTTTTTGTGAAATTCCCCATAAAAGGGAAAAAATCCCACCTACAGTTAAAACATATAGAAATCTCAAATATATAAATATTGAGTATCTTCAACACGATCTTAGCATGCTGCCGCTGCATTTCATATTTCGTATTCCTGATATTAATCACAAGGTTCAATTTCGTAATGAGCAGCTGTTACTATTGTTGAATCTTCACGCACCCATGCGCACCTCTAGATTTACAAAGCCTTTTGCTCCGTGGTTGACTGATACAGTAGGGTTGATGATCAAATTGCGAGATTAAAGCTAGTAAGCGACCGGAACACTGGAATTATTATAAAACGCTGCACAATTTGACCACGTCTGCTGTCAGGAAAGAAAAAAAAGTGTACATTAAAATAGTGGTGGATGAGAAAGATTCAAAAAAGATCTGGCGTACGCTAAATAAAATGAATGTGGTAAATAAAACTAGACCTACAATCCCAGATGAGCTCAGGGATTCTAATGAACTTAATAGATTTTTTGCAAATATTCCTGGCAAGTCCATAAATGATGAACTATGCAATTTTTATCAAACTAATAAGCTTAATCCCGAACTGCAGAAGGAATTTAGTGTTGACTTTGTAGATACAATTGTGATAGCTCAAATTATATCCAAGCTTAAGTCCCTTGCTTCTGGCATCGACGAGTTCAATATAACTTTTATTGAGCTTTGTTGTCCATATATCTTACCATTCATAACACATGTAATCAACTGCTGCTTCGAACACTGCGTCTTTCCGGACATCTGGAAGACAGCTTTAATAACCCCGCTGCCTAAAGTAAACAAGCCCGATAGACTTGAAGATCTGCGCCCCATTAGTATTTTGCCCACATTCTCAAAGATTATGGAGAAGTGCATGGAGACACAACTACGAAAATATATTATGGTTAACAATATACTGCCCATGACACAGTCGGGATTTCGGCCTGCGTACAGTTGCTCCACGGCCCTTCTTAAGGTAACGGATGACATTTTTATCGCTAAAGATAAGGGCGAGTGTGCTGTACTCGTTCTCCTTGACTACAGTAAGGCTTTTGACAAGGTAAACCATGACATGCTTTTGGCTTTAAAAAAATATTTGGGCCTCTCTGAATCGGCAGTACAGCTTTTCCATGGTTTTTTGATCGGAAGGAGGCAATCGGTTAGCATGGACGGCAGTTTAAGTAATTACTTACCAATAACAACGGGTGTGCCCCAAGGGTCAGTTTTGGCAGCTATACTTTTTTCGATATATACTTCTCAGCTGCCCAAACAAGTAGAACATTGCTCATTACACATGTATGCCGACGATACACAACTGTATTTAACGTTCGATAAAAGTAACTTAGTTTCGGCTTGCAATAACATTAACTCTGATCTGAGATCTATTCACGATGATTCCGGTAAAATGTCGCTAACTCTCAATCCATCTAAGTCAAAGGTGCTTGCTTTCGGTCCGGTAGATGCGGAGGACCTCAATATTACCTTAAACAATGAAAACATACCAGTTTGTTCGGAGGCAAAAAACTTGGGGTTGTCAGTGGATAGTAATCTTAGATTCAGAAGCCATATATCGAAAAGCATAAGGTACGCATACGGAATGCTGAAGACTTTGTATCCTCACCGCCATATGCTGGATGTTGTAGTGAAAAAAACCCTTGTGAAAGCTTGATACTGTCAAAATTTACGCATGCAGACACGGTCTACGGGCCATGTTTACTACAGGCGGATTCATATACAATCCAGCAAGTACAAAATAGTTGTTTGCGCTTTATCTATGGAATACGTAAATATGACCGCATTTCGCACGCCCTTCAGAGTGCAAAGTGGCTAAATATGACAAACCGGCGACGATTGCATTTGCTGTGCCTTATCCATAAGATAATTACTACAGATACTCCACCGTATCTGTATGAAAAAATGAAATTTCGGACAGACGTTCACCATTTGAACCTCAGACATAAGAACAATATAACCATACCCTCCCACAAAACTGCTACCTTTAAGAGATCTTTCTCCTACAACGTTTCAGCTCTATACAATGAATGTAAGAATTTAAGACCTTGTCAGTGTCGGCCTTTAAGCGCAGGATGCGTGGTGTCTACCAAGGTTCGCAAAATCAGCTAAATCCGTAATGTTAGCCCATGCCAACAACCATGTGTTCGGGAATTGGTCGGTGGTGCAGTCGGATGTGCGATCGAGCGGGTGGTGGGATTAATTGGTAATTATTTCTGATATCTTCGAGTTTTGCAGCGTGTCATAGTGCGATTAGGACTATCGTTTATTTTGTGTTTATTTTGTGCTTATTGAGGTTAAGTAGAACAGTTGTGCTGCTGTGCAGTACAAACTGAACTTCGCCTTTGCCATTTTATAATTATTTTTATTCTAAAATGTAATGTTTTTCTTTCCTTTATTGGCAATAAAGTGATTTATTATTAATATTATTATTATTATAATAAATGATACCTTTATGTACATTGCCTATTGGGTGAATGAATAAGTGATAATTGTACATAGCGAATGCCTTTAGCATCTCATGCCACGCGAAATGCTTTACAGATACTTTAAAATAAAAAAAATACCTCACGAATGATTAGAACTAGTGAATGGTAGATGCTAATCTCATGATTTAACATACATACATAGACATCTCTCCAACATTTTAATCCATTTAACAACCATTTACCTGAATATATGTGCTCCATATGCAGTCCTGTTCCCCCCAGCTTTTATTAGTATGCTACCACCCCTACCTAATTATATATATATATATATATATATATATATATATATCACAAGGATTCACTGTCGTCCGTTAATATTTAAGATGTCTTTCGATAAGGGGAATTCGACGGGAGATAATAATACAAGATACTACTCTTTTCTCATTTAGCCAAGCTTTCGACGTATTTTATTTACCGCCTTCATCAGGGCACTAAAAATAGTACATACAAACAAATTAAAACAAAGTCCAGTTATAAAATGGTGTGTAAACACTTACATGATGTTGAGGTATAATTAATTGTGCATCTTCCCAACCAAACTAACATTTCACACTACTACAATAATTAACACACATTTAGCACTCCTGTTGAGCTCTCCACAACAATTCAGATACAGAACGTAGAACCACAAACTCCATTTTATGACATTGATAGTGTATACCCGTTTTTTTATTTTCTCACAACGTGTTACCAATACTCCCTCCCCGTCCTTTCATTACTTTCAAATTTTAATCTTTTAAAATGTTATTGCGTCCTCAAATAAACTGTCGCTACCGTCTCTATTGTTGTTTTTATGTTCCAGAAGAAAAGAGTAAATAGTGCTTAAATTTTGTATGTCTGATTTTTTGTTTATTGAATCCTTTCTTCTGTGTATGTGACACATTTCTAAAAATGATCGTTTGTGATAGTTCGGTTCTATGCTTAATACTTTTGCTTCATTAAAGTCTATTTTGTGCTGGTTCTCATTTACATGTATTGCTAAAGTGCATCTCTGTAGGTTGTTTTTGGTGTCACTTTTATGTCCAGCAATTCTGTTTTTCAATAATTGACCTGTTTGGCCTATGTAATATTTTTGGCAATCAAGACATTTTAATTCATAAATTACATTAGATTGCATAAGAGTTGGTGTCTTATCTTTCAGTGTACTAAAGATATTGTTAATAGGTTTTATACTTCGTTTCGCTATTATAATGTTTTCCTGTTGAAAGATTTTTATAATTTTATTTGTCAAATTTGCAATGTCTAACATTGAATGGTATTTTTTGTTGTCTAATGTATTTATAGTCCGTGGTAAGTGAGTGTTCCCATCTCCTTCGTTTTCGTGATTTGACGTTCTGTATAACAGATTAGTGATTAGCGCTCCTGGGTACGAATTCTGCCTTAAAACCTCCTCCAATCTCTTTGTATTTTTTGTCCTATATTCTTCATTACTAATTACTGTTATTCTCTTCTTCATTTGCTTAATGAAGTTCACCTTCACTCCCATTGAGTGCTGTGAATAGAAGTTGATATATCTATTAGATGAGGTTGTTTTTTGGTACCAGTCAAGTTTTAAATTGCCTTCTATATCTCTAATGACTTTTGTATCTAAAAATGGTACTCCGTTATTATTATCCTCTTTTTCTATTGTAAATTTCAGGTTTTTGTCATAGTTGTTAAATATTTCAAGCATTTCTTCTATCTTATCTTCTGGTACCGCTGTTATAAGATCATCAACAAACTTTTTAAGAAATGGCACCTCAAATGAGAGTTTGGGCAAACATTCATCGAGCAATGAATCCATAATGTACTGAGACAAGATTGGACTAAGTTTCGACCCCATAGCACAACCAAAAATCTGTAAATAGTAACGATTTCCAAATGAAAAATAATTGTTGTCTAAAACGAATGTTATTAAATTTATAAATTGTGTTTCAGTTATATTCATTGCTAAATCCTTAATAGTGTCCCATGTTTTCTGTATGATTTTTAGCGTTAATTCTTTAGATATATTCCCAAATAAATTAACCACGTCTAGTGATATTACCCTATAGTTTCTTGGAATAGTCATATTTTTCATGAATTCAGCAAATTTGAATGTATCTCCTGTATAATAGTGATTTTCTGTATTATAAGCATTGTTTAAAATCTGCGCAGTAAATTTGGCAATATACAGGGTGGGGCTTTGGATTCCTGAAACTATCGGTCTAAGGGGCCTAAGGGGCTAAGGGGTCTAAGCATACAGACAAAGGCGAATAAATTGGTTTCAGAATTAATAACTAAAGAAGTAGTTACACCAGAACAAGGAAAAAAATTCAAAATTTATAACGCAATATGCCCAAAAATGTACGGTAATCCCAAAATTCACAAAGACAACATGCTCCTTAGACCGATAGTTTCAGGAATCCAAAGCCCCACCCTGTATATTGCCAAATTTACTGCGCAGATTTTAAACAATGCTTATAATACAGAAAATCACTATTATACAGGAGATACATTCAAATTTGCTGAATTCATGAAAAATATGACTATTCCAAGAAACTATAGGGTAATATCACTAGACGTGGTTAATTTATTTGGGAATATATCTAAAGAATTAACGATAAAAATCATACAGAAAAAATGGGCACTATTAAGGATTTAGCAATGAATATAACTGAAACAAAATTTATAAATTTAATAACATTCGTTTTAGACAACAATTATTTTTCATTTGGAAATAGTTACTATTTACAGATTTTTGGTTGTGCTATGGGGTCGAAACTTAGTCCAATCTTGTCTCAGTACATTATGGATTCATTGCTCGATGAATGTTTGCCCAGACTCTCATTTGAGGTGCCATTTCTTAAAAAGTTTGTTGATGATCTTATAACAGCGGTACCAGAAGATAAGATAGAAGAAATGCTTGAAATATTTAACAACTATGACAAAAACCTGAAATTTACAATAGAAAAAGAGGATAATAATAACGGAGTACCATTTTTAGATACAAAAGTCATTAGAGATATAGAAGGCAATTTAAAACTTGACTGGTACCAAAAAACAACCTCATCTAATAGATATATCAACTTCTATTCACAGCACTCAATGGGAGTGAAGGTGAACTTCATTAAGCAAATGAAGAAGAGAATAACAGTAATTAGTAATGAAGAATATAGGACAAAAAATACAAAGAGATTGGAGGAGGTTTTAAGGCAGAATTCGTACCCAGGAGCGCTAATCACTAATCTGTTATACAGAACGTCAAATCACGAAAACGAAGGAGATGGGAACACTCACTTACCACGGACTATAAATACATTAGACAACAAAAAATACCATTCAATGTTAGACATTGCAAATTTGACAAATAAAATTATAAAAATCTTTCAACAGGAAAACATTATAATAGCGAAACGAAGTATAAAACCTATTAACAATATCTTTAGTACACTGAAAGATAAGACACCAACTCTTATGCAATCTAATGTAATTTATGAATTAAAATGTCTTGATTGCCAAAAATATTACATAGGCCAAACAGGTCAATTATTGAAAAACAGAATTGCTGGACATAAAAGTGACACCAAAAACAACCTACAGAGATGCACTTTAGCAATACATGTAAATGAGAACCAGCACAAAATAGACTTTAATGAAGCAAAAGTATTAAGCATAGAACCGAACTATCACAAACGATCATTTTTAGAAATGTGTCACATACACAGAAGAAAGGATTCAATAAACAAAAAATCAGACATACAAAATTTAAGCACTATTTACTCTTTTCTTCTGGAACATAAAAACAACAATAGAGACGGTAGCGACAGTTTATTTGAGGACGCAATAACATTTTAAAAGATTAAAATTTGAAAGTAATGAAAGGACGGGGAGGGAGTATTGGTAACACGTTGTGAGAAAATAAAAAAACGGGTATACACTATCAATGTCATAAAATGGAGTTTGTGGTTCTACGTTCTGTATCTGAATTGTTGTGGAGAGCTCAACAGGAGTGCTAAATGTGTGTTAATTATTGTAGTAGTGTGAAATGTTAGTTTGGTTGGGAAGATGCACAATTAATTATACCTCAACATCATGTAAGTGTTTACACACCATTTTATAACTGGACTTTGTTTTAATTTGTTTGTATGTACTATTTTTAGTGCCCTGATGAAGGCGGTAAATAAAATACGTCGAAAGCTTGGCTAAATGAGAAAAGAGTAGTATCTTGTATTATTATCTCCCGTCGAATTCCCCTTATCGAAAGACATCTTAAATATATATATATATATATATATATATATATATATATATATATTTTATTATTATTATAACTACACAGTAGGTTAAATTAGCAAACTAGTAGTATTTTTTTCGGCGATTAAGATTATGGTAACAACTAAATAATTGAAAATTTGGTTATCGAAATATTTACGAAAAAATGTTTTTTTCATTGTAACACTCTGTATTTTGTCAAATATTTTTAAAGAAAATTTAATTTTGAACAGAAAGTTGATAATGCATGATTACCCTAAACATAAAACTAAACACGTAATGCGCAGTTTAATTTTGTGATATTTGCGGAATAAGGTAAGTAAGTAGGCCGGACTGAATGTAGTGCCAAATAATGAAATACACAAATTTCCTTGGAAACAAAGTAAATAAACCTAAATCTGTCAAATTAAACTGTTAGAAAGATAGATTAATAATTTTCATTGTTGAAAAATAAAATGCCTTTTACACATTTGGAAAAGTGTGATATGCTGGAGGCGTATCTGGTTTGCAGAAAAAATTCTGCACAAGCTTTATTACAATACCAGCACACATTCCCGGATCGTCAAGCACCTAGCCAGCAATACTTTCTGCGACTGTATCGAAGATTGCGAAACAACGAAAATTCTTTTACTAAAGTAAGAAGAAAGAAGCTCTTTATTATTGATGAAGAAACGGAGACAAATGTGCTAGCGCATTTTGTAGCTTACCCTAAAATATCAATCAGAAACTGTGCAAGAGAATTAGAAGTAAAAAGGGCCACTGTTCACGCAATTTTGAAAAAGAATAAATTCCATCCCTACAAAATGAATAAAGTGCAAACATTATTAACTGGTGATGAAGAAAGAAGATTAGTGTTCTCTAATTGGTTTATAAATTTTTCCAATGAACGACGAGATAATTTTAAGTTTATTTTGTGGTCAGATGAAGCTAACTTTTCAAACACAGGTATGCGCAATAAACACAATGAGCATTACTGGAGTAAAGAAAATCCTTTAGTAGTGGATCCACGTAATCCACAAAACCGATTTAGTTTAAATGTTTGGTGCGGCATAATAGGATCTAAACTTGTTGGCCCTATTTTTTATCACGGCACGTTAACCGGACAACGTTATGTTGAATTATTAACGCCAGTTATTGAAGATTTCCTGGACCATGTTCCTATTATTCAAAACGGCCGCATTTACTTTCAACAGGATGGCGCACCTGCTCATAATAGCATACAATCTGTTAATTACTTAAATACAATTTTTGACCAGCGATGGATAGGAACAAACGCGCCAGTTCGTTGGCCTCCTCGGTCACCTGATTTAACGCCGCTTGATTTTTATCTTTGGGGCTCTGTGAAAGACCTAGTTTACCAGGAAAGACATCAGAATGTGGAAGAGTTAGAAATAGCGATAAGAAACGCATTAAACAACATCGACGGCAGAACAATCTTAAAAGCCACTCGAAGTGTAAAAAAAGAGCTCAAAGTTCGTAGATCAAGAAGGTGATACTTTTGAACATTTATTACATTGAAAAACATGTATTCAATTAATTTACAATTTTATACGTTGCTGTTGTTGTTAAGTATTTATGTATCTATTTGTTTCTACTTAGTTTTATGTAGTGTTAAGCATAGTGCGATTAATGTTATTACTCATTAAAATTTCTTCCAACTATGTAAAAAGTTGTAGTCACATTAAAAAAAAATATTCACAAGAATATTTTGAAAACCAAATTTTGAATTATTATTTTGTTTTCATATTCTTAATAACCGAATAAAATACTACTAGTTTGCTTATTTAACCAACGTTGTATCTGCTTTAATAACAAAGTTACCAATGGTGAACCGATAATTTTGGACACCCTGTATATATCAAATTAGATCTAAGGTAAGCAATACCATTCATAGTTTTAAAACAAAGAATGTCCATCAGAATATAGGTGCTAAACAATTAAATTCAAACAGAAGCATTACAAAAAATTTTTTGAAGGATAACAAACAGACATGCGTGTTGAGAGCAGATAAAACTAATAAAACAGTTATAATGGAAGTTACACAATATGAACAAAAAATGGAATCTCTCTTACAAGATCAAACGACATACAAAGTATTGAAAAATAATCCAACAAAAATATTTGAAAAAAAGAACAACGATTTGATAAACAAATGGTTATCAAACAAATTTATTTCAAAAGAATTATCGTTGAAACTGAAAATACATAATGCACAACCACCCAAAATATACGGACTTCCAAAATTGCACAAACCTGACACACCATTACGACCAATAGTCTCTTGCATCCAATCACCATTCTATAAGTTGGCTAAACAGATTTCAAATGATTTGCAAATTATAACAGGTGAAAATAATTATTACATTAAAGATTCCTGGTGCTTCAAACAATTCATTGATACAGTGTCATTAGATCAGTCATTCCACCTTATCTCTCTCGATGTTGTTTCTCTTTACACTAATATTCCAATTTCTTTAGCTAAAGATGCCATTAACGAAAAATGGCATTTAATAGAAGATCATGCTTTTCTACCAAAAACAGAATTTTTAGATGCAGTGGAAATAACACTAACACATACTTACTTCCAGTATAAAGATAATTTTTATAAACAAGTTTTTGGCTGCGCAATGGGTTCCCCTGTTTCATCTGTTGTGGCACAGATTGTGATGGAGGTTTTGGAAAGTTCAGTGCTTTCATCCGTTCCGATTGAAATACCATTTCTTAAAAGATATGTCGATAACTGTATTTTAGCAGTACCAAAAGGCGAAGAAACTGAAGTATTAGATACGTTTAACAGCTACTGTGATAGATTACAGTTCACGATGGAAGTTAATATTGATGGTACAATCAATTTTCTAGATACCACCTTAATACATAAGACCAACAAAATACATACAAAATGGTACATAAAACCTACTTCGTCACATAGGTATCTAAATTATAATTCATGCCAGCCAATGTCTTATAAAATAAGCGTAATTAGAGCACTTGCAGACCGAGCAATCAAACTAACCAGTCCCCAACACCAAAAAGAAACTGTAGAAACTGTTAAAAGAATATTACATAAAAACAACTATCGAGAAAATATTACTAAGACAATAATTAATGACAGAATAAGCATATACAATACAAAAACAAATACCACGGAAATTGAAGCAAATGCACCCACTACATCTAGGGATGACAAATACATTGCATTACCATATATAAAAGGTCTCTCTGAAAAAATAAGTAATATAGTAAAGCCCCTAAACATTAAAATTGCACACAAAAACAGTAATAATTTCTCACAAATGTTCACTAAATTAAAAGCACCCACACCACTGCTTAAACAGTCACATTGCATTTACGAAATACCATGTAAAAACTGTAATGGAGTTTACATAGGACAAACCGAACAATTATTGGAAGAGAGATTAAAAGGGCATAAATACTCCCAAAATTCCACAGCTTTAAAAAAACATCAAAACGATACTGGACATCAATTTGATTTTAAAGAAGTAAAAGTTCTACGAACGGAAAAGAATTTTAGTAACAGGAGTGTAATCGAAGCAATCGAAATAATTAAAAATTGTAACGCGGTTAATGACCGATCCGATAACAACTTGATACAAACATATAGTTTAATTATAAACCAAAACAAAACTTAAAAATTTGTATGTTCATATTTTATTGCACGTGTTGACCTTGCCAGTTATAAGTTCTGTCAGTAGGGGTACGTCGACCATATTATGCATTATCTATGTATTTAGTTTACTGTGATCAAGGTGGAGTACACCACCGAAACGTCAGTTACTCCAATGTATTGTATTATTTTAACTTTTTAATGTGTTAAAGTGACTAAGCCAGCAACCCCAATTAATACACGGTGTTAAACAATCGTGTTGTGTTTTATTTTAATATATAGTGACTTTGCTAATAATAAACGTTTAAATACAGCCACGCCTGGCTGTAGTTTTTGAACTTAAAAACTACCGCCATCTTGTATTAACTATTTCCAATGTTCATATTAATGTATGCAGATTTCTGCGAGAATTCACTCCCTTTATATATATATATATATATATTTAAACGTTTATTATTAGCCAAGTCACTATATATTAAAATAAAACAGAACACGATTGTTTAATTATATATATATATATATATATATATATATATATATATATATATATATATATATATATATATATATATATATATATATATATATATATATATATATAAACTGATGTAGAAATTCTTCGGGTATCGATCAATAAATTGTAAAACTCGCTTTTGTGGAAATTGCTATATTTCGGACAATATGTGTCCTTCTTCAGGCAGTTACACTCTACAAAAATATACAAATCAAACAAACGAACAATCACATCAATAGCGAACTTACTCGGAGTTCATATAGGCGGCAAGTGTTTTTATATCGACAGACATGTAATTAGAACGATGGACATTTTCTTTCACAGTTTACATGAGGCACGGGACAAGACGTGTGCACACAGTTATGGACGAGATACATTCGACTGGCCGACACGCTGTCTAGAGCGGTTGTGCGACAAGAAAAAGCAACCCCTTTCGGACAAGTTTTCCCCAAGCAATGGTGTTGATACCAGCTGTTAGAAAGTGAAAGTGGAATTCTCAATTGTATTATTATTACTGCGTTTATTCTTATCAAACTGGATAATGTTGGAATAAATGATGCTGAGACAATCCACATCCTGTTTGAAATTAACAGTGTCATCATTAAAATTTATGTTGTACATTTCTAAAAACATGCGATTATGATAATTACTTTCCACATCAAGTATTTTCACACTATCAAAATCAAACGTATGGTCGTTCTCAATGGCATGACAAGCCAAAGCACATCTCTTCTTCATAGTTCTGCAGTCACTCTTGTGCAGAGTGATGCGGCTCCGTAGCCATTGCGTGGTAACACCAATATATTTGCTCTGGCATCCAGTACAAGATATGGAATAAATAAGGTTCGTCTTATAAAGCAAAGGGGTTACATCTTTTATTTTACTGAAAACTTGTGCTAATTTCAACGGGTAATGATAGACTATTTTTATATTATCAGAAAAAAAGGGTTGAAAGATTTTTTTGAGCTTCTGTGTAACTACAGGTACATACATTAACTTAATGTATGACAAAGGTTGGTTACTGGGTGGTTCAAAAATGCTTCTAGGTAAGGGATTATTTGTATTTGAAGAATACAATATCTTGTTGATTACTTTCAGTGGGAAGCCATTGTTTATAAATACTTCTTGAAGTTTTTAAGAGCTGAGGGCTGGAATTGAGGGTAACATATCTTCAACACTCTGTTTTTTAATGCACTAATGGTATTTATCTTATGATTAAAAGAATGTCCAGAGTAAAAATTGATGTAACGTCCCGAGTAGGTTGGCTTGGTGTACCAATCAACAGCCACAGAACCGTCACCACCGTTCAGCATCCTACAGTCTAAAAACGGAACAAAACCATCGTTTTCTAATTCAACAGTAAACTGTATATGACATTAAAATCGTTAAATATCGTCAATGTGTCCTCCACACAGTCAGCCGGAATGCATGTGATAACATCATCAACAAACTTGTATATAAAGGGCACATTGAAACTCAAACGTGGCAGAATGTTATCAAGTACATGACCCATTATCATGACAGCGAGAATGGGGCTTATAGGAGATCCCATTGGAGTACCGAATAGTTGGAAATAATATTGTTCATCAAAAGAAAAACACACATTATTGAACAAGAATTTCAACGCATCGATGAACGATTCAAGAGTAAAGTCACAATGACGTGCGATCAGATCCCATTTCTGAGTAACTATGTCCGTAACCATATCAAGACGCATGTTAGTAAAGAGACTGACGACGTCAAAGGACACAAGAATAAAACCGACGGGTATCTCCACATTTCTGATTCTGTCCACAAAGTCAAAGGAATCAGTGACGTTGTAATTAGTAGCATTGAGAAATGCCAATGAAAGAATGTTAGCTAAATGCTTAGATAATTCATAAGTAGCAGAACCAGAAGCAGAAATAATGGGTCTAAGTGGAGTACCATCTTTCTGTATCTTAGGTAGAAAATAGGCTTTACTCAAATTAGAGTTCCTAATCGTCAGTCTCTTGCAATCTTCGTCACTTAAGTGTTTTTTACTATTTAGATCTTTGACTAGTTTATTCAATTTATTCTGGATGGAAACCAAGGGGTTCGTTTGTACCCTCCGATAAGTATTAGTATCACCAAGCATTTCAGTCGCCTTTGCTACATAGTCATCTCTATTCATAATAACCGTAGTAGAACCTTTATCTGCGCGTGTGACCAAAATACTCGGATTACGTGTAAGAAAATATCGGGTCTTTCTAAAACAATCACTCAGATGCAACTCCAACACCGACATGCTGGTGGGAGAATTCAAAAAATTAGTCAAGATATTAGTGACCTTCGCTCTCAAAACATTCCTACTTTCTAACGGACAACGCGACAAAACACTCTCAACCTCCATCAATAGACGTCTAATATTCACATTGCTGTTGTTAGCTGGTAAACAGAACTTAGGGCCAAGAGACAGAAAATCTAGTACCTCCGTCGGGACCTCCGTGGAGGACAGATTGACAACCCATTTCTCATTATCTCTAAACATGTTGACTCTACTATGACCTTGAACGATAAGCAAATTTGACTTTAGCAAAAACACTTTTTTATTTAATTTTAATGAATCAGAGAAACTAGTGAAAACGTGAAAAGGTAAGACTGACCGCAAATGATCATTTAACTCATGCATCATTAATTCCAACCTACTGATATTACTTAAGGTGATTTGTATTTCTAAACTAATAGTAGTGGTTTTTATTCTATGCGTGCAACCGTTTATCTTACTGAGAAGTTTACTATCCCTTGTGTCCAGCAGAGAGGCGGTCGTCTTTGTTCCATCGCTAATGTGCCTCGGTGTCAAGTTCATTTTTCTACATCGTACTAAAAATGTCAATCTGTTTTTCATCTTGGCTACGGAGCCGCATCACTCTGCACAAGAGTGACTGCAGAACTATGAAGAAGAGATGTGCTTTGGCTTGTCATGCCATTGAGAACGACCATACGTTTGATTTTGATAGTGTGAAAATACTTGATGTGGAAAGTAATTATCATAATCGCATGTTTTTAGAAATGTACAACATAAATTTTAATGATGACACTGTTAATTTCAAACAGGATGTGGATTGTCTCAGCATCATTTTTTTTTTTTTGGGGATGTTGCCATGTGCACAAAGCCTGTGGCTTGTCTGTGCGGCAGTCGGGGAGACGAAGTATTAGAAAAATCCCCTGCCTAACATGGGCTTGAACCCTGGACTTCTGAGTGGAAGGCATTCGCCTTATCCACTCGGCCACCTCCGCTCCTTATTTATTTATTCCAACATTATCCAGTTTGATAAGAATAAACGCAGTAATAATAATACAATTGAGAATTCCACTTTCACTTTCTAACAGCTGGTATCAACACCATTGCTTGGGGAAAACTTGTCCGAAAGGGGTTGCTTTTTCTTGTCGCACAACCGCTCTAGACAGCGTGTCGGCCGGTCGAATGTATCTCGTCCATAAATGTGTGCACACGTCTTGTCCCGTGCCTCATGTAAACTGTGAAAGAAAATGTCCATCGTTCTAATTACATGTCTGTCGATATAAAAACACTTGGCGCCTATATGAACTCCGAGTAAGTTCGCTATTGATGTGATTGTTCGTTTGTTTGATTTGTATATTTTTGTAGAGTGTAACTGCCTGAAGAAGGACACATATTGTCCGGAATATAGCAATTTCCACAAAAGCGAGTTTTACAATTTATTGATCGATACCCGAAGAATTTCTACATCAGTTTATAGTATCACGATCGAATATTTCCTACATCATTATATATATATATATATATATAAACAAACATATATATATAAACAAATGTTTTAGTGTATTATGTAATTTTTTGTTTATTCGTTCACAAATATCACGTCAATT
The DNA here is from genome assembly GCA_964023965.1 of Melinopterus prodromus. Taxonomy (NCBI): domain Eukaryota; kingdom Metazoa; phylum Arthropoda; class Insecta; order Coleoptera; family Scarabaeidae; genus Melinopterus; species Melinopterus prodromus. The sequence continues at coordinate 47,803,219 of OZ030391.1, read as the reverse complement.
ATTTCAAATATAATAAAATGATAATATTTATTTATAATCGTGATTAAAAAAAAAGTTTAATAAATAGCTTTGCCCAAAAATGCCTTTTCAAAAGTAAAAACCAGAACCTTTCCCAGGGACCCAATTAGCGTCATCTTTTTGAAGCGAATGCGTGACTTTTCGAATGGAGTAGGGATATCACCGGTTGCCCGTATCTATGAGCAAGTTGCTTGTTGCTAAGAACAATAACACACGCGCCACGCCCATACGTTCCCATACGTTTGATTGAAAAGTATGGGCGTGGTGCGTGCGTTATTGTTCGTAGCAACAACCTCGGCAGGAACCAGAGGGCAACCGGTGATATCCCTACTCCATTCGAAAAGTCACGCATTCGCTTCGAAAAGATGACGAGAATTGGGTTCCAGGTCTTTTTGTTATATATGTCATCTCTTTGTATCACCTGAGCACAAAAAATGCCAATATTTTCAACAATTGCAAAATTCACAAAAACGTAACAACCCAAAATTCATAGGAAAAGAACCAAACTCTTTGCCCTTTTTGTTGACAACATTCCCATCTAAAAAAAATATTTATTTTCACAATAGTATTTTTCACAAAGCCAGTGTGTCACGTGACTTTCAGACATTGCACATGGATACGTATCTACTTGATTACAAAAGAAACTCCCTAAATATTAACAGAAATCGTCATATTTTTTTATTTGTTTAATTTTTTATTTATTATTTTTATTTTTTTTTTTTTATATCGATGAGATTGATGTTCGTTTTGTGATTGAGAATCGTTCACTGTTCAAATATTTCTGAGGTAGCACATCTCCAATGCTTACAGCTTCTATAACTAGTTACAGCCACCGTCGGACCACACGTAAATTTAGGAGTATCTATAGGGGATCTATAGTCTATTGGGGCTCACAGAATCGCATATTACTTAACAGCTTATAGGTTTTGCCATAGTGGCATTATAGAAGTGCTCAGAATCGCTCAGAATACCCAATAAGCATATTTAAAAGTATCGATAAGGGTACCTATAGCCTATGAGGGCTCACAGAATCGCACTATTCCTTATAGATCTATAACAACTTATAGGTTTGTCCTTATAGGCGTTATAGATATGCACAGAATCGACCCATTAGTGTGGATTTTTCAATAGCGGAATTACTTAAACTGTCGTTAGGCTTCATATGCGTGCTATGGGGAGCTTAACCGATTCTTTGCTTAAACTCCGCTAAACTGCAATTGAAAAACCCGCCCATAGTGTACACTTTCTCTAAGTTAGTGAGTTCAAGTAGGCGGGGAGCATTCGTATATCGAGGTAATACAGAATTATTGGGTGTTAGGAGTATGTAATAGACCATATTCAGATTAGTATTAGCGTTTATGATGTAGGCCATGATATCAACCATGATTTCTGGTTGCTGCTTTATTTGAATGGAATACCGGAGTTCTACGTGCAAAAGCTAAAGTGGTTGCATAACCTATTTCAAGTTTGACAGTTGTTTGTGTATAGAGGCAAAAATTTATCAACATGGGCCTGGCCTACCTCGACTACAATCATTTATAAGGTCCTTATATAATATACTGTATATAGATTGGGGTGGGTTGGAAAAAACTATTTTTTCAGAACGTTTGAATGCGGAACAGTTGCCTATAGTAATAAAAAGAAAAACGCCATAAAGAAAATAAAATCGTTTATCATCTTCGTCTCGCGCATCGCACTTAGAGTTAATAAAAAGTTACCATATTCGCGCCTTTCCTGTATTTTTTTTAACTTGGTTAAGATGTTTAAAATAATCACCTTTTAGGTTTTCTGCTTGTTTTATAATTTAAATAACCTGAATAAATTAGATTATGATCAAGGATCTAATTCTTTCCGTTCGCGCAACATCTAAGAAAAATGTGAAATTTACTAATTTTTGGCAATGTTCATTTGCAACTCTTCAGTCGATTTGCTAGAACAAAACGACCCAGATCTCACCGCGTGGAGGTGGTTGCACTTTGAGTTCCAACCACACCCTACCCAACCAACCATCCAATTGTTGGATGTGATACGGACATTATATGTATTTACAACTATTTACAAAGGTTTTCCATAGATTAGGATTCTTTGCATTATTATGTTTTTACTTTTTCCTTTTATATCTACTACACACTTGAATTGTGATTTTTTGCAGAAATGAGGCATAACCGATCTAGAATGCAGTGATGCTCGGGTACAGCCATATCTAGCTTCATGTACATACTTTATTCTAAGCCTCTGCCACAAGTTAGACGCACCTCTTCACAGCCTGGTTGTGGCAGGGAAACTTTTGTATTTCTCTGAATTAATATTGTCAGTATAATCGGAAGCTTGAAAATTTATCTTTTGTGACAAATTTCAGCCTTCTTCTTTGGTACTGTTTGTCTTGCGGTTAAGATCCTTATGTAACCGAGCTCCAGATTATGTTCTCAATCATCGATAAGCATTGCTAACAGAGCATTATCTAGGTGCGCAAAGAAAGCATTTTGCTGTACTACTCGATCTACACAACTTGAAGTAATTCGTCCCATAAATACCGTGATGTTTGGATTACTTCAAAAACATGTTTTGGTCCGTCAGTAAATTATTAGCGCCTTATTGCAAAACACAGAGGCATGTATGATTTTAAGATAAAGCCAACTATTACTTTTTAGTTTTCGGAAGCATCCGATGAACTTATATACAATTTAAGGACTCGGCTGGCGGCAGTCAACCATTTGGAATGAGACAAAGGACCCTGGGTCCCGATTTGCCAAGTCTTCTGGACAATGTCCCAAGGCATTTGAAATGTGCAACAAATACTGTTGATCTTTGCTGAACAAATTCCTGTCTATATCAAGAATCAAACAATCTATGGGTTCATAATCGACCATAGGGAGTTTTTCACAGCAAGTAAGCTGCTGCCCTGTTGGCTCACTAAAAGTTTTATGCCCTGACGTTTGACCTTAAAAGTGTTGGTAAATGTGGCGAAAAACAAACTCATTATAATGCAGGAGGCACATGCTCTACTCCAGTGGGCGTCCGACATGCTTTTCTAAGCGATGGATGACACCGTTCTTCCTTCAGTGTTGGTTACAGTGCCATCACATCCTACTACCTCTAGTTTTTCTAGTGATACTGATAATTCAGACAAAAGAGAAATATTGGTTTCAGTTATATCATTTGATGAACTCGAAGAGGGAGATACACAATGTAGGTTGATCCAGGTTCATGGATAAGAGATTAGTGTTCTTCTGTCACGTTCCTGCAAAATTACTTGGTATTCAATTTTTCGACGAACAAAGTATCACCTTTTCATCCGTCAAAGAATATACCTCAATTTTCCTTAGGAGGTGTGAATTGCGTTTTCAAATCCACCATAACACGACTCTTGTCGTGTCTTCTTATTTTACACAAATCAACCACATAGGAAGATTCTGTGTCGGTTAACATCCCAACGGCTCGCAGAACACGACGCTATGACGGCCATTGCCAGATCAGAAACTCCGAACCGATCACTGTTTAGCGCGGTTGCGCTAAAGTTGAATTCTCATCTGCCATTTGGGGTTTTCAGTCGATGTCCTTGGCTTGTATTCATCTTCCTCATACTCCGAGTATTTAATAGAACCGTTTTCGTGTTCATCCATATCCACTACTTTACTTTATTGCCATCTACCGGAGATTTAGGGTAACACGAAATACAGCTCCTCTAAATCTATCGTTGTTTTAACATATAAATGCAACTGTAAGCAACGGTAACGGTAAGTTTGGGCTCAAACTAATAATTCAGAATCGGTACTCGGTGAGAAGTAAGCACTGCTACAACGATTCAGGAATGATACCGAATTGATTCTGTAAATGACCAATATATCGGGTCGATATATCAGAACCAGTTCTTGCAAACGTAAGACGCCAATACTCATGCGCAGTAATTCTAGAATTGCGACCCAAAAAACTTCTGTATTATTAATTTAGTTGTGACAAGAAGTGCGTTGTTATTTCCTTATTTAAGTATAATTATCCGCATATATAGTTTTTGAAATATTAGAAATATAGAACTGCGGTTTGATACCCCACATTTATATTTAATGAGTTCCCAATCTCAAATGAAAAACGTTCGTTATAATTATTTAATTATCAGTTTACGAGATATCCAGAAACGTATACTTTTACTAGTTATTATATTATTATTATATTAAAATTATGAGTTAAGTTTCTAAGATATCTCTGAAACGGATGAACCTATTTAATATATTTCTGGAAAGTAAATACTCTCTCTGCGTGACGTGTTGTTGGCATATCCATAGTTCCAAATTGTGAAGATGTCAAAAACTATGGATTTGCGAACGCTTCTCAATTACGGCGAAAACGACCATTTCCTTCTGAAAGACTAAGATAAAACGCGTACAAAACGGAAATTATTTATTTTTTAGTAGGGTAAATGACAGCCATTAGCACCCTCAATTTTTCATGGACGGTCAAGCACTGCAGTGCCACCACTATGTCTGTACCAGCCACAATTCTAGTGGAAATGGTGTCTAAAAAATGTGTATATAAAGGCCTTCAAACGTAAAATTTAATTCTTTTTTACTAAAGCACTAAAATATTGATAAAAAACGAAAAATCAAAATATTCATATTAATAATTTCTTGGCCTAGAACATAGCTGGCAATCTCTCGTCCGTTTTACAAGAACTTGGGTTGGCACGTGGTCCATACATATCTTGTGTGGAGAACTACGACAATAGGAGAAGTAATAGTAAAAGTACAAATTTCCAACAGCCAGTTGAAATTAGACCAGCGGAAAATGATTGCAGCCGTGAAAAGCTTGTAAGCACCAAAACCTTATTTCTTGGCCTTGAACTAACGAATTATGTGTAGAACATAAAGTATAAAAACTATACTATTATTTTTTTTATTCATACATAATTTGGTATACATATCGACTTGATAACGTTCATACATAAATTACAGATAACTGTAACTTGCGGTAGAACAGTCGGAAACTGCACGTATAAGCACCAAAACCCCAACAAACGGAATGGGGACTCACGTCGTTCACTAGGCCAATTGTCAAGCAGAAAAACTCTATTTTTCATTTGCTATAAAATCCTCAATTTTTTCGCATCAACTATATACCGTGTGTTAATTTCAAAAGTATCCACTCTTAATAACTCTTGCCCTGATGCGATTATTGCTTTGAGTGAAAAACACGTCGATTTAGATATTGAGGGGGAAGTTCAAAAATGGTACCTAGAGAACTTTAGGTTTCATCCCTTCACCCCCCAACCACCCCACTTTGAAATTTCAAATGGCACCCCTATCTTGTGATATATCATTTGAAAGGGCATAAAATTCTAAAATTAAATCGATTGGTTCTTAAGATAGACTACCCAGAAGATAGAAGGCATGAAATCAATTATTATTTGCGGAACATTGCAGATTCGATACACTGTTGAATTAAATTACAGTCATAAGAAATAAACAATTAAAATAAATAATAAAATAATAAATTATTTTTGGTTCGAATGGCGAATTTTATGTTCGAAATGGCCACCATTATTTGCTAGACAAAAATACATTCTGTTTTCGAACTCTTCGCGAACGCAAATAATCGTGGCCGTTATTCTAGTCTATCTTCTAGGTTAAATTGATCGATTTCATTTTTTTATCATGGTTGAGTAGAGAATTTTATGCCCTTTCAAATGATGTATCACAAGATATAGGGTGCCGTTTAAAATTTCGAAGTGGGTGATTGGGGAAAGAAGGGATAAAACAGAAAATTCTCTAGGTACCATTTTTGAACTTCACCTCGATAACTTAATCGACGTGTTTCCACTCAAAGCAATAATCGCATCAGGTCGAGTTATTAAGGGTTGAGTTATTTCATACCTTCCATCTTCTGTGTAGTCTATCTTAGGAACCAATCGATCGATTTCACTTTGTTTATCATGGTTGAGTAGAGAATTTTGTGTCCTTTCAAATGATGTATCACAAGATAGGGGGTCATGTAAAATGTCAGAATCATATACGTATTAGGGTATTCATTTTGTATTTACATGATCAGAATGGTCTCATTCGTATAGTCGGTAAGGGTGTGTCCTTTCGTCAAGTCGGTATGTGTTTGCCCGTTCCGCGCTAGGTGTCGTTACTCGAAGGTGGCCTTTTCAAATATTTCACAAACATCCCGTGGTTATTAAACTCGTTGTTTTCGTTAAGAATCTTCTCTCGGTCGGTCATTCAATGTTGTTGTATCTCCAATTCTTCCATCAGGTTCATTCTATTTGACTTACTTGAACTGTGCAGAAGGGTGACTTTATCTATGTTGGTGGTGTGCTTGTTGTATTTTAGGTGTTGTCCGAAAGCAGAGTTTCCATATTTGTTGTTTACGTGTGCATTGATTCTCGTCGAGATGCTTCTGCCTGTCTGACCGCTGTAAAATTTGTCGCAGTCCGCACATTCGATGTGATATATTCCGCTCTTCCCGATGTTGCTGTAAGCCACCATGTTGTGCCGTTGAAGTATTGTTTTCATTTGTATCGTTCACGCTGCATGATAATCCATAGATATGTACTTGCATTCCATCTTATGACATGGGATTAATTTCAGAATGTTGCCGTTGTGAATGTTTTTGTAGACTCTTTGTTGGTCGGAGATACTGTATCGTTATTTCTGCCCAGTCTCACTATGGTTTTGATCTCAATTTCGAATTTTGAGTTTTATTATCTTCATATCCCAACATCTAAACTGTACATCTGAATGTTTATTAATTAATTAATGACTCATTCTCATTAGATTTAGAGAATGATGTAGGAAACATTGATTTCTTCGTTGACGCAATATCACAGTGCACAAGCGGCTGCCGTATGAAAACGGTATTATAATTAGCGGATTCTGACTAGTAACACTGAATTTTCCATTTCCTAAGTGTATATATTTGCACATTTATCTACAGTTAATGGCACCTTTCCATTATTGCCAGTCATTTTCTGCATTTCAGTTTCTACAGCTGCACAACAATGTTTGTTGTGCAACATTAATAACGGCGGACTTGTACAATAAAATATGTTAATAATGCGTTTACTTTACTACATATAAAGTTACCATTATTCAGAAAACAGTAATAAACTTATTTCATATTCTGTATAGTGGATGGTCATTAAAAGGACGAACTATAAGTTAGCATTAGAGCACGATTTAAGCGCTTCTTGTGGAATGGAGGAAACCTTGTTTATGGATGTTCCCGGTCCGCCCACGAAATAAAACGTAACTAGTTTAGTTTATAACGTTGACCTCCTTTGTGCATCTTTAATTAACTGGGGGGATAACTCCTTGATAACGTGTACAAGAATATTTAACTGAAGCGCTTTTCCTTTAGTTCCAGGTAAGGAAGTTTAATATCGGAGACCATTAGTTACCCAGGCACCATAATCGTAAGTAGGGTGGAACATAATTATCCTGTGAAGGTATAGTATGGTATCGGCGCTGAGGATACTCGAGCTGTTTACGCTGGACCATAATTCTTGTTCTACAACAATCCGTACTCGTAATGGAATATATATCGGTAGATGATCTATTACTTACATGAAATCAGTAAATGTTTGTTGCTATTTCCGCGCCTTGAAAGATCACCAATTTTAATTAAAATTTGATAAACTATAATTAGATGAACAAAGGATTTATTATTATACATGTGACCAAGAAAGTTTGTTACTAATGATTACTAACCGTTACTAGCATAACTAATTTCTCAAGAAATTAAAATGCATAACAAAAAGTCGTGTGGCAATTTAAAAATATATGCAGGATGTTCCCTATACAAGTGCTTGTATTTGAGTGGTACAGTGAGGGGTCGCAGTAAACGAACTTGTGGTAAAAAAATACGAAACGTACCGTTTCGTAGCTACAGGCCTTTACAGCGAGTTCGAAGATGATACCAACTTTTGAAATAGCATACGGAATTGCGTTCGTGCGAGGTATCATGAAATAAATCTTAGAATAGAATACAACCATGAAACATTTTTCTAATTGACATCCATTAAAAAATTTAAAAATCTGATGTGGCCAGGCACATGAGTTTATCATACAACATATAAAATTAATAGTTTAGCTGCATGAGAATCTATTTTACTGAGATAAATCGTAGGTAATACCGAAAGTATGAAATAGCGCGACGAGCGGTGATGCGGCGCTCACCGAAGGCGGAGCGTCGCCGCCGCACGTGAGCGACTCGCGCTATCTAGTTTCTGGCAGGAGAGACATCAACGTTTATTGTGTTGCTTTTTGAGAAACATGTATTTAAAAAAAATAATAAATGGTTATATTTCTGTATAGGAAATGTTAGGTTGGTACCACTTTGACGAAACTTCAAGTTTAAAAAGCTAATTCAAATTCTGACAGATTTATATTTGTTCATCACACTGTAGATGTTACATCGGTTCCAACATACTAAAATAAAACTACAGTCATCGCTATACTTTATTTACAATTTTCTCAATTTATCGTTTTTAGAATTAGATATAAAGACGGGTTGATATTTCTTATCAACAAACAATCAAATTGGTGATCTTATTTCATTTGAAATTTGTATTTTGTAATTTACCGCACTAGAGCGGCAACGTTCCATAGCGGTTCTCCAACCTCTGATGAAATCAGCTGTTTTCGAGTGTGACAGCACAAAAAAATATTTGTCAAAATCCTGGCTACTATGTAGTTTCATTTCAATGCAGATGCGACCGATCTCGATCAAATAGAATTTGCTAGCTGCAAGAGCTATTAATTTTTCCAAAAAATGTCAAAGGCATAAATTATTCAAAATTTCGTCTACTTTAATTTATTATTTATCTATTTTGACGAAATTACAGAAATGACATTGCTCATTGGCAAAATCGTAGAAAAATGCTAAGAGTAAATAGCCAGTTCCTTTGGATCATTTTGAACCAAAAGCTTTTCAGCTCAAGTTTGGTCATGAAACTTCTAAATCTGAACTTTCGTCCCAATACCTTTAGTAGTTTCTCCGGAATCGTCGTCACAAAAATCGGGTACACACATACACACACATACACACACACAGACATTTTTTTGTACCTCGGTCAAAAATGTTCAGGGGACCCAAAAAGACCAATTTCCGCTAAATCCCATTTTTTTTTTCGGCACGATTACAATACTTTACCATACTGCGTATGATAAAGTAAAAAAAATGTGAGACTGGTACCATCTTACGAGTGTCTTTAGTTCTTAGCATCTTCCAAAACACACATTCCCCCTATTGTTTATCAAAAGTTGCCATCTACCGGAGATTTAGGGTAACACGAAATACAGCTCCTGTAAATCTATCGTGGTTTTAACCTATAAATGCAACTGCAAACAACGGTAACGTCGATAAGCTTGGTCTCAAACTAATAATTCAGAATCGGTACTCGGTGAGAAGTTAGAACTGCTAGAACGGTTCTAGAATCATGCCGAATGAATTCTTTAAATGACCAATATACCGGATCGAGATTTCAGAACCAGTTCTTGGGAACCCAAAACGCCAATACCTATGCGCAGCAGTTCTAGAATTGCGAACCAACAAGCCTTCTGTATTATTAATATAAGTTGATAGCTGTTCTCGGTTGTGAAAGTATGAAGGTTAACTAATTTATCTATGGAGATCAGTCGAGGTTTGCTGATTTGACGACTACATCTTGTCCACCATTTTTTCAATAACTTCATTAAATTTATCAAGGCGCGCAAGCTTTTCCTTATGTCGCCGTACCATAGCATTCTCTTTTAGTGTTCTTTTTTTACTAAAATTACTAGGATTGCCTTCAGGAACTGTAAAACATAATTATGATGAGACATTTGAACAGTTACTACTTACGAGTGGCATCAGTCGATTCAGTGTCTTTCCCGTTTTCGTTGGGTGTGCCATCATTATCAGCCATCATAATTCCGCGCGTACTGCTGCATGTAGCAGGGACAGTTATTTCCGGCCGCTCTTGTAAAAATGCGTCCATTATATCAAAATATTTCCAAGTTTTTCTATTTGTCCCTGTTGGTGAGTTGTGTTTTTTATGTTTTTATACGTTCGTTTCAGCGACTTGCACTTATTTTCAACTTGATGAACATCAAATGATGTTTGGCACTTTTGATTTGTCTTTTAATATTTTTAACCATATTAGTTTTTTCATTGGTGCTCGCTCAAATTTTTCTTCATAAATGCTCACCATATTAATTAATGTTTGGGTTAATGTATCATTCCACGCATTACTTTTGTTTTTACCATCATCTTCCTCGGGAGTAGCTAAAATTTTCCTATTAAATAAATTTATTATTAACATACTTAAGTATTTACCGTTTTAAATATTGAAATTACTTTCATCATCATTTACAAACACAGAAAAGTATTAAAATGAAGTTCAGCAGCTTCTCTTATCTGAAAACGGGCACCACACACAGAACATTCGTATTGCATATTAGCACAGCTTGCAGGCCTTGCAGTGTCGTCACTAATAGTGGCATGGAACGGTTGCATATTTAAAGCTACAAACATAACAGAATTATTAATTAAAATAAAAATATCCTAGCCTATAATTTGCGAAGGGAACTTAAGAAAAGATATACAGTATCTGCTGCAAATTAATTGAACATTAACAATTCCACATACATAAATCTCTTTCTAGGTTCCAAACAGAACTAACCTCACTTAGTTCAGCAACTTAACCTCAAAGAACACTTTGGCGAGTTTGACGTAAACCCCCTGTGTACACCGCGCTCTACCAAAATCGAAGTAGTAGAAAGTGCACGCACCACGTACACCGCACTGCCCCCTCTAATTATATCCGAACACGAAAGTGTCAAACATTGCTACACCGCGCCCAAGCCTGGTAAAGCCGTATTCTACAGAGGTTATGCCATTTGCGGGGCGTGGACGAGGTCCACCAGTGACGTCCGAAACTCCAATCTGGTAACACGCAAAACTCCTAGTCTACTAGATGTTTATCGGTCCTGACGCCGCTGACGTCACTATTTCGTGAGTTTGTAGGCATCCGCGGGGGTCGCTAGAATACATTAGCTGAAAAACGATCTAAGCGCCCGTATCGGAGAAATACCTGCCTACACTATTTGCAGTAGTTCACGGCGGCGCATTGTGTTGTGTCAATGCATCAGTACTAATAACATATAGTTGGTATGAATAATAATAACGGGATACAATGTGTTGCATTATTAACAGTAATAATACAGGAAGAATTATTAACAAATGTAATATTGTTATAAATAATATAAATTTGATCGGACCACTTAAACACTACAGATAACTGTAACATTTAATAGCAATCTGCAGCATTTACGTCTCGTGGACATACTACCGCCTACACCTGTAGAGGCGTAAGTTACCTGAGCGAATCTCTGTTAAGATTTACCGTGATTTAGCTTCGCCAAAACTGTCCGATCTTTTTTAAGCTTAACCAATTATTTCTTAATTCACTCCATAATCTGACCACCGCATATTCAAAGTATCACAAAATTACGGAACAAGTTTTCTTATATTTTTTGGATGGTCAATGCTATTGTATAGTGATACCAGACACAGTTACCGCAAAAAAAAAATACAGGATTAGTGATACCTACCACTTTTTTACTACATTTCATTTTAGGCACTTGTGTATAAAAACACAAGCAGGCTGTTCCAACACTAGCGTTGCGACATTCTTCTCTATTTCATCCGACGTAGTGCCACTGGACACACTACGCATGCGTCAAGTTCGTGGATTCGATTGGTTGGATTGGATCCATAGGCTGCCACAGTACTGCCACCAGCTGCCACATGTATATGGTTACCTATGTGCTGTCAGTGACTTGGCGTTAGTGAGCTGCCACATGTATAAGGTTATCTTTGGGCTTTCACTGGTTTCGCGTTAGTGATGCCGAATACTACCGGCTAACGGCCGTGGTAATACCGACCTGCGCCTTTAAGCTACAATACGGCCATCTGTCGACGGTCCTAATAACTACTGGCCACGCATGCGGAGTTTGATCCCGGGCACCACATCGATAGACAACATATATATCTCCGTCTCACATTGTTGGAACACATTGGCGCTATAGAACAAGTTCCGTATAACCCCTAATACGTATATAGATAATATTTACAGTAGGTATTGTCAAAAAACCAGCCTTTCACACTACTGTGAAATCCTCGCTAAGTAAGTTTTAATGCAGACACGATCTCGATCAAAGGAATTTGCTCATACAGCTAAACTAGTAATTTTACCAAAAAATTTCATAGACATAAATTATACAAAACTCTACTTTAATTTATTATTTAACTATTTTTACGAAATTACAGAAATGGCAGCTCATTTGCAAAATCCTTGAAAAATGCTTAGAGTAAACAGCCAGTTCCTTTGGACCTTTTTAACCAAAAGTTTGGTAATAAAACTTCTAAATATGTACTTTGTGAACAATGTGATATCTCCCCTAGATCCCCCAAGAAGGCCACCAAGATTGCCGGTCTTACCCCTTGTGATTTTATCTATGGAGGGACTTAAAAAATCAATATGGTGTATGGTGTTTATAATTTTGGAAACGTTGGAGAGTTACGTGACACCGTCATCGCCGCTTTCAATTCGATTGACAGAAGAACCCTCGGTAAGGTCACCACAATTACGGAATGCTGTGAGAAATGCCTCCATGAAAATGACGAAATTTTTTAAAACATTATTTGGTGTGTTAAAATGTTATTACTTTTTTATGTTGTGTAGTTAGTACAAATAAATACATTCCAAAATTTTGCTATAACTTGACTATGAGCACATAAATATGTACTGTATCACTCAAACGTGTTTTTCATGGCACCATGCGATGATTTCAGACATTAAACAAAAACTCCAATTATGTCGTCTTATTGTGTTCTAAATATGGCTAGTGGCATACCAAATTTCTCAGAAAAAAATTCTGAATCCAAACGTATAAAACCAATATGGCGTCCATACGAAAAACAACAGTTTCGTTTCTTTCTGACGAATTCATTGGCGAAAAATGTTTTAATCTGACAATCAAAAAGTAGGCAAAAAAGTGCCTTTATAATGTCCAAACGCTTTCTTGATGGGATTACAAACAAAGAAGTTATGACCATAATAAAATATTTAATTTTTTGGTTTTTCAAAATAGCTTGGAAACCATTTGGAATTTGACTGTTTTCTGAACAGATTATAAAAGAGCACATTAATATGCACTACTTTGTCCATTTAACCGACTTTCTATCTCTATTGATAAGAAAAGGACCCATACAATCCAACGTTCCGTGAGACACACTGTATATATTTACTAGAGTTTACGCTTTTACTGTAACATATGCAACATACAGACCATGGGCGTATCCAGCTCAAATCGAATGGGGAGCGGGCAGTTGCCTAAATTTAATTCGCCGATGAGGGTGGACCAAAAATGCATTTCAATAATTTTTGTGATGATAGAATGCAACGACCCTTCAAATCGTTTCCAAATCCAATAAAAGTGGAGACGTAATTGTTGAAATTTGGCTTTTTTTGGTATTTTTCAAATAGTTGTTCAGGGTTTGGGAAAACTTAAGATTCATTAAGGACTTGTAGAGGATTTTCCAAGGAAGAATTTGACCTATTATACATATGGACGCCCCCAACCCATCAGCAAAGTGCCCTGAAAACTACCCTTAAATGAAAAAATGCTTTTAATCTTTTCAATCTCGTTTTCCTCATAGAAATTATTACTATAAGTCTAGTGGAATGATTATAAACATTTGTCAGCTAATTTGTCAGCTACAATACGGCCATCTGTCGACGGTCCTAATAACTACTGGCCACGCATGCGGAGTTTGATCCCGGGCACCACATCGATAGACAACATATATATCTCCGTCTCACATTGTTGGAACACATTGGCGCTATAGAACAAGTTCCGTATAACCCCTAATACGTATATAGATAATATTTACAGTAGGTATTGTCAAAAAACCAGCCTTTCACACTACTGTGAAATCCTCGGTAAGTAAGTTTTAATGCAGACACGATCTCGATCAAAGGGAATTTGCTCATACAGCTAAACTAGTAATTTTACCAAAAAATTTCATAGACATAAATTATACAAAACTCTACTTTAATTTATTATTTAAATATTTTTACGAAATTACAGAAATGGCAGCTCATTTGCAAAATCCTTGAAAAATGCTTAGAGTAAACAGCCAGTTCCTTTGGACCTTTTTAACCAAAAGTTTGGTAATAAAACTTCTAAATATGAACTTTCGTCCCGATACCGATAGTAGTTTCTCCGGAATTGTCGCCACAAAAATCGGGTACCACACACAGACATTTTTTTGTACCTTTGTCAAAAGGAGCAGGGGACCCAAAAACACCTATTTCCGCTAAAATCTCAATTTTTTTTGCGCGATTACTTTACTTTATCATACTGCGTATGATAAAGTAAAAAACCTATAGTACAATTTCCCAGCCGGCCAAAACATTTGCACCAAGAGCATGCTGCCCTTTAATAGTTCTGTCCAATGTTTTTCGCTTGAGGTAATGGCAGATGAATGAATTATAATTATAATTCATGGTAATTCAGGTACCAAATGAACCAGTTCTAAATTCACAATGCAGTGTTTGTGTCTTTAATTAATTAGTTAAGTCGCAGTTTCGATTCGCTTTGTATTCTGTGGGGGCGGACATCCTGTCAAAACAAAACGGCACCGCGTCAAGCTGTCCATTACAAGACAGTTTGGGAGGCAAGGGCGTTGCGCTGACAGCTCCACTAACCGCAAGCAACGTTCCTGAAGAGCGCCCCGACCTTACTCTGGACTAAGGAAGCCCGACACACTACCGCACCACTCGGACGAACACTTGGGGTCATTTCAGCCTTACTAGCTGTTCACTGTTCACTGTCCGACCACACCAAACTCCGATCCGGACCGAGTTCCATATTAAAGCGTCACAACTAATTGAAGCGCACAGATGCAGATGTTTCATCTGGCGCTTTCATAACTAGTCTAGCGATTACTTGGATGTTAATTAGGAAAACCATTGTGTACGGAGAGATGTAATTCCGTATCAACTCGACACAACGACAAGTTTTTAGACATAATTTGTATTGTCAAAGTCGTGCTGTTAATTCCACCGTATTCATCTACACCAGTAGTGAGTCATACTCATTTATGGGCGCGGCCCACAAAATTCTAATCATAACATCGGCGGGCCGCACAAAAAAGACTAAAAAAGGTGATTAACACGAATAGTAACTTCATTATAATTCTTATACCATGTTAGATCAATTCATTTGACTGCTAATTTTTCATATGATTGATGACTCACATCATTATTTTACATTTATCACAACATTTATCATAATACAAGTCCGGAAATAACAAAATACATTGAAAATCATATTAGGGATTTTTTTATCAAACATTTTTCATTTCAAATAATGCAGAATTGCCTAAAAAATCTAAACACATTCATTAACTTTAAAAAAATATTGTTAATGTTTACAAATTTTTTCCGAAAGGAAACAAAATCACTTATAAGCATGACTACACCCTCATTTCATGTTTAAAACCATTAGTACAGTAAACTTTGAATCTTAAACCCCCATTCTAATGATATTTAAGACCAGAGCTTAAGAAATTTAAATTTTAATATTTTCTTGTCAAAAATATATACAAATTCCTTCTCCCTCTGTATGTTTAAAACTGAAACTGAAGAAAAGGCTTTACAATCGTATTACTGCCTTAAATCGTATTACTACTCTTAAAATTGTGCCATTTTATTACTGTTCTGGTTGTATCTCCTTTAAAAACAGAGATAATAAAGTGAGTAAAAAACAAATTATTCAGAAAATATGGGATTACAGTTATCGCCAGAAAACCAATTTTTTTACAATTTTTATTATTTCCCAATTCTTTTGACCAGTGTAGTTCAGAATTACTCCAAATCTCTAAATACAACGTTTCATGGACATGAATTAATCATTTATTGAAAATTTAGAACCCGTCACTTGCGGATTGTACAAAAATACAATTACAAAATAGCTTCTCAATTTGAATGGGAATGTGTATTCACATTTCACGATTTACAATTTCTACATTGTGCTTTTAACCTCAATTCCATTATAAATGATATTTATGAAAATATTTTTAAAAAATGCTGTTACACACATGCTTGGATTCATCATTTCTTTCTGAGTAATTTGGTATGCCACATGCCATGTTTTAATTACAATAAGATAATAGAATTGACTGAAACTTGAACACTTAAAAAATTGCTGAAAATCGCATGGTGCCATGGAAGACGTTTTGTGAAACAATGTGATATCTCCCCAAGATCCCCCAAGAAGGCCACCAAGATTGCCGGTCTTACCCCTTGTGATTTTATCTATGGAGGGACTTAAAAAATCAATATGGTGTATGGTGTTTATAATTTTGGAAACGTTGGAGAGTTACGTGACACCGTCATCGCCGCTTTCAATTCGATTGACAGAAGAACCCTCGGTAAGGTCACCACAATTACGGAATGCTGTGAGAAATGCGTCCATGAAAATGACGAAATTTTTTAAAACATTATTTGGTGTGTTAAAATGTTATTACTTTTTTATGTTGTGTAGTTAGTACAAATAAATACATTCCAAAATTTTGCTATAACTTGACTATGAGCACATAAATATGTACTGTATCACTCAAACGTGTTTTTGATGGCACCATGCGATGATTTCAGACATTAAACAAAAACTCCAATTATGTCGTCTTATTGTGTTCAAAATATGGCTAGTAGCATACCAAATTTCTCAGAAAAAAATTCTGAATCCAAACGTATAAAACCAATATGGCGTCCATACGAAAAACAACAGTTTCGTTTCTTTCTGACGAATTCATTGGCGAAAAATGTTTTAATCTGACAATCAAAAAGTAGGCAAAAAAGTGCCTTTATAATGTCCAAACGCTTTCTTGATGGGATTACAAACAAAGAAGTTATGACCATAATAAAAATATTTAATTTTTTGGTTTTTCAAAATAGCTTGGAAACCATTTGGAATTTGACTGTTTTCTGAACAGATTATAAAAGAGCACATTAATATGCACTACTTTGCCCATTTAACCGACTTTCTATCTCTATTAATAAGAAAAGGACCCATACAATCCAACGTTCCGTGAGACACACTGTATATATTTACTAGAGTTTACGCTTTTACTGTAACATATGCAACATACAGACCATGGGCGTATCCAGCTCAAATCGAATGGGGAGGGGGCAGTTGCCTAAATTTAATTTGCCGATGAGGGTGGACCAAAAATGCATTTCAATAATTTTTGTGATGATAGAATGCAACGACCCTTCAAATCGTTTCCAAATCCAATAAAAGTGGAGACGTAATTGTTGAAATTTGGCTTTTTTTGGTATTTTTCAAATAGTTGTTCAGGGTTTGGGAAAACTTAAGATTCATTAAGGACTTGTAGAGGATTTTCCAAGGAAGAATTTGACCTATTATACATATGGACGCCCCCAACCCATCAGCAAAGTGCCCTGAAAACTACCCTTAAATGAAAAAATGCTTCTAATCTTTTCAATCTCGTTTTCCTCATAGAAATTATTACTATAAGTCTAGTGGAATGATTATAAACATTTGTCAGCTAATTTGTCAGCTACAATACGGCCATCTGTCGACGGTCCTAATAACTACTGGCCACGCATGCGGAGTTTGATCCCGGGCACCACATCGATAGACAACATATATATCTCCGTCTCACATTGTTGGAACACATTGGCGCTATAGAACAAGTTCCGTATAACCCCTAATACGTATATAGATAATATTTACAGTAGGTATTGTCAAAAAACCAGCCTTTCACACTACTGTGAAATCCTCGGTAAGTAAGTTTTAATGCAGACACGATCTCGATCAAAGGGAATTTGCTCATACAGCTAAACTAGTAATTTTACCAAAAAATTTCATAGACATAAATTATACAAAACTCTACTTTAATTTATTATTTAAATATTTTTACGAAATTACAGAAATGGCAGCTCATTTGCAAAATCCTTGAAAAATGCTTAGAGTAAACAGCCAGTTCCTTTGGACCTTTTTAACCAAAAGTTTGGTAATAAAACTTCTAAATATGAACTTTCGTCCCGATACCGATAGTAGTTTCTCCCGAATTGTCGCCACAAAAATCGGGTACCACACACAGACATTTTTTTGTACCTTTGTCAAAAGGAGCAGGGGACCCAAAAACACCTATTTCCGCTAAAATCTCAATTTTTTTTGCGCGATTACTTTACTTTATCATACTGCGTATGATAAAGTAAAAAACCTATAGTACAATAGTACAGTATAGTAGGTATTGTCAAAAAACCAGCCTTTCACCCATCAGCAAAGTGCCCTGAAAACTACCCTTAAATGAAAAATGCTTCTAATCTTTTCAATCTCGTTTTCCTCATAGAAATTATTACTCTAAGTCTAGTGGAATGATTATAAACATTTGTCAGCTAATTTACATTTGTTTACAGTAATTCTATTTATTTAAGTAATTCGTTTTTCTCAAAAATTAGTCCAAATTCTGTTTTCTAAGTTCGAAATGGCAAATTATTATCTTACATTAGGTATTCATAAAAAAATGCTTCCTATTGTTTAAACAATCAAGCCTATTATCTAATAAACCCATTTTTGATTAACCAAACTCAATTTGTATATACTATTTTTGTTTGCAATTCACATAAAATTTATTTTTTAGATAGGCCTGGCCACCTGTTATTCTCAACTGACAGCATTTATATTTTGAGATGATTTTCATTGATTAAATAATAAAATATTATTCGTTTTCAATATTATTTATTCGACAAAATTGAAATGATTTAAAAATGATTTTTTTGGGAAATTGGTGAGATACATTTCTTTTTAAAATATTAAATTTCCTAATGTGTACAAATTTTATTAATCACATTTCTGTCTCCATTTATTATTCTGATTTCCTACCACTGTGTGTCGCAAGTTAATGCTGATTTTTTGCTGTATGGAAACTGTTCCCTGTACCTACTCTAATTTGATATTACAGATAAAATATTGAAAACGAATATTATTTTGTTATAGGTTAAATAATATGGTGATATACAGGCGGGATGTAAATTTTAAATAAATCAAAAATTACAGCCACATCCTGGATTTGAACCAGGGAGCTTTGCGTTTCTAGCACAATGCTCTCCCATCTGAGCTAATGAGGCCTATGACATTGGAGAGCATTGTGCTAGAAACGCAAAGGTCCCTGGTTCAAATCCAGGATGTGGCTGTAATTTTTGATTTATTTAAAATTTACATACCGCCTGTATATCACCATATTATTTAACCTATAATATTGATTTGACAAAATATGTCGTTAAACTTTTTCATTATTTTATTATTCAAACACTGGAAATCATCCCAAAAGATAAGTGATGTCACATCAGAATACCAGTTGGCCAGACCGATCTAAAAAAAATAATTTTAGGCAACTTGCAAAAAAATTTTTAAATAAATGACTATTATTTAAACAAAAGGGTTTATTAGATAACACAAACTAGATATCTCGAACATGAAATTTATAAGGCAATTTCACAAATGAACTGACTTTTCTACCATAATTAGAAAAGAAAGTTGAAAATGAATTATAATGGATTGTTTAAACAATTGGAAGAAATTTTTAAATAATAATGTCCCTGTACTAAGGTAATAAACTGCCATTTCGAACTCAGACGGACTTTCGAGAATAACGAATTATTTAAGCAAATAGAGTTTTTTTAAACAAATGGAAGTTAACTGACAAATATTTATAAAAATTCTACAAGACTTATAGTAATGATTTCTATGGGAAAGAATGAAAAGATTAGAATGGTCAATTTTCTGAAAAATACGTATACATTTTCAGAAAAAGTAAGGTAATAAACTGCCATTTCGAACTTAGAAAACAGAAATCAGGCTGAATTTAGAAAAAAAAAACGAATTATTTAAACAAGTAGAATTTGATTAAAAAAATGGTTAACACAAAAAAAGTTAACCTGACAAATATTTATAAAAATTCTACATGACTTATAGTAATGATTTCTATGGGAAAGAATGAGAAGATTAGAAAGGTCAATTTTCTGAAAAATACGTATACATTTTTCAGAAAAGTAAGGTAATAAACTGCCATTTCGAACTTAGAAAACAGAAATCAGGCTGAATTTCGAAAAAAAAAACGAATTATTTAAATAAATAGAATTTGATTAAAAAAATGGTTAACACAAAAAAAGTTAACTGACAAATGTTTATAAACATTCCACAAGATAAGTAGTAGTTATAGTAATAATTCTCTAATCTCTACTCTACTCTCTACTCTCTAATCTATGAGAAAAAGATGCCTCGGCATAACATTTTTTGCCAGGTTACATTCCGACATATGACTAGATTCGAATTACACTCCCCGACATAAAAAACCTAATGGAAAAATTTTACCTTGAATTGCTTTAGGTATTTGCCCCGACATATGTCTCGAATCAGTTTCGAATCAACTTATCAAAAACCGTTTTGGGTTTATTGATTTTTTTACATCTCCGTTATCTGTGCCCCGACATATGAAATAAAAACACTTTTGGAACCAACTAATACGCCGACATATTGCATTAAAAGCGCAAATTTGTGCAATGGCATGTATCTTCCGATATCACAATAGTGTATTGGCCAACTTAAATCGATTTTTACACACAATATCACGATAGAAATTGAAATCAGTGGCAAATACAGATTGGATTGGAGAACAACTGAATAATTAGAAATAAACAGAACATCATTGAACATGTCATTATTAACGTTATTCGTTATTATTAATAAAATAGTCTTTATAAAATTATAAGAGTGCCAATAGTAAAACAAACAAATGTAAAAATAAAAGAAAATCCTTTAAATAGATCCAAAAAACTAGTCTAGCTTGGTGTCACTTTTGCTTTAAAATCCAAATTCAAAATAATTATTCACAATGTATCAATCGTTTACTTTCTTGAAAAGAATCGTAACTATCGTTGTTGTTGATGTTTATGGGAAAATGGCAATGATTTTGAACATTTACTAAAATAAAAATAAATAGTTTTTGGAATTTTGGCATAGGAATGCGTGCCACCAAGAGAAACACACAAAAAAACTCTCTGAACTAAACCCATTAATGTATGTCACAAACCACTTCATTTTACTTCACCAACGTACGTAGTCGGTGCGTGTGTGTGTCTGTAATTCAAAGTACCTAGAGGCAACTTTGTATGATTTATGTCTACAATTATGTATATGCAATAAATAGTTTAGTGAACTGTTAGCAGTTTTTATTCGAACCGGTGCTAACCCGACTACACTCCTCAAAACATTCTACTTGATCGAGATCGCTCGTATCTGCATTACAACTATGCAGTTTGCCAGGATTTGACAGATATTTTGATTCTATTGACAGTATTGTCAGATCATCAGCGTTTGACACTGCTGTATAGTATGATATGCCTGGCAATATCAGATCTTTTAAGAGTAATCATAACTTAATTGAACCACATTATTGTCAGATCTAATATCACTAGGAGAGTTCTAATTTTATTTATTTATGTAATCAAACATCTCAAAATCGGATGATTGCGACTTATTTTTATTAGAACTAGATTTGTTCGCAGTACTTGGGTGATGGACAAAAATGAGTATATATTTTATGTTCATGAGTATATTTGCTTATAATCAACATATTGACGTAAGCGGTCCAACCTACGCCGATAAAGGCAATCCAAGGAAAGAACAAGTTGAAGCAACTGTACAAAAGCTTTCAATTGAAAATAACACTGCACCACAAGAAAGAAACTAGAAAACGGTAATGGGCTGCAACTGCAACTGCAAAAATCAAAATGGTAAATAATCTTAGAATAATGTGTTAGAAAGCCAATGGGTTACTGCAATATAATCCATTAGCCATATTAAACCTACAAAAAATAGACATATGCCTGATCTATCAAACCCATTTCACCATAGAGTCATATATCAATTTGCATGCCTACCGTGTTAATCATACTATCCACCCTAATATTTCTGCTGGAGGTGGGAGTGCAGTTATAATAAACATGAATATCTCACACTACAAAGATATCAAAATTGATGCAGAAGAGTTTCAAGTGACGGCTGCAAAAGTGAAAACCTTTAATGGAATGACTACAACAGCAGCCACATACTCTCCGCCAAGACACAACATAAAGCACAACAATATAAACCTCTAGACTAACTTCACAGGAAAACTTATGCTGGGTGGAGAGTTTAATGCTAAAAATGTCTTCTGGGGTTCACGGTTAACTACCACAAAAGGAAGAGAGCTTTACCAAGCCAGGAAACAGTATAAATGTGAAAGTCATTCTACAACAGGTAAACCCACTTACTGGCCCACCGACATAAACAAGATTCCGGACCTAATAGATCTATTTATTACTATCTATCGGCCGCTTATATTGGAGTGAAAGAGGAATTTGATCTGGACTTGGACCATTCGCATTGGCGAATGATCCAACAATTGTGTTCTAACATTAAGCGAAACGATAATTAAAAAAGAAAAGAATCCAATACTTACAAGTAAATATATCTGCTGGAATACATTCAAACTCAGTCTGGAGAATAGAATAAATCTACAAGTACCAATCAAGAATATCTCACAAATAGAAGATGAAACTCTTGGATTAGCGACAGATATACATAAATCCGCTTGGGAAGCCACGCCTGTAATACCAAGAAAGGTGAAAGGTAATAATTATCCAAAAGATGTAAGAGAGATAGTCATGGAAAAAAGAAAAACGAGAAAACGTTTGCAGGTAACCAGGGGGCCAGCAATCAAAACTAGTTTAAATTAGTTAACTCAGGAATTACGTGCAACGATTCAAGAGATTAAGCAACAGTCAATAACCAAAAGCCTAAAAGAAATTACAGGTGACGTAAGCACAGGTTATTCTCTATGGAAGGCGACTAAATGACTTAAGAAACCAATCACCCAAATTCAACTTGAATACAAATCGGATGGAACCTGGGCTAAAAATCACCAAGACAAAGCCATAATCTTTGCCGACTACTTGGACCAATCCTTCACTCCAAATTAAGCCAGAACTTTCGAAAAAGTTACTAATTCTACAATAATCCAAGGAAGTCGAATACCTCCCGTTACTCCTAAAGTGGAACTAAATGAATAAAAAAATTAAAACCAAAAAGTCACGAGGTTTTGATTCAGATCAAAACCTCGTGACTTTTTGGTTAGCGTCTTTTTAAGATCTCACCTGTTATCAGTAACAGGTGAGATCTTAAAAAGACGCCTAAAAAGCTTTACCTAGTTAAGATAACTAACCTATGCAACGCAGGACCTGTTTGGTTTCAGAAACTAACATTCGACAATTCATCAGGTGCACAGAATAACAATGATCATAGAAAGAACTTTAGAAGAAAAATGAATGCTCCTCTATATTACTGGATGAGGCAAAAGCCTCATCGACAAAATTTGGCACGAAGACCTAAGCTACAACGGCTACTGCCCTCCGAGTATAGCCAACTATTAAAATCATATCTTTCTGACAGAATCTTCCGTATAAAGGAAGATAATACGTACTCAACTCTCAAAAGTATTAAAGCTGGAGTACCACAAGGCAGTATACTTGGCCCAGTTCTTTACCTTCTTTACACACATGATCTTCCGCAACCATATGGTGATACCGTTGCTGATAACATTGCTATCATGGCAATAGATACAAATTTTGACGGAGCAACGCTAAGACTGCAGTATGCTGTTAACGATATTAGTGATTGGATGCAACTACATTGAATGCTAACTACATTGAACAAAACCAAATCCGTTCACATAAATTTTACCAACAAACGAATACAATACGTTCCAGTTAAAATAAATAATACCACCGTACCCTACTCGAACACCGTAAAATACCTCGGTATGACGCTAGACACCAAGCTTCGGAAAGCACACGTTAAAAAGAAACGAGAAGAATTGGGGATAAGATACACAAAAATGTACTAGCTTATTGGTAGGAAGTCGGTTTTGTCTACATATACTAAATTCCTATTTTACAAGCAGATACTTAAACCTGTGTGGACCTATGGTATCCAACTGTGGAGCTGTCGGCTGCACTAAGCCAAGCAATATCAATCAACGCTACCAAAAGAAGATGCTAGGAAACCTCGTGGGTGCACCTTGGTAAATAGTTAACAAAAATCTCCATAGTCATCAGACTAGTACCTATGAGTATGAGGTGCCGTTAATTAATAAAAAAATATTGGCGTAAATGCTTCAACGTGTATTTTATAATGTTTAGTACTACGGTGAAATGTGATCCGCACCTATCTGTAGTACGCAATTTTCACAATATTTATTTAAACATAAATTACGATATGTTCAATGATTCAACAGTCAACTTACCGAGAAATTTAAACAAATTGCTCAAAGTATCCTCCAAATAAGCTTCTGTACGGCCAATTTGCCCTTCGGCATCGTAATGTCCATCATAGTCTTCTAGCGACAGCAGCAGGCCACATCCTTGCATTCCCTTAATTTCCGCAAATAACTATCATATCTCACTACTTGTGAAATTATCCAATTTTATCATACAAAATGATACAGCCCGAGATGGACAACCAGACAAGATCGCAACACGGGCAACACGGCTAACACGGGACTTTCCACTGCTCGCTCAGGTAGTACTAGCATTCCCAAAAACGTGTCTCAATATTCTGCATTTTCAATAATTAATTACTCAAAACTGGTGCCAGATAGAGAAAAAAATATTTGAATGTTATACCCCAATTATGAAGATCTATAACCCGTAGATATTAGTGCAGTAATTTAATATACATCAGTATTGAGCATAAAATACATACGCATTTTAATTCATACCACCCATTACATACCCTAAAATATTTAAACCTTCTTTTTAATACACTGTATATAACATACAAAAGTACTATTCGGTGCAATAATATTTCCACGTACACGCGAGTAAAGTAATATTCAAGAATTGTTAGTAATATATTTGCCGCATTGAACCTTCAATAAATTAGCGTAATAAAATCTACAGGAAATTTGCATTTCTTGCGATATCGTCGATCCAGCACTATGATATAGCAACGCAAACCCATAAATCATATCGATTCAAATTTAGCCCCAAGATTATTTGATCCATTACGAGCATTGGATGTAATATGTCAAGTATGAGAATTATAGACTTTAATATGATTTACACCCCAAGCTAGGAATAAGGTCAACTCGACATTTTAGAGGATTTCGTCGAATTTATGGCCTTCAGGAAAAGCGGATCGCAGACTGAAATATACTCGTATACGTACGTGTATACAGAGAAGGGCGCAACAATACGTCAGGTTTGCGATGCCCGTATATATTGTCTCATGATGTTACCGTCGGTTGGTAATTTAATATCCTTTCCACGGGGACAACAGCAATGCCGCTGATAAAAGGCGGGACGAAGCAACGAGGATGCGACACCACCGACGTCTGGAACACTAAAAGGACGTGGAGCACAGCACTGCAGTACCAGATAGTGATTAAAATTTATATTACGGGTGCAGTTAATGTTTCCCTGTAGGACCAACGACGCGTGGTATTATTTAATATACATATTCGGCAAATCTCCAGTTGCCAACTGCCATTCAACGTAAGACATAAAACAGAAAGCTCTTGATTTCAACGGATAGGAAATACGTACAGTTACGAAAGAAATAACGCGTTAGTAAAACTACAAAATTTCAAAGTTAATTTTCTCTCGAACCGATAATACGACTGATGATATTTTTATTTACTTGTAGTTTAGTTTGTCACAAACGATATACTGAAATATATACTACTTTTATTTTGAAAGGCATTTAGAATTTTAATGCTAGGAGTTACTTACCACAACAATGAAAATAACTTTTCTAATAATATGTCTACCTTTATTTTGAAAACTACTAAAGTATATATAATTATCTGAGGTAGATGTTCTGAAATATTGAAACGTATTAATTAATAGTACATACATTGAAATTAGTAAAAGGGAAGGGAACTGAATCAAATACTCTTACCCTTTTGAGATCCGAAGCGGAAAGAATTTCAAAATCTCTAAAAAGATTCTTTGCATTTCGTTTCTTCCTTCATTTGAAATACATATCAAATAATCCAAACACGAAAAAAAATACAATCAATAGTTAATAATAATATTATAAATAAAATTATTAAATAATTTCAAACGTGCAAATTTTGAATTTACAGTTTGTACCATCGTATACCCAACTGCATTCGCAATTTAAATATTTTTCTTTGTTCTCAGGTTCCTTGTGCAGTACGGTGTCGGCTATGATTCCTCTATTATGTTATCGGTAACTTTTCCTGGTTGAAATTCAAACTAAAACAAAAAGATTAATTTTTTGAAATGTTTGATTAAAAACTAACCATGACTTATCGATATAGCAAAACTGGAGTTTACTTAGTGTCAGGGACTTTTCTACACTGATTTGAATTCAAATCTATACGTTGCATTTTTCCGAAAAATAATAGCTCAAATTTCAAATAAATACAATTACCACAGTTTGTACGTATTAGTAGTGTTTGATTACCAGTCGCACACAAATTGGGCGCAATCATTTTGAGTGCAATTTGGATACTATTGAACGCGGTAATCGAACGCGCTTTAGTTATCCTGACCTGAACACAACTGAGCAGCTTTGCGGGTTGTGCTTGAGGGGTGAAGGGGGAACTGATTGTATACTTTTGAATAGACGTCAAAGTGGTAATCGAACGGCACTAAATCAACTGATCGTGGCTTAGATTGAATGCGGACTGAATTGAACTGAACAGCAATGGTAATCGAACACTACTAAGGATAAATCGTATTCATGATGATGACATAATTCCTACCATAATACACTATGGTTCTATCTATCTCTGAATTTTTGTTTACCTTTGTTTAGTCCCAAGTGAATCGTCTTTCTTCCTGACCCGACGCATAGCAAATATGTTAATTAATTAGGTAATAGCCACACCAACAACAAACAATTAACTAAAGAATAATATGCAGAACGTTAAATTACGTACTTACTACCATCATGAAATTGCACTTTAATAACGGCCAGGCACTGTCACGTTGATTGTAAACAGAAAATTGCAGAGAATTTAGCTCAGAGACTCAACGAACACGTCATGCCGATCTAGCTGACATCTCTCAGAGAAACAAACGCTGTATTTTTCAAATTTCAAAATATATTTTAAAAAGGTATGGTCTAAATGCAATATGATCAGTCGTAGCCCCATTTCGTTCCTTCAGTAGAACTTAAATTATAAAATAAAATTCGAATGACAGCTACAAAGTACCCTGTCATCAAAGCTACACCGTTTCTCCGGCAGATGGCGTTGCAATCGATGTACCTTAAAACTGTCAACAATTTATTACACGTTGTTTTGACTTTCAATATAAGTAAAATTCACTTTTCGATTGCGCTTTCTTCCTTTCTGACCCTCTTTGGCTGTATAATTGCCACTTCCCGCTAGTGTTTATGATCCCGACACGCAACAAATGTACTTATGTACACTAGGGTGGTCCAAAAAACGGACTTTTTGCTGGAGGGCAACGATCCCCCCCCCAATCTGTTCGTTTTCCGGATAAAAAAATTCTCCACAAATTTGAGAAAAATCGGTTAACGGTAACACGTGCCACCGAGCACATCAAATTTCCCATTTAAAATACATTGCAAAAATGCATATTTTATTCCTTTTGTTTTCTTATTTCGGATTTAGAAAAAAAGTTGCAGGAGCTTACCAGAAATTGTTCAGAAGTCCCCAAGGAATAAATCCACAACCAGTATTTTACCACCCCCACCCTCCCCTGCAATACCATAAATATGAGGCAAAATTTTCTCCAAATTTACAATTTTACAATGTAACGTGCTTTTTTTTATTTTTTTTTCATAAAGTATTAATGGATTACTGACATGTCCTTTTGTCCTTTATGAACTAACTTCAATTTGTTTAAACAATTACAAATTGTTTAAACAAAAATATACAATGTCACATTTTTATATTTTTTTGCAGAAATTATTAGATTATTGGCACTTTTTGTCATTTATTAACTAATTTGCATTGTTTAAACAAATACCATTTGTTTAAACAAAAATATACAATCTTACTGACATATTTTTCTATTTTGTTTTGCAGAAATTACTATTAGATTATTTGTATATTTTTATTATTTATTAACTAATTTGCACTTGTTTAAACATACCATTTGTTTAAACAATGACAGACAAAGTTACGTACATATTTTTCTATTCATTTTACGAACATTCCATATAAAAAAGCTCCCGATTTTGATATCGAGACTCGAATAAATGCGAGACAACTCAAATAATCGTGTTTGGGTCCGTTCCGAAAGAAACTAGCTGTACTTGACTTGAAATTCGAGACTTGAATTTTTTGAGAACTCGAACAGCCCTAGTCTTATATTGCTTAGCTTGCACTGCTTCCGGTATTTTGATTTCGTTGTTAGCTGTTTCGACGTGTGTGTTTGCACATTGCATCATTAAGAATGTTAGGTTCTAAAGAATTCCGAAAAACCATATATTTGATTAATCATTATGATCACCAAGTTATCGGGAATAAGCTTCCAAGCAATATGCAAGTAATGAGAGTATTGTTTTACAATATGAGATGTGTAAAACTAAGTTTAAGAGCAGGTGCTCATCTTGCGGTCGACGAAGTGAAAGTTTTTTGGGCAAAAGCAAGGCGTCCTACGTATTTTTTTGCTGTTTATTATTAATAGAGTTGTTACTTAGTTATTTATTATTAATAGAGTTATTATTTACTTATTCATTATTATTACTAGGAAGCAAATACATTATATAAAAAAAACTGTGAAATCCAGTGTTTCATATAATAATAATTTCTGCAATAAATACAAAAATGTGTCCGTGACATTGTATATTTTTGTAAACAAAAAAAAATTTGGTTAAAACCAAATGGTATTTCTTTAAACAATTGCAAATTAGTTAATTAATTAGTTCACAAATGACAAAAAAATCCATTAATTAAATAATAATTTCAGCAAAAAATAGTAAAAATTTGTCCGTAACATTGTATATTTTTTGTTTACAGTTGCAAATTACTTAATTAATGACAAAAATGCCAATATTCCAATAATTTCTGCAAAAAATATAAAGCGAGTCAGTTACATTAAATATTTTTTAAACAATTTGTAATTGTTTAAATAATTTGAAATTAGTTCATAAATGACAAAGGGACATGTCAGTAATCCTTTAATAATAATTTAGGCAAACAAAAATAAAAAACACGTAACATTGTAAAATTGTAAACTTTGAGAAAATTTTGCCTCATATTTATGGTACTGCAGGGGAGGGTGGGGGATGGTGAAAAAAACAATAGTGGTTGTGGATTTGTTTCTTAGGGAGTTCTAAACAATTTCTGATTATCTGCCGCAACTTTTTTTCTAAATACGAAACGTGAAAATAAAAAAAAGAAAAAAAGATGCATTTTTGGAATGTATTTTAAATGGGAAATTTGAGGTGCTCGGTGGCACGTGTTAACGTTAACCGATTTTTTCAAATTTGGGGGGAATTTTTATTTCTGGGAAAGGAACAGATTTGGGGGGGATCGTTGCCCTCCAGAAAAAAAAAACATTTTGCTAGGTATAAATTTGGACCACCCTAATGTACACACGTACACACATACCTATGTTCGCAAGTCTTATCCTTAAATTTGTTTCACACTTGGATCGCATCGGGTGTGGTCGGATGTCACTTTAACTCTTACCGTATTTCTATACGAGCCCGGTGACATTATTGTCCGTCTGAATATCTTTTCGGTATATAATAGCGTAATTTCAGCGCGTACGGCACCGAAATCTAATGGTTCCCGCAGCGCGCTCAAGCTACTGTCAAGTGCCAACAACAGTCGCTTAGCAACCTACGTATTTGACAAATTTTCTGACGTTTCTCGAGATACACTCAAAATTTCAACCGATTTAAGCGAAAATCGAAAAAAATTTCTCGCCTCTCAAAGTACACTTTTGATAACAAGAGTTAAAACCGGAGCCGATGGAAAGAGCAACAATTCAAACAAGAAGACCGTTTGAACCCAAGCAATTATTGGCACATTATTACCAAGAAGAAGCAAACAATTGTCCCCTACTGCAAACCAATTGAAGAAAATGAGGGACAATCTCAACAAAAACAATACCAAGATGGTTACGACGACCAATACGTCGATGTACAAGAAGAAAAAAAGGCCGTAGAATTACCTAGTTTCATCGTACAAGTAAAGGACAGAATGCATATAACAACAATTACCAATGTCAATGACCACGAAGTAACAATAAAAATAAGTAAACCACTACACGTTGAAAAATACGAAATAAACGAATTATATTATTACGCAGAAGATACAACATTGCAAGACTGCAACGCGATGCTATCAACAAAACCTACGTAATAAATTAAAGTTAGAACATCTAAACACCGAAGAAAGGAAAGAAATTCTGAACTTGTGTCATGAATATGGACATCTTTTATTGTGGAATGGAATGCCGTTATCTTTTACCAACGCTGTTAAGCATAAATTAAAAACAACCGATAATAATCCGATTTACACAAAAAATTATCGTCAACTACTTGTATATAAGGAAGAAATCCGTCGACAAGTCAACTCCATGCTAGAACAAGGAATTATTCAACCATCATCATGTCCATGAAGCAGTCCCGTACATCTGGTACCAAAGAAAAGCGACAAGTCTGGAAACCCAAAGTGGCGAATGGAAATTAAACGAAAAACCATCAATGACAAATACCCTCTACCAAACATTTCTGATATCCTAGACAAATTGGAAGAAACATAATAGTTTACCACCCTCGACCTATGCGCGGGATACCACCAGCTAGAGATGAAACCAGAAGACAGAAAAAACAACTCTCAACACAGAAAGAGCACATCGTGAATTCAAGAGAATGCTTTTTGTATTGACCAATTCCTCAGCGACATTCCAGAGAGTTATGGATAATGTATTGCGTGGAATCCAAAACGATGTGCCGTTTGTCTGGATGATTTTATTGAAACATGGCACAATACAGTGTGGCTTACAGATATAGAAATACATATTGTGACGATCTTAACAGCCGCGAAAACGCCAGAAGTCTAGGTCATTCTCGAAAGAACTCATTCCGGAGTGTTCCATCGAGGCAGCGAAGCGCAAGTAGCGACCGCTCTGGGCGAACGTAGAAAACTCGGGAATATTCCCGAGTATCGATCGATAGGCATATATAACGGGTGCGCTCGACCGCTATAGGCCAGTGTTATTCGAAGTGCAGTCGGAACGTTGGCGCGATTATAGTTCGAAATAAATACAGTGAAGATAAATGTTTATAGTGACCTTAAGTAAGTTAGTTAACGTTTGTGTTTAGTGTTCGTGTTTAATAATTAGTTAATAAGACTGTAATAGTGTTAAATAAATTAGTTGACTATTTTAATATACCGAGTGTTTTAATTCACACCTTAACGAACGAAAAACGCTACATTGGTGTCAGGTGTCGGGTGTGAATTGGACATTAGTGAAAATAAAATTGAAGTGAAATAAATCGGACTAATTATTGTGCGTGAAAATGGCGAAACTAGCGGACTTAACGGTTAGTGAGCTGAAGAAGGAGCTGGAGGAAAGGGACTGCGATACGACGGGGAAGAAAGCGGACTTGCAGGAGCGGCTTCGTAAAGCATTAATTGAAGAAGGCAATGACCCGGACAACTTTGTTTTTGCTAGTGCAAGTGATATCGGCCAAATGCTGCAATGTTTGGAGGCCAATCAGGCCAAGTTGCTAGAAAATTCCGCCGACCTGGAGGCCAAGTTGCTAGAAAATTCCGCCGACGTGGAAGCTAAATTGCTAGAAAATTCCGCCAACCTAGAGGCTAAATTGCTAGAAAATTCCGCCGACCTGGAGGCTAAATTGCTAGAAAATTCCGAACTTATTACCAGTTTAAAAAGCGAGCTTGGGGAAAAGCTAGAAGAGAATTCTGCCAAGTTGGAAGAAAAAACTATCAAACGTAAAAAGGGAATTACACGAAGAAATTTTAACAAAATCTTCTACACTGGAAGAGCGAATTCTTTTGATTTTGGAAGGTAGGATCCAGTAAGTTCAGAACAAAATCACAACGTTGGACGTCAACACCTCGAGCAGTTGCCCTATCAACCTTCAGCAATGGACAACAAGAGCAAAGTTAGTGGCAATCAGGAATCCGTTGGGCTGATGCGCCTCAAACCACCGCAATTTGACGGTTCAACGTCGTGGAATGTTTATCAGCGTCAGTTTGAAGCGGCTGCAAAGCGAACGGTTGGTCATCCAGGGAGAAGGCGACCGCCCTTACGTTGGCCTTGAGAGGAGATGCTGCTGCTATCTTGCAAAGAATGTCCCCGGAAGAGCAAGAAGTCTACGACCACCTGGTGAGACACTTGGAGACGCGTTATGGCCAGTCACACCTGGAACATGTCTACCACACTCAGTTGAGAAATCGGTGCCAGAAGTCAGGGGAGCCCTTACAGGAATTTGAGGCAGATATTGCACGTCTGGTTCGACTGTCATATCCAGATGCCCAGGAAAAGATCATGGAACGTTTGTCGGTTCAAGCATTCCTGGACGGACTCCGTGATGGTGAAATGAGGCAAGCCCTACTACTAGCACATCCACCGAAGCTAGTTGATGCACTAACATGGGCCCTTGAATTCGAAGCTGCCAAGAACACAAGTCAAGCTCGTGTCCCACAAGTGATTCCAGGAGAGGACGACTTCGAAGAATTAGTCAAACGGATCGTCAGGGAGATCTATAAAGAACGTAGCCGCCAGGACCGGAAGTTGGTGTGCTGGAAATGTGGCACGGCAGGCCACATAAGAAGACGATGTCCAGAAGGCGTCAAGCATTGCCAGCGGGTGGAGAAAAAAGATGCTGATTTGTTACGAACTACCATAGTCGACGATACTTGGCAAAGTAGAGATCTTATAAAAGACCAAAAGGAAGATCCCGATATCCAGATAGTCCTAAACTGGATGAAAGAAGAGAAGAAGCCAACCTGGGGAGAAGTTGCCAAGTATGCTCCTAACATCAAGTCGTATTGGGCACAATGGGACTCCCTAATTCTGGAAGATGGACTCCTTCGACGGAAAATAATTGACCACGACGGCAAAGAGGAAAGAAGGCAAATTGTTGTGCCCAAATGTCGGATTGCGGAATTGCTAGAAGAACTCCATGCTGGTGTGTCAGGAGGACATCTCGGAGTGACAAAGACGCTGGGAAAGGTGAGGGAAAGATTTTACTGGGTCAATAGCAAGGAAGACGTAAGGGACTGGTGCAGAAAATGCGTTGTATGTGCGGCAAGTAATGGGCCGCAGAGAAAGCAGAAGGCTTTGATGCGCCAGTACAACGTGGGAAGTCCCTTTGAAAGGATGGCTATTGACGTAGCCGGGCCGTTTCCCGAATCCGAACCAGGAAATAAGTACATCGTGGTCGTGATGGACTACTTCAGCAAATGGGTTGAGGCATACGCTCTACCAAACCAGGAGGCCTCAACAATTGCCGACGCCTTGGTGAAAGAATGGATTTGCCGATTTGGCGTACCTTTGGAGCTATATTCGGACCAAGGGCGAAATTTTGAATCCAGTTTGTTCCAGAACATCTGTAAGACGCTCGGAATCAAGAAAATAAGAACTACTGCGTTACACCCGCAGTCAGATGGAATGGTGGAGCGCATGAATAGAACCATTAATCGGTATTTGGCCAAAGTAGTCTCCGACCATCAAAGAGACTGGGATGGCTTTCTTCATTTGTTCCTCCTGGCTTATCGATCGGCCGTCCACGATAGCACAGGAGAGTCTCCGGCTCGGATAATTATGGGAAGAGAACTCCGTCTCCCATGCGATCTGAAGTTTGGTTGCCCGCCAGGAACTGATGTCGCCGGGGAGGACTACATCAGTGAACTGCGAAGAAGAATGGATGCCATTCATAGCCAAGTTCGCATTTCCATTCAAGATGCCAGTAGTCGGATGAAGGACACATACGATGTCAATGCCAAGGACCACAGGTACAATGCCGGTGATATGGTTTGGCTCTACGACCCTAAGAGACGAAAGGGACTGTCACCAAAACTTCAAACATCCTGGGATGGCCCATACAAAGTTCTGGAAGTTATCAACGACGTCCTTTACCGGATACAAAAGCCACCGCGGGGTAAAGCTCGAGTCATTCACTTCAACCGACTGGCTCCTTACTACGGAGACCACGAAGACGCGGAGCTGCGGCAAATCCAACCAGAGCCGGATTTGACATTCGACGAATTCATGGCCCGTCATTCTAATGGTCAAAAGAGTCGGTTCGGTGTGACCTGTGAAGTGCAGCGGGACCTGTTTACTGCTCCAGCTGGCTACGCACTGGCACATTGTGTGGCTAAGGACTTGCAAATGTCTAGAGGGATAGCCAAGGTTTTCCGCGGGAAGTTTGGAAATATTCCAGAGCTGCGTCGGTCTAATCCCAGAGTCGGACAAGCACTCAAGGCAACCGACGAAAAGACCGGCAGAAAGATCTTCCACTTGGTTACCAAAGAGACGTCCGTCAGAAGCCAACCTATAGGGATGTTTGGGACAATTTGTGTTCTCTAAAGGAAGAATTGCTAACCGAGGACCTGAGAAGCCTGGCAATCCCCAAGCTGGCATGCGGACTCGATGGCTTGGACTGGAGGATGATTCGCAGCATGTTGGAAGCACTCTTCAGGTCGACAGGCGTACAAATTCTGGTGTGCTGTTATAGCCCTCAACGTCGTTCCCTGGACAGTAACCGTGTGTTACTTCCACAAGAGATCCTGCTGCAAGAAGGGAGCTTTTTGCCGATATCGACATCCACCATCTTTGGAATCATTTCGGGACGAAACGAGCCTAGGAGGGGGCAGTGTGACGATCTTAACAGCCGCGAAAACGCCAGAAGTCTAGGTCATTCTCGAAAGAACTCATTCCGGAGTGTTCCATCGAGGCAGCGAAGCGCAAGTAGCGACCGCTCTGGGCGAACGTAGAAAACTCGGGAACATTCCCGAGTATCGATCGATAGGCATATATAACGGGTGCGCTCGACCGCTATGGGACAGTGTTATTCGGAGTGCAGTCGGAACGTTGGCGCGATTATTGTTCGACATAAATAGTTCGAAATAAATACAGTGAAGATAAATGTTTATAGTGACCTTAAGTAAGTTAGTTAACGTTTGTGTTTAGTGTTCGTGTTTAATAATTAGTTAATAAGACTGTAATAGTGTTAAATAAATTAGTTGACTATTTTAATATACCGAGTGTTTTAATTCACACCTTAACGAACGAAAAACGCTACAATATAAAAACCTCGCCTAGGCAAAATGCCTGTGTGCGCGATATAAATAAACATTCAAACGAGTACATACCACGCCGCGACAAAGTATACATATAAATACATAAATCCAATACACTAAACTTCATCAGAAGAAAGTGCACCCACACAGCGATCTACCAGCAGCATGCCACCTAATGTAATATATTTGAAAAGTATCTATGATTTTTCAGAATAAAGACCGTCAGTTTGTTAGAGTATAAGTTAATACTGTTAATACCTTTTTATGTGCTCTTGTGTTAAATTGTGAAATTTTACTCCCAGGTAAGTAACAAATCTCATTGACATTGTCAATCTCATTCTCGGTATAGAAAAACACCGAACAGATCCGATCCTAGTCAGATGACAGTGAGAGACTTTTGCCCACTTAGTGGGGTTTTTATATATAAATAACAGGCACCATTTTACGTATAGTAATTGTATTTTGAGTACTATGGCCTCATCAAAGAGGTTAAGCGAAGGATACCGACGCGTCCTGCCCATCATAATCTTGACAATACGCTTTTGTGTTTTTTTTATGACTTTCAGATGAACCCTATATGCTCCACCCCAAAAAAATTATGCCACATCTCAACAATGGACCCACCAAAGCATGATAAACTGTTCTTAGGAGTTTAGGTGTTAAAATATTTTTGAGTTATCCCGATGCCTAATACTGTGTATCAGTCCCGTAGTGATCCATGGCTTCAATTTCCTTATCCTCGCGTTTACCTTAATTTGTCGGGTCACAGTGCACTCGCCAACGCCTCACTTTATATGCTGGATAAAAACTTTTACTGCATCAACCACATTTTGGGCGGCATATACACTAGCCCAATCATAGTTCTGAAATATAGTTTTCAGTTTCTTACAATCAACTCTGCTAACATGCACGTATTTGGCCCTGTCAACAGCCCCCATTACATGATTAGTACTAATGATTATCCCTGTTGTCTAGTGATCAGTAATGGCTGTTTTCAATACAAAAGGCGTTAAAGTATATTTTAAAGCCATGCTATCACTCATCTTTATACAGATATGATCAATGCAGCTCTAGAAATCTGTGTAACTCTAGTATGTACGTTAACGCATGACTGGTAACCAACACCACTCAACATGTTCCTGTATTCAATCTCATCAACGCTTTCACCAAACAAATCAATATTCAAGTCACCAACAAGCAAGCCAATACTCGCTATGCATTTAGTTTGAAGTAGCGGTTCAATTTCTTCAACAAATGTCGCAATGTCGACAGAGTGCATCCTATAAGCCGCAAGGATTTCGTATACCTGGAAATCCTTTTCCAGAACAAGCCTGGTCTACGTAGTGTTTGTAAATATGTAATTTTCATTGTTTATAATTTTTATTGACTCATTCACGTATGCAATAAATGTGCCATGACTATTGTGCAACGTATAATTTGAGATATTAAAGCACTCACCATCACCATGAGTTTCAGTAAATATAATTAAATCAAAAGTCAAATCCATACCCTGGAGCAAAACCACAAACTCATCAAAATTCTTCTGTATACTTCTTATGTTCATATGTATGATCTTAAGCGTTTCCTGGTTCCCAGGTGGCACCTGCTTCAGCAGATCACTGTAAAAAATAATAATAATAATAATAAAGTAATAATAATAATAATTTTAAACAATAAAGGCATTTATTATTATTATTATTATTATTATTAATAATAATAATAAATGAAACAGGAGGAAAATAAATCTAACAAGGATTCTGTGCACACCAAATATTAAACAATATTCTGAATACCAGATGATAAAGTCGCCGGATAGCACAAACCAAATGCGACAAAACTAGTGCCGAAAAATTCTCTCCCTTCCGGAAAAAAATAAAGAAAAAACAAAAAATTTATAAGTATCAATACTCTACTGTATGTGTCGCGCCTCTCCTGTCGTAATTCGCCGGTAGTTAAGTGGTACCCAGTATGGTTCTTCTATTCTAGTAGTCCATGCAGTTAGTTCTCGCTTCTAATCAGGAGCTTTTTATTTTTAATTTTGACGTACATATTTATAGCAGTGTTAAACTACCCAATACCCAAGAGATCAATGGAAATCCAAGCTAGGAAAGGACTCGTTGGATACTATAGAAGATTTATTAAGGATTTTGCTAAACTACTAAAACCGTTAACACGTTCTTGGAGGAAAGGCGCAAAATTTTAACTAACGCCAGAATACAAACAGACCGTCGACAAATGCAAGAAAATTCTAGTAAATTATCCGATTTTAATGCACCTGGACTTTACAAAACCTTTCATTCTTACAACCGATGTTTCAAATGTCGCTCTAGGTGCAATTCTGTCTAAACACCCAATTGGACAAGATAGGCAGATTGCTTATGCCTCTCGAACTTTGAGAAGTACAGAAGAAAAATACGATCGAAAAAGATCTTCTCGGAATAATTTGTGCCACGAAATTCGACCGTCCTTATCTATTAGGCCGAGAATTCTTCATCTAAATAGTGCTGTTATGCTTTCTTGTAATGCATACCTCGTAAATTAGTACGATCTTTTTATATGAATTACCAAAGACAGTCGGGACAGGGCATTCAGACCGCAGGCACCAGTAAGAAATCCACTGATTTAAATCAACATAACAAAAAATAAACTTAAACAAACCAAAATGGGAAACTAAATATTATACTTCATCTATGTATATTCATTTTGATTTCGCTGGATATTTAAAGTTTATATATATTTATAAGTATTTATAAATAAATACTATCTACATCATTATTTGTGGGTTTTTCAATCATCGTTTAACGCGGTTTATCTCTTTTGTTTATGCCGATCATGCGCGCTCGGTCATTCTAGTCAGGTGACGATTGCGGTTCGCGTGGTTTGCTGTGTTACAGGCTATATAAACTATATTATTAAAAATGAAATTATTCCTACATTATAACAAAATTCTTATTACTATAAGAAGTAGGGAGCATAGAAAGTTACATGACAGAATCGAAGCTAATGATGAAATATTGCAACTCTATCCGCATAGGGTTGCCAAATTGTCGAGGGCTGACTTTGCGTCGAGAAATCTGATAGAACTTCAGAACTTACCGCAACTTCAAAAACAACAAAAAAAAGGAGAGCGCTTAATACTAAATACACAGATAAAACAAAGCAAAAGGCCCGGAAGTAACGTAGACTGTTCGTACACGCCAACAACGCAGGTACATTTAGAAACTGTGATTGAAAAAAATGGAGATTAAGCCAACATAACATATGTATCTTGGCAACAAAGCGTTTTTTCGAAATTTTACGAAACTTATCAAGAGGTATAAAACTATTAAAATAGCAAAAGTAATAGCATGCTTAAAATAGACGCCTTGTAGATTCCACTTTAGATATTATACCGAATATAAACATACTTTTATCTTCATTGATTGCAGATTAAACTGTGCACACAATATTGAACGAACCGACGGCGACGACTGTTCTCGGCAACTCACCCTCTATCGTACAACATAGAAACCTGCCGTGTTCACGCCCTGAAGCGCTCTACCTCATTGAAGTTTGCCGTTGTATTGGGTTTTGTTTATGTTTACATTTGACGTATACGTACGCCTTAATCCATTGTATCAGGAGTACGGTGTGTACATTTTGCGTCGCGAATGTACGCCTTTGGTGGGCTTTTCCTCATAACTTTAGTTGTTTTCTTTTGTACACAGTATCAGAAGCGCAATCGACGGTATGCAATTTTATTAAAAAAGTTGGTTGAAATGGCAGATGGAACCTTCAAGTTTCAGGTATAATTAAAATATATTTTTATATCTATTTTCTGGCAATAGCCCTCAAAAAATTTATTGATCACGACAATAAAACGCCAGAAATGTACTTGAATTATTTTACTCGAATTATTTTACTCTAACGTCTCATTCAGATAAGTACGTAGGCTTACACGGCCAGAATCATTTAGAAAATAAACTGCTTCCGGGTTATGCCGTGTGTCAAGATTTGTTAATGCTGACGTTTCGCGAACCATGTTGCTCGCTTCTTCAAAGCTAATTGAATACTCTCATTCAGACTCTCGAGCGATCTTTGACGTACAGGAATTTATTGATAGCCTTCCGGCGGCGGGTGTCGTTGCTACATGACCTTGAATATGTATTTGTTTGTTATTTGTATCTTATTCATGGACATTTGTCTTATTTCTGTGCAAATTTGTTCCACTTGAATGTGTCGATGGTCTGGCTGCGATACCGCGTGTCGCCTTGGTTGAAGCATGGGTGATACGTGGTGTTTCGGCTATGTCATCGATATCGATGTTTTTATGATATTTCCGTTTATATTTATGTTTATTACTACTACATTCTGTACTGTGACTTGTGTAAGCTACTAGGCAATAGCACCAAATAAATTATCTTATCTTACCAAATAAATTATATTATATATATATATTGATTTCCCTAGATTTTTCGCGAGCATTTGATACCTTGAATCACGACACTCTACTTGGAGTCATGCACTACGTTGGGTTTTCGGATGATGCGATTGCTTTCTTCAACTCATATATTGGCGGTAGGTGTCAGAGGGTTCTCGTTGATGGACACTCTTCCGGGCTACAACGGTTGGACAGAGGTGTCCCACAAGGCTCAATTTTGGGGCCTATATTATTTAATGTATACTCTTCGATCCTACCGGAGGTAGTCCGCGTCTGCAGATGCCACCAATATGCGGATGACACGTACCTATACCATAGCTTTGACAAGCATAGCTATAATGAGGCCAACTTAGTAATTAATAGAGACGTTGAAAAGACTGTAGAACGTGCGAATGAAATGTCTCTTGTGGTCAACAGCGGAAAGTCTGCAGTGTTAGTGCTTGGTGGTAGGAATAAAAGGATTCCGGATGACTTTGGGGTTGTTGTGGGTGGTGAGACGTTGCCGGTTAAGTCGATGATGAAGTGCTTGGGTGTCTTGGTGGACGATAAACTTGGCTTTAGCCAGCATGTTTCGAATAAGATACAGTCGGCATACATAAGACTAAAAGCTTTATATTCGGGCCGTGATTTTCTGAACCGCAGACTTAGAGTTCAGTTGTGCAACTCCCTTGTGTTATCATGTTTTGATTACTGTGATACCGTATATGGTCCATGTATTACTGCTTATGACGCTTCTCGTATACAGCGACTGCAAAATGCTTGCTTGCGCTTTGCTTTTGATATTCGTCGCTTCGATAGGATAAGTCACACCCTCCCCTGGCGAGGAGAAGGCGTCTGCACTACGGATGTCTTATTGTTGAAGTGATAAATTTTAAATCGCCGCCGTACCTTCACCGGAGGCTGTCTTTCAGAACGGATGTGCATAGTATCAACATTCGTCGCAAAAATTGTCTATCAATTCCAAAGCATAGATCTTCAAAATTTAAGTCTTCCTTTACTTACAATGCGGCGAATGTTTTTAATTCAATTCCTGTGTCTATAGCCACTGTCACAAACGTAGCCCAATTTAGAAGACATTTCAAAAGCCTATTGTTGAGCCGGCAGGACTCATCTGGTCAGTGGGAGTTGTTTGCATTTCAGCTGTTAATTTGTCGCCACATGTTATTTAAAGATTGGCCTCGATTGTTTGCTTGCCTGATGCCTAGATTTTTTCCGTTTAATTTTGTTGTTGTTTTTAGTTTTTAGTTTCTGTACAGGTCCGTGTGGAAGACCGAGCTGCTGCCGATTAGGTGGCATGCTCGAACGCGCACCTGGTTGCACCCAACACACATTTTTGATACAGAATATGTGTATTGTTATTGATGTATGTTTGTTGGTTTTGTGCAATAAATTCTTTCTATTCTATTCTATTCTATTCTTATCTATCTTATCTTATCGTTATCATTCGGCGAGAGATCGCGAATAGCGAGAATCTGGCTGCCACATTCGCTCACATTCGCTCATATTCGAGGTGCTAGGGCCTCAATGCTCGAACAGGCAACTACGCGATCCATCGACGGATTGTAGGAATTTCATGAAAATATCACCGCGCGCCATTTAGTATGCTGGAGATCATTCGAATTTCTCGGTTAGAATTCAAGGCAACGCCCACTTTTCGCATGGTCGCGACAATCTAGACAGCATTTCCCAACCTTCTTCCGCTGACCTTCTCCCGCTCACGTCAGGCGCATAGGTTTGCTCCGCTCATAGGGCTCCGCGGAACACCGGTTGGAAAACGCTGGTCTAGATGAGGCAGCCAGAGGCTACACTGCACCGACTACGGCACGGATGCTCTAGGTGTCTAGGTACAGTACACGCCGCTGAATGTGATCACATGGGTCTTGGAGTTTTTGATAACAATAACCGATTGATAATAATAGCCGAAGAAAAACAAAAATTCGAAAAAAAAATCTTTATTCTGAAATTTAATATTACATACATAGATATTATTCATAAAATAAGATAAGTATTGATGTTTTACTTGAGGTATGTACGTACACAAACAAAATTATAAATAATACTCAATAGTT
This sequence comes from Melinopterus prodromus, assembly GCA_964023965.1. Classification (NCBI taxonomy): domain Eukaryota; kingdom Metazoa; phylum Arthropoda; class Insecta; order Coleoptera; family Scarabaeidae; genus Melinopterus; species Melinopterus prodromus. The sequence continues at coordinate 47,761,312 of OZ030391.1, read as the reverse complement.
GTTTTTCTCAGGTGGTTGCGAAGAAGTGCGTTTATGTAGAGTTCGTACCTATAATGCAGCTGAAAATTTGACGATCTATGCTGTACACCACGACGCAAAACTTCTAAAGCATTCCGCATTTCTTTTATTGTTGGAGCTGGCAATTTTTATAGTATCTTCGGTCACTTCCTGTTTTTCACATTCGGTTTGGGAGATTAAAATTATTACAGATTAACAAATTTCATATTCTGTAGGACGCTCCGCGGTAGTTACGGCGCATATGCTGACGTGCCAAAACGAATGACCGCTCGATTCACAAAAACAAACAACTTATTTGATTTTACCGCTTATTTCTTCGCCGCGTGTTTATTATTTTGCTTATTCGTTGTTCAACGCAAGAACCGACGTAAGAAAATGTGATAACATAATCCGATGTGATGATTTCAATACGCGGTGTTTTTCCTATATCCTTGAACTCGTTTAAAATATTCATTTCTTTCTCACCTAATTTTTTTTTAAATTTTTAATGGTGTAAAGAATTACAATTTGAGCAAAACGCAAAACAAAATAATTTAAAAATGTGAATTTTCCACACAATAAGAAATATGTTCGACAACTGTAACAAATTAGCTTTGACATTTGGATGTACGAATATCACAAGAATGTAAATATTTAGCAAACACAAATAAAAATTATTTTAGGCTTACCATAGAAATCTATTTTGTGCCGATATGCGGATTGCTTACAATTGTAACAAATGCTTAGAAAATAGACATAAAAGCTTTCCATAACTTTACTTGAATTAATTTTTAATGAAACCATGTAGGTTTCATAACGGCATAACTTTAACAAAAAATCATTGAAGGGTTTTGTCTAACATTTTATGTGATTACGAGTGCTTTACGTAATAATATCTTCTCCCTAATATGACATTATTTGTACTCTTTTTTTATTGTAATAATAGTGCACCAAAGTTTGTATTTAATGTATTTTGTTTATGAATTAAAATATCTATTTGTTTACATATATGAAGCGAGAGACACACTATCAAACATATGTATGATAAGACAAATTAATTATAGATTGGTTACTTACAGTACTCTGTTTATATGCACTAAATGATGTTATTAACAGTAGGACAATTATTAATAAAAATATAAATTAAAAATGAATAATATTTTCAAAATACAAAGTTTTATTTCAGTATATCTTCTTCAATATATCACAAACCTGAGTATCATCAGGTCATTTTTTTGTTGTGTTTATATGCACTAAATAATATGCAGTACGACAATTATTAATTATTAATTCAAATAAAAAATATCAAAATACAAAGATACATTTTTGAAAATAAAATTATACATTTTTTGCAGTTACAAAATAACATTTATTCGTTTATAACCAAACAAAACGACAAAAATGCTCATTTGACACTGCTTGACACTGCAAGATTTTTAAAATTTGTTAAAATAGGTTTTTTTAATAAAAATACGAATTATTAATAAATATTTATTAGTTATTAGTATATCCGCACAACAATAAAAATAATCTTATTATATAAATTTATATTAATACTAATGTAAGAATAACAGATATTTTAATTTATGAACAATTAAACTTAAAAATATACCAACCGATGTACCGGATCTTGTAGAGTATTGTCTCTCCACCACCTACTTCAAGTGGGTAGGAGCGATGTATGAGCATTTCTAGCTATATCTATTTTGTAACTATATTCATACACAAAATTTTAAACAGTGTTGACAATTGTAAAACAAAATACATCATGGCAACGTAAAGCACAGCACGATCAAAATATCCTAGGTACACATTTTGTATGTCTGACCATTCCCAGATTTCATTATCTAACAAAAATAATATATAATCAATACCTAAATTGTCAACGTCTGTTGCTTAATTACAAATTTTACCAAACTAATATGTTACTACATAATGACAATTTCTCTAAATTTCATAAAATCTTATGCACCCATATGTACTAAAGGCTGCATCTATCCTAACTCATATGCAGATGAACACATATGTCCCGCCTTGTCTCGCCGAATGTTTCGCCGGCACGTTCGATCTGAGTGTGGAGCTAACATACAAATAATTTGACAGATTACAGAATATGTACTACTTATAATAACTAAGTATTGAGAATGCGAAATTTCAGTTAACAAATGTCCCTAATATCATCATTTCATGGTGACATTAATATGAAGAGCCATTAGAAAATGTTACGGTTAGGTGTATGTGTGTGTATATGTGTACGTGCGCATGTACTGTGTGAGCGCTCGCGCAAGTAAAGATATAATAATTAATTGATAATATAATTAATTGGATGGTGATTTATTTTTATATGTGTATCACTGAAATAAAGTACCATCCGAAACGTGCTTCTTGAGTTTTTTTTTTTTAATATTAATCATAAATCTGATGGCATGGTAAGTTTTATATCAACATACATTAGATTGGTCAAAGTTAAAACTTTATTTTTTTTTGCGTACGTTATTAATTTATTCTTTTATATACATGCTTAACTCCTGTTAATTTGAGATTGATCCATAGATATTAACCCGTGTCACCAAGGTTTAAAAATCGCGACTAGTTCAGCTTAATAATATAAGAAAAATAGAAAAACTTTTCCTTTTCTTTTACCATAACATAGATAAGATACATTCCACAGTCAGTATAGATAAGATACTTACCACAATCAGATAAAGGCTAGATAAAAGCATTTCACAACAAAATCGGCAAAGTGAAAACTGACTGGCATGCTTCTATTACCGCACAATTTGAAACTGAAACGAAAAATTCCGAATTGCGTACAGATTTTGAGAAAAAAAAATGCATTTTTAGGTTTATGGCAGCTTTTAGCTCTGACTTCTCAAAAACTGGGCTCAATTTGTAAATTTACCTTCAGATTCATATTCAACAATTTCTATACTAGATTTTATTCATTATTGATCAGAATTATATGATTATGTTTTTAGCGAATTAAATAATTGATTGTTTTTTTTTGGGTAAAAAATCTATTCAACAGTAGGAAAACTCGCCACTGATAACATCCCTACCTTCCCCTATACATACAACTCAGATGAGGTCGGTCCTGTGGAGGCCACAGAATATATTTTTACTGCTTCTTATGAATTTACCATTTCAGTTTTCGCCTCAAGCTGTGAACACCCGACGTTATATTGAATATAAAGGCGACTTTCAGTCAGTGCAAGTCATATTTGACACTAATGAAAATAGCTTTTTTGGCCTGTACATGACATGTAGGCCCAAGCCAATTAGAGAAATAAGAACTATTCAAATTTGTGGTGGCAAAGTGGCGCCCCTGAAACATTACGCTCTTTAATTACAGAATGAAATATATCGTTTTTGACTCATGTGAACGTGCCAAGACGAAAGTAACGACATCATGGCACGGAAATGAAATAACCTAACTTTGGGAGAAAGATTACTGGTCGTTCGGTGCTGGATTTATGAAATTGACTGTAATAGCCGGCTATTACATCTAATTCCGGTTGATTTGACAGTATGGTTATTACAAATTAACTCCAGTGTAAAAATAGAAGTAGGCATGCTAAAAATTTCAGGCATATTGCATTATTAGTGGGTATTATAACTTGCAATAGAATTTATTTTTGGAAATTGGTATTTTATAGTTAATCGAACTTTTGCTGTAATTTTGAAAGCTGTAGGATGTTACCGTTTATACAGCGAAACACATATTGAACACATTTTCATGCATCATTATTTACCCATGCTGTATAAGGTACAATCCATAACGTCGTTGATGATTTTATTCGATAAAATAGTAAATCATAAACATAATAACTTATTTTATATTAGACAGTTGTGGAATTTTGTTCTTAATAGTGTGTAAACTTTTGAAGAACATGGTTGAAAAGAAATACCATAGATAATTAGCAGAATATTGATGTGGCTACACGTCGGGTAATTCTGTTTATAACTGAATTATTTATTATAACCCTTCATTTCGAACTGGTGTGGATGGGTAACTTACTTGTTGTATGATGTCTGTCTTGTAACTACCACATATATTGAATATATAAATACGTTACGCCTTGATGAAGCCAGACAAGTATTGGCAAAACGTCTGAAAAGCGCCAATGTATAAAGGCAGTAAAGACTACAAAGCGTTGATTATTTTCGCAATGCAATTGTGCGTTTCGTGCAAATACGTAACTAAAATAAAGACAAGCATCCAGCCTGAATGGCCAAAAGTAAGAATATACATTACAACTTTGTTGTACACCTTACGACTGATTAAACTTGATATTACTCGACTTAAATTTTGTGCATACATTTTTGTCTGTACATATATTCTCATAATTTCATATACCAGACGGTACTATACAGTTTCAGGTGCCATTTAATGGGAAAGAGATAAATTACTTAATAAATTTCTAAGCCGAGAACTTTTAAGCAAGAGGAATTACATACTCGGGAAGTTGAGCTGGAAAACTTTAAGTAGCTGTTATACTTGAGAACCCTACATATCCTTCTACTAAGATCTGACTTTGAAACTTTCCCAAGAGATAATTCACCAGCTATTCTTTGCCAGTTTAGGAGAGCAACGAAAAATATGAAACGGTAATCGTAGTAGTGTATGCATACAGACTGTCCTAGATAAAAGTGACCGTATTTTAAGATACAGTACAAAACAGGATATATAGGTTCTCGTAGGCCCAACTGCCCAAATGTACATTACGGATTGTTAAAGAAACCTTACGGAAAGTGGCCTAGTTGTTTTAAAACTAATTAAATTTCATCTAAAACGTAAAATGTTCAGAAAAATCGGTGGTGAATGGCAGTGTAGATTCCGCGGGGCTGATAAACACTTGACAACTGAGGTCTACATTTTAAAAGAGAATCCAGATTGGCTACTACGAAGAAAATCTACAACTGCAAAACGTAGTTTATATATTTCAAGCAGAGATACGACTGTATCAAAGAGAAAGACCTATATAAATTTCTGGAATCATGTGGAGTACGGATACTATTTGTTACGTTGGTCAACACCTAGCGCACACGGACGCAACCGCTTGATGTCGCAGTTTTCGTACCGATGAAACGAGCATGTTGGAAAGTGCCGAATAAACTAAGCCGAATTTATAGGATCTTGCCAAGGGCAAATGTGGGGCGAGTTATATACAAATTTTACACAAAACAAAAGCTGCGTTACTGCAATTAGGTTTAAGTTTATGTTTATGTTTCTAAGTTTCAGAAGGATTAAATTTGTATTTTAGTAAATGAATTCAATAAATGAAGTTATATATTTTTTATGCATTTAATATATTCTTACATATGGTATCACCCCAAACATGGTAATATGGGTCAAACTATAAATTCTAAGGCGTTGTCCTGATTCACCTCAAATAGTGAGGTGAGTCGGTACAGGAAACAAGAGCAAACAAATTTCTGCCAAACTATTTAGTCCAACCCACAGCTCAGGCTTTGATTACAACAATGGTTAAATATTTGGACCGCCAAAAGTGATAGAAAGGTTTAAAAATACAAAATACACCAAACGCTGTCCAGTATCGCTCCGTTTGACGATGTTTCACATCCATCAACACTCCGACAAGTAGGTATACCAAAAACGTACACAAAAATAATCATCACAATTAAGACCAAAATTGGGAATAATTATGCATGGGTAAGTGCAGACGAAACCACTGATATAATGGTCCTATGCCTAGTGAATGTGGTTTTAGGAGTTTTACATCTCACTGAAGAAAATCCAAACTTCCTAATTGCTACGAAAGTAGCAGACCATGTTAATGCCGAATCTGTAGCAGATATAATAGATAAGAGCTTCTCAGCAATGTATATCTTTGGACAATTCAAACACGTTAAAGTTTCTTTAATTGCTGAGTGACGCGGCCGCGTATATGTTTAAGGCAGGCAGATTATTGAAACAAATATATCCTCACTTGTTACATGTGACTTGCGTAGCCCATGCACTACATCGGGTATGTGAGTTTATACGCCGTGAATTTACCAATGTCGATAAACTCATAAGTTTGTCTAAAAAGACTTTTTAAACGCTCCTTTAACAATGCTTATACATAGAGAACATCCATCTTTACCCTTTCCTCAACAACCAGTAATGACACAATGGGGAACATGGTTGCAGGCAGCATTATTTTATGCAGACAACTTTGACGTTGTTACGAATGTGGTCAGATCTTTAGTAAATGATGCAAAAAGTATTATAGAATGCAAAGAGTTATTGAAAGACCCTAGCCTTAAAAAGCAACTGGAATTTACGCAGAGCACTTTTTCATTTTAAATGCACACATTTAAATTTCGAAAAGCATACCATCAAAGTAAGTGAATCGATAGCAAAATTTACCGAAAGTTTATAAATTGAAATCGGTACCGGGAGAAATGTGTGAACGTTTAACTAATAAAGTTGACGCTATATTAGGTAGAAATCCCGATCTGAGAATAGTTCAAGAAGTTTGCATGACAAATAATTTTACAACTCGCGAAAAATATCAATTACATGCGCATTGCTTTACTTATGCCCCACTAACAAGCTGTGACGGTGAAAGAAGCTTTTCGACCTTTGAAGATATTTTAGCCTCTAAAAGAACATCATTGAATATCGAACATTTGGAGAAAGCAGTAATAGCAAATTTTAACAGTACTATCTTGTTAAATAAATAATAAATATTATTACAAATTATTGCTAAAATCATTCCTCAGGTGTCACCAGTTGACCAAGTACCACGCGGCTTTGGTTATAACAGTAAGCAGCCAAAAATCGCGCGGCTCAACTTTGGCAAAATGAAAACATTATATTATATCCATATTTTGTTTGCTATTTTTTACCAAACAATCGATTTTTTTGCTTTGCTAGTTTTCGAGATACCGAGGCGCCGCGCCGCTGACTTGCCGGCAACTCGGCGGCGCACTGTCAAAACAAATGAATTTAAAAAATGTGAGTAGCCTATATTTTTTACTAATTTTTTGCTTATTATTTACCACAAAAGATTTTTTTTCCTTTGTTAGTATCCGAGATATAGGGGTGCGCCGCTGACGTGTCGGCAACTCAGCGGCGCATTATGTCAAAACAAATGAATTTCAAAAATGGGGGTACCCTATATTTTTTGGTTAATTTTTTGCTAATTATTTGCCACAAAAGATTTGTTTTTGCTTTGTTAGTATCCGAGATATAGGGGTGTGCCGCTGACGTTCCGGCAACTCGAATCGCAAATCAATAAAAACTGTCAAAAAGTGCGCTATTACTATTACTATTACTATGCAAAATGAGTTTTTTTCTTTCCTTATTCCTTCTAAGTCACGTCAGAATATTTTTTTGAAAAATACCAAAAATACCTTTTGACATTCTTTTCAGAATAACTCGGGAACAGTTAATAACAGCCTCATACAAGTTGTTGTCAAAACGATTAGGATACAAATCTTAATCAAAAACTGCAATAATGTACCCAGTGTTCCATTAAAACCACGGAACATAGGTTTGTATTGGTACTTCGTTGTAGAACAACCTTTATTAGTATATGAAAATATTTTCTTTCTGTGGAGCGAATTATCCACAACTAAACGAAGAATCGGGTATTTCTTAAGACCATTAAAGCGGCGCACGCTTATAAGCGTGCGCCGCGCTATAGCTCGGTAACTAACAAAGCAGTTAGTAAAATATTAGCAAAAAATTAGAAAAAAAAATAATTTTTCAAATTCATTTGTTTTTACGTAGTGCGCCGCTGAGTTGCCGGCACGTATGCGGGGCCTCGGTAACTCAAAAACTAACGAAGCAAAAAAAATTATATTTTGGCAAAAGCGTAGCAAAAAAATATAGGCCGCTCACATTTTTCAAATTCATTTGTTTTGACATAGTCCGCCGCTGAGTTACCGGCATGTCAGCGGCGCCTCGTCCAGATACCTTTAGTAGTTTCTCCAGAATCGTCGCCACAAAAATCGGATATATATACACACACACAGACTTTTTTTGTGCCGTGGTCAAAAATGTTCAGAGGACCCAAAAAGACTTATTTCCGCAAAAATCTCAAATTCTTTTTCGGCACGATTACAATACTTTATCTACCACCCACATATAATAAGTTGATTGCATACGTATCTATGACTATATAATCTGCATCATTATACGCGCTAATGACACTATCGTTGTATAATAATGACAGTTCGTTCAAATAATGACCTAATTATTTGAAGGAACTGTCATCATTATACAACGCTAGTGTCAAAGTCAGTCAAAACCTACGTGGATGACAGTTATTTGACAGTTCGCTTCGCCATCATTGACAACTACATTTAAAATATTTTGCATAAAATGGAATTTATGAGTCGTAGATAAAACGTCGTATTTGACTCGCACATAACGGCTATAAATTGCTCAAATGATTACAAGCTCGCCTACGGCTCGCGTGTACACTTCATGCTTGCAATTTATATATTTATATAATTATGTGCTCGTCCAATAATATACTATTATCATACTGATATGATAAAGTAAAAGTAAGCTGGCTGTTTTCGATTTCTAACAAATTAAAATAACCGAAAGATACTTTAAATGTGTTTACATGTGCTTCACAAGTGTTTTATATAAATACCGGTATCGGCTCTTATGGAATTTTTCTAAAACTCTTTTACTAGCGTAGATTTAAGTACATTTACGCTAATTTTAGTTTCCATAAAAACCAAAGTACCTCGCAAATCGTCAAGTTTGCACGCTATTATTACTTTATCATACGCAGTATGATGAAGTATTGTAATCGTGCCGAAAAAAAAATTTGAGATTTTAGCGGAAATAGGTCTTTATGCGTTCCCTGAACATTTTTGACCAAGGTAGAAAAAAATTTCTGTGTGCGTGTGTGTGTGTGTGTGTGTGTGTGTGTGTGTGTGTGTGTGTGTGTGTGTGTGTGTGTGTGTGTGTGTGTGTGTGTGTGTGTGTGTGTGTGTGTGTGTGTGTGTGTGTGTGTGTGTGTGTGTGTGTGTGTGTGTGTGTGTGTGTGTGTGTGTGTGTGTGTGTGTGTGTGTGTGTGTGTGTGTGTGTGTGTGTGTGTGTATGTCTGTGTGTGTAAACGATTTTTATGGCGACGATTCCGGAAAAACTACTAACGGTATCGAGACGAAAGTTCATATGTAGAAGATTTATGACCAAGCAAATCAAAAGGGTCCAATGGAACTTGCAGTTTATTCTCGCCCTTTTTCAAGGATTTTGCAAATGAGCCTACATTTCTCTAATTTCGTCAAAATAGTGCAATAATAAATTGAACTAGAGGAAATTTTTAATAATTTATTCCTATGACATTTTTTGGTAAAATTAATAGTTTAGCTGCAAGAGCAATTTGATTTATGCGCGCGCTTGTTACCTGTATATTTTTCAATGTCAACACTGTTCGTGACAAACGTGCCCGTCCGATTTTACGTTTTTGATGTATATTTTAAAGTGTTTTGGTGTCTAACTTGTACGTGATTGTTGAACTGAAGATGATGGTGACGTTTCTCAATTTAGCTGGTCTCATGTAACTCATACTTGTAAGTGATTTTATTTTTATGTTTTTTGAGAGTGTTGACCTGATTGTTGTTATTCTTACTTGTAGTTTTGCCTGAAGAAGGAACAAATGTGTTCCGAAATATAGCATTAAAGTGAAGAGTTAGCTGTATTTTTTTTTGTGATCGAATACCCAACTATACTCCATTTATATATATATATATATATATATATATATATATATATATATATTGTATGATAAAGTCATGTGCCTGGCCACATCAGATTTTTTTTTCTTTTTATTAAACATTATGCTCAATCATGTTTTCAAATACTTGGGACGCGGAATGGATCACCCAGCATACAAATAAAGTTATACGTGCATTTGACGTATTTCCACACGCATTCCTTGAAAACCCCAACTCGTACATACATAAAGGATGAATACCCATTTTATATAGAGATTTATATAGAGATTTAAAAGATCTAGAAGTTACGTAAAAAATCCATTGTTGTCCGATCAATAAAAAATCTCTGTCATCTATGACTGTTTAATTCATTTTTATGTATTTTTATAGCATGTAACGCCCTCTGTTAGCTACTTGATGTGTTAGGCTCTTGTAAGTCTACAAATTCGCACCCCACGCCTCGAGCGGCGAAATCATAGGGAACCAGAAGTGCTCCGCTAGTAACATGTCATAGACGCTTGTACCGTTCACTGAAGTTAAAATAAAAGTGATGAAAAATAAGCCAGTGTATTCATCAAAACTCTACAAGAACGTCTTTTGGACATCATTCCCAACAATGACCGTGAATAACTCGCAGCTCAGACCCGATATCGATGCGAACTTTTTACAAGTTTAATGCCAAATCAAAAGTATATTTAAAAATCCATCTGGGTTTGAATTTTTCCGAAATTAATTATTCGTTTAATTTCACTGGTCTAAGACGCGATAGTCTACTATTCTCGTTTTTTTTAGTGTGCTATTGTAAATAATCAATCAAATCTTATGGTCTATAATTTCTTCTATTTTCGTTTTTTACTTTATCATACATAGTATGATAATATATGATTCAGTATTATAATCGTGCCAAAAAAAATCTGATGTGGCCATGCACATGACTATCATACTATACAGCAGTGTCAATACTGACAGTACTGTTAAAATAATCAAAATATCTGTCAAATCCTGGCAAACTAATAAAATTGTAGATTGTATTGTATTGTGGATACGAGCGATCTCGATCAAATAGAATGTTTAATGTGTCAGACAGGACAGCGTTAGTTTGAACAAAAACTGCTAACGCTTCACTAAACTATTTCTTGTAAATATGTTACAGTAAAAGCATCAACTTCGTAAATGTATACACTTACTAGTCAGTGCATACATTTACTGATTTGTATAGTAGAAATATTCACAATCAATAAAATGTTCACTTTTACTAGTAGATGCATACATTTTCTAACCAACGTTCGTAGAAGTATGCACAAATAAAACACGCGGTAATATAAATGTATACTTTTACTAGTAGGAGTGCACAACAAAATTACCTCGAATTCTTGGCTCCCGCTCTGGTCAACATAACCTATTATAATTCTTACCAGAACAAGACAGTGTGATGGAAAGCAGGCGCAATACGAAGGAAACCATTGAAATAAATATGTTGAACAGCATTCTTAAAGTATAGTCGAGTTCTCATGCAGTGCACTGTGCAGGTATGTCCTGAGTAATTAACTGCAATACAAGCACTCCAGCTCAAGAGTTGTCCCCAGAACAAACATGAACATAATGTTTTGCAACGTACTAAAACGGATTAATATTACATAATGAAATGTTTATGTATTTCAAAGTACCCACCATGTTGTATCGTTAATGTATTGTAATAAATAAACTCATGGACAAGAAAATACGGACATTTACCAGTTATTGATAATTTTTCTTCAGCCCATGAATGAATTGCCACAAGTTGTTATAATGTCGAACAAACGATTACCTCTTATTATACAGAGATTCAGGTTATATCAGTCACAAATGAATGCACAATAGACTCAATTTGTTTATAATAATTCGTTGTTCCTACAGGATCAATTGTTTATGATACAGGACAACTGGTAATTTGACAATGTTTAAAAATCTGATAAGAGAGGTAATAATTTGAACCACAATGCATTTTTTGTAGTTCAAAAGTGTTAGTGACATATTAACTATTAGTTTTATTAAAATAGAATTACCTATCAACATATCTTTTATAACATTTCTTAAGCTTTCATTGCCTAATTAATACATTGCTAATTAATAGAGAGTGCAACAAATTCAAAACTACCAAATGAAACAAAATAGCCATGTCAAACCGTTCTGAATTAAAATCATTTTGTCATCCGGCGTTTATCAGTTCGTTTACATACTGTTCTCACAGTCTGTTAATTACAATATGTAGTATGATAATTTAAAAAATAAATTGATTAAGTATGCACGAATGCAAACAAAAATGCACATAATGTTAGCTTCAAAAGATCAAAGTTTATTTTGCATACAGATTCAAGTAACGATGATATCGTAATATATTTTTCAAAAAGTTTCTCTATTTGTATTTCTTAGTACATTTAGTTGATACTTTTACTACTCAGTGGTAGCATATGTATACATCAGCTAGTATGTGTATACATCTACTAGGAATAGTATACATTTTTATACAGAGTTGATACTTGTACTAAAATGACCAGTAAATGTATACACTGACTAGTATGTGTATACATTTACTCCAGTTTACGCTTTTACTGTAACATATACATAATGCCCAGAGCGATCAACACAGTCAACTGCTATGCATACTTTCAAAGTTAAAGGTTGCTCTTGCAGCTAAACTATTAATTTTACCAAAAAGTTTCATAGACATAAATTACACACAATTTCATATCCTTTAATTTATTATTTAACTATTTTAACGAAAAGACAGACATGGCGGCTATTCTGAAAAATGCTAAGAGTAAACGTCCAGTTCCTTTGGGCCCTTTTGAGCAAAAAGATTTTCAGATCTAAGTTTAGTCATGAAATTTCTAAATATTAACTTTCGTCCCGATATCTTTAGTAGTTTGTCCGGAATCGTTGCCACAAAAAAACGGGTACCCAGACACACACACACACACACACACAGACATTATTTTGTAGCTTAGTCAAAAATGTTCAGGGGACCCAATAGGACATATTTCCGCTAAAATTTTAATTTTCTTTTGACAAGATTACAATTACTCTACCAGGCGTGCGCGTGCACGCGTGCGTGTGCGGGTGCTTGTGCGCGTGCGTGTGCGTGTGCGTCTGCGTGTGCGTGTGCGTGTGCGTGTGCGTGTGCGTGTGCGTGTGCGTGTGCGTGTGCGTGTGCGTGTGCGTGTGCGTTTTTTGTTGTCTCGATTCCGGAGAAACTACTAAAGGTATCGGTACGACATTTTTTGATCATTACTATTTTTCGGAAATAACTGCCTACCTTGAAGGAGCCCAGCGTTAAAAGAACATTTGTTTGTCAAATAGCGGATTAGTGATATCAATCCCAAAGAAAAACGGTGTCCGGTGCTGTATCGCCGGTGGCACTGAGCCTCAGACTGCCAAAGTAGCGCCTCGAATAGCGGCGACGCAACATATATCCACATATCCCACAACTTTCGGTTCTCATTGAAATTCGCCTATATCGTAGGTAGGTATTTGTCAGATGTTCAAGTGTCGACGTTCTCTATCAGTGCTCCACAAATAGTGAGTCGGCCCTTGATTAATTGGAACTTAGGTTCCTCAAGTTAAACGCAGAAGACAGTACTAACACATGTTTGTTGAATACTCTACATATCAGAAACGAAAATTACTTTTTAAAGTCAATGAAGACATCACAATAGGTATATATTTAGTTCTGCTGCATGATGACATGCATTATTAGAAATTATTGCATACTACGTCTATACATCTGGTTGTGTATGACTATCTAATCTGCTACCTAAAATCTGCAATGTCACATGAAGCGCCAATACACTTCCATTGCACTCTGCGGTTCTATACTCCCGGTACATAATCATGAATATTCAGTTGCACAATCCGCGTGCGGGAAAACAATAACGTCGATATGTTCAACGAATTTCGATATTATACATACACGTATATATACAGTGTGTTAGGTAAACATGCGGCAACAGTTCAACGGGTTATTCCTTGGCTTATTCTAAAAATATTTTGTCCTATGTTGATTTTTAAAAACCCCTTTGTTTCGAATATATAGGGCGAACAAAATTTGCGACAACCATATTCGATATTCAATAAAGAGAAGATTAAAAACATTGCATCCGGCGGCCGGAGTCGGAATCGGATCCCGTTTTGCCGGTGCGTGTGCAAACAGCTTTAAGCTACCGAGACCGCTTTTATTATTATAGCAGCAGTAAACTTGACAAAAGCTTGCGTACTTCGGTTCGATTTATGCGTCACCGTCCGTCGCCTGCGCTATACGCGATGGGATGTTTTGTTTATAAACACATCGCACCAACCGTAGGTATGTATATTATGTATGTATACATAGTGCATACATGGTGGTGGGTAGAACGTAGACTCGGGCGTGCAATTTGCGCGGAGACCTTTTCATATCGCGGGTCGCGTCGAGCTTTAATACTATTTTCAGAGCGTGGGTAATATACTATTGCGGAGGTAAGGTTTCTTTATTTACAAAGAAATTTAAGTTAGATGTGCACCGGGTTCGGTAATGGGAATTGCGGAAACGTGCGCATAATGAAATTCCGAATGTGGTAATTTATTCATTGCTCGGTCATATTATCTTTTCCCAGCCACTCTGTGGAAATGTGTTAATTCAGCTGCTCTTTTACAGAACTGGGTTTTATTTCATGGCCATGATGAAATGTTGACGCTATTAGGTATATGTGTTATGGAATGACTGGCTTCAGGGTAGGTAGGTATCACAAACCAAATGTAATCTATAGTCGAATCATTATTAGTAGACCCCTGAGTGAGATAGACTTTGTCGTATAGCACTACATAACTGAGAGAAAGATATACTAAATTCTCAACGCTACGTTTTCAACACTATGTGTTCAAATTTAGGTACAAAAATTCCAGATCATAAATTTAATGGAGAACTATTGATGGACAAAACCGGATTTTCATCTGCGAACAGTTTACTTAGGAGGTAAACGACATGCTTCTAGAACTACAATATACATATTCTTTATTTGGCAATGCCATTATATATGAAAAACAAACAGTCGCGATTGAACTGGCACTGTCATAACACTGAATGGCATGGTTTTGGCAACTTTAATAACACTATAGGCGTTTACTCGCGAATATACTCGGTATGTTGAAGTATGTTGATACGGCTACCTGTTGTAAGTGGATGTCGTAATGATTTGCTTACTGACCGTTACGTCGCGAGGATGTAATGGATAGTGTAGGGTGGGTGAAGGTATACTAACGTACCCTAATTCTTTATAGGTACTTCATAGCAATTGTCAGCCGTAGATGAGGACAGTGGTTATATTTGCGTGTATAAGTAAAATGTTGCACACAAGCACCAAACATTTTCTAATAACGTACAATGAAAAGTGTTTTCTTTGTTTTGTGGAATTATATTAATTTTATATAACTTTGTACCAAATGGGACACATTAAAAAATCTGATGTGGCCAGGCACATGACTTTATCATACTATAGTTGGTGAAGGGTTATTCAATTAAACCAATGTTCTCGTTTTCTGTTGTTTATTTTCTAGACTACATGTTTCGTCTTGAGTCTAGTTTCGTCATGTAGTCTAGAAAATAAACAACAGAAAACGAGAACATTGGTTTAATTGAATAACCCTTCACCAACTATAATTGAAATTCTCGTTACTATGGAAAAATTTATCGAACATATTATCATACTATATATGAAATTAATAGTTTAGCGGCCAGGATTTAACAGATGTTTTAATTCTATTGACAGTCGGTATAGCCAACATCAGCGTTTGACACTAGCTACTGTCATTAGAATGAAAATATCTGTCAAATCCTGGCTAACTAGTTCTATATTAATGTAGACACGACGGATCTTAATCAAATTGAATTTGCGCATGCAGCTAAACCAGCGTTTTCCAACCTTTTTGCGCTGTCCTTCGCCCTCTCTCGGCTGTCTCAATAACTCCGCTCCGCTCCAAGGTAGGCACGCCCCACCAGGGCCGCGTCTAGGGTTTCACGGGCCCTAGGCACACATGAAATTCCGGGCTGACCAACCTACGTATCGTATATATGATATAGGAATAGAAATGCAAATATTTTTTAAAGAAATAATCGCATTTTTGACGGTGTGTAGTATTTTATTACAATATTAAATAAATATATGTTATTTTACAAACCTAAAATGTTCTTTTTCTGATTTTGACTTCAATAAATATTTTGATGATATAATCATAATTTATGATTTTTAGAAAATCTTTTTCTATATTGCATTGCAAGTGCGTTGAGTTTTGCATCCAAAAGTCGACCGCGTAAATAATTCTTTACCAGCCTTAAAATAGAAAATGAACGACATTACGACATTACAAGACGTGGATTTAATTTAGTATTTTAGTTACCTAAAATAAAATTTTACTTCTCTGAATCTTATTCAATTTATATTATTACGGTAAATGTCAAAACACACTTAAAAAGTCAGGTAAGTCTTGAGGGTTCTGCAGTTCATGTAACAGTTTCCCTTATTTTTTTTTCTTATTATGCGTTCTAAGGTTTGTTTTTGTTCTTGCTGTGATGTGTTCGTCATTGGATTCTAGAAGTACTATGTCCGTTTTTATCAAATTGCGGTTAATCTTAAATAGTTTATTATTATTGGGTTTTATTCGTTGCGGCATTACTAGTTCTTGTGCTATATTTAGTAGGTCTGTGGTTGGTATCAGTCTTGGTGTGTTATATAGAGTTTTTAATCAGTACGAATTATATGCGCAATAAATAAAATAAAACGTGCCTTTACTGTAAGCAGTTCAGAAAATATTTGACCAATACAGAAAAAATATTTGAAAATTACAAATTCAAAAAATGGCTTTTGTTACAAAAAATCTGATGTGGCTAAAGACACGACTTTATCATTGTATGTTTTTTTATCACAATTTTTTTTTTTTTTTTTTTCGGCGCGATTAATATAGGTACTTTATCATACATCATGTATGATAAAGTAAAAAGTCAAACAAAATAGATTTTCTGGAGGAGACGGAGATACAAAAATATAAAACTAAATCGCCCGTTAAGATTCGAGCACAAGGAAATAACAGATATACAAATTAAAACTGACTATTTAAAAAAAATATCCATCCCAACGTCTAGCAGCACAACCACTGAAGCACCAAGGTTATGTGTCAATTTTATAATACCTGTGGGGTCCTATTGACACTATGCGATGAACACCTTCCAACGTCGGCTGTTTGATAGTTTGTTGCAACGTGTGGCCGACATGCAAGCCTCGAGCTACCAATGCCAAGTGGCCAACGTTCGGCCATTGTTCGCTCGAGCCATTGTCGGTATTTTGACCAGAGTAAAACAACATTAGAAGCATCGGTTGTTTTAGTCCGCGGGTACACGATTAGTTCGAATTTAGATGTTAATATATAGAGTTTATATTAATTTAAGAATTAAACGGATGTTTATAAAACGGCAGCTTTTTAAATTCAATTCGGTAACTTCACAGTAATGTGGATAACAAACATAACAAATATAACATATGACATAACTTGAATTACTCAATAGAGCACAGTGCTACACAAGAACCTCAAAATACTTACGCCGAAGGTACGGTAATCATTTCAATTGATAATATAGACAGTATTAATGAGTAAAGTAGAACGTAGAACTATTGTATTTATTTATTTAAAGAAAAAGTTTTATTTACTTGTTTTTTTAGAGTTCTTTATATATATATAAGTAATATTGTTCAAACCATAAATAACATGGAATGCGCAAAAATATATAACTTTCTTCAAACTATAAAATGATTGTCAAAAACTATAATATATAAAAATACAATTCACACTTCATATAAATTCTAAAAACTACCAATTCGGACAATATGTCTAGATGCGCGTCAAAGCAACCATGCTTCGAATGTCGCCGGCGACAAATCTTTTGACAATGCGTGTGTACAACCACATCTGTGCTTTCTAGCGCTAGCTATAGTGGAATAGTATATTATTCTATGAGCAAGTAATGTAAGCAATTTCTCTCGAGAACGAAGTTTGCAGCACGAGCCGTAGGCGAGTGCTGCAAAACCTTCGAGTGAGAAATTGCCATTACTTGCGAATAGAATACTATACTTTTTCTACGACTATGCAACAAAATTTTATAAATTAATTTTTGTGCATATAGGGACAGCTGTATGTCACTATGACGGTTTACAGGATTTTGACAGATTAAAATTGTTTGGTGCGCCTTGTCACTTAGCGACGTTGTCAATGCCTTGATAATATCGCTAAGCAGTGTATCAACAATTTGGAAATGAAAAATCCAGAGCTGTGATTGGTTCTAAAACCGTGAGGAATGAAATATTTCTCACTACTGGCGGGGTATGAGGAGCCAAGAATGAAATATTTGTCATGTGTGTGGGGAATGGTTAGTATTACTTATCATAAATTGCCATGATAATGAATGCATTCCTCAATAGGAGTAGAAAAATACATTTGTGCTACATCGAGCTTTCAACCGGCCCGGGCGGCCGCTAGCGCTAGCAGTTTCTGCTCGATCTGGTTGTACACAGCCATTGGTACCGAAACTAGTATTACATGATCCAAATTAAATACATAATCACCAGATATCTGTTGGAATTTATTTTATAATAAGTACTTCCCATCTGGTGCTTTCCCAAAAGTTGCATATTAGATAATTTTTTTTATTTTTCATCTTTAAGTGATGTTTAAGTATATTGAATTAAGCAATGTTTGTCTAAATTGTAGACTTCCGCGGTCTGAGTCAATGATATATTGATTTCCGGGTGGAAACCGCGTTGAGGACTTTGAAGTAGTCAACTTCAAAGTCTTAACTACTTCAAACTTGACTACTTCAAAGTCCTCAACGCGGTTTCCACCCGGAAATCAATATATCAAGCAATGTTTGTTTTATTTTTTATATAATCCACTTTACACTAGTTATTCAAAGTTATCGCCGCAAGTTATCGAACGCAGTATTGTTTCTCTTTTTTGCAATTTTTGTCAAAACATTTTTGCGTTAATGACCTTCTTGGCTGATGTTTAATCACCCCTTGAAAATAAAATCCCAAGACGGTAAACACCGTGTATACTTAACGCTGGGTAAATGATTTGGAGAAGCTATAAGTAATAGAATAATAATTTGTAAAGAAAATTAATTTGATCATTAACAGCATACATGCACGGTCGTGGACTATCTGTGGCGGATATGGGGTAAGGGGAAACAAGCTCACGGAGGTGGGCCCTGCGAACAAGTCATCATGTGGAAGGGAGTTTAGACACGCCTCGAGTATAATGCCGCTCATTCTGAATTTTTATCAACGCAGCGTAACAGGCGGTCAGAAACTACGAGAAGATCGAATGCACTATGTAGTACGAACGCGATTCCAGGCCACCCGCCGGCCGTTAGCAAAACTGTGACTAGATCTATTTCAAGTATCCGGCGGGCAGAATACCAAAGCGGGGACAATATCTCATGAATAACTGAGCCGCGCGCAATACTGTTATCCACAATATTGGGCTCCCCCGATTGCCTGAACATGGGTTTCCCCGATATCGGCGTGGGATTTGATGCACCGTGTGGCTAGACTGGGCTAGACGTAGAGATTTGTATTTACAATCACAGTATGTTTTTATATCGAAATCAATCAACAAATTCATTCACCCATTTTTAAGGTATATCGGCCCTTTTGTCAAACATGGTCATATATACAGATATCCGCATATGCCAGTTTGCACGCATTCAAAATTTATAAATTATTTTTATTCTGATACTTTCATATTCACCGCACTAGGGAGTGGTAACGGTAAGAAGCAAGTAAACCAGTACGAATACTCTATCCACATTATCATCCCCGGATAGTTCCGGAACAAAGCGACAAATATCGCGTGATTTAGGGGATCAGTTTATTATGACCAAAATATTTAATCATTTTGTGCACCGAAAGAAGTTTATTTGAGAAGTTTTATTACGGTGCTCGTGTCGCATATTTTATTTAAATCAAAATATCAAAAGTTTTTCAATTTTTTAAATACCAGTTGCAAATTTGACGCAGCCTGTATAACATGTACCAAACATTATAATTTTGTTGACCATATTTTGCGTAATCTATATATTCTACAAACAAATATGAAACTGTTAGCTTGAATAATAACCAAGATATTCAATGTAAAACGATACGCAAAAGTCAACAAAAATATGGTAAAATTAAAATAATCAGATATAGGAACACCTGATAAAAAGTTGAAGTATTTTGATAAGTAATTATACGTTTAAATTTAAAACACCAAAGTTTATATCAACTTCCGGTAGACCGGAAGTGGCAGTCATTTGAGAGCATTTAAATGTACAAGTTCGAATTGAGTAGATCTTGATTTCCGTGATTCTGCAGGAGGCTACGTGCCCGTTGCGCCGTGCGATCCGAACACAGGCACCACGAGCGACAACTGGTTGGTATAAGCTACCTCCTAAAACATTCTGTTGCCCTGGTCGGTCGGACTGTGAAACAGCTGCAAATTCGGTATGAAAAATATCCTGTTTTGATATTTACTTGTGGGTTTGCAATATTATGAAGGAAATAATACGTCTTTATACGTATTGGCGTTCCATTTTGCGTCTGTCCCAAACTCGCAGCGTTGGGTTGTAACTTTATTTTTACGTAGACCAATAGAAATGCTGGTAACGAAGCCAGGAATAAATATATTCTCTAGAACAACTAGCGCCACCACGCAGAGGCGCGCCAAACCCTGCAAATTTGACTGATGGAAACACATTTTTGCACAAAACATGGTATCTATTTTATGCCAAAACCGCTCCCTCAAATCCCGGGGGACACTGTAACAATTGTATCTATGCTTAATCCATTCAAATTGAAGCATTATCAACTTGTCAATCTGGACTGGAATAGCTGAAATTTGCGAATTTTTTATTAGAAGCCTACCAGCTTTTTGAAATAAAAAAATCTCTCACAGAACGAATTCATTGTTCTTGCGTATGCTCTATTTTTATGATTTCAACGGGTTTGGATAAATTCTTGGAGTGGACGACACCTGTTTCGGGCATTTTTTGAATGTAGCCCCTTAAGTAGAATTTCTTTTTGAGCCATTCTATTTCAAACTATTCGAGAACGTCTAATTTATAATATTTGTGAAGCAATTTAACATCTCTGTAGTTGATAATATGAACAGTTTATATGCTATGTTTATATAAATTAGAAGTATGTATTTTGGTTATGTAGTTCTCCAGTTCGTTTTGCCGGAGCTCTGCCCACCTGACCAACGTAGCAGGTTCTACACCACATGTATCAGAAACTGGTTAAATTATTAATTACAGAGACGATAAATTGGTTCACAAATGTTATAAATTAGACTTTCTTGAACAGTTTGAAATAAAAGAAATTTTTTCTTCTTAATGATCAAACTAATTTTCTTGCCAACCCATTATTCTCTATCTTATAGATTCTCCGATCCATTTCGCCAGAGCTTAATACATAATTAAATTTAGAATTGTTACTTATATTTATGCAGTAGGTTCGTTGGCATCGACGGTCAGAATCATTTAGAAAATAAATTGCTTTCGGGTTATGCCGTGTGTTAAGATTCCGAGGTAACTGAATACCAAAAAAATCTCCGGGATATACCTAATTGAGACCTTAGTGCGCACGTTTTACTACCAGACCGCGTTAGAACAGTCTTTGGTCTTCTTACGGTATGCTTTATGTCCAAAAACTTGCTGAATTCCTTAACCACCTGAACCTTGAATCAAATTCCGATGAAAATAGTAGTCGACAATCAGCTACAATTGGATGTACTGGTATACACGTCAACGGTTAGGCTTGGAATTAAGTCTACCGTACGAAGACAGATACCGTTAGGTAATTGCACGCCAAATCACAGCACCATCCCCAACAGAAGAAAAATGTTATTAATACTCGAAAAGTTATGCGACTCCAGTACCTAGGACGACGAACGGAGAAACTTGCAGTGGGCCCTACGTCTGAATTGATATACCGTCTAACATATAGGGTGTCACACAAAGAAAACTGCAAGTTCCACAGGAACCGGAAGGGTGAAAGTGGTTCGCTTACGTAAGTGGGGTATCAGAAAGAATTGGTGGATTACTGAAGAAATCTGGTGTCACGTTAAGGTACAGGATTTTTGCTTAACCCAAAGAATATCTCACCAGTTCTGAAGAACGAAGGAGTATACAAGATAACATGCGAGTGTGGAACATGCTACCTGGGACAGATAGGACGAAGCATCGAATGTCGAGGCAAGCAGCACAGTAGAGGCACCGGGCTAGGCAAGACTTAACATTCCGCTGTTGCTCAACACTGCCATTAGACGGGACACACAATGGACTTCGATGACGCGAAGATGTCGGCATGCATCAGTAACTATCATCGAAGGCTTATTAAGGAAACCATCGAAATTTACAAACATCCTAACACCATAAATCGTGAGGACGGCGCTGATATCAGTAGTGTCTGGAAATCAATCCTATCGCGGTCAGGTGGAAAAACATATGGGAGCGGTGGCTCTAGATGTGTGCAGTGAGATGTAAATTAGGTATATAGGGAGAATACTTTGGCAGGTATTCAGTATTAAGTCCAGTATTCAGCGAGCAGAATGGTTTGCGAAACGACATTATTTAGGTATCTTGACACACGGCATAACCCGGAAGCAGGTTAATTAATTTTTTTTAAACAAGTGTTGTCTGCTTTTGAACAAGCTAGCGTCTTAATATATTACTTTATCATACGCAGTATGATAAAGTATTGTAATCGTGCCGAAAAAAAAAAAATGATGTTATAACGGAAATAGGTCTTTTGGGGTCCCCTGATAATTTTTGACCAAGGTACAAAAAATGTCTCTGTGTGTGTGTATGTGTGTGTGGATGTGTGTATGTGTGTACTCGATTTTTGTGAAGACGATTTCGGAGAAACTACTGAAAGTGTCGGGACAGAAGTTCATATTTAGAAGTTTCATGACCAAACTTAGAGCTGAAAAGATTTTGGTTCAAAAGGGTCCAAAGGAACTGGCTGTTTCCTGTAAGCAGTTTTCAAGGATATTGTAAATGAGCTGCCATTTCTGTAATTTCGTCAAAATAGTTAAATAATAAATTAAGCAGAGAGCATTTTGTATAATTTATGTCTATGACATTTTTTGGTAGAATTAATAGTTTAGCTGTATGAGCAAATTCTTTTTCGTCGAGATCGTGTCTGCACTAAAACTTAGTAAGCGAGGATTTCACAATTATTTTTATTCTGGCAGTAGGTAGTGTCATAGGCTGTTTTTTTTTGACAATACCTACTGTCAATATTACCCATATACATATTAGGGATTATACGAAGCTTGTTCTATAGCGCCAAAGTCTTGGGTTCCAACCATGCAGGAAGGAGGACTCAGCATAAGCACTCGGATATGGCATCTTACAAGGATTGCTCAATGGCGAATTTCCACCTACATGACAATGAACGCAGCTGACGTCAGCGTTACTAGGTTACAGGACAACAATTCAAGCACGAAATGACAAATACGGAAATTAACCTAACTTCTTTTTACAAATGTACTGAATTCATTACTGAATTGTGGATAAGTTATTTTAAACATTATAACTTGTTGAATTAAATTTATTAGTTCTCATAAAAGACTCGTTCGCTTAGCGCCTTCGGAACGTGATCATTTTGCAAATCACGTTTATAATCATTATCACAAAAACGTTCTGAACATACTTGACTTTTTGCTGGATTAAATTGATCAGTCCTTTTGCATCTTTGTATCCATTCGGCTCTAATAGCATCGCTTTTTGAAAAGCGATGATAAATAATGTCTGTTTTTAGCCTCTTTGTTTTTACAAAACAATTTTTACAAACCGCAACGGCACAACACCTTCCTGACATTTCTTAAACGATAATGAATAAAAGCAAACTCTACAGCACACTCGAAGAAATCCACTTTGAGTTTGTGAGATTGCATCATAGTATCGCGTTATAATTGGTTTTTACGCGTTTTTACGTGTCAAGTGTGATTCAAACAGACCAATCTCAATCATTAGCATTGTGCTGACTGTGCCGGAGCGGCGAAGTCGCCCGAGAATAGTTCGTGTTTGCTCCGACCATTTGACAATGAACGCATGTGACGTCATAGCGCTGGTAACATTGAAAGATAGGGATTGAGCAATCCTTGTAAGAATCTACTATTCTTGCGGATATGGGACCACTTTCCCTACTCCGGAGGACTTTTAATGGCAAAGTGACATTCGCAACGTTGACGTGTTATTATTTTATCTATTTTGCTTATTTCACTTTGTTTAAAGATAGGTACTATAGTGAATTTGCATGAATATATACATCTATATACATAAAAAACTAACGTCTAATTGCGCTGTTCGCAGCTGCAACAGCAGAAAATCAGTTATAAAACCGACTTCGACCGGGGTAACATTTCATCGGTAAGTGACTGTATATGTCAACAATGTACAGCCTTGTACTGGCGCACGCACGAACATTTTTTGAAATATGTTTATTACATATTTGTTGTAAAAATTAGATTAAATTTTTAAAAGTGTTCATATAGCGTTTTTATATAATGTACCCACTCGGCACATTACAATATATTACAGGAAAAATTTCACGAACTTGACGCATGCGTAGTGTGTCCAGTGGCACTACGTCGGATCAGATAGAGATATATATCGCAACGCTAGTGTTGGAACAGCCTGCTTTATATCATTTTGTATTTATAAGATATTTTCAAAATATCTGTCAAATCCTGGCTAACTTGTTTTATTTTAATGCAGACACTATCGATCTCGATCAAATAGAATCTCATGCAGCTAACTATTAATTTCATCCATTGTATGATAAAGTCATGTGCCTGGCCACATCAGATTTTTTTTTAATAATCAGAGCTGGGTTTGTGAGATAGCTTCGACGGATCATTGATTTGTGAAGAAAGACAGCGACTACTCATGTGTTTATTGCAAGTTTATTGGCTTCTTGTTGTTGTTTTACACTGATGCATGTTATGAATGGCGTCTTGAACGGATCAGCGATTAACGAGGACTGCGATCTCGTACGGAAATAGTGTTAAAATGTCAAATGGGTGGAGAGACAAATGGCGGGATAACATTTGAATTTAAAATACAAAACTAAGACGAACACTCAGGGTCATATACAGGTGTGTATGTGCGTATCCGATTTTTTTGGCGACGATTCCGGAGAAACTACTGAAGGTATCGGGACAAAACTTCATATTTAGAAGTTTCATGACCAAACTTAGAGCTGAAAAGGCTTTTGGTTCAAAAGGGTCCAAAGGAACTGGATGTTTACTCTAAGCCTTTTTCAAGGATTTTCCAAAACAGCCGCCTCTTTTGTAATTTCGTCTAAATAGTAATAAACTAAAGTAGAAGAAATTCTGAATAATTTATGCCTATGAAATTTTGTTGGTCAAATTAATAGTTTAGCCGCAAGAGCAGATTCTATTTGAATGAGATCGGTCGCATCTGTATTGATATAATACTTGTTAGCAATGGATTTGACAAATATTTTCAGTCCAATATGACAATAGCTAGTGGCAAATGCAGATGCTTTGACAATACCTACTGTCAATTGTATTCAAAGATCTGTCAAATCCTGGCTAACTAGTTTTATTTTAATGCAGACACGACTGATCTCAATCAAATGGATTTTCATGCTGCTATTAATTTTATATATTGTATGATAAAGTCATGTGCCTGGCCACATCAGATTTTTCAAATAGGACTACATTTTTAACTACATTTTTAAATTCTAAGATTTTTTCTTACAATTTCAGAAAATTAGTCAAAATTACCAAAATAGAATGAATTGTTCTACTGTGAAAAAAGCAAAAATATTACAAGCAAAAGGTTTTTTTTTAAATTTTAAACAACCTATCGTCTAAAATGTTTTTAGATAATTCACTTTATTGTGGAAACTTGGTGTACTTTTCTCTTTCCAAGAGAACGCCCTGTATATTTTTACATTTTTTAATTCTTAGAGTAATTCTAAGAGTTTTTTGTAGGAACAATTTTCGATCTTTAAGTGAATATCAAGAAAAAATTACAAGAAAGAAAATAATTCGGTTTTCTGCAGAGCTTGTTTTCTAAGGGTCGTGTTTTGACGCGCGTGCTTTATGACGCGTGCTTTCATGAAGCGTTATATTGCGTTTTTTGAAGCACGTATTTTTTTTTAAAAAGCGTTTTCTGTATAGCGTGTTTTTTAAGGGTCGTGTTTTATTAAGGGCGTGTTTTATGACGCGCGTGTTTTGTGAAGGGCCTGTTCTTTGACAGGCGTTTTTCTGAATCACAGGTTTTCTGACGCGCGTGTATTTTTACTCGCAATTTATGGCGCGTGTTTTCTGAAGCATTTTGTCCGGCGTAAAAAAACTTGCACACTCGCAAGAAAACTCGTGTTGAAAACACACGCGCGTCAGAAAACACATGCTTCATAAAACTCGCGTAACACATCATAAGACACGCGAGTCATAAGACACGATGCTTAGAAAACAAGCGCGTCAGAAAAGGCGAGTAAAAATTATAGTACATGTCAAAACCGTTATTCGAAATTTAGGTTAGCCTAGGCCATACCAGTTTGACCAGAAGTATGCGTTTACATGGTTTACTGGGAAAAACTAGTTTGGCCTAGGATAATCTAGTTTTGCCTTACGCGCTTCAGCCGAACTAGTTTGGCCTAGGTCAACCTGGCTCTGCCTGAAAACATGGTTTGCGGGTTCAGACAATACACCGATCCTGACTGTGATGCTGAGCTTCATATACAGTGACCGCGTAAAGACAGGAAATCTCTAAAATGGTTTGTTATTTGAAAAAATGCTCGGATTTTTTGCTCGATTTTTTATTATTAAAACATACATACTTTAAATACAATTATTAGAGCGAAAATAAGAAATGATAAAATACGATAGATAATTAATTACTACAAACAAAATAATCTTAGGTTCAGGAAGCATGTCGGCTCCCTTCTCCAGAAAGCATATTCCATCTTAAGACTTCTTTATTGTAGCAGACATATTTTGACTCATAAATTAAGAATTCAACTATGCGATACTTTAGTGTTATCCCTTTTTAATATGGAAGTGTTCTGTATTACTCTTGTCTGGATAGCTTACACACAGGTAAAATCCAAAACTACAGAATGCATGTCTACGATTTATCTATGGAATACGGAGAAGGGAGCGGAGATCTCATACTCTGGATTGGGTGAGATGGTTGAATATGGCGCGGCGTAGGGTTCTTCATTCTCTATGCTTATACTACAAAACTATTTTATATAAAAATCCTCCTCACCTTTACAACAAAATTAGGTTCAGAACGGACATACATAACATCAATGTCAGACATAGATATGCTTTAACTATACCTCGCCACAGACTGGAAATATTTAAGAGATCGTTTTCATACTGTTTGCCGAATTTATATAACGCTTTACCTGACTCTATTAAGACATTAAAGGATCATTCATTCAACACTGAGGTGAGGGCACGCTTGTTGTTGGAACAGGAGAACGCGTAGCATTTTGAGTAGCATTTTGAGTGAATTATTTATTTATTTTAAGTGGATTATTTACTTATTGTGGCATATGGCAAGTATGTGACAAAACATTGCAGGATTGTACTCCTCTTTAATTCTTTAATTTTATAATTAATATGTATTCTAGGACCGATGAAAAACAGTAAGTCCAATAATTGTTTGGACTTCCTGACTCGGTTCTATTTGATTTAGTTTTTTCATTGCTTTCTTTTATAGTTATATTATGTGCATATTTTGTTACTAAATCAATAAACATTATTATTATTATTATTATTATATCGAGAGCGCCTTGTACAATATGCAATACATACACTCTAATACTCTTATTATTATCGGACTCATTTTCCAGCTTGATCACGTATTGTTTCTGTAATTTATCCAAAAGAATAATTATTTTTTCTTTCTTACAACGTTCTATACCTTCCCAAGGTAGCATTTTTTTTTTACTAAAGTCTTGTTTAGTCGGTTCCATTGGAAATCATGTAGCTACGTTTCACCTGAATATTATCACCTTCGGACCCTGCACCCTGTAGCGCAAAAAAATGCTTTTCACAGTATTATTCAATTTTCACAGTTATTATTCATTAATTTTAGTTTTCTAGTAATACAAGACTAGTATCAACACAAAAAAGATACGTACTTAGCTTAGTTAGTATTTATGAATTGGCTATGCCACGGGTGTAACCGTTTTGGAACCAATTTTAAAACATCACCATCGATCGCCTCCTCGAAACCTTTAAACAATATTTAACTTGTTATATAACTTATATTAATTTAAATGACTCACCCTGTGCATATTCATACACAATATGTTTTTAATTTATATATAGAGAATACAGCTTTTTGTAAGAATGTATGCAAGGTTCTGAGAAACCTATTAATAAAGAAACAAATACGTATTTGACAAAACTATATTTAGGTGTGAGATCTGGCTCAGGCGATAAAATATTGGTTTTTATCTAATAGTATTGGCCATTTGCATAAATTTCCTGCGAATACCCTCGATTGTGGCGATTGATATCTTGGTAGTATTGGTGATATACTGAAGGATCTTCGTGGTACTGCCCGTTATCTAAATAGTCATTGTTCTTATCTTGATGGCGATGATCCTGGTGTACTTGATGATCATGTTGAGGCGGTCTGTTACCAAAGTTGTTGTTCTGAGGTGTATTGGTGTTGTGATATGGGTGTTGCTGGGATGCTGGAGGCTGATAATTAATTGAAAAATGGTATCCGTTTGGTTTAGTTGTTGATTTATGTACGTGTGGAGATTTGGTTGGCTGTTGTTCTCCAAATCGATTATTAACAGTTGGGTTCAACCATTTCTTTTTAATGTAATCTACACCTTTCTCGGCGATCATAACGCATGTAGCGTGTGTATTTCCGGAAACCACCGTAGGCATTATAGAGGCATCTATAACCCTTAAGCCTGAGATTCCATGGACTTCCAACTCCTGATTGACAACAGCTAAAGTATCTGATGCAGGACCCATTTTACAACTGCCAGCCTGATGATTCTCAGGACCGGTAGAGTGCCTTATCGAACACTTCCAATACTCATCAGAATCGAATTGGTGAATCTTAGAACAATCTCCATATTCTTCGACGTCCAGTTCCATGCCATATTTACCTGCAAGCGCTTTTGTTTTTGTAAGACGCTGAATTATTCTTATTCCTTCAACCAAGGTGTTGATATCTTCGGGCGCGGTCAGATAATTTGCGAAAATTAAAGGTGGATCGAGTGGGTTGTTCGATTTCAATGTGATATATCCTCTACTCTTCGGATGGAGAGCAACCGGAGATATAGATATATGTTTAGGTGCGTTTGGATGCTCAGGGTCATTTAACGCACGCACCTGACCTGATTGGGCACAATTTGCTAAATAACCTGAGAAGAAGATTTGCAAATCTGGATGATCTGCACTAGTATCATATTTTGTGCTTAGTCTAGCCGTTACTTGCGACAATCCTGTTGATGACATTGGTCCGGTTTTATATAGAATGTAATCCAAGGCATTGGACCAATCAAGGTCATTGATATCTTTCCTATTTCGAAGCAAAAAACTTAAATAAAACGTAACGTGATTGTGCAGGTTTTTTCCAACTCCTGGTAATTCATGGACTTGCTTGATCCTAACTTTATCTAACTCCTTTTTGGGGCCAACCCCTGATAAGAGAAGAATTTGGGGAGAATTTACTGCGCCGCCTGAAACTACTACTTCCTTCTTTGCATTTGCTATGTATTTTTTATTATTGTAAATAAATTCAACCCCACTTGCTGCTTTGTATCCATTTTTAGTTTCAAACAAAATTTTGGTTGCAGTAGAATTGACCATAACATGTAAGTTTGGATTGTTGCGTTGTGGACGAACAAAGGCCTTTGCACTACTTAACCTGGTACCATTCCTGAAAATAAAAAAGCAGTATAGGATCATCAATAGAGTAACTCCTACAGAAAATCTCTTAGAAATACATATTTTATACTGAATGAAAGCACTTGATATTAATTTTCTGGTGTGAACATGCTATACCTATTCAAATGTACCGCCTACAAAAATATAAGTATGTACAGAGTCTTCCATTATGAAAATCGACAATGCGACAAAAACTGTGTACAAATTGTCAAAATCAACATGGTGAACACCATGAATACAAATTAGATATACTATTATTTGTAGTATTATTCTGATACAATCACTGATTTCAAAACTAATAACTGTTATTAATAAACGTTGATATAACAGGTATCTACCTTATATGCTTAAACAAACTTACATACATACTTAACCATACTTAAAGTTACATAAAGCTATTAATAGGATTATTAAACATAATGGTGTAAATCTGCTCGCAATTGCCCATTTAAGGCAAATAAATTCTTAATTTGAAAAATCTTTGACCGATTTCTTCTAAATTTGGACACAGTATGCCCTTTTGTGAATGAATTACATGTGGCTATACTTATTATTTTGATATCACAACTGGTTCCGGAGATAATGCCAAAAGCATGGTCCCGATAGTACAAAAAGTTTCAACTAAAGTCAATGTATAAAATGATATAAATAAATCGGTGCCACACGAAAGGTGTTTGCGAAGGCTTCCATCCGGTCATATTTTATGGTTTTCACCAGTCGAAAATATAAATTTATATATAATACCGAAAATGTTACTGATAATAATTAAATAAAATAGTTGTTTTAAAATTTTTAAGATTGTCTTAAACCTAAAATACAGATAGTAGTATATAATTATCTGCTTGCATATACCAGGTGTTACCAAAACTATGAAAAACTCTTAAGAGTAAAGTACATAATAATAAAATAATATAAATATAAATCGGTGTCACACGAAAGGTGTTTGCGAAAGTTTTCATCCGGTCATATTTTATAGTTTTCACCAGTCGAATATATATATATATATATATATATGAAAAACTCCTAAGAGTAAAGCACATTTATTTTAAAAGGTACGCAAAAATGTTACTTGAAAAAGGTGTTTAGAAACTTTAGACGGCATTAAATACGAAATTAGAATCTCCTTCATCGTTGCAAGAACACCCGGTATATGGAACGTCGAGGGTGACTAAGTATAAATTTATGATATATTGATTTCCGGGTGGAAACCGCGTTGAGGACTTTGAAGTAGTCGACGTGTTACAATTTAGATATAAATTTATATTTAATTCCTTCTAATAATTTGAAATACATTTTTAAATATAATTTTTGCATATGAAAATGAAGGTAGTTTACTCTTATGTCATCGTCCTCTTTTTGGCAACACGCGGTATATGTAATGGAGAACGTGATTATAATTTCTTATCGAAATGCTTTTTTCAAATAACATTTTTGCACATCTTTGGACATAAAGGTAATTTACTCTTCCGTGGCTTTCATAGTTTTGGTAACACCCGGTATATGCAAACAGATAATTACATTATAAAATTTGCATTCTAGATTTCAGACAATTCAAACACTTTTATAAAACTTATATTTTCTGAGAAACTGATAATAAAAATGTTAATTGTTAATTAATTGTTAAACACCCGGTATATTCAATGGAGAAGGTGATTACAATTTCGTATTTGATGTTCTCTAACATTTCCAAATACTTTTTTCAAATACCATCAGTGCGTAGATTTTAAAATAAAGGTACTTTACTCTTAAGTGTTTTTCATAGCTTGGGTAACACCCGGTACATGCAAGCAGATAATCACAGTCTAATATTTGAATTTTAGCTTTAAGACTTTACAGAAACTTCTTACTAAAATTAAATTTTGTGAAAAATTAATTATAAAAAATATTCCCTTATTTGTTTCATAGAGGTACTGACTCTGTGACCTAGGCGCGAATTGCGTCGAAATGTTAGAGAAATCATATTTTAGTTAAGCACAAGTTTTTTAATTTTTACATAGCCTCTATCCATAAAAATAAAACTGTTCTTATATGTATATATACAGGGTCTTTCACGACGAGCTGCCATTAGAAGTATATCGAGAACCAAATCAAATGAGAGATTGAAAATTTGTTGACTTATGTTGTTGAACACGATTGTCTCAACTAAAATGTTTTGAGTTTTTGATCACTTCCGGTTACACTGGAAATGGTGTCAACTTTTATTTTCATTTCAAATGGAACACACTGTACTTTATCGCATTTTTGAATACTGCATTAAATTATGATCTATTGTATGTTACATTCCCTATACCTATCATGTGTCATTTTCGCGATATTCGTTTTTTTTTCATTAAAAAATGACTGCTGCGCGGTTACTTTCAATTACTGATAAATTATCCCCTGTGACCGTTGGAAAAAAGTAGTCGGCAAAATTGTTCTGAAGGTAACGTTTTATCGACACATCGGTAGAACTCTTCTAAAAGTTATACAGGCTGTTCAAATTATAAGATCAAAGTTGAATTCGAGAAAAGTACTAAAAGACGATTTTTTCAAATGGCAACTCTAACATATGAACACATTTCTCAATTCTATGGAAAATTTTCGATCAACTTTGTGTATAATGTCCTTTACCTAAAATGTACGCGTATTTCAAATGGAACACCCTGGACTTTATGATATTTTTGAAATCTTCATTAAACTTCAGATTGATTTTATGTTACACTAACGTGTCATTTTTAAAATATTAATTTTGTTCGGTAATAAATGACAGCTGCACGGTTACTTTCAATTACTTATAAATTATCGCCTGTGACCGTTGCAAATGAGTTGTCCGGCAAAATTGTTGTGAAGTTAACATATTATTGACACGTCGGTAGAGTTCTTCTAAAAGTTATACAGGTAGTTCAAATTATAAGATCAAAGTTGAATTCGAGAAAAGTACTAAAAGTCGATTTTTTTAAATGGCAACCCTAACATATGAATGCATTTTTGAATTCTATGGAAAATTTTAGGGTAACTTTGTGTACAATGTTCTATACCTAAAATGTTCTTGTACGTACTGAAATCGATTTTTAAACATCACAGTAGAAGTTGCAAACATTGCCAAATCTAGATTGCGTTTGAAAAAACTGAAGAATTTGAAATAAATAGAACATTTTTGAACAGTTTTTCAATAAAACACAATATTAAAAATAAAAATAAATCGTAAAATATTCTTAAAAAACTTCTTAGTTAATTCTGTTTCAGTAACTGTTAAAGAACGTTGCCGTTTTCCCCTAAACATGCTTCAATTATTTTTAACATATTATTTATTGTTGGTGGCGTCCCTGATAGAGTTAGCAGATAACCCATTGAAAGCAGCTTGAACTCTATCTTTCATGTTCTCCTTATCAATTATTAGGACCTCATAAACTACGTCTTTAATAGCTCCCCAAATGAAAAAAATCCATTCGCGTCCAGGCGGGGGACCGCGTTGGGTATTTGTTTGTCCCATTAAGCGCAGTACAGCGATCGTCGAACATCTCGTTAAGCAAGTTTCTACTGTAACAGTTGTGTGCGCTGGAGCACATACGCCATTTGAAACCACCAAACTATTGAGGACCCAATTATTGATAACGAGATCATAAAAGATAGGACTTTGACTTTGAAGCAAGAATTAAGAGGTTTTATTCACCACGCCGAATTAATATACAACTTGCAATATGGATACTTACACATATTTACACATATAAAAGATAGAATCAAAAGTATTTCAAAAGTACGACTCAAACCTTTAATACTTTTAAACGGGGTGACATATCTAAAAAATAACTTCACCATTGGGTTTGTTAGGGGTTGCATATACGAACGAAAAAGACAAATTGTCAAAACGGCTCTTTACTTTTTAATGCCATATGTTTATTAGTATTATTTACAACCATTATAAAAGTATGACTCATCTAGCCCCTTAGCCGCAACGAGTGAGTTGCGAGCGAAAATCTTAGTTCTCGGGTGAATTTAAAAATATCTATGTTTTTGTTCTAGTATATGTCTTAAATAAAGGACCAAAACCCCGAAGAGTGAACGAGCGTTTTATTTTATTCACTTGTGAGGAAAGATAGAGTTCGAGCTGCTTTCAATGGGTTATGTGCTAACTCTATCAGGGACGACACCTACAATAATATGTTAAAAATAATTCAAGCATGTTTAAGGAAAAAGGGCAATCTTTATGAACAGTTACTGAAATAGAATTAAACAGTTTTTTAAATTTACTTAACTTTAAAAAAAATTTCTTTATAAAAGTTGGCGGCTTGTATCAAACCAAAACAGCAATAGTCAAATATGTAAATTTCGGTGGCATATATCGAGCGATTCAGAATATATGAATTTGTGATAAGAGTAAAGTACCTTTACTTCCATTATTATTATAACCATTATTTGGAAATGTAGTTTAGAAGTAAAAATTATATTTAAATATAAAGTCACAGCCATGTCTTACTTTTATGAAAAATATTAGTCAATGCCAGTGATACCAAAATGTTCACGTTAACATATTGTTTAGAAATTTGAATACGTTTCTTACATTTTTGATTATTTTGATATGATAACTAATGTATATTTAGAACTAGCGCAAAATTGCTCATTTTCTTGATGCTAAGTTGTTAGTTCACCCTGTACATAATAATAGATCATACAATAACCAATACATGAGCGTGACTTACCTTTAATTAAATTAATATTAATTACTTTGGATATATTTAGAATAGTAGCTACCCATCTACAGCAAGCGATTGTCGATGTTGCTGATTTTTTTTAAATAAAAGACACCCGGACAACCACATTACCCATTCAACCATTTCTGGGATAAACAGAAAATTCAAGCAGACTAGGTCTGTTGAAAATGTTTTTAAGATACACCACAAAAAATATGTTGCCGAAAATAAGAAAGCAAGTTTACCAGTGTTCTAAGCGGTAATCGAGCATAGAACGACTTTGGTTCGACAAATTGCTTCTCACACCCAGTGCAGTAAATCAACAGCACATAACATACAAAAACTGAACAAATACCACCTTTATAAACCAAAATAACTACTAAACTAAAGGCAAGAGACTGTGGCATCTGGCATGACTTCATTATTATCGATAAACTTTACTTGAATATATTGTTTAGAACTAAAATTAAATAATTTCTAACCTAATTTCTGGTTAAAAAGTTCTTGACGGTATTTAAAAAAGTTGTTAACACACTGTTTAGGAACCGCAGAAATAAATCTACATTTAAATTCCAACAAAAAAAGGGCCCAGATATTTGATTGTTCAAAATACCGCACAGTACATTGATCTTAAAATGGTACTAATATCGGCATTCTACCGTAAAATTCGGGTTTTGTTGTGTCTACCAACGGCTATTTTGTGAAGAAACAGTGCAATTTGACGTAAATGTCGCCTCGTCTATCCATCGAATATTAAAAAAAAATCTGTCCTCTTCCATTTCCCCTACAAACCAGAGGGTGAAGTCATACCTATGGCATCAGGTCTGATGTAATAGCTATGGTACTGATGCCATAGTGTCTTTCCTTTAGTGTAGTTATAAATTTCGTATGTTTGTAAAGGTGATATTTGTTCTGTTTGGTATGTTATGTGCTGTTGATTTACTGCATTGGGTGTGAGAAGCAATTTGTCTAACCGAAGTCGTTCTGTGCTCGATTACCGCTTACAACAGTGGTAAACTTGCTTTCTTACTTTCGGCAATATATTTTTGTGGTGTTTCCTATAGAGATTTTCAACAGACCCAGTCTGTTTGAATTTTCTGATTGTCCTAGAAATGGTTGAATGGACAATTTGGTCGTCCGAGTGGTTTTCATTGAAAATATTAGGAACATCGAGATAATCGCTTTTCTGTAGATGGATAACTACTATTATAATAAACATATCCAAAGTCATTAATATTAATTGAATTAGAACTAGGTCACACACATGTATTAGTTATTGTATAATCTATTATTATCTACAGGGTGAAATATCAACTTTGCAACAAGAAAATGAGCAATTTTGCGTTAGTTCTAAATAAACATTAGTTATCATACCAAAATAATCAAAAATGTAAGAAAGGTATTCAAATTTCTAAAAATAGATTAAAGCGATCTTTTTGGTATCACTGGCATTGACTAATATTAGTCGTAAAAATTAGAATAAAAAATCTGATGTGGCCAGGCACATAACTTTATCATACAAAATATAAAGTTAATAGTTTAGCTGCATGAGAATCTGTTTGATTGAGATAAATCGTGTCCGCATTAAAATTAAACTAGTCAGCCAGGATTTGACAGGTATTTTGATAGTCAATAGTATCAATAGTAGGTATTGTCAAAGCATCAGCATTTGACACTACCTACTGTCATCAGAATAATAGTTATTTATCTCACAAGTCCGAAAGAACGGAATAGCGCGACGAGCGGTGTTGCGGCGCGTCACTGCTGGCGGAGCGTCGCCGTCGCATGTCAGCGAGTCGCGCTATGTAGTTTTCGGCAGGAGTGACAACAACGTTTTTTGTGTTGCTTTTGAGAACGGGCCGCTGGCAGACCTCACGAGGCGGTCCCATAGAACTGTCTTGTTTCAAGTCCAACCGATTCCAGGTTTCTGGTTGACCTAGTCAGGAAAGGCGACCAAGGCAGTAATAGACGTGAGGGAGGGATACCAGGCATCTGGTGCTCGACCGGTGACTCATCTCGGGGCCTTCGGAAGTTGGCCAATATGAGTACTTAACGATCTGATATCTAGTATATCCGAATAGGGATTAAGGCAATTGCGGATAGACGCTATAGACCACATGACGTTTATTCCCTTCTTGATGTGGAGCTACCCTACCCCACATTTGTGGGTAATGAGACGCCGCTGAGGGAGATGACATGTGGTAGAGTTCTCGGCTTAAGCGTGCTCGACGGTGCACCCATCCTCCGATGAAAGGGTAAACTTTCTAACCTCGATGGGTACGGATAACGCGTGAGCGTTCCGGGCGGTGACTCGTCAAACGTGGATTCCGGAAGGTTTCCGACACGAGTACTTGGAGTTGCCAAGGCAGTGGGATGCACTAACTCTTCGGTGTAGACCCCTAGAACCACCGGGGGCTACCCTATACCATGGTTCCTATGCCGTGGGTGAATGGCCGCCTCTCTACGGTGTGTAAAGATGTTGAGTAGAGGTTTGCGCAAGTGGCCTCGCCGGCGACTCGTCCAACGGTGTCGGGGCAGCCCGACTAACACGAGTACCGAGGGGAAGGAGGGCCCCCATGGCTGGTCTGTATTGTGCGAGGTCTTAATTGTGTCTTGGGAGCCTGCGAGTGATGGTTCCATGGGTGCAGACAAACAACAACTTAGTTAGTGGATTTATAACTGCCAGCCATGGCCTCTTTCATCTGGAGTACG
The DNA here is from genome assembly GCA_964023965.1 of Melinopterus prodromus. NCBI lineage: Eukaryota > Metazoa > Arthropoda > Insecta > Coleoptera > Scarabaeidae > Melinopterus > Melinopterus prodromus. The sequence continues at coordinate 47,724,242 of OZ030391.1, read as the reverse complement.
GACTCTCGGGGGCAGCTACATGTTTCCTAGGTGGTGTATACTGGATGCTGTATGGCGAAAGCTGGGTCAGCGAGCCGACCCCTATGGGGCGGTGGTCCTTATTCATGTTGCTTTTGAGAAAAACGTATTTAAAAAAATCAAAAATGGATATATTTCTGTGTAGGAAATGTTAGGTTGATACCACTTCTACGAAACGTCAAGTTTAAAAAGCTAATTCAAATTCTGACAGATTTATATTCGTTCATGACACAGTAGATGTCACATCCGTACCAACATACTAAAATATAACTACACTCATCGCTATACTTTATTTACAATTTTCTCAATTTATCGTTTTTACAATTAGATATAACAACGGGTTGATATTTCTTATCAACAAACAATCAAATTTGTGATCTTATTTTATTTGAATTTTGTACTTTCCGCACTAGAGCGGCAACGTTCCATAGCGGCTCCCCAATCTCTGATGGAATCAGCTGTTTTCGAATGTGACAGCCATAGACATTTCAGTGGTGACAGCAGAAAAAAATATTTGTCAAAATCCTGTGTAGTTTCATATCATTGCAGATGCGACCGATCTCGATCAAATAGAATTTGCACTTGCAGCTAAACTATTAATTTTACCAAAAAATGTCATAGGCATAAATTATTCAAAATTTCCTCTACTTTAATTTATTATCTAACTATTTTGTCGAAATTACCATTTATGTAATTTTTCATTTGCAAAATTCTTGAAAAAGGCTTAGAATAAACTACCAGTTCCTTTGGACCCTTTTGAACCAAAAGCTTTTCAGCTCTAAGTTTGGTCATAAAACTTCTAAATATGAACTTTCGTCCCGATATCTTTAGTAGTTTCTCCGGAATCGTCGCCACAAAAATCGTTTACACAGACATACATACACACACACAGACATTTTTTGTACCTTGGTCAATAATTTTCAGGGGACCCAAAAAGACCTATTTCCGCTAAAATCTCAATTTTTTTTGGCACTATGACAATACTCATCATACTCATCATCAATACTAATCATACTGCGTATGATAAAGTAAAAAAAAAACAAAAAAAAGAAATAGGTGGCTGTGTCATATTTGAATATAATTTTTACATCTAAACAACATTACCAAATATAGTTTATCGATAATAATGAAAATAAAGGTACTTTACTTTTATCACAAATTCAGATATTCTGAATCACATGGTATGATATGGTACCGAAATTTACATATTTGACTGTTTCATACAAGCCGCCAACGTTTATAAAGAATAGAATTTTCTTATGATTCGGACTTTCCTGGCCACACTGTATGTAGGATTGGGAGAAAATAAAACATAACACTCGTAAAAACAATACATTATTTACCTTTTATTTATTGTTATAATCATAGTTATTAGTTATTTTTAAAATGTTTGTTAAACAAACGTTCGCAAGTGTACTGTTATTTTCACCCAACCCTACAAATATAAATATGAAAAACATTAGTTGCTATAGCTACAGAATAGAGTAAGTTACAAGTACGCATTTTTTTACACGCTGTATATGCACGTAACGGCCATGTTTTAGGTTCCTAGATTTTATTCGGTACAGGAGAGTTCAACTAAGACAAAAATCAGACAAAAACTTGGACAAGCTATTATATCCCAGGATCTAGTTCTTATTTTACCTTTTTCAGGTTTCTGACCCCAGATATAGAACATAAACGCAAAGCTGCATGCAAGGCCCGCACTAATCCTGAATATTTATTATTTTTTTTAATTTCAGGTATCATTTCGCCGATTCTTTAAAATTGTCTAAGATATCTGTATGCTATTCTGATGCATTCTGTATGCATTGACAGTCTATCGGTGCAAACGGTCTAAGTGAGTGACGTGTCGAGGCAATTATATCACCTGCAATAAATTATTTTAAATACAGCTAGAAAATATCATTAATACTAATGGTATCAATGTCGCTGAACATGTGTACTTCGCTCGTTTTGCAAACAAGTGTAACGTTAAAGATGGAATTAAAAGCTTCTTATGTCAATACAGTGATTAACTGGTCCAGGAAATCCAAACTGTTTTTATATTGCGTTTTTATTGTTGATATCGCTAATCCGTTATAATATACTACCGACAGTTAGCATTGCACAATACAATTTATTAGACAGGAAACTTAATTTTTTTTTTTTACTTGTTTATTTTACGTCGGTCTATTTCCGCAACTTAGGCCAATCACCGACGCTGAGGGCACGCTACACACACCCAGGAATTTTGTCCTACTGAAGGAATTCCAACCTTCAGTAAGAGTTCTTTAACGTGCACGTCGCATCATGACAGCACACGGGGCCACCGGCTTTACTTCCTCATCCGATGAAAGGCGGCATGCAAAGGTATTTGTTCCCTGCCTAAAATACCAGGACAGTCGATTTTAGCCCGAGCCGGGATTCGATCCCGGGCCTCCAGCGTAGATAGCAGCCGCTCTATCCTATACGCCATCGACCCCCCCAACTTAAATTAAATCGAATTAAATCAAAATTAAATTAAATCAACTCACTGACTAGTGTTGTGAGCACAATTTTGAAAAAAGTTTTATACTTACTTTGTACGTTGTACAAATGAAAAAATAAATTTACGGTGGTGAGGGTATATTGAGTTTGCCACAACACCCTTAAGGAGGCGTTGCAGATATAGACAGGACAGACAGATATAGACAATAAACATATTCAGTAATTATCTCATATTTTTCATCTTCAACATAGCAAACTAAGTCGGCTAAAACTTTGTGATTATCCCCGATTAATGACATTTGATATATAATTGCTGCGGTCTTTGTTCTGCAAAGACTTTTTTAAATATTTTTTTAAAAAATTTGGACGTGCAGACATTGATCTAAAACTGAAACAAACATGCAACCTCTTTACCTTGCAAAATCTTTTCTGTTCTTTTGTTTGTCATTATGTATTTTTTCTGCATTACTTCCAAACAATAATGCTTATTAAATATATTGGATGCATTTATTTTTTCATTTTATTTTACTGATTGAATACTATCCAGAAAATTACTTTAGATCCGATTGGAAATGTAGCCCATATTGCCCAATAATGGATTTTAGTTGATTTTGTTTAGATTCCAAAAATGTCGTAAAAGATGTTTTGTCTAAGTCTAAGCCAGAGTTAACTGGAGCAATAAAGTTTGCGGTGAATGAGTTATCCTATAATAACAATTAACAGTAAATATAACTATTAAACAACAAATTAGTAACTTAAATTATATTAATAACAAATATAATAAAATAGTAACAAATTCAGCTTCCTCCGTGGTCCAACACGAAAATTAAACTTATTAATTGAAAAAACAAATATCGAATTAACTCACAATCTACTAACATACTGCAATTGGTCATTTATTATTTTGTAGAAGTACTTTCTACATTGGTATGACTATGAAATCCATTTGTATGTCTATTTGAGTAATCAAAACCTCAAAGGCACTGATGTAGTTTCTCGACAAGATTCAAGTTTCACTAAATTCATGCAGCAGTTCTACCCTTTTTTATTAATAAGGAACAAAATATCATGAGAAATTCAAGAAAAAACTCAAAAAGAGTTTTGATCGATAGGAAGTATGAAAAAATAATAAATTAATACAAACACACGAAGATTCACTAGAATCATAATATCAACGATATGTTGATGCTATCTGGTAGAGTACGGTAAACTATGTGGCAAATGATAAATGAATTATTAGTTGAAGCATATCTCAACCCAATACCTAGCTATTCCTGGTAACCGGTAACGGACGAAACATTATCTGCACTGTGTAAATAATTATTAAGCTATTTCTATAATCATCATCATCAAACTTTAATAACAATAAAAAATAATTACCTTACGTTAATTACGTAACTTCTAGGATCTCAGAAATGTAATTTGGTAAATCCGCATCAGTTGGAAATACCGTTTAAGAATAGCATACAATTTATATGTAAATTTAACAACGAATAAAATTTGTTGCTGCGATATTTGTATACCGTGAAAATTTACAGTTATCTATACAGGATGATTCAAAGGGCACGGTAATGTTCAAGGCACTAATTACATTAAAAGAAAATGCGAAACAATTACGTGAAAATATCACTCAGTTAATATACTAAAGAATATCCAACTCAAATTGTCCATAGCTATTAGAGGTTTCTTTTTTCGTATTTTTCTGCGACATTCACGTAGTTATTAAATTTATATTCTGCAGTCTACAACTTGTGATACCAATACCATACCGTTTGCTTTTCCTGTTTTTGTCATTCATTTGCATTTGAATAGATAGTAGACTAGATTGGCAGTTATTTTATTGGCCATGATAATTTCTTATCAGGCTGTGGCTTTATGGAAAGAACTTCTCAACTCTATAGTGATTCTAGCACCTGAAGAATGAGTTGGTAAATAAGTAATGAAATAGTCTTGTTCTGTAAATAGAACGAAAGAAAAAAACTATCTTCGTGGTATGGCCAATTTTTTTAATTGTTATTTAAATACTTATAATATTTAAATTTAAGTACATTTAAATACATTTAAATGCACATTGAGAAGAGACAAAAGTTTTACCCTTACGCATATGAGACTTGAGTTTGTTGCTGAAATGATGAAGGCGCTGAATGGATAAGCAGAGAAGAAGGTCCTTATTGGCTGTTGCGATAGAGCAGGTAAAATTTATTTTTTAGCAATTCTGAATGAATTCGTGATATTATGATAATTTAAGTCATGTTTGTCAGCTTTGTAGTGTTGTTTGTAAACATATTTTTTACATGTTTACAGCAGTTTCAGCAAGGTCCAAATACGAAAATATTACGTCTTAGCATTATTCTTAATGTGAATCAATAGTTTAATTAACTGGAAATTAATAAATATAAAACAGATAATTACCTGGTAGTTGTTTGAGCAATGGTAAATCCAGTATATTCCGCGCTGTTCGGATCGACAGTTTCCGGATATCCAAGTTCCCTTGCCGCCAAAAGAATATCATGAGCCATTTCAGGTCTATCATTGAAGGTTTTAACCGTCATGGGTCCACCTTTCCCATGGAACATAGGGTCAGCGATGGTACCAATTTCCAAATTATCCTCAGATTTCTTGAAATATGGCAACACTTCATTGTAACTCCATCCTAAGTTTCCAGCAATTGCCCAGTTGTCATAATCTCTAGGAACTCCTCTCATGTACATCATACCATTGATGACACTGCACCCGCCAAGAACTTTGGCCCTTGTCCAAGAACACCTATTCTCGGGGTATCCTAAGCAAGCTTTCTTTTCTGGCTCTGTTTTATAATCCCAATCCATGTGAGGGTCTCCATGGTAATTGATGACCATAGATGGCACCTGGGACCCAGGAGGTTCATCGCCGCCGGCTTCGATTAGCAAAACCTTCCATTCCGGTACTTCTGCTAGTCTACCCGCTGCCGTTGCACCACTACTTCCGCCACCAATTACAATAAAGTCGTACTCGAGGTCGGGTTTGGTTTTTGGGCGAACTCTATCGCATAATTCAGATATATCACAGCGTCTTGAGATAAAGGTATCTAACAGAGACATAAACAACACGAAGGAACCAGCTCCACAGGTGTTTGCTAAAGATGGACCAATATATTGCGCCGAACAACCGCACTCCATTTTTGTTGTCTGCGTAATGGCAATGCTCGGATTGATTACACTCGTTTATGAACCAAAACCTCGTCGCCCGGTCGTTAAAGAACGGGTTTCTGGTTCTTGATACCTAGCGACTTTGTAAACCTGCTGCGTCTGCCGTATTATATATGTAAATATGTACATATTACCCATCGTCACTGCACGTCATTCCTTTTACATAGCAATAGTTCTAGTCGCTGTTTTAGCTAATTATTTGTAAAAATATAAGTCATTGGACCGGTTCACCGAGAAATATTGTTTCTCATTTAAATTTAACTATAGGCATGCAGACACATCGAATACAGCAGAAAGGTCAATGCACGAAAAAATAACAGTATTCAGTCAATTAATATCACGATACGAACGATCCGACCTTTTCTACTTGTCATATTTTTTACATTATGTGTTGCCATACGCCTGTAGGTATTCCCTCAACTAGTAAATTTGTATCGCATAAATGCAAGAAACCATAATTAACTATACAGGGTCTCCCACGACGAGCTGCCATTAGAAGTATAAAGAGAACCAAATGAAATAAGAGATTGAAAATTTGTGAACTTTTAATGTTGGACATGATCGTCTCAACTAAAATAATTTGAGTTTTCGGTTACTTCCGGTTACACAGGAAATGATGCCAACTTTTATTTTCATTTCAAATGGAACACACTGTACTTTATCGCATTTTTGAATACTGCATTTAATTTTAGATCTATTTTATGTTACATTCCCTATACCTATCATGTGTCATTTTTGCGATATTCGTTTTTTTCCTTAAAAAATGACAGCTGCACGGTTACTTTCAATTACTGATGAATTATCCCCTGTGACCGTTGGAAAAAAGTTTTCGGCAAAATTGTTCTGAAGGTAACGTTTTATCGACACATCGGTAGAACTCTTCTAAAAGTTATACAGGCTGTTCAAATTATAAGATCAAAGTTGAATTCGAGAAAAGTACTAAAAGACGATTTCTTGGCAACCCTAACATATGAATACATTTCTCAATCCTATGGAAAATTTTCGATTTTTTTGTGTATAATGTCCTTTACCTAAAATGTACGCGTACCTAGTGACATCGATTTTTAAACAGCACAGTAGATATTGCGGATTGCCAATCTAGATTGCAACTGAACAATTTAGAAAAACATAATTTTACTAAACTAGTTTTTAGGTCACTTTTTTATTATAATTAGTTTAGTATTTATAAAATTATAAGCATACAATAAAACACTAATACAAAACAATAAAACAAACAATAATTGGGTGGTTTCAAATGGACGGTGCTCCAGCGCACATAACTGTACTGCACCAGTTAAGAGGCTCGCTTAGCAAGATGTTCGACTATCGGTGCATTGCGCTTAATGGGTCATACAAATATCCACCGCGTTCCCCCGACTTGACGCCAATGGATTATTTCATTTGGGGAGCTTTTAAAGACGTAGTTTATAAGGACCCACTAATTGATAAGGAGAACATGAAAGATAGAGTTCCAGCTGATTTCAATGAGTTATGTGCTAACTCAATCAGGGACGCCACCAACAATAATATGTTAAAAGAATTGAAGCATGTTTAGCGGGAAACGGCAACGTTTTTCAACAGTTACTGAAATTGAATTAAGCAGTTTTTTTTTAATTTACGGTACGATTTGGTTTTATTTTTAATATTGTGTTTTACTGTAGGCTAATAATTTTATAAATACTAAATTAATTAAAATTAAAAATGACCTAAAAAGCGTGCTTAATAAAGTTCTGTAAATTCCAAATTGGCAATGTTTGCAATTTCTACTGTGATGTTAAAAAATCGATTTGAGTAGGTACAAGTACATTTTAGGTATTCGGAAAGTTAATGTAAAATTTTCCATAGAATTGAGAAATGTATTCATATGTTAGGGTTGCCATTTGAAGAAATCGACTTTTAGTACTTTTCTCGGTGCTAGGTATAGGGAATGTAGCATAATATTGATCTAAAATATAATGAAGATTTAAAAAATACGATAAAATACAGGGTTCCGTTTGAAATATAAAAAATGACATAAGTTCCGGTGTAACCGGAAGTGACCGAAAACTCAATATATTTTAGTCCACAAGATTTCAATCTCATTTCATTTGTTATCCACATACTTCTAATGGCAGGTCGTCGTGGGAGATCCTGTATTTGTATTCTCTTCGTACAGTAGAGAGCGATTACACTATAAAAAAGAAAAACTTTAAAGCCGGGAATTTTGCTGAGATTTTTATGAAGTCATTTGCATAATAATAATAAAAATTACTGTTCATATACAGTCTTTCAGGACGAGCTGCCATTAGAAGTATATGGAGAACCAAATGAAATGAAGAATTAAAAATTTGTGTACTTATGCTGTTGGATACAGTCTTTTTAACGAAAATATTTTCAGATTTTGATTACTTCCGGTTTCACCCGAAGTTATGTCAACTATCATATTTCAAATGAAACATCCTATATTTTATAGTATTTTTAAAAAAAAAATTTTAAAAAATTGTTTTTAAAATTTACTTAATCGATGTTCTTTTTCATTCTATTAAAAAAATACATTACACTCTATTTTGAATTTTCCCTGTTTCAATAATATATTGATTTCCGGGTGAAAACTGCGTTGAGGTCTTTGAAGTAGTCGACGTTTTGCGCTCTCTGCAAGCGGCATTTTCAGGATTCAGTATCATACTAAGTGCTAAGAAGATTACGATGATGACGATTGTTAAAAAAAAACACGTTTAAAAATTTTCCGAACATATCCATAGTTTTATGGTATTTTCTTAGTGCACAAGTACACTGTATATATAAATTCGTAACGAATTTAATATGAATGTGTGAATTCTATTAAAAAATTACATTACATTCTATTTTTAATTTTGCCTGTTTCAGTGATATATTGATTTCCGGGTGAAAACCGCGCTGAGGTCTTTGAAGTAGTCGACGTTTTGCGCTCTCTGCAAGCGGCAAGCTAAGAAGATGACGATGTGATCATTGATTAAAAAAAACAGTTTCAAAAATTTGCCGAGCATTTCCAGAGTTTTATGGTATTTTCTTATTGCACGAGCACACTGTATATATAGATTCCTAGCTACAATAATATGAATGTGCACTAGAATGTGACCAAATGCACTTATAAGTATACATTCCCGCAGCATTGTTAAAAGCAAAGAAATAATTTACGCGGTCGCGGTGTTATGACAAATGAAGGACAAAAGAACTATAAAGAAAACATAAATAATTATTTTTCAAAGCTTAACAATGCAAATTATATTGTAAAGTTTAAAATATCTGCTCAAGTTAAACCGGCTTATCGGTCAGCGACAGAAAGTTACACGTGTGACACGCGGGCACAGGACCGGAAAGCGCTAACTTTTATTCTTCTCAATAATTCAAGTGGTGTTATGGTGGCATATACTATATACCCATAATGTTATCTATATACGATGGAAACCATTCCAAATAATGTTAATGCAGATATTTGATGTTCACCTTAATCGCCAAATAAGATCAATAGACAGTCCAATATAGTTATACTAAAACGATAAATAATACACTATCTTAAGAACGCAACAAAGAATCCATTACTACTCAATATCATATCAATAAATTAAAAAGCTCACGATTTGTATTTGCACGATGTGCATTCCCGCTCTTCCACCTGTTTCGTTTGTTCTCAGTAAAACCATAATTTGAGTTATATTCTAAGGGTATAAACTCTCCCGTTTGGTGTTGGATAGCAACTTGCTCAAATAATTATAAGCATAAAATACAGCACATTCACAAATTATGTATAGAGTTGTTCGCGAACAGCTAGCACCGATGTGACGCAGGCAAGTAAATCCCATGACCCCACAAATGTACACCTAATCAAACTGATTTATGTAAACATAGTAATTATTTAATGCAAATAGAATAAAATATAGTCGTCACGATTTGGTGTGGTTATACATCTTGGAGCGCGTGACTTTGCCAATCTTAGCAGCAATGTCAAGGTTATGGCTCCGTTTATTTAAGTATGAGTACCAGCTGTATACACAGGTCTCTTATACGAATGTCTCTCAGTGCAATGGCATTAGTCAGTAAAAAATGTTTCAACCGAAACTGAATGCACAACTCACTGCGCATATTTTCTCTATGCGTTTTCTAAAGCATGTCATAGCAAGTATAAAAGTAAAACATAAATACATTTTTAATACAGATAAACTGGCATCACCGCACCTTGGGATAGAAATTCGAACATAAAGCGCAGTCTCCTGCAAATGCTTAAATAAAGTTTATGTATTATTTTTTCTTATACCTACCACTTTCGTCACACCCATATATTTAAAATGTGCAGCCTTAGGGAAGTAAATCCCATGACCCCACAAATGTACGCCTAATCAAACTGATTTACGTAAACATAGTAATTATTTAATGCAAATAGAATAAAATATAGTGGTCACGATTTGATGTGGTTATAAATCTTGGAGCCCGTGAATTTGCCGATCTTAGTAGCAAAGTCAAGGTTATGGCTCCGTTCATTTAATCATGTGTACCGGCTGTTTACACAGGCCTCTTATAAGAGTAAAAATCCTAGGTAATAATTTGTTTTCTGAAGTGTCTCTCACAGTCTCTCAGTGCAATGGCGTTGGTCAGTAAAAAATGTTTCAAACAAAACTGAATGCACAACTCACTACGCATTATTTCTCCATGCATTTTCTAAAGCATGTCATAGCAAATATAGAAGCAAAAAAGAAATAAATTTATTAACTCAGACAAAATGGCATCACCGCACCTTGGGATGGAAATTCGAACGTAAAGCGCAGTCCTGCAAATGCTTAAATAAAGTTTACGTATTATTTTTTTCTTATACCTATCATTTTCGTCCCACCCGTCCTAAAACTGACATATGCGCGTTTTGATAGTATTGATCAGCATTTAAAAGCTTATAACTTATAAGTTATAATACATAACTTAACAATACTTAACACAAAAGACAGGATGCAATGCGTCGGACCGCCGTTTTGTCTCATTACGTGTATTTTTAGAATGTTCGCATCAAACTCGTTAAAGACGTTACATCTTTAACGAGTTTGATGCGAACATTCTAAAAATACAGATGTTTATAAATAAGAATGACAGAACATAGAGAATTACGCACTCAGCATGTCTGTCATTCATTTCTGAGCGAGTTTGGCAATCAACTGATTACTGTGACGTGACAATAGGATACGAAAATATTTTGAGTTCGCACTAATTTTGAAAAAATTGGTGAACATTAAACGCGGTGGTCGGTTGTATAGGTACAGCAAAATGAAGATATAGCATCAAAGTTTCCGTAAAATAAACGTAGAACAAGTATTATTTATATTATATATTTTTCTGTCTTTTTTTCATAAGTGTACTGTATTTATTACAATAAAATTGTAAGTATGACCTAGGACCTTCAAAGACATTCAAAAACTTCATTGATTTCATAGATCAAATGGTAAATTAGATAGCTTGTCAAGTTTAATAATAATTTTTTTTTCACACCTGACCGCGTCCTGTTGGCGATGAAAATTATTGCAATTTAGTTCCCCAATTGCTTTCACCGATTTTATTTTATGTAAACTAACTACAGTTTTTTAACATAGCTTAATTGGATAAACTAATTATGAATCCGCGGCCAAACCGTCCAAATCGTACCTAGATTTCGAGAAACAAAAATCAATATTTGTTATAATTCCAGTCCGCGGCGAAAATATTAAATTGCTATTTTGACCCACCCTGACGGCGGATTTGGACGGTTTGGCCCCGGATTCATAACTAGTTGTATCCAATTAACCTATGCTAAAAAACTGGAGATACATCATGCCTACATTTCAAGACAAAAAAATATTTGTTATAATACCTTTGCGCGGCGACAATATAAAAATTGCTATTTTGGCCCACCCTGACGGCGGATTTGGATAGTTTGACCGAGGATTCATAATTAGTTCTATTCAATTAAACTATGCTTAAAAAACTGGGTATATATTATGCCTAGCTTTCGAGAATTTGTCATTTAATATTTGTTATAATACCAGTCCGCGGCGACAACATTCAATTACATTCATAATTCGGGATTCATAATTAATTGTATCGAATTAAACTATGTTAAAAAAATGCACATTCATCTTGGCTAGTTTTCAAGAAAAAATATTCAATATTTATTATGATACCAGGCCGAGGCGACAATATTAAATTGCTATTTTGACTCACCCTGATGGCGGATTTGGATGGTTTGGCCGCGGATTTATAATTAGTTGTATCTAATTAGGCTATGTTAAAAACTGGAAATACATCATGCGTAGTTTTCGAGAATATGACATTTAAAATTTATTATAATACCAGTCCACGGCGACAATATTAAATTGCCATTTTGACCCACCCTGACGGCGGATTTGGATGGTTTGACCTCGGATTCATAATTAGTTGTATCCAATTAAGCTATGTTTAAAAAACTGGAGATATATTATGCCTAGTTTTCCAGAAAATGAGATTTAATATTTGTTATAATACCAGTCCGCGCGACATCATTGAATTACATTTTTGACCCACACTGTCGCCCGATTTGGATTGTTTCACCGCGGATTCATAATTAGTTGTATCCAGTGAAGCTATGATAAAAAAAATCGAAAATACATCATGCCTAGTTTTCGATAAAATGACATTTAATATTGTTATAATACCAGTCCGCGGCGACAACATTCAATTACATTTTTGTCCCACCCTGACAGTAGATTTAGACGGTTTGGCCGCGGATTCATAATTAGTTGCATCCAATTAAACTATGTTAAAAAACTGGAGATACATTATGGCTAGCATTCGAGAAAAAGAACTCAATATTTGTTATATAAGGCCGCGGCGACAAAATTAAATTGGTGTTTTGACCCACCCTGACAGCGGATTTGGACGGTTTGACCACGGATTCATAATAAGTTGTATCCAGTTAAGCTATGTTAAAAAACTGGAGATACATAATGCCTAGTTTTCGAGAAAAAAAAATAATATTTGTTATACCAGGCCGCGGCGGCAATATTAAATTGCTATTTTGACCCAGCCTGACGGCGTATGTCGATGGTTTGACCGAGGATTCATAACTAATTGTATCCAATTAAGCTATGTTAAAAAAACTGGAGATACATCATGCCTAGTATTCAAGAAAACAAAATTTATATTTGTTATAATACCAGGCCGCGGGGACAATATTAATTTCCTAATTTGACCCACCCTGACGGCGGACATGGATGGTTTGACCGCCGATTCATAATAAGTTATATCCAATTAAGTTATGTTTAAAACACTGGAGATCCTAGTTCATTATTCCTAGTTTTCGAAAAAATTACATTTAATATTTGTTATAATACCAGTCCGCGGCGACAACATTCAAGTACATTTTTTACCCACCCTGACGGCAGATTTGGACGGCTTGACAGCGGATTCACAATTAGTTTTATCCAATTAAGCTATGTTAAAAAAAACGGGAGAAATATCATTTCTAGTTTTCGAGAAAAAGAAAACAATATTTGTTATAATACCAGGCCGCGGCGACAATATTGAAGTGCTATTTTGACCCACCCTGACGGCGGATTTGGACGGTTTGACCGCGGATTCATAATTAGTTCTATCCAGGTAAGGGGTAATGCCCCTCTAGATTTTTTGAAAAATCGAAATGATGTCTTGATATCTTAGAAATAGCGTACAATAGGTTTCATATTTGAAAAAAAAGTTAAATGCTTATTCAATGAACATACGGCAAAGTGTCTAGCCGAGCGTGCATGCAAAAAGTTTACAGTGGGAGTTTACAGCCTAGAGACCTATACGCTCTTATCTTATTTGGAGGAATTACATCCATGGTGTGCAATATAACGTCAAATAATATAAAACACAACGATTTTGTGGAAATATCCTCGGCACGTTCGTTGAACTGACGCTAACCGCACAATGTTATAGCTGTCTGACGTAACGTGATTAGATTAGATTAGATTAGATTAGATTAGATTAGATTGATTAGATGGTAAAAAATAGCAGAAATAGTTAGTGACATTCCCGGAGTATATTGTGATCGAAAGAAGTTGAAAGGAAGCAGCAGATTTTCAAATAGAACTATTATGACAAGTATTGAATCGTTTGGAACTAGAGTCGCCACTGCCTGATAACGTATCCACACCTGCAAAAAAGTAATGTCGGTTGAAGATTATTTTAACTTTGAAGTGGATGACGTTTAATTATTATCTATTGAACTTTGTTGCTGTGTTTTCTGCTATTTCACAAGTTGTAGTGTGTAAAACGTGCAAATCAAATGCAAAATTGGCCGAAAGTGGCCATTTAGGATTTCAAATCCGATGGCGACAACATTCAATTAAATTTTTGTCCTACCCTCACGGCGGATTTGGACGGTTTAACCACCGATTCATAATTAGTTGTATCCAATAAAGCCATGCTAAAAAACTGGAGGTACATCATGCCTTGTTTTCGAGAAAAAAATTAATGTTTCTTATACCAGGCCGCGGCGACAATGTTAAATTACTATTTTGACCCACCCTGACGGTGGATGGTTTCACCGCGGATTCATAATTAGTAGTATCGAATTAAGCTATGTTAAAAAAGTTGGAGATACATCATGCCTAGTTTTCTAGGTAAAAACTACGGATTCGTAATTTTTAGTATCTAGTTAAGCTATGTGAAAGGAATTGGACATACATCATCCTTGTTTTTCGAGAAAGAAAACATTTTTAATATTGGCTTTCTGCGCCGCTCGATTTAACTGGAAATATTTCAAGTTGGTTTAGCTCCCAATGTTTATAAATGACGATATTTACATATACTTCGTATTATTATCACTAGTACTACGATAGCGTGTCGTTACTGTTAGATATTTACTGCATTTTAGAGAAAACTCAGTTATGCGCAGTTATTATCTGGCTGCTTGTAAATTTCGATATATGAATCTAAATCTAAATCCATTGCTAACTGCATGGACATTACCTGTACACATTGGTTTGTTTCGGTCGCGCAAAATCGCGTGAATTAACAAGAATCATTTTTTGCGCGAAATAGCAGTGTCACCGCAAAATAACAACATTTCGCTTATTTTCTCGCGAATTCGCGCGAGCTCCAATTCGCGTGATATCTAATTCGCGTGAAATCGGTTGCACTGTAACCGCAGCCTAACAAAACAATTTTTATACGCTTATGTGCGTAGTTTCTGTTTCGTTCTTTGATTATGATAGATGACTTCACCAAATAGATATTATGTAAGCATTATTGATATAATATCGCGGTTATTAAAAACTGTTTTTAAACCTCCACATGCTTTGTCTTTAACATTGTGTTTTGCTAAGATTGATAAGATTGTAAGGTTGTATTGATGCAAAGATAGGTGGGCAACATTTTCTTGAATTTTTCTTCGATTTTTTTTATAGTTTTTTGTACGGCTTCGTCGTGAAAGAGGAGTCAACATCAACATTATCTGCTCTTCGGTTTAAACATGAGCACTAAATAAAGGTTTAGTTGGTTTAGCAGTGCGTGTGCGTCGACATTTTTTGGTAAAATTCATAGTTTAGCTACATGCACAAATTCAATTTGATCGAGATCGCTCGTGTCTGCATTAAAACTAATAGCCAGAATTTTACAGATATTTTTTAGTATCGGCAGAACATCAGCGTTTGCATTCGGAAACACTGCTGTATAGTATGATAAAGTCATGTGCAGGCAACATCAGATTTTTTATGTAATATACGGTGTGACCAAAGCTTTAATGATAGGGAATGGAAGCACGATAAGAGGGTATGCTCGTTAAGAATTGTTATATTTTACTACGCTTATCTTGACCTGTTTTTTACGTTCAAATCTTGTATCAAAATTTTAACTGCTTCCCAATGTCCAATTAAGTTGTCAAATTGCCAGTATACTGATATCCAGTGACAATGCATGAATCAATGATAGAAATTGGAAAATTTACCAACATTAGAAAAAAATTTGTAAAATGTTCAAAAGAAATTTATTTGGCTGGTGCATTTTTTAAGCGTAGTTTTAAAAAATCTACTTTTTAATTACAGTTGTTATTCAATGCGGCTATACAAAAAGAACCACATAATTGTATTTTAATATAGACGAGCCAACTTAAGTCGAATTGTAGGGATATAGCTTTTTAAATGTTCGAAGCTTTCATTACTAACTGCCGATAAATTAAAACATATAACTATAAGCAAATAAAGCAACAAGTACGCGTAAATTGATATTTAATATTTCATTATATTTAAAGATAATTTCTGCAATAGATTTAGAATAAATGCATATTTATAGAAATTTTACTTTGTTAGGTTGAATTTTGTGGTTTGGCGCAAGGTCAGACGTGATACGAGGTGTGATCAGAAATGTTGCATATGGCGCTGGTAGAAATAATATTAAATTGTCGTGGGACCTTAGGAAACAGAGAAAGAGGTGATAGATAAATTAATAGCTTATTTTAAACGTGAACTTGACCACGGCCGCTGAATTCTTTTCAGCCGCTGAATTGTACGCAACTTAGTTTTCACCAGTAAAAACTTGTTGTACGCACCCTATAGACGTTAATTGCTGTAAAATAGCGGGGCGTCACTATATTTACCGCTCTCTGCGCTCTACTAATAAACGACCAAATGTAGAGGGCGCTGCAAAAAAATAGTTATGGCCGCTCTAAACGGGATAAGTCTTAGACATACAATAGTCGTTATAACTTGAATCAGTCTTAGCAGCATTTTTAGTTATTTACAGAACAGAAAAGACTCAATAAAAGTACCTTGAAGAAGGCAAAACCTGATTGCGGCTGGACACACTATTGGTTATATTGGCGAAAATCTAACCTCAAAGTTAGCTGTTGAACGGCATATTGCAGAAATACTATTTTTAAATGCAAGTGGTATGTAATGATAATAATCATCGTAATAATTTCTATGTACAAGTTACTGGATTTTAGATCACAAGCACTGGAAGTGCAGATGCTCCTGCAAATCGGGTGCAAGCCATAAATGCAAGCATAATGGGGCTATTCATTATTTACAAGTATTTAAACATTGTAGAGTAAAGCAACATTTATTCATAAAATTGTTTACAGCTTCGATAACCTGATATGTTACGTTTATACAGACGTCAAACAAGTTTGGGGAAAAAAGGATTGTTGATTGAGTGTGCAGAACAAAATATAAAATTAATTTGACCCCCTTTTCTAAAAATCAAAACCCAATTAAATGAATTTGAAATTGCTAGAGCAAAAGTGCATGTCGCACGAGCCATTCAAAGAATTATACTTTTTCGATTGTTTCGAAACGTAACGTCAAATGTAAAAAATATTTTTAAGCGTGGTCCGTTCACTGAAAAGTGCTCGTAGCGTGCATATGTCGAGTAGTAATGTAAACTTCATACAGTTTAAATAAAAGCTCTATTAAGTTTGTTTTTATTTTATGAATTCAAAAAAAGAGAAAAAAATTTGAATATTATTACATAAAACGTAATATTTTGTTAAAGAAAATGTTTGGAGAATCAATCAAACCGGGATTGTAAAATTGGACAAATTGGTTATGCAAGAGGGCTTCCACCGTTTTTCTATACGTAAAGCCAGCACCTGCCCCGATTAACTCGGATAATCGAGAACTGTTATAATCCTACTTGATTTTGTGTGTGTACCTTTCTTCATTACAACTGTTGACATAATCTTTTCCTTGGTTGTTTCTTCTATTTGTCTATTACGATCTCTACAACAACATTAATTATTTAATTTGACTTCACAAAATATAGTTACTTATCTACCTCAACGATTCTTTAGTGTTCATTCTCTACTTTCTACCAAACGTGCATTCCGCTTTATTCCAAACAACGTTTTTGGAAGGTACAAGATGGTATTGTTCCTCTCTTCAGCTTCCGATTTTGTTAGGTTAGGACTGCAATATTAAAATAATATTGAATTTGAGTAAGTAATATGCAGAACCAAAGTGGTGCCAAGTACTCACCTCGATTGAAACAATAGTCCTCGGTTTTAAAATGTTTTTCGCACAACATGTGGCTTGATATCGATTTTCCAATTTTTAATACACGGCGCCACTCGTTTTGCAACAGTTTATCTGGGGAAATTTGTGAAATGACAATGTCTTGCTATAAAATAAACTAAATTGAGGAACACAACAATAATTGTTGCTCTTATTGCTTATATTCATTCCGCTTTCTATGTTTCTGTTCAATACGTATCCTGGCATATCCCGTTCAGAGTAACTCACTCTTTTACCACCAGGGGGCGACTCGTTCGTTTTAGCAAAGTGGCTCTACTATAGACTATTAGTTGCTCCTGCCTGTCAACCCACGACTTTCTAACATGAAAAATCTCAAGTAAAGTCCTTGTCGTTGACTGTCTTGCGACATTACCAAATAATCCGAATACTTTTATATTCAAGAGAGATGTATCTTAGTAAATGGGGATTGCTTTTTTATGCTAACTTTGCTGTCGTCCTAACATTCGTTGCTGCTATATCCGCTTCCATAAAAACACTGTTTGCAACAATTATTACATTTATGCTTAACAAAACCTAACCTGACCTAAATTAGAAATTTTTGTAATAAGAGGTTCGGAAAAACAAGCAATAACTCGTGCTCACCTTTAAACCGATGCGAGGGGAAGAAAGTGTTGGTGGTATAACACATTTTATATCAATTTTCTATGTTGAGCAGTTTTGAGCCTTCAAACACATAGAATACTATCGCAAAGAGAGATGTCAGTTTTGTGATCGGTTTTTGGATTTTGGATCACTAGTTAAATTCTGATTAAAAGAAAGAGTAAGTAAGTAAACTAATTTATACCAACATATTGTATCTACGTTTTATTAATTTGTTTCTATGTTGACTGGGTGTATACCAAGATAACTTTTCCTTTAATTTTAGAATTAATAAATATTTTACCAACTCATTCCACAATGTTATTGTGCATCAGTAGCGTGTCTTGAAAAAAAAAATATAATAATAAAATTAAAATCCAAAAATTATCTGCAGATGATATACATAGGTTCCATGTTATACTTATCTATGGAAAGATTCAATAATCTATATTTATTCATATAATCTTAATAATGTCAAGAGGGGTACTCGAATCAGCTTTTTTATTTCTCATTATCTTTTGTTACACCTACCAATTCGTTTTTACACACGATAAAACAATTTGTAGTCTATAACTATTGAGACTAAAAAGTGAGCCTAGGTTTTGATTGTCTTAGATTACATAATATTTTGTAAATTCTTCGGTTTTACTGCACAACCTGCATTTTTACGTACGCGAGTTGATGCAAAAATATAAATATTTATTCGGGTACCAGGTGATATACATACGTTTGCATATTTTGACCGATAAATAATATAATATTTATACCGGCTGTCCCACTACCCCCCCCCCCCCCCCCCCATCAGTTTTTCGGTAGTAAATGTCAACCCGCGCAAAAAGTTTCACATAGACTTACTTGCATGCCTTAAAATGTTACAGCAGTTTGAAATAGTAATAAAATTGTATTTTAAACGGTTGAATGAATTTAAAAAGTCAAAATCGACATGAAACTTTTTACACCGAATAACATTTACTTGTAGATAAACAGATCTTTAAAAAGTTTCATATGTATTTTGTTTCTTTCTTCATTTATCTAAAGATTGTTGTTAAATATTTGACAAATGTCAACCAAAATACTGAACAACGTAAAATATAATGACATCTCAATATCCGTGAAAAAAATATATAAATTAAGCAAAAATGTTGACAAATATGTCGACAAACTGTTGACTTAAAAGATTTCAATAACGTTTATAAGTTTTATTAAATTATATGCTCACAATTTATATCGCCATTAGAAAGTATATGCAAGTTGTAGGAAGTATTAGGTCCTGTGCGGCGTGCTTATCTCAACGACGTGCACGAAAGCTCCTATAAAAATAAACAGAAATCGAAATTTTAAAAGCGCTGTGAAACTAGATGGAATTAGTTGGAGGCTAAACCAACACTTAGTTAAAAATGTTGAAAATTGACACAATGGCTGCTGTTTGAATTTTAAGATCGACTTTTTACAGCTGTTTTTTTCGGTTTCAAATCCTTATAAATAATATAATTATTTTAAAGTTTAAGTTACTATGAGGTTCAGCCTCCAAAAAGAGTACTTTCTCTAAGAGAGAAAAATAATAACTCTATCCGTTAAACGATTCAAAGTAATCGCGCAAGCTGGTTCTACAAGAGACGGTAGAAAGATGATACTTTTCAAAATTCTTTTTCTATATGAATTTATAGAAATATAATAATTTAATCAAAATGAGCACCTAGATCTTATACGTTCTCTGTACTGTATCCAAATTCCACATTCCTAATTTAAAGATATACCGAAAATTATCATTTGAATATACACATCTCTTTGCGGCGCGAGAATACCATGCTATAAAATCGTAAAACTTGCGACAATCAAAAAACTGTTTCAGTGGCTGATTTTATACACTCCAAGATATCAAAATATGAAGGGAAAAAATGATTTCTTTCAATGATTACATGCGAACCTCCCTTTAGTTTATTAATAAACTTTTCCAACAAAATTCTATTTCCTTGATTTTATAAACACCAAAAATTTTAACATTATTAAAATCAAATCTATGGTTTGAAAAGCATGTTGAGCTAATGCGCACCTAAATTTACTTGGTTTTATGTCTGACTTATATAAAGAAATTCTATTTTGTCAGTCACCAGTCTGACCAACATACAATAAATTACAATAAGAACAAGGAATAGCATAAATCCTAGAATTTAAAGCCAAAGGTGGTTTATCTTTAATTGTATCTGAAAATTGGCAATTGATATCAATTGGTATATTTTTTTAAATTTCAAATATCACGAAAACGGGTAGAAATTGGTATATGGTATACTTAACAAAACGGCTTAAAGCGAAATGCAACCAGCAAATAATATAGAGAGCGTTCCATTTAGAAAACGAAAGAAAAATTTATTTGAAGAATATCAATATTGACATTGTTCTAGGTACACCCAGAATAGCGAATCAAATTTTCTTTAGTACGATCACCTATTAGTTGTTATTTTCTGACAAAGTTGTAAGAAAATGTCTACAAAAACTTTGTTATTACGAAGTTTTCGAAAAAGGCCTGCAACGGCAATTTATTAAATAAAAAATTTAATAAAGCAGAAACTATAAGCGTTACGTCAATATCACCTTATATATTGGTAAGACAATTTCGTTTGCTATCATTATATGTATTAATATATAAGGTTTTCCATTTAAAAAAAGGTACTTGTTTTTCTGCCACGGCTAAATATAACACCCAGTATAAACGAAAATAATTTTACGTTGTAGAGAATGATAAGCCAAACAACTTTTGTATTATATATTTTGTTTCCTTCTATAGAGAAGGGTAAACCATAAGGTAAATGAGCAGGGTAACCATAGGGTAAATGCTATATCAACCACCACTCTTGTGACTGACCCTGTTTATTCCGGTGACCCACAGCATGGGTACACCCGATTATTTTTTGTTTGTTTATAAAGCTGGACGAATGAAATTTCGGAGTGCGGTAATAGACAAAAAATGTCATTGTTTGAGATACTCTTGAGGTTAATATGACTTCCGTTTTTTCCGGAAATGACGTCAGCATTGAAAGTTTACATGGCTCCCTATATTCTTTGTGTGATATTTTCAATCAGGATGACATTCTGAACACAAAAACATATCGATCGTCAATTTTTATCACCAAGGCAACGCAAAAATAAGTTTGGTGAAAATAGTCGAAAATGGTCAAATAAACACTAACTAAATCGATTTTGGCCGACATTGCATTAGTGGTCCCCTCTAACGTGATTTAATTGGTTTTTGGCCAGTAAGTCTTTTTTCACGGGTACGCAATGGCCACACCCTGATTATTCGATAGAAAGCATCTTTCCTATTACAATTATACTAAATACTTGATATTTTATTGAAATTCTTAGCGTACAAACGGTATTAGAAGCAAGGAAATAAAAAAAAATATAAGTTAGCGCACAAGTCAAAGTCACACAATAGACTACTCGATAGAAGTACCCTGATTATGCGAGGAAAAACCTTTTTCGGACACAATGACTAAATTCTTGATATTTTGCTGATAATTTTAGCGTGAAAATGCCGTTTAAGGGTACTTCCTTCGAGTAGTCCATTAAGTGACTTGGACTTGTACGCTGACTTTGATCATTAGCTCATAATTTTTTTCGATTTCCTTGCTTCTAATAAAATTTTTACGCGAAGAATTTCAAATACTTATCCAGTATTTGGTATCATTGTAATCGGAGAGATGTTTTCTATCGAATAATCAGGGTGTGGCCATTTGGTACACGTGTAAAAAATGATTCACTGGCATAAACCAATTTAAATCACGCAAGAGGGCGCCAGTGATGCAATGTCGGCCAAAATCGATTTAGTTAGTGTTTTTTTTACAATTTTCGATTATTTTCACCAATTCCTAGCCACCTAGATTAATACACAAACAAGTTATTTTTGCGCTGCCTTGGTGATAAAAATTGACGATCGATATGCTATTGCGTTCAGGATGTCAGCCTGAAAATATCACACAAAGAATATAGGGTGCCATTTAAAATTTTTATGGTGACGTCATTTCCGGGAAAACCGGAAGTCACATTAACCACAAGAGTATCACAAAGAATTGCATTTTTGTCTATTAACACATTACTAAATTTCATTCGTCGAGCTTTATAGACAACAAAAATAAACGGGCGTACCTATGGCGTGGGTCACCCGGTACATAGCACGCGATGACCATAAAATTTTGACGCTGTAAACTGTTCCATTGCAAAATATGCATGTTGGAAAATAAATTATGTTTATAAATTTAATTCATCTATTTAAATGTTGCCCATTCAAACAACAACATTGGACACTGTTACAACAAATATTCCGTGTGATAGGTATTTGCTATTTGGAGTGTTGTTATTAACTTTAATTTCAATTTATCCACACAGTCAGTGCAAAGTTACAGTTCAATATTTGAAGAATACATACAGTAATATAATAATTCACAACCAGAATACATTTATTTTTACTTAACCACGATTTTACTGCAAATTCTTATTAGAATATCGTTAGACAAAAACGTGATCCATTTGGTAATTTTTCTGTAATATATGCGTCTGTCCGTCCCGCCGTACTTGAATTGACGGACAAAATCAACAGTGTGCCGTAACGTATTACGCACGGCAAATATTTTATGAAGAAGCACTTGACATTCTAGCCAGTTAGACAAAATTCGTCTGTACGCGATCGACATACTCGATTGACTCTAAGGTAATAAATTCCTTACACAAACCATCAAGAGACTGGAACGTGAGGATGAAGTTAATTCGAAGATTTGCACGCGGGTGACTGATACTTCTGGGAAAACTCAAATGACACTTATTTTTACCTACCCACGATTTTAATATATTGCCGAAGAGATATAGTAAATTATTTTTATCAATAATGGTGTAGTATATGTAGATAGACAAACACATTTTTCTTCTGATCACACTTGACGTTTGGTAGCAGAATTTAGGCAAATTTTATTATTTTTCGTATTTGCATAGAGTGTTTTGGTACACGAATCTTTCACTGGGAGCTAGATATTCTAGCAGTGTACATATTTATGTTAATACATATAATACATTTGTATCCTCTATTTCTATAGTTTATGTTCCTTGTTTTGAAATAGCCCAACGACTACGTTACAAACGTTAGCGTATACAGGGTCTCCCACGACGAGCTGCCAAGAGAAGTTTATGGAGAATCAAATGAAATCAGAGATTGGAAATTTGTGGACTTATACTGTTGGACACGATCGTTTCAACTAAAATATTTTGAGTTTTCGGTTACTTCCGGTTACACAGGGATTGATGTGAACTTTTATATTTCTAATGGCACACCCTGTATTTTATCGCATTTTCCAAATCTTCATTAAATTTTAGATCAAGTTTGTGTTACATTCCCTATACCTAACATGTGTCATTTTTGAGGTATTCATATTTTTCATTAAAAAATGACAGCTGCACGGTTACTTTCAATTACTTATAAATTATCCCCTGTGACCGTTGGGAAAAAGTTGTTGTGAAGGTAACGTATTTCGACATATCGGTAGAACTCTTCTAAAAGTTATACAGGGTGTTTAAATTATAAGATCTAAGTTGAATAGGAGTGTTGCACTAAGTCTCAAAATTAAAAATTAATACTCTCTATTAGTGTCAACCGTATACCAGAACCGTCCGCAAACATTTTTGGTGAAAGAAGAAAATCGGTTCGTACGCAATTAATAATATTAAAATCGGTTTCGTCCCTTTAAATATGAACGGGCTGTGATTGGTGTGATGTAGCATGCCTGGTCGAAGGCCACGTGACATGAGCTAGTTACATGCGATTGTCATGCCTTCACTCTTTCTACAAAATGTGAAAAGATTGACACTAACGTTGGACGTACGTCTTCTCAGACGACTGTCACTTTTGGCAACAAGCAAATGTTCCATGACCCAACTATACTTATTCGCTATCAGAACGCACACAATGTCCTCCAGATGCTATACATTCTACTCGATGCTGTATGGTCCTATATCCGATGTGCCCGTAGGTCCTATTTTTCCGGCTGCTTTTTACGGGCTAGGCTCTGAGCTTCTCACCAATCTTATGACGTCACGGAGCGTTTTGGCGCGGTTTAAACTTTTATGTTCAATAACAATTGAGTGCAACACTATAAAGCGGAAAATATTTACACACGGTATTCTTACCACCTAAGGATTTTATTTGTTAAGTTACGTAAAATCATGCAAGACCCCTACTCGAGATGAGTACTAAAAGTCGATGTTTTGAAATGGCAACCCTAACATATGAATACATTTCTCAATTCTATGGAAAATTTTAGATCAACTTTTTGTACAATGTCCTATACTTAAAATGTACCTGTACCTACTGAAATCGATATTTAGTTTATCATAATAGACATTGACAAACATCGCAAAATGAAATTGTTAAAATATCAATCGGACCGCTTCGCGCGTCTTCGCTCATACACGATATCAATAAGATACAAACAAAGATTACTTTGACACCGAATTGTTTTTTGGCATTTCACATTTAGAATTTTCTAATGTTGATTATTTAAATTTATTAATAATGTATGGGGAGTGCAACAGAATTATCGCGCGGACAAGTCGGCTGTTTTCAGAAAGATATCCAACCCGCCCAAAACCAAGCAAAGGCTCTTGAAGAACTGTTCTGAACCTTTTAACGAAAAGTTATTAGGACCAAATCCATTATTGACAATGAGGAGATGGAAACCTTGGTCCTTGCCTATGACAGAGTATATCCTAAAAATGCTGTAAACGATGGAGAAAAAGCACTGCGAGTTTCACATAGTAGTAGCGAATTTTAAACAAACATAAGTGGAATCCGTTTAAATTCCATGAATCCATTCTGCATTTGAAAGACGAAGACTTGTTATCTCGGGTAGCATTTTGCAAATTTTTTTATGCGAACGATTTTACCAAAAACATAATATGGTCCGATGAAGCAAAATTTTGTAAAAATGCATGTATAATAGGCGTAATAGCCAGACTGTGGCCGAGTGGTAGCGCGCTTGGCTATCAGTCTGGGGGACGTGGGGTAGAATCTCACGCCCTGCTTTCAGAGTAAAGGTTTTTCTGTGGTTTTCCTTTACTCCACGGCGAATGCTGAAACCCAAACAACTTAAGACGTGCTACAGACGCGGGCCATAATAATGATAATTCGGGCCTGCCGATGCCCCCGTAGTGGCGAAAGCTGTTGGGGGATGTTAAGGTGTGGATTATTATTATTAATAGTTATTTTTGGGCACCGAGAATTTTATCCATATTACAATAGTACGACGAGAATTTTAGACCAGGCAATAGAGCAGAAAATGACTACGTTCGTGACAAAAATACTAGGTAGGAAGCCGACGGTCCCAGGTCACGTGGAACAGTCCGTAGATGTATTGTGATGTGTTTCCTACTCGAAAATATCATTTCTTAATTTTTATAAACAAAAAACCTCAAAAAATCGTGAGTTTTTTGTTTTTCGCTTGTAAATACTGAACCGATGGAGCAATCATGATGCTTTCAACAGACGAATTGTAGAGAATGAAAAGACTAAAAAAATGAATCCTGCACGTGCTCGATTGAATGAATATTAAAGGAGGAAATTGGAAAAAAAAGGAAAAATCTGCGTTTTTCAAAAATTTTTAGCTCCGCCATTTTCAAAGCTGTAGCGCAGGCTTTTCGCGTGAACGTAGAGATTGATGGGTACTTTGAGTGTGGATAACCCAGGTATTCTCTGCTGATTAGTTTCTGCACAGTTGCAATTTGATTTTTTGTATGCAATATAGTTCGGTGAGCTTGGTTGCGTCGGATGTGGTCCGATTTGAGTTTTTTTAACGTATTACGAAAGTAGAAGTATTGTGCTACAAAACGTCTATACTGATTTTGCGTTAAAAAGTTACGAAATAGGTGAAAAATACTTGCAAACATGACCGAAAACTGCCGCGCGCTCCAAACCGGTCGAGTAGTGGGGGTAGCCGGTCGACGCGGGGAAACGCGTATCCATAGTAAAGCCGCGGTTCCACGGACCGTGGTTCGGCGAGTCACAGAACTGGCTCGCGGTTCGCGATGGCTCGCCTTAAGGCGAACCAGGACTGGTCACACGGCGCGTGGTTCGCAGTTCGTTTAGATGCAGTTGGCTCGGCGAAAAATAATGGATGACTGTTGAATCACTAGAGTCAGTAGTAAATTCAAACATGGATGCTTTGTTTGAAATGTTAAACTCAGCAAAATACGTTATTTATCAGATACCTAAATATATCAAAAATTTACAATAAAACGGAAAATGTTTCTATTTCTTACCTAGAATATGGTGTATTATTTTTAAAGTTCTGTGGAATCAATTATACTTAATTCACCGTTGATTTTCTCGTATAAGTTCACGAATCCTTTTGATGGTAACTTTTGGTAACTGTGGTGTTTTGATTATTACGACTAAGAGACTGATATTTGAGGAATTAAGGATTAAAGTCTGTTAGGCACAATTGTCCGATAGTTTTTAATCAATTATATATTTTTGTCATAAATATGATTCTAAACATTTTAATATATTATGTTACTATCGTTTGATCGTAATATACACAATATAAAATGACTGGACTACTAGGATAAAAACCATTACCATATTTACAACAAAGAAAATACTCTTGTCATAAAAACT
Organism: Melinopterus prodromus; assembly: GCA_964023965.1. NCBI lineage: Eukaryota > Metazoa > Arthropoda > Insecta > Coleoptera > Scarabaeidae > Melinopterus > Melinopterus prodromus. The sequence continues at coordinate 47,697,303 of OZ030391.1, read as the reverse complement.
ACTTTAGAGTCATTTTGTGTCTTGTAGTAGTTTGATTCACTTTTCCTAAAATTACTAATTTCGACATATCAGATCTATATTACTATTAATTTGAATACAATCCAATTTGATATTTGAGTATCTATAAAATTACATAAGAAACGATCAAATTTATCATTGTCGTTTTTTACCCAACCTGTATGTTAAATAAAAGTTCTAAAAGTTCTAGTAAATTCGTAGCTGCTAAAATCAATGCCCTAAACTAACGTAAAAGTTGAAAGTTTCCAAGAAAGTTCCCAATTTGTGACATTTTTTTTTTTAAACCTTATTTGACAGGAATGTTTAGTTATCAAAGTTTCACAATATTCAATTATTGTCCTTTTCTCGAAAATTTAACAACCAACATTAAAAGATAAAGATAAGATAAGATACATATAGCAATAGTCTCTAATAAATTTCATGTAGATCGCTATTGGTCTCTTATCACTAACATGGCTCATGTAAGAACAAAATAGAGGTAATATCATCTTTGATGGGCAAAATCAGAAATTTGGTTGTGACATAATCTTCATGTGTAAGTACATACATACATACGTTTACTAAAGCTGTACTTTTAAACGCCCGTGTTTCGGCGAGCCAACTTTTCGCACGAACCACAGCGAACCTTGCACGAGCCGCCTTGGGTCGTCTTGACTCGCGTCCTTTGAATCGCGCAAATTTACCGACTTCAAATGGATAACCACGAGCCACGAATTACGATCCGCGGTTCCACGGACCGTGATCCGGCGAGCCACGCACCGCGAACGGCGAACCACGCACCGTCAATGGATAACCACGAGCCACGAACCATGAACCGCGAGCCATTGGAAAAAATAGCGAACTACCTATGTCAGACGGTGCGTGGTTCGCCGTTCGCGGTGCGTGGCTCGCCTGATCACGGTCCGTGGCACCGCGGCTTAATACAAGCGCGCTGCGAGCTTCCCCGCGTCGGCGTCGGCCGCCTGCCATCACTACTCGAGGCGTTCGAGCGCGGGGCAGTTCTCAGTCATGTTTGCAAGCATTTTTCGCCTATTTCGCAACATTTTAACGCAAAATCAGAATAGACGTTTTGTAGCACAATACTTTTTAAATACGGTAATAAAATTCAAATCGGCCCACCTCCGACGCATCCAGGCTCGCCGAACCATATTGCATAAAAAAAATCAAATTGCAACTGTGCAGAAACTAATCAGCAGAGAACGCCTGGGTTGCCCACACTCAAAGCACCCACCAATCACTACTTTCACGCGAAAAGCCTGCGCTACAACCGTGAAAACGACGGAGTTATGAATTTTTGAAAAACGCAGATTTTTCAGGTTTTTACAAATTTCCTCCGTTAATATTAATTTTCGTCTGTTGAACGCATCAAGATTGCTCCATCGGTTCAGTTTTTACAAGCGAAGAACGAAAAAGAAAAACCCGATTTTTTTAGTTTATTTGTTTATAACAAAGTAAAAATGATATTTGCTAGTAGGAAAAAATCACAATACATCTACAGACTGTTCGACGTGACCTGGGACCGTTGGCTTCCTGCTAGTATTTTTGTCACGCAAAAATCTCTATTGGTTTGTCTGCTTAACTAGTGAGCGTCTCCAAGGTATTTTGCGCAATGTAGTGGAGTAAGCATTGCGACTTCTTCCTGCCCAGGACACACAACGGTTGCAGTAAGAGGCTTGCTTAACGAGATGTTCGACGATCGGTAGATTGCGCTTAATGGGCGATGCAAATATCCACCGCGTTCCCCCGACTTGACGTCAATGGATTTTTTGATTTGGGGAGCTATTAGAAACGTAGTTTATGAGGACCCAATAATTAATAAGGACAACATGAAACATAGAGTTCGAGCAGCTTTCAATGAGTTATGTGCTAACTCTCAGGGAAGCCACCAACAATAATATGACAAAAAGAATTGAAGCCTATTTAGGGGAAAACGGCAACATTTTTGAACAATTACTCAAATAGATTAAGCAGTTATTTTTAATTTACTTAACGATCTTGTTTTATTTTTCATTTTGTGTATGTACCTATTGTAGGCTTCAAATTTTATTAAGAAATTTATTACTATGGAACTAGCCTAAAAAACTTGTTCAATAAAGGTCTGTTTATTCCAAATTGTTCAGTTGTTTTCAAACGCAATCTAGATTTGGCAATGTTTTCAATATCTATTATCATATACTAAAAATCAATTGCAATAGGTACAAGTACATTTTAGGTATAGGACATTGTACACAAAGCTGATGCAACATTTTCCATGAACTTGAAAAATTTCTTAATGTTAGGGTTGCCATTTGAAAAATCGACGTTTAGTACATTTCTCAAATTCAACTTTGATCTTATAATTTGAACACCTGTATAATTTTTAGACGGACTCTACCGATGTGTCGATAATATGTTACCTTCACAACAATTCTGCCGCACAACTTTTGCCCAACGGTCACAGGGGATAATTTATAAATAGATAAATGTAATCGTGCCGCTGTCATTTTTTAATGAAAAAAATAATATCTCAATAATTGCACATGTTAGGTATAGGGAATCTAACATACAATTGATCTACAATTCTATGAAGATTTCAAAAGTGCGATAAAATACTGGTTGTTCCATTTTAAATATAAAAGTTGACTGCATTTCCGGTGTAACCGGAAGTAACCGAAAACTCAAAATATTTTAGTCGAGACGATCGTGTCCAACAATATAAGTCCATACATTTTCAATCTCACATTTTATTTGAGTCTCCATAGACTTCTAATGGCAGCTCGTGGTGGGAGACCCTGTATAATTTGCGAGTCATAAATCTTTCTTAGCTTACTAACTATTATATCTTATTAACTTTATATCTTATTTCAGTTATTGCAAATTAATTTAGATATGAATAAAGATCCTGATAAATCTAACACCGCGTTATGCGAATAAATATTTCAGCATACGAAAAAAGTCCGAGGGTGGTTAATAGCTGAGATTATAAAGTAACGTTTGAGACAGCGTTCAATGTGAATATTTATGTAGTAAGTGGCTCTGTAGTTCGCTTTTATGGCCTAGGTCGTTATCAGCAGTCCACTGCTTCGCTTATGTGTTTGTCTTTCAATATCTTGTGGATGAGTCGTTATTCCTCGTACTTTCCACGTTTATACTACAATTCACTTGTCCTTTTAAGTGCACTTCTTCTGTTTTATTAGCCATTAGTTACGATAACAGAGAATGCTGCGGAAACGCCGCTTTTTTAATATCGGTCGTTTCCTGGATTTTGCAGCGTTCGATTGGAGGCCTTTTTACGATTTTCTTTATACTCTCTGCTGTATGTAGGCGCTACCGACCATAAAAACTAGGAGGTATTTGCGGTCTACACCGTGATATGTTCGAATACCTGTTTTGGCTTTTTTACCCACAAATTAGATAAGTTACCTATATGGGCATTTATTTGTTTGATTAAAAACTACATTCAATTTTCTTCAACAACGGTTATAAAAACTGTGCGGTTATTTGCAAAGGAGATACAGGCACAATAAAAATACTTCGATACCTACATCATGCCGCGCGGTAAATTTAATACTTTTCAGTACAGCGAGACCTGCTACAGCTTGCAATTTTATAATACCTATTCTTGTATACTTCTTTTTGTGGTTTCTTATTTTTACATACGGCTGTGGCATATACACATTACCGAGACAAACTATGTAGAGCAACAAATTCGAAACACCTGAAAATCCCTTATTGTAGTGACAAACAAAACAAAAATACTACAAATAAACATCATGATAGATATTCTATACCAAGAAATAGGACTAACATGACACCCCACAAACATGCTGAAACTATGTTTTAAAGGAATAATCCAAAAAACAAAAAAAAAACCTAATGCTTAAAAGTTTAAACTAGTGATGGGCATAATCGAGATATTTTAATAATCGATTTTTAGTAGTCGAGGTATATTAATAATCGATTATATTAGTAGTTAAAACTAGCAGTACTAATTTAGTAGTTAAAATTAGTAGTACCAATATAGTTGTTAAAATTCGTTAAAAATAGAAATTAATTCGTTCGATTACTTTTGCGGCTGTTGCAACATACTCGTGTTATGAGGGTACACAACAGTGACGCCGGCATCGAATGCCGACCAAGATACAAAGACTTTGCTGACATTGGCGCTTTTGTTTATTAATATTAAAGGGTGCCAGTAATATCTTTTTGTCAAGTTCTTGCGGATAGTTGTTGTGTGCAGTCGGAACTTCTGATGTCTTTCTTGGGAATATGCTCGATTGGATTTTGTGTCTTTTAGTTCGCCATTGATGCATTATACATCGCAAGCAACGTAATCGAACACGTAAAAATGTCCAGATCGAATACTCGATAGCGCGGCGTCGGTTTACCGTGGAAATTTTAATTGTTATTATTATTGTTATTTGTTATTGGTAAATAAGTTGCGCTAACACGGCTGATGCAAAGTATTCAGCGCATCGTAGGGGCCACCGATTATTCATCAGCTTTATCGGCCCACCTATCATCGCGTGTTGTAAGTGATTCGCTACAGCTGGCACTACTGATAATATGCAGTACTAGCAATATTAAGCCGGGTACTGCACCGCAGTACGATCCGACGAAGATAAAATGAATTTCTACGCCGACGAAGATGGAACGATAAAATCGCACAGCGGCGCAGTAGTGGCCGGCTTTTAGTACCTATCGAAATAAGTAGTACTACGGAACTCTGTAGTACTAACGAAATTAGTAGTATTAACGAGATTAGTAGTACTAACAAACCTAGTAGATAGTACTAACGAAATTAGTAGTACGAACGAAATTAGTAGTACTATCGAATTTAGTAGTACTAATGAAATTACTAGTACATACTAACGAAATTAGTAGTACTAATATAAATAATCGATTATTTCGAGATATTTCAATAAATGACTAACTCGATTATTATTAGTATCTCGATTATGCCCATCACTACTTTAAACCTACTATACAAGATGAATAGCAACATGATAATGACCGATATAGTTTTGAATTAATTTTTTTCTACTTTGCGTTCGTTATGAACTCATAACGAAACCGGTTTCGGTGTCGTTATGAAAACACTAGATCACAAACATTTGGTAACTTTTAGCTTTCCAAGGTTGATGAAATTGACGTCAAGTGTCAGGTAAGGCTGACATCTGAATCGCTATTGGCTCGCCTCAATCACATTTGTGAATCTTACTACAACTACCAACTGTTGAAGAAAAAAATTACACTAGATTGTTAGATGACAACCGCAATGTTTGACATTTATGTAAAATTAATGTCGCAAAGTAGAAAAAATAGTATATACCACTCGTTTTATAAGACGTATTGGCGCACTCGTTCCATTTGGGCACTCCTCACTACGCTCGTCGTGCCCAAAACGACTCGTGCGCCAATTTTTGTCTTATAAAACTTGTATTATAATATACTATTTCTACTTTGCGTTCATTATAAAGTCATAACGAAACCGCTTTCGGTGTCGTTATGAAACACTGGATCACAAACTTTTAGTAACTTTTAATTTTCCTAGTTTGATGATATTGACGTCAAGTGTCAAATACGGCTGACATCTCAATCGCTATTGGCTTGCCTCAATCATATTTGTGAATTTTACCACAACTACCAACTGTTAAAGATAAAACTACTCTAGATTGTAAGGCCACAACCACAATTTTCGAAACTGATGTAGATAATATTAATCTCACGAAGTAGAAAAAATAGTATATAACACTCGTTTTATAAGACGTATTGGCGCACTCGTTCCACTTGGGCACTCCTCGTGTGGTTATTCCTCGGTCTAGTTGTATTGAGGGAGGTGGGTGTCATTTATGTGTAAGTTGTAGAAAAATATTTTTTTCAGAATTATGGATTTTTCTTGTTCCTGAAAGAGTTTTTGTTTATCAAGTAGTAATGAAAACACTCACAGTCTCATAGAAAAAATGCTAAGCATCGAAGGGCCTTGAGTGCATAGCGAAAAAGTATAAACGGTCAAGCCTGATTGACGTAATTCGAAAGGCAGTAAAGCCAAGCCACTCAAACTGCAACACAACATAACATCAGAGTGTGCCAAAATCAAAAACTTATTTGGCTCCCATAAGAAATAAGAGAGATGAATCATGGTCAAAGAGAAACTCATCTTTCAAATTGTAAAAAGTGACAACGAGAAAGTCCGCAACAAAAAAAAGAAATTTATACACTTTAAATAATATTTTGGTGCAAAAATGTATCGAAAACGGTAACGACTGATTTTTTGCACTGCCATCGGCACTTATTAATAAAAAAATTACGTTCCCAAGTTATCAATATTTTGAGACATCTATTATTTTTAGTTCTTTTAGTCTTCTAACACAAAGAGGGTTCTATGTTCACCAGGTTATACTACCAAACAAGCCGGTTAATTTATAGTGCACATCTATTGCATGACTAACAACGACAATGGCTTCCTGAACAACACTTCTTTATACAACCTGTATAATCCTTCTTCATGTTCAGTAAAAAATCTGATGTGGCCAGGCACATGACTTTATCATACCATATATTAATAGTTTAGCTGCAGGAGATTCTATTTGATCGAGATCGACCACGTCTGCATTAAAATAAAACTACTAGAACTAGACAGATATTTTGATTATATTTACAGTATGTAATGTCAAAACATCACCATTTGACACTACCTACTATCATTAGAATCACAATATCTGACAAATCCTGGCTAACTAGTTTTAATACTAGTGTTTTAATGTAGTACGACCGATCCCGATGAAATAGAATTTGCTCATGCGGCTAAAATATTTATTTTACCAAAAAATTTCATAGTCATGAATTATTCAGAATTTCCTCTACATTAATTTATTATTGAACTATTTCGACGAAATTCCAGAAATAGCGGCTTATTTGCAAAATATTTCCAAAATGCTAAGACTAAACCTCCTCGTCATACTACATATGATAATTTGGTATGGTGAAATTAAAACCTCTTGATTCTTGCTGTATATTTTTATTGTTTTATATAGGAGACATGTTTCGGCTATCCAAGCCTTCTTCAATCCTAAATCTATAAAACGAAACAACCATGTATCAGAAATTATTCAATTCAAAAAACTAATAAACTATTACAATGGGACGGTTGACTACTTACTGTCTTATGTGGAGAAACTAATTATATTCAAAACTATCGTTGACATCGGTTACAACTTAAGTTCAACAAACGTAACATTAACACTTTTAAAAATTATTATTAAAATCACTATTAAAATTACTTTTAAAACCCGAAGGTTCACGTTATCTAAAAATAGACCAGACAAGATGGCAACGACGACAAGTGAAGGAAAGGAGCGGGATATCACGTGATGAACTGGGGGGGAAAGGAAACGTTTTTCATTGTTGTGCGTTTGGTTGTCTATCACTGACCATATATGCAAGAATTTAAATAGTTTAACTATTCCAACGCATTAAAATGGACCTCAGCAGTCACTACAATCTACTAAGGTAAGTAAAAAGGGGTTTTTTGTTAAACTGAATGTGGTCATTAATTAAGGTGTACTGTGGGTCTCGCTCATGTTTACAAATTTGTAACTGTTCCAAAAGGTCCATCTTTAAGCCCTTCCCACATTTGTGTATTAGTTTTTTGTCTCGGTAGTTAATCTTGTGTCCCGTGTGTAATGCATGTTGATAAATGTTAGATGTTGTTCTACTAGCATGTTCTTTCATTCTTTTGTCTAAAGGTCTTCCGGTTTGGCCTATATAAATTGAGTTACAATTAAAACAGCCGACAGAGTATATACCATTAAGCTCACCTAATGGTTTTTCGTCATATCTGTAACTTGAGAGTTTATTTAAAATTTGATTCTTATTGACGTATGCCGGTGAAATATGCCGGATTACATATGATAAAGTAAAAGGGTTATTGGTTCTGATAATTAATATATTATATTGGCTTCTAGCTAGTGCTAACTAAAAAAGTTCATAAAAAATTATGCTCAATATTCCAAATAAGTTTTAATCTTACCATACCGTCTTACAATCTTTCTTGTATTTATTCGCGAAAACATAAGAACATGGCTATCCGCAATCGAAATACACATTGACACCAAGATGTTTTAATATTGTTGCACTGTACGTGCGCGCGTTCTCGCATTCTCCATGAATTTGCATGTTGAATTGACGTTTCGCAACCGCTGACGTTCTGAATACTGTCAAAGGATACAACATATCCTGGCTACCTGCTATTAATGCAGACACGATTTCGATCAAATAGAATTTGCTCCTGCAGCTAAACTATTAATTTTGCCAAAAAATGTTATAAACATAAATTATACAAAATTTCCTCTACTTTAATTTATTTTTTATCTATTTTGACAAAATTGCAGAAATGGCGGCTCAATTGCAAAATCGTTGAAAAATGCTAACAGTAAATAGCCAGTTCCTTTGGACCCTTTTGAACCAAAAGCTTTTCAGCTCTAAGCTTAGTTATGAAACTTCTAAATATGAATTTTCGTCCCGATACCTTCAGTAGTTTCTCCGGAATCGTCTCCACAAGAAACGGGCACACACACACACACACACACACACACACACACACACACACACACACACACACACACACACACACACACACACACACACACACACACACACACACACACACACACACACACACACACACACACACACACACACACACACACACACACACACACACACACACACACACACACACAAACACACACACACGCACACGCACACGCACACGCAGACGCACACGCTCACGCACACGCCCACGCCCACGCACACGCCCACGCACACGCCCACGCGCACGCGCGCACACGCACACGCACACGCACACGCACACGCACACGCACACGCACATGCACACGCACACGCAGACGCACACGCACATACACACACGCGCACACGCGCACGCGCGCACACGTGCACACGCGCACACGCGCACACGCGCACACGCGCACACACACACACACACACACACACACACACACACACATACACACACACACAAACACATTTTTTTGTACCTTGGTCAAAAATGTTCAGGGGACCCAAAAAGACCTATTTCCGCTAAAATCAAATTTTTTTTTGGCATGATTACAATACTTTATAATACTGCGTGTGATAAAGTAAAAAGCTTATAGATGGAAAACAGGTTTATCGACGGTATGACGGAATTGTCCGACAAACTTCCTTTCTCCTTAAAAAGCTTATGTTTGCCATGTTTAACATAGGGTCACAATTCCGCGGACTACCTCCCCATTCCACTGCAAACATTAGTTTTAGTTAATCCTTTACAGTTTGCACTGCGGCCGACAGGCCAACCAAAGCTTACTGCGCCAAATGAGACGCAACCGTGCCAGCAGCGTTTGGGAGTGATTCCCAGGAGGGAATGCACGAACGTTGCCGAACGGTCGACTCAGAACGGCATCTCATATATCACACATGGACTAATTTGTTTTAATTAAGGCATTGCAAATTATTTCACCGATGTAATGGACTGATGTGTTTCGTGAATCTATTTTCTGAACCGTTCCAACTTTACATTACGGATATTACTTAGAAATTCGTGTATGTGGTACGTTGTCGGCGTGCAACTTCTACTCTACATATTATGTATATGATGTAATTGAAGCCTAACTGAGAACAGTTTATTTGAGATAAGTCACATATGATATACCTACTCTGCCTTCTCGTGGTATTGTTCTAAATAGCAAAATAAATATTCTAATTCTTTGTTTCATGTACTCTGATATGCTCATTATGCAATATGTAACCATAAGTACAGCAGAAATACTAACTGCCACACAATTTTTAAAAAGAGAGCTGGACGTCCATGCTATAGACAAAGTTGTTTTACATAACGCAGGGAAACACTAAACTGTTCAAAACGACAACAGAAAAACATGAAATACAACAAAATAATTGACAAAAGACCAAATGAATACAAAAACAGCAATATGCTTTAGAAAATTCGGCACTACATCTGCAGTACTTAACCTAACTAACGACATTAAGGCGAAAATGGATAATAGAGATCTTGCATGTCTGTTCATTGATTTAAAAAACGCTTATTATACTATTTTAAAAAAGAAACTCATGGGTAAACTACGAACATTAGGCATTAAATATAAATTCCAGAATATTCTCAAAACTTACTTAAGGTATCAGTGACATGTAACTAGAGTAGAACAACAACAGAGCGTCATAAAATTCTCCGACTACGGCCAAACCAAAGCAACGTCTACAGCAAAACATCGACGACGCTCTACCAAAATTAGACGAATGATTTAGAAGCGACTTTGAGTTAGAAAAAATTTAATGAAAAAAAAAAAAAAGAAAAAATCAGAATATGCACTATTTTCAAACAAAAAGAGAAAACACACTTAGACAATAATAAATGGAACAAGAATACAACAAAAGCAAGAAGTCATGTACCTAGGAATAACCATAACCATACAACACAATCAATCCTGGAAGCACACGTCAACAACTTGATAAAGAAGACCCCAAGAACGATTCCACAAAACGATTCGACAAAATGGGAGTCATAACACGCAACTACCTAAATTAGGTAGTTGCATGTTATGGTATCACTATACTATAGCCTCTATACGTCCAACATAAAGTACTTAATAAACATATGAGGCAACACAACGAATGGTAACTTAAAGAAACAACAACGACAACAGAACAAAATATTAAAAATTTTATACAACAAACGCACCAACAATAGACGTGCATAGGCAAACAAATGAACTGTCACTGATGCAGAAAGTTAGTTTAAACATGCTACTGCTTATGCACAAACTGCAAAACGACATAAAGTACTTAATAAACATATGAGGCAACACAACAAATGGTAACTTAAAGAAACAACAACGACAACAGAACAAAAATATTAAAAATTTTATACAACAAACGCACCAACAATAGACGTGCATAGGCAAACAAATGAACTGTCACTGATGCAGAAAGTTAGTTTAAACATGCTACTGCTTATGCACAAACTGCAAAACGAAAGCATAAAAACAAAAATACGGCTTACCAAATCAGACGAAATACAAAGTCACAGAACGAGAACAATATCATACATTACACCCCAGAATTGACGAAGTAAACAATGCACCAACTTTGATAACCAGCGAGATAGCGTTGTACAACTCAACTCACTGCCGCGCTACATTAAACAATTATGATATAACAGATTTTAATAAATCTGCACCAAAATTACTACTACGGCAGGAAATGTGACGGAAGAAGACAAGCGAACTACAGTGACACAAACAAAAAGGAGTCTCAATTTCGTTAGCCCTAAAAAGGACTTCTGTCCAATTCCAGAGGGGGTCGATCTCCAAAGTCATGACTAGCGAGCGTGCACGCTCGTATCGGTGATCGCCGAGTGCTGCAGTATTTTCAAACTGACGCTCGCAGCTATCGTTCACGGTTTGTTTTTCATAAGGTGGCTACTCTGTGGTTCGAGGTGGGGACTGCAATGCGTTGTTTCTCCAGCTTGAGCCTGCCTCACCGCTGTTTCAATCAGGCTTGCCAATGTGCGGATAATAAATGTCTCGGACGCTTATTTTCATCGCGGGGATGCGATGCGAACGTTCTCCGATAGCGACGGTGGCTCTAGTCTGGTGGACCGTTTTGGTACTAGCGCAGCGATGCACTTCTTGGTTCTGCAACACATGGCTGAGATGGCGTTGTGTACGGTTTCAAACTTTATTGTGGTCGTTCTTTTAATTTCAAACCACGTCAGTTTAAATATTTTTTATTTTTGAAATGCTTGTTTTTTTGTCGTTGCCATGTTGTTAAAATGTTTGTGGGTTTTTGTTAGCTAGATATATTAGAAAGAGAATAAAAAATGGTTAGTTAAAGTGTCGGTATGGCCTATTCGCCTAATTTGTACGTTCGAAAATTTGAAATTGATAAACTTTTACTTGTACTTCCATTTTCACATGCTAGCGTGGATCGCATATTCATCAGTCACTTTATTTTTATCAAAACGGATACAAGAAGTAGTTTATATACCTACGGAAATAGGCGTATATTTTGTATTATATCGATACTAACAAAGGTGTCTAGGATGCTGGGTTGGTAATTTTTCAACTGAATAAGCAAATGCTATAGGATAATGTATGGAAAAATAAAAAATCTTTATTATGGTTATATTTTCTAACGGAATTTTATAAAGGAAATGAATTTTCAACCTTCTTTTTTGTTCATCATTCGAGAGTGATCGGGGATATGTTGGCATATTAGGACCTGGAAAACGGGTAAAGGTGGGGATTTTGATGTTTGCTGTCGGGAATTACAGTGGTGCAATATTGGTAAGCCTGATTTCAATACAATATTTCAACTTTAAGTACAACATTCACGATTTACGAAAACTAAAACAATGGCGGACAGACGCGTGTCAGTTAAAACAAATCGAATTTAATTTTATTTTGAGATAAGGTTTATGTATAACTTAGGTATGTCTTTTTATTATATGATAAAAAATACATAATTCGACATATAATTATTAAGAAGTTTTAAACTATATTGTTTTATAGAATATATGCGGCCGATTTCACAATTGTGAATTATATAAATATTTATTGCCATCTTCACGCGGAATAGTGTAAATGGTGATGTGGTAAAAATATAATAAACGTGTCGATTGCCCGATTGCGCCACTTCCCCTTAAAGTAATGTCATTTGCAGTAATATGACATATCCTGCAGTGGAGGATTAAGGATAGTCGGGACCCTTAGGCAAATTATCTTTGGGGCCCCACCCACAAACTAAACTAAAACAATAAACAAAGAGAATGTAATAGGTAGCACGTAAATATTTTTTTTATTCTTTATAAACCGTTTTATAATAATAAGAATTCTTCTATATAACAACTGTTTATAATGCTTTATAAATAATAAAAAATATCTTGACATTTTCATGTTGTTTTTACAAATTTTTGTTTGCAAATTTACAATGTTCCAGTTAATTTATTGTCTTCAATATTACATTTTTAAAACAAATGTCTAACTGAAATTAGGGACAAGGCATTTAGGCGTTCTTGTCCCATTACAGCCCAATTTTGATTTTCTACTAAGATAATAAATTATAAAGAGCTAAAAATTGAAATCAGGAAACAAATATACTTTATGACTTTTAATAATATTTACACCAGAATGGCAGAATGTTCAGATATTTTCATTCAAATAATAAGATAATACAAAATATATCCGTCTCAATTCTGTCGAGTCTTGGTGTAACATTTTAAGAATATTGCTGGCTATATTATAGTCTTCTTGCTATCAACTAAAAAAAACGATATTCGATTTTCATAAAAGTCATCACCACACTCAAAAATATTAAGCCAGATTTTTTTTTTAATTATTACTAAATGTTCAAAGGTCACGCTAACGTATATTTTTAAGAAGAATGATTAGAGCTAGTACGTCCTACAAACCAAGCATCCATAGTGAGCTTAATTTTGTATCAATTTACACATGGTATACATCAAGTTATAGATAAAAGTGTTGTGGTAATGTGACTTTTTTACAATTTATAGCGAATCAATCCAATGTCGTAAATCTTGAACGAAAATTTGAACATGAAAATGACAGAACTAAGGACATAGAACATAAAATACTATTCCATTTGGAAAAAGTAACCTCTAGTTTGTTAATATCGCATCAAGCCCGAATTTTGTAGTAAATAATTTTCATGTAAAACTACAATTAAGAAATTATTCCTTTCATAATTTAAACACATGTATGTATTATATACATTTATTATTGTATTATTAATAATATCATTAAAGGGCGAATCATTATTAGTGATATAAGATAAGAAACATACCATATATGATATTTTTAAAAAGATTTTTTGTTTTTATATATAATTTTTAATATACTATATATAATATTCATTATTAAATGATTAACAAACACAGTATTTGCATTGTGAAAAATGTCTCCAAAGGACACGGTAATATAAACTATATTGTTCAATCACTAATTATTCTACAAATGTTGCTAATATCAAATGACATTTATCAAATAATGCTCTTGCCAGTATATCACTTTTGTAATGTAAATTACTACAAATCTGTTTTACACCAAAAAGTACTGTACACAACAAGTAATAAACTTGTGGGACACCAGTCATAATTTAAATTATTGTTGACAACTTAATTTTATTTAAATAGGCGTTGGCTAGATGTGATTTATACAGCAATAGAAATTAATACGTTTTTTCGATTGTTGATGTACGTACTTATATTTATTTATTTACTTATTATTAATTTAATATAGTATTATTTAATTATTAATGTAATAATTATATTTGTTGCTTATAATCTAAAGCAAAGGAAGTATTGGCGGAAGTACTATTAAGAATCTTGCGAGCGCCAGTGATCACATTACATCGACTGGGGTACCCCTGTCGTTGCTTTGAACGAAAAATACCCGCGCGGTAACCGATACGAGCTATTCACCAGTTTGAAGATACTGCATCACCAGCGGATCACCACTACAACCTTAGTCGCCGCGAAATTGGCAACGTTGTCGGTTGCTTACTAGCATCGTGATTGGAGCGGTAGACGGAATAGCGTTGCCGAATTTACCAATTTGCTGCGCTCTCGATAGCTCATCGTCGGAGCCTCGATAGTTCCCACGCGCGTGCACGCTTACGGTCCTGACTTTGAAAATCGACGCCCAGATGTAGACAACAAGGAAGACACCGACCAGCTTGCCGCGGACGTGTTATATAGTATACTATATAATGTATATATGTGTTACCGGCAAAGTACGCTATACAGTCATACCTAGGTTTACCTAGTCAACTCCGCATTGCCGGCCTACTTTAAGCAAAGTCCGAAATCATTCGATATTTCGCACATTGCCCTACACTGCGGTACGACAATCTTAGGTTTGCCAAATGTGTAGCAGGCAAACTCCGAAATAAGCTGATATCCCAATTGCAGGCGGCGCTACGCGCCCCATCTCATATCCTGGTGGGGCGCGACGTAACGACTGAATCTCATTCTGTATTGTCTGTAGTTGTAATTAGCCGGCCGTTGTGTTCAGTAGTTTAATCGTTATTGGATTTGTGACCAAGAAAACGTGCAAGTATGAGTGACGAGACTGAAATGAAGGCGAGATTTTTGAGGAAATTAGAGAGTATGCGGAAACCAATAAATTCTTTTTACATTCCATCGATAAAAAAGTAAGAGGCATTAATTAAAAAAGTTTAAGCTGCCAAAAAAACAAGGACAAAACCCCATATTGACTTTATTAATCGGCAAAATGCAGAAGTTATCGAAATTTTCATGCATTTTTGATATCCACTTGACTTGTATTTGACACTGACAAGGATCGACACTACGGTTTCCGTAAATTTGATCTCGCTGGAATTGTCGGCAAGATCAAGTCATATTTCAGTCGCGATCATTGACCGTGACCGGCCGGCTGGCATAAACGGATACATTGATTTATACTTATATATTATAAGACCGATCTAGACTGTCATGACTTGACCGTGACTTGACCATGACTGCACGCCTGGTGAAAATACGGCGTTTTCAGTGTTCCTAATCATATCGATCAAACGATTTGGTTGTTAAAATTTATCACAATAGATTTACATTTTACACAATCACAGGTACCTATGGATCAAGCATCATGTGAGAGAAATCTAAACGAAAAAACTGAATGTTTAGAGGGTAAACAAGAAACTTTAATAAAAGTCCATTAAAACTTTTTTCGTCGCCGGCAAAAATTATCTCGAGGAATGACTCCAACACCGTCGCACTGGTGCTGGATTGAGTGGACAGAGAGTGCCGCAGAAACACCTTGCTGCAATCAGACTTCGAAAGGACAACAAAGGAACGCAGTGCCGACCCTCGTGCTGTTATCATCTCCCAAATAAAATGCTGTGTTTACAACGAAAAATTTACTACCAAGGAGAAAGGTCAATACATATATATATATATATATATATATATATATATATATATATTTTAGATTTTAGATTTTCACGATCGTTATGTATAAGTAAAACGTTTTCGGTCATCTCGTGTAGAAAATATACTTTATTCGCAACGTTTCGACAGACCTTATATCAAAGGCACCACTGACAGGATCTCTAGAGAGTTGAGAAGACATGGTATTCAAACGATCTTCACAACAGCGACATGTATAGGTTCGTTTCTACCTCGACCCAAGGATATTATAAATTTGGAAAATCAGGGTGTGTACGAAATTAGCTGCGGAGAGTGCAATAAATCGTATGTCGGTCAGACGAACCGACGTGTGAGTGCGCGGATAGAAGAGCATAAATTGGCTGTGAGGCATAAATTAGTAACAAATTCTTTGGCGGCTCATAGAATTGAAACTGGGCATAAGATTAATTTTGACAGTGCAAAGATTATTTCGAAATACAATATACAAGCAGTTCGGGTGGTACGTGAGGCAATAGAAATTGCAAAAAGGCCGAACAACTTAAATAAGCGTGATGACGCGCTTAATTTATCGAGTGTTTGGAAGCCGCTGCTGGAGGAAGTACGTTACGTCCCAGTATGTCATAGAACATTGAGGTACCGTGAAGATACATGGTTGGTGATTTCGACGGGCAGTGACAGGACTGCTTCATCAGTTACCATGAGTGGACCCATCACACGCAGTCGCGTTCGTGCGACTATGGCAACTGTCATAGAAGAATAGAAGGCGATTACATTTGACACTAGTTTGTTTGACATAGTTTAAAAGTTTTGTAGTTGGTTTTAAACGCTAGAGAATGGCAGATGTGAGTCTGTCGAAACGTTGCGAATAAAGTATATTTTCTACACGAGATGATTGAAAACGTTTTACTTATACAAATTGTTTATTTCACTTGGGTATAGAGGCTTGTATAATAAAACTGTTTTACACGTTCACTTAATCTTACGACGAGACGAACATATTAAAAACTGACGTTTCGACGCTATTTGCGTCTTGGTCACAGATATACTCAAATGTTAAAACGAAAAACAAACGCATCGAATACAACCACAAAACTGAGAGAGAACGAATGGAAACTTGCTAGACATGTCGCGGGTGGAAATTTTAAACTGGTTTACAATATTTTTGAATCTTATTTTGGTTTAATTTAGATATTTACGTATTTTCTAGAAATAATTTATAACATTTTGACAAATTAATATCTGATCTATCATTAACTGCTTTTCTATTTTTTAATATTTCGATTGATTCCAACACACATCTTGCTTTTAAGTTCTTTTCTTTCTGTATCACTTTCACATCCTTAAAATTAAACTGGTGTCCTGTTTCTTCTTGGTGTTTCTTAAGGGTTGTGACGTTTTTTGCGTATTTGTGTCCCTTCAACCTTTCTTCAACTAATTGTTTTGTTTGTCCTATATACACTTTGTCACACTCGTTACATGGAATCTGGTATATATATATATATATATATATATATATATAAGCAATATAATTAATTATTCGATCGACAATTAGTACAGTAGAAAGGCTAGTGTGGTTGGGTATTCGATCCGTTTATAATAAAGCTAACTCTTTATTTTTGATTACTATATTTCGGAACTAATTGCTCCTTCTTCAGGCAAAAAAATATGAGTTACATTAAACTGCACAAGTTGAGAAACTTCTCCAACATCTCCAATAAATTAAACAACATCTATAACACGTACACAACAATGTTAAAATAACCTAAACGGTCAGGCCACTGCGGACTTGTTTTGGCGGCAAAATGACAACATTTACCATTGTGTTGTCATTTTGCCGTGACCTTCGTCTGCATTGCGATTTGTTGTTCGGTTCTCCCAAAGAAGGACCAAAGGAAATTCGAGGGTATGTAGACGAGTTAAAAGAAAAGCTATTGAAGGTGCATTCTTTTGTTAGGGAAAGGATTAAGTTAGCAAGTGATAAAATGAAAGCTCGATACGATTTGAAAGGAGATTCGGTGGGTTCCAGGAAAAAGATTTGGTGCGGTTATATAATCCAAAACGCAAAACGGCACGTTCACCAAAATTGTCTCCTTGCTGGGAAGGACCGTATTCGATAATTACACGTATAAATGATGTGGTGTACAGAATACAAAAGAATCCCAGAACAAAGAAGAAAATAGTTCACCTTGATCGGCTAAAGGTTTTTGAAGGTGCGGAATCTGTTCAGGCTATCTTTCAATAGGGGGAAGGCAGTGATCTTTACCATTCTTTGTTCTTGTCCATCCTATTCGTTTATCTTATCCATTTCAACAATATAGGTCTGTGAGTATACCAGGCGAATGATGTACAGTAGGGTGTATCGAAAAACGTTTTTTTTTCGAAATTCATAATTTCAAGTTCATACAAAGTTGTCCCTGTGGACCCTCATATACCACAAAAAGATGGCCCAATTGAATAATATTTAGGTCTCCCGCAGGAGGCCTAAAGTTTATGATTTTCTTTAAAAATTCGAATTTTTTCATATTTTTTTAATGAAGTATTAGGTGGTGATTCTTTTTCAAAGCCCACATGTCCGCACATAATAAAACAATTTATGACAAATAAATTTTTATCATCATTTAAGCACATTTCTTAAATTTTGCGAAAATGATCCGTTATCTATAAATTTTATCGAATAAAAATAAGTTGCAGGCGATCTAAATGTTGCATTAGAGTAATATATTTTTGTATACGGTAATTTTACACCTTATTCTTAAAGATAATGATATATTGATTTCCGGGTGGAAACGCGTTGAGAACTTTGAAGCAGCCGACGTTTCGCGCTCTGTTGCAAGAGGCATCTTCAGGACTAAGTTACCAAACCAAGTGCTAAGAAGATAAGTATCTACTCAGACCGTGGAAGTCTTATTCTTAAACTTTTTGTATTTGAAAAACAAAAATCACTTAATCTTTTGTTGAGAAAAAAATGTAATTCTTAAAGAAAATTACAAACTTTAGGCCTTCTGCGGGAGACCTAAATATATTTTTTAATTGCGCCATTTTTTTGTAGTATGTGTAGGTCCATAGAGACAACCTTTTCTATCAACTTGAAATTTTCAATAAAAAAAACATTTTTTTTCCTTTACACCCTAATGTACAAACTACACATACAGTGTTCATAATAGACGACAATAAGCTGATGTAGTTAATAAATTGAATTTAGAATGGGACAATAATTTGCATATTTGTTTTATAATCTGAACGTTACTGCTTTTTAATAGGCAAAATCTACTGTTGATGTCCAAATACCATCTGGCAACACTGGTCGGATTACAAGTAAAATGAAGAAAAAATTGGAGTGATAGATGCTGAGCAGATTTTGTGATAATATTTACAGAATTGCATGTTCACTTATCGCAAAAGACAGAAAAATGGAGTTAGTTCCACCAAAAAATCCTCTTAGTATTTAAGTATGATACATAAATAATATTCGTGAGAAAGCCGAATAAATGTAGAATGTCTAATATTGATAGTACATCAAGGTTTCGGCAACAGGCGCTTTGGTAATCCCGGTGTTCTCGCTATTTGCCAAGTCAGGAAAGTTGAAATCCAGGCACTGTTCGTAACGCGACTTGCGGAGATGGTGGCGGCGCCGCGCGACGAGGAATAAGAAAAAAAATCTTGTGTAGTACCCTGAATAGGGCACGGTACTGTAGGGGTGCGACGTCGGTCCGTGAAAAGAGCACAAAGAAAAGGGGGTAGACTTCAATCGTGAACTTGCCTCGCGAAGGGTTACACAAAACATCTTTGTGAGAAACAGCTGCCGCCTCCGTTGAAATTTATCAAACAGACGGATGGATTCACGGGCAATATTTAAGTTCGTATTTTACACCACTACACAAAGCGAAAAACGCACCACGAAAGGAAAGCCGTTTACGTTACATCTCCCTATTTAATGTAGATGTTTACATAACATTTGCATTAACTTATGGTGCAGCTTTTGAGCTTCTGCATACCGGGTGGCCCACGCCAACGGTGCGGTCGTTTCTTTTTTTACTTATGACGTTGGACGAATGACATTTTGAGATGTGCTAATAAACAAAAAATCCATTTTGGAATACTCTTGAGGTTAGTATGACTTCCGGTTAATTCAGAAATGACGTCATCATTGAAATTTTAATTGGCACGTTTACAGTATTTGTTCTTTTTATTTTATTTTTAATCAGGGAGAGATTTCGAACAGAAAAAGTTATCAATCGTAAATTTTTGTCACCAGGCAACACAATAACAACCTTTTTGTATTATTATAAGTGGGTATGAATTCGTGAAAGTGGTGAAAAAATGTCAAATAAACACTGGTTTAACTGATTTTAGTCGATATTTTATTACTGGTGCCCTCTAGCGTGATTTCATTGACTTTTTATCGAATGAGTCAGTTCTTCCCATGTAATCAATGGGTGCATCCTGATTATTCGATAGATAACATTTTGCAATTACAATGACACCAAATACTTGATATGTTGTTGAAAATCTTTGCGTGGAAACGGCAGGGAAATAGAAAAAAGTATTGGGTTATTGATCAGCGTCGTAGCCTATTGTTTGAGCCTATTGTATTGCCAGGTATTTTCGATTAACAAAAATATAGTTATTAAATTATTGGTAAAATTAATAGTTTAGCTGAATGAGCAAACTTTAAGTTTAAAAGTCTTGCATAGCAGTTGCCTATGTTGGTCTGACCGACACAGCGCTGACCGCGCTGTGTGCATTATGTATATACAATAAATAGTTTATTCTACTTTGTATTCACAATGCACACATTGTAACACTGTTTTCGGGTTTACAATTGACAAATTGTAACACCTTATAATATATAACTTTTTTCTAAGACCAGTCGTAACCACAAACTGCCTTTTTAGGTCGGTTGTAATCACATAAACTGTGAAATATCTATATACTACATATTTAAACATGCGTGTAGCATGCAATAGTATTGCCAATGGGTTGATGCTTTCTTAGTTTTGATCTGTTCATAATAGGCCAGACCACGTTTTCGATGAGGTTTTGCGACGGGTAAGGGATCGTGCATCAGTCGCGTCAACTAAACATCTAATCCCCCTTCCCTTTCAGATACAATACAAGGACCACATCTACCGGAATAGGGAGATATGCGATGATCAAACCCACATCGTAGATATGATCGAGTTCAAATACTGCCGCAGGATTGTATATACGCAATAAATAGTTTATTGAATATAAGTATGCACGTAGCAAGCTATAGTACATCTAAAGTGTTGAGGATTTCCTAGTTTGTGTAACGTACATGTTTTCGGTAACAATTTGGACCAAATTTTGATCGTGCCAATATCGTATTCTTTTTTTGTACCTCGCTTCCAACTTCGTCTTAGTTCTAGTTGTATGCAACTATTTGTGCTACTTCCATCGCATGTAATTTTACTAAGTAGGTATTATTTATTCTAATAAACTACTTCACCGAAATTAGAATTTGTTAAAACGTTAAAACAATTCTTTAGTAAATTCTTGTTCTTTGGAGTAACTAATCAGGCATCGCCAAACAGTTCTATTCTGACTGTTATAATTTTAGAAGGTAAATTTTGGTTATAATTTTGAAGGTAACTTTCTATTATTGTTAAACTTTATTCACTGGTAGTCATATAAGTTTTTATCACAATAGCCGTTGCAGGTTAATAGTGTTGGCACAAGTGATCCTAGTTGTACTTGGACTAAAATTATTTATAATGGCTCTGTATTCAGCCGCACGTAGGGTTCGGTTTAACTGCCACTTATCAAAATAAGAGGTTATGTTTATACACGTTTTTCCGCCTATATGCTTCTATATAACAACAAATCCGAAAATTGATTTATGTCTCACATGATCATAAAGATACATTTTACATCTTAGATAGCGGGCCAAAAACTCCAGGGGGGGGGGGCCGTAGCACCTCATCTACGTATCGTTGTCCCGTCATCGCCTGCTGTACACGGAGCAGACGTGGTCATCTTGTTAGAATTGTTTTGACAGGTCGGTCGAACGGTACCAGTACCAACCGTTCCATCTGGGGTCCCAGACGCACCTAACAACAAAAACGTAATATCTTCGAACTACGGACTATTAAGTTTAACTAAATATTCCAACCAGTTTCGCCTACATACAAACTTATAGTAGAATTCGACGCCGTCACTCAACAAGAGTTTTGTCAACTCTATGTACAGCCGTGGAAAATTCAATGCTAACAGGCTTGCCGCCAGTGTACACCAAACGTAGGTCGGAGAATGTCGGTCGTCGTATACCTACCTGGTAGTCATAAAACCGAAGAGTCACGTCTGTTTCATTTCATTTTAAGTTTTATGTATATAGATGGTAAGAATATGAGTTTCGTATTTATATATTTATATAATATATTTTCGATATTCGGAGCGAAACTGCCGCTCGTAGCTAAAGATTGTTATTCGTTAATATTTTTGTTTCGATATGCAATTGCAGTATTATTTCATTTATACTAAAATACATAGTAACGTTAGTTATAATTGTAAAAAATTTAATTAGGCACATATTGAAATACTTCATCATCATGGCTACGTCGGTGTATGCATCAAGGCAAACCGATTACTACATCCGATATCCGCTGTCAATAATTTTTAAAGGAGGTAATTCCAGATAGGAAGTTCCTGTAAGTGAAAAAACTCATTTTTCTCGGTTTCTACTTAGTCCCAGACCGAAATAATATACATTTAATTTTTTTAAGTTTTAAATTTAACTCCAGCACGCAAAATCGTGTTCCATGAGAAGATGTACAGCCAAAAATTTTAATGATATTCACGAAGTAGTCCACCTTTTCCATACTTTGGTTGAATAATGAAATAAAAGACGTAGACTACGTCTTTTATTTTATTAAAAATTTGAAATTAAATTCATGAAAGATAACGACAGCAATATCCCGGACAATATACTGATCACGGGATTTCGGGTTTAAAGATTTTGTAATCCCGGGATTCCGGGATTGATCCCGGGATTCACGAGAAAAGCGAAAATTGCCGCATCAAAACGCCTGTGATGACAGATCAAGTGAGTAAGAAACGCCTAAAATATATTTTATTGGATAATATCTTTTATCTCGAAACTTGATCAACGTTTTCAAATTTTACAAGTAGAAAACCAAAATTGACGGTTTAAAAGGTGAAAGCTGTCAAAGAGTGCGTATTGACATCAATAATAAAGAAAATATATAGGTACGCTATTAGATAATAACTTGCTCTTACATCTTAAACTTGTTCAAAAATTTTGCATTTTTGTAAAATGTTTCAAGAAGTCACGGCAAAAGAAATTGTTTGATCGAGCCAAATTTTCAATTTTCCATATTGATGCCAATAAAAAATTTTGACGTATTTTTGTTTTTTTCTTTAAGTTAAAATTGGATAACTTTAGAATTCATACGTCACAAACTCGAGATGCTTCGTACCAAAATATCACATTTTTTAGTTTATGGTAAAATCCTTAAGCTGAAAGAAACTGTTTCGCTGTATTTTATTACCTATTTACTAATTTTATATTCTGTAGTACATCACTGAATCCAGGTAAAGGAATCCGCCAGAAATGTCTTTATTTTTACGTTTATATTTTTTTCCTGTTGTTGAGGGTAAAGTAACTAAAAAGACTTAAGCAAGTTGAATAGGTTCATGTTTGTCTCCATTTCGAATTACATCTAGTACTTGCAAAATCTGTTCATTCTTTTACAGCAACATGTTGGTGTAAACGAACATCTTAATATACAAATAATATACTTTTATCTCAAAATGTTTTATATTTATTTAATTTACGTTATGGTAAGTAATGAAAATTACATATAATTATGTATTCAACAAAAATAATATAAATATAACATGAGTATAGTATAGATAAAAATAATAGATAGATGTATAACAATAAAATTATAAACCCCTAACCACAACAAGTATTTTAGAAACCTAAATACGTATTTCAGCAACTATGTTGCCATCTTCAGTAGAACCTAAAAAAGGAAAAGAGAGATTAGCACTTCATAGTATCTTTACTGGATATTGTCCAAGCAAATCACTAGTGGAAGTGACGTCCATGTTAAAAATTATCCTATATATACCCATTTGTTGTTCACGCCTCAGTGAATTTTGATCATTGAAGCGTAAAAAACAAGTTTTAATTAAAGCAGGCCAAACAATGGCGAACTAGGTATAGGACCCCTGTCTGAATTTATTAATTTATCTCTATTCAAGTGAATAAAGATACTTTCCAAGCTGTTTAGTTCCCTCTTATTTGACAGCTTTTACAAGTTTTAAGTCATCTACAACTACTTTATGACCTGTGTCTAAAATATGTTGAGCCACACTAGATTTTTCAAAACGATTATATTTAAAATGAGCTACATGTTCTTTGAACCTAGTTAAAATTGTTCTTCTAGTCTGGCCTACGTATTCTTTTTCACAGTCATGACATTTGATACAATATATACCAGATTTATCAACTACATCTACCTTATCCTTTGGGTTTCCAAGAAGGTTTTTTATGCTATTATGAGTCGAATATGCTATACAGAGATTTTGTGATGTTAAAATACTTCTCAAGCCCCTTGTATATGCACAATCGAACGGTATTTTAACATATTTCTTCTTTTCTACACACAAAGTATTTAAAGTAGATATTTGATTTACATACATTTTTTGATTCTGCTTCTTAATCATTCTATCAACTAATTTCTCAGGGTACCCATTATGTATGACAACATTCTTAATAAACAATAATTCTTGCTGATATCTATCTGCGGACAATGGAAATTTCAATAACCTATTTACTAAACAACTAATAAAAGACAATTTTTGTTGAAAAGGATGCTGCGAATCATTAGGGATAAACCTGATTGTGTTAGTATCTTTCCGATACAAATCAATTTCTATTATATTTTTGCTATTCCTGACTACCAGAGTGTCTAAAAATGGAAGTTGGCCGTTAACTTCGTGTTCTACAGTAAAGTTAATGGTGTTGAATTTAGAATTCAAAACGAGAAGAAAATCTTGAATACTGCACTTCTTGGTGTCAAAAATGGCAAAAATATCGTCGACATACCTAACCCAAGTCTTAGGAAAATATGGTGCTATAGACTTTACATTGGTTTCAAATCTGCTCATAAACAAGTTGGCAATAAAAGGTGAGAGACAGTTACCCATTGCAGTTCCCTCAAGTTGTTCAAAAAACTTTCCGTTTATTTGAAAACAATTTTGAGACATACAAAGGGCAGTCAATCTTACATATTCATCTATTTCTGACGGGTCAAAGTTGTTATTGCTCAATAATTCCCTAAGAAACTCCAAAGTTTCCGGAATAGGCACACTAGGAAACAGTGAAGCAACATCAAATGAAATCAACAATTCGCCATCCTCTAATTCTACATTGTTAACCTTATTGATAAACTCCAATGAGTTATTAACAGAGAAGCTTGGTTGAGGAACAGGTAAATTGTTGAACTCATTCGATAACCATTTCGCTAACTGGTAAGTAGGTGAGTTAATACCTGATACAATAGGTCTCACTGATTTACCAGGTTTGTGAATTTTGGGAAGAACATATAATCTAGGTACAGTAGGATTGGAAACTTTGAGCTTAAACCTAGTTTGGCGGGTGATAAGATTAGGGCAACTGGACAGCGTACTATTTATTTGACGGACTAGTTTGGGCAGTGGGTTTTTCTTGATTTCCTTATAAGGACCATTTTCAATTAAGTTATCAATCCTATCAAAATAATCCGCTTTATCCAGGATGACCACCTTATTACCTTTGTCAGCCTTAAGATAAAAACAATTCTTCTTCTTGAGTCCTTCAATAATTTTGTATTGATCTTTACATTCATTACTAACTTTAAAGTCCTGTTGATTCATTAAAAGCTGATTCTTACAAGAGCTCCTGATTGCACCTTTTGTGGTGTCATTACATTGGCTAATTGAAGATTCAATTCCTGATATTAACTCTATAGTAGGCATCCTTTTATTAGGCAAGTTGTATTTTAAGCCTTTATTCAGAAAGTTAATTTCAGTTTTTGAGAAGGACTCAGAAGATTCATTGATAACTATGTTACAATCTAAATTCTTGGTTGGAAATTGTTTCAACAAAACATCACTGTTTCGTTGAGATAGCAAAGAGAGTTTCTTCCTATGGTTGAAATTAACCTTATCCATTTTGTGATTGATGATGTATAAATTGATGATATAAATTCATGATGTAAATAATAATAAGATGTATAACAGTAAAAAAATGATATTTGTAATAACATAACATAAATATATGTAATAACATAAAAACAAACATTTAATAATATAGGAATAACATAAGCATGTATTAAATAAGAAAAGTGTTCTGTTAGGTTGGAGGTTGATATAAATTTGCAGGAGTGCTTTTATTTCATATGTTGTTGAGGTTGGTATGACCTGATGTTTTAGGAAATGATACATTTATGACAATCTAAATGGAACATATGTATCGTCAATTTGTTGCACTAAGAAAACAAGCAAAATCCTTTGTTGTTGTATCAGCCAAAATCGATTTAATTGTGGTTGTCTAACAAATTTACGATTTTTAATCAAATAGCTAGATAGGTGATAGGGCATTGTAACTCTTCGAAATTGTGTGTCGATGGCACGAAGTCACAACTTTATGTGATACATATTTTCAATATTTGCCTAATTTGCGGAAAGGACAGCAAAAAAGTAAATTAAGGAACAAAACGCGACCCATAGTGTAATAAAAATACTTACCTTTGTGCTTGATCGTCCGGTAGGTCGGCCGCAATACAAAATATTATACAAGTAACTAGTGGACTTGAAACTTTTGCAATACGGCGAAAACGATTGAGTAACATAAATATAGATTGAAATTTCAATGATTTTGTTATAAATTTTTTGAAAGTTATTTGCATATCGTTCTGATGTGATATCATTCATATTGGATTGTATATCCTGCCCTTACATGTCACACATAAAAGAAAATTGTGTGTGGATGGTATTATAGAACGTAAATATATAATTTTAATAAACATAAAAATAACAACATTTTTATAATTAAGCTAAATGCTGAATAACACTGTAGTATCAGTTCTAAAGGGCATATCTGCAGCAAAGAAGAAACCGGGGCAACTACGATTTACAACTACATGCAAAAAATACATTAAATATTACAGTGCACTTTTGTCAGTTTCGGATATCGGAAACATATAAACAGACGAAATTCGATTTCATTCCATAGATACAGAAAAATAAAACGAAACGAAACAAAAGTAACCCTTTGGTTTTATGACTCTAGTAGGTAGGTATCCGACGACCGACAATCTCCGAGCTACGTTTGGTGTACACTAGCGGCAAGCCTGTTACCATTGAATTTTCCACGGCTGTACATACCTATCATTCAGGAATTGCAATGACGTTCACGTTTCGACCGTGATATTTAAGTCCTTGACGGAGCGCTCGGAATACGTACTTTTTAAAGTGGCGAAAGAGACGCTGGTTGTCCCCGGCGATTATCCGGCATATCTATTATTTTCCGTTGGAAATTCTTCAAACTAAACCTAATTATAGTCGCATAGTTACCAGGGAACGCCTACGACAACATTATGGCTTATTCTGACGGAAATTTAAGCCATTTTGTGCAAAATAATAGCACCGAGGGGAACAGCGTTGTCGTCTTGAGAATGTCCACCACGGAACTGTCATGTTATCGAGCCGTCGTCATGTCGACTCGAGTAGAAGTACAGTCCCAAACCGATAACCACAAATTTACTCAAATTGAAGGAAAAAAATACGAAAACTGGGCAAAATATAAACAAATAAGACTGCCTACGCCTCGAAAAATCGTGGTTCGAGCAATAAATGCCGTGGTAGAGCGCCCATCGTTGCTTCTCCTAGGATCCTTTAAAGAGTTAAGGTCTGCAATTTTCGGGAAATTGCTGAACGGCGAAAGTGTCGTACGTCGAGTTTTCGCGAAAAATTAAGAGAAATGGGGGCTAAATCCGCAATTCGCGAGTCTACACAGCAGCAAAACGGCATTTTGAAGGCAAAACCGCGGCCGCATCCTCGGTTTCGCGGTTTTTGCGAAGAAAGAGAGTACGTCGATCATTTACTTTTTAGATATATAAGATTTAAATATTATTAATAAATAATTTGTTGAAACTGTTATAATAGTTTGCATATCTATATAACAAAATCGGGCATACTTTTTAAATATTTTTTGGGTTTATCAAGCAAGCTTAATTTAGTATTCACCACTAATCAGAAAATCTGCTAACTCCATATTATTAGATCTATCCGCTTCCATCAAAATCTTGTTTACAACCTTATTGTATAAAAACTGAAGAAAACAAAAACGCCAATGGATAGAAGAGATTTCTCCTGTAGCGGGTCACATAAAAACAAAATTATGCAATAATTAAGAATTGGTAGTTAAAATTACTACCTTGACAAGTTATCGTTATAAATTATCTAACCCTTCTTAACCCCTGTAATTTGTCGTCCTGAATTTGGCCTACCTCTTCTCGATTTTTAATTGTAGTATTTAATTTTTTTATCATTTAGTTTATACGGCTGAAGATGGTCACTAATGACCGAAATCGATAGCGTTTAATATGCTTTCAAATACATCAGTCTACATAAAGCATTCGTGTTTTATTATACTCATGCTTATTATACCTAGACTAAAAAGGAGCAATTCATCAAATTAAGTTATCGTTCTTTTGTCATGTGATAATAAGCTGCCACGGATCTCTTAGCTGTGTCGGTTCTCTCCGACATGACCGCTGACGCCTCCCTTCCCCGCATCACACCAAAGACCGTAGAGCGTCGGAATTCACGCGGATTTTCAGCAGTTTCGGGTTATTCCGTGCGTCAAAATTCGTACGTACGTTCTTCTTCACACATTTTGTGTCTAGGATGTTCCGGAGGAAAGCCAATTAGAAGAAAACTAACTGGTTTTGGGCGCAAGCTTGCCAATATGGTGAAGCGCCGTCATTGCTAGGTTGAAAACTAGGTATATTATTCAGTCTATTGGTGATGACTTTTACCTCGTTCGGTGATGAGTTATCACCCAACGTCATCAGTGTCATCACTGACGACCATGGCGGGCAAGGTGGGCTAGATTTGGTAGTCAATCCGCCCTTCACCATGTTGCGCGCTCGTCTGCAGTGTACTAGAGAAGGTCTTTTCCTGGTTCTACAA
The DNA here is from genome assembly GCA_964023965.1 of Melinopterus prodromus. Taxonomy (NCBI): domain Eukaryota; kingdom Metazoa; phylum Arthropoda; class Insecta; order Coleoptera; family Scarabaeidae; genus Melinopterus; species Melinopterus prodromus. The sequence goes on along the minus strand of OZ030391.1, from coordinate 47,668,097 downwards.
TGGTATTCGTATAGTGCTACCGTAATAACGCTTTTCATTTAGAGATCCTGATAGTTGTTTCATGTTTATCGAATAATGTTAAGTATAATAATAAACACCTCCTAAAATGTACGTGGTCTTTTTCTTCTTCCACTGAGAGACAGTAAAATGATTGTACCATACCTTATGACGCCATAGGTACATTATTAGGGAATATGTATTCTCTAAAAATCACTGTCTGAACTACTTGGACGAAAGGTGTAACTTCTTCACGGAGTATGGCATGTTCTTATCGATAAGCTTAATTTATTGGAATAAAAAGTATATAATATATGCTTTAAGTTAATTTATTTGGTTGACATGAATATATATTTTTTACTTTATCATACGCAGTATGCTAAAGTATTGTAATCATGCCGAAAAAAAAAATTGAGATTTTAGCGGAAATAGGTCTTTTTGGGTCCCCTGAACATTTTTGACCAAGGTACAAAAAAATGTCTGTGTGTGTGTGTGTGTGTATGTGTGTGTGTACCCGATTTTTGTGACGATGATTCCGGAGAAACTACTAAAGGTATCGGGACGAAAGTTCATATTTAGAAGTTTTATGACCAAACTTAGAGCTGAAAAGCTTTTGGTTCAAAATGGTACAAAGGAACTGGCCATTTACTCTTAGCATTTATCAACGATTTTGCAAATGAGCCGTCATTTCTGTAATTTTGTCAAAATAGATAAATAATAAATTAAAGTAGAGGAAATTTTGAATAATTTATGCCTATGATATTTTTTGGTAAAATTAATAGTTTAGCTGTATGAGCAAATTCTATTTGATCGAGATCGCTCGCATCTGCATTGATATGAAACTACATAGTAGCCAGGATTTTGACAAATATTTTTTTGTGCTGTCACCACAGAAATGTCTATGGCTGTCATACTCGAAAACAGCTGATTTCATCAGAGGTTGGAGAACCGCTATGGAACGTTGCCGCTCTAGTGCAGCAAAGTACAAAATACAAAATTCAAATAAAATAAGATCACCAATTTGATTGTGTGTTGATTAGAAATATCAACCCGTTGTTATATCTAATTGTAAAAACGATAAATTGAGAAAATTGTAAATAAAGTATAGCGATGAGTGTAGTTATATTTTAGTATGTTGGTACGGATGTGACATCTACAGTGACATGAACGAATTTCTCAAAAAGCAACACAAAAAACATTGATGTCACTCCTGCCGAAAGCGCCGCATCACCGCTCGTCGCGCTATTCCGTACTTTTGGCACTTGTGAGATAAATAACTATTATTCTGATGACAGTAGGTAGTGTCAAATGCTGATGCTTTGACATTAACTACTATTGATACTATTGACTATCAAAATATCTGTCAAATCCCGGCTAACTAGTTTATATTTAATGCAGACACGATTTATCTCAATCAAATAGATTCTCATGCAGCTAAACTATTAATTTTATATATTGTATGATAAAGTCATGTTCCTGGCCACATCAGATTTTTTATTTATTTGTTGTTGGAGTCTGATGGTTTTGCCGGTTTGAAGAGGGATATGGACGAGATAAAGACCTTATTGACTGACCAGATGCATGAGTTGAAGGATTTGCTTAGCAAAAGTAAGGAATTATCATGTTTACATCAATCAAGTAATTTAAATATTTAAAAGTAAACAAAGATTAGCAAGGTAACAAGACGATGGCGCCATCTATCGGGCGGAGGCAGATGTTGTCAGTACAGGTGCCTAAATTTGATAGCCAACGAAGACGACCACGTATATTAATTGTGATAGCCAATGTAGGGATGTCTCGTGTATGCTACAGCGTCGTGTGGGTGATTTATACCGGGTCGAAACAATTTTTAAGCCCAATGCCACGTTTGAACAAGTGACCGAAAATGTGGATGTTCTCTGTCAGTCTTTGGACGAGAGGGATGTTGTGGTGGTTGTGGCTGGTACCCTTGATTATATATACCATAGATAAGTAAAGATGGGGTAGTTGGGGCCTTTACCACCAGCGGGCCGGGCCTTTGGCAAGATTCATTCATAAATTAAAATTGGTGGGTAAATCCTTACGTTCCTCCGCATTCCATAGTAACTGACATAGTAACTGATGGCGAACGATGTGTTGCCTATATTAACAAATATCTGAGGTTTTCTCCCGTCTATTCGTTACCTTGAGAATATCGATCCACTAGATTTGTTTCCTCTATCTTTCATAAGCGAGCGTTCTCTCTCTTTCTTTTTCTATTTACTGGTCGTAAATTCATTTACGGACTTGAATTATGGTCGGTGGAATCTCAGCGGACCGGCGAGAGACCCGAGAGACCACGGATTTTTGAAACTCCCGCGTATTTTTGCGGTGGCGACTGGCGGTAAGCGTTCTTGCGTTCTCAATCGTTTACCAACCGTTCTCTAACCTTTCTAACCAAGGCATATAAATAGGGTGCTAACCTATAAAATAAGTGAAAATAAGTTTTCTTGTTATGAATACAAACATTGCAATGCGATTACAGGTAAGTTCATATTTATTTTGTTATTTTTTTATTGTTATTTATATTCATATTGCTTACAGTACAACATGAAAATTAGAAGTTGTTCGCAGTTTTTGTGTGCAAGTATATCCAGCAAATAAGGAACCTGATACTCCATGTCCATCATTATGAATGTTTATAATTCATGTTAAAGATGAAAATTGTGACGAATGGGGGATTATTAACTTCTGTAAGTACATTTTTTAGCAGTTATCTTAATCTTGCCAAATTTTCAAATTTTGATTTGAATTCTTATATTCCAATTATGCAACAGATGACAGTAGGATATAAGATTATACATGGATTATACATGGTTATCTATGACTTGAAGCAGGTTTTCCTAGGAGCAGGTTTTTTACGCAGCGTACAACATAACGTGACGATTAACACTTTTGACAACACGCAAAGATCCTTGACAAAACTATAAGTATACCTGAATAGCTGATGTGCCGTTTGGAAAACACAAACGCGCGGCGTAGTAAGCTGTCAACTTGAATTGAGTTGTACGCTGCGTACAAAGCCTGCTCCTAGGAAAACCCGCCTTTATGCCAAACGACAAATTATAGCGGATGTCATTTTGAGTAAACTGCTTTCGATATAGGGCCGTATCCACGGTCATGCATGCATTACGAGCATTCGTTGCTGTCATGCATGCATGACCGTGCATGGTATTGCATGAGACGGTTTTCAAGACAAAATTTGCATGAACAGTATGTATTTAAGGTTTTACCAAACATTTTTATTAACATTAGTAGTAATCATAACTTCCAGTGATCGGTTTAATTGAACATTTTTAATTTTTAATTACCCGGAAATTTAAATCAACGTAATTTAACATTTTTAATTACCCGGTAATTTAAACAAGCGTAATTTAACATTTTGAATTTTTAATTACTCGGTAATTTACTCCAACGTAATTTACCATTTTTAATTATTAATTACGTGGTAATTTATTATTTAAAATTAATAATTTTAATTTCAAAGGTAATTTACGAAAAAAATTAATTACCGTAATTTAAATCCCTGGAAATAGTTAATACAAGATGGCAATAATTTTGTAGGTTAAAAAAATACAGCCATGCCTGTATGAATTAACTATTTCCAATCTTCATATTATTTTTAATACATACCGGCTGACATCTCAGCTGTTTGCTAACTTTTTATAGTAGTTTTTCTTCATTTTTATAGTATGAATTCTTAAATAACTTATTAGAATTCAACCCTATCTTAGAGTCTTGATTTATAACAAATCAACTCTAAAGGAAGTATGAGGTTAGATTATTATTTAGAATATATATTTTAAGTAATAAATTGTGTAATTAAATTGTTTGTAAATAATATTTTTTATTTATACTAATGTAAAATTGTTCCCTGTAAAGGATTCATTTGATGTAAAAAGTAATAATTTTGAAATTGTTTCATATCATTACTTAATCTAATTCAAGTTCTATGATCTATGAAATTCTAAATCAAGTTTCATGATCACATTCCCTTTATTTTTCCTCCTATCAAAAATTGTAAGGATACAAAAATATCACATACGAATCTATCTTTCAGAAACAATTGTTCTAAATATTTCTGCCTGCAATAAAAAAGTTTCCGTCTATTTTGTCATGACAGTGTCATGATGACATCCATGCGTTGCGCGCTAATGGTATAATACAAGACCCAATCCAATCCTATTACAAAAACTTTCTAATTTAATTGTTCCAATATTATGAATAAAATTTGTACAGAAACACTGTTATATCAAAAAAAATTGCTTTGAAAAGTAAATTTTGAAGCAGTCTAACAAAGAAATGAAAAGGAATTGCCTTAAATTGTCTTATATTGTCCCAAGAATGTTCAAGCTGAGTCGATCAAATTATAGGTCGACGTGTATATTATAATATAATTTAACAAAAAAAAAAACTAAACAAATAACTAATGCAACAATTACACAAATTTCTTGTTCATCACATCTTAGTTTTTGCAAACATTATTGCAAAATAATTATAGTGGTAATGTTTCTTATGTGATTTTTATTTACAGGAAACACGTCAAAACCTTACTATTTTCGTACTGAAGACTATGGGAATATGAAACCAGCATAGAACAATTAGAGAAGCAAAAGAAAAGAACACCACCATCATCATCTGATAGTAACAACGAAAATAAAATTCTATATTAGGTTTGTACGCAGGATGAACAGGTGTGGCATTTATTAAGATAAATAAAGGAGACGTTCTTCTCTGTTCTTATTTTTATTCGTATCTTCAATGACTAGTTTCGCCCATCACTGGGCATAATCATATGTGACGCTACAATAGAAAAATACACTTAAAAAAGGAAACACACCGGCGAGCACAATAGTAAATCAGGCAAAAAACGATAGAAGACTTACTGTCAGGAAAATTAGTCTATGGTGAAAAAGGCAATTATTATAACTGGCAACATAACCTCAAAAACCTAAAAAAGAAAAAGTCTATAAATTTATGATCATATTAAAAGGAAACAACGACAGGTGAAAACAAAATATAAATCAAAACACACCTCACATGCAACCCTCGGCTATTGGTGAATCTTATGCGGTAATATCTCGGAGAAAATTAAAACGTGTAGCGCAAACATTAGCTATCGACAAGATGGCGCTCTCATAGGTTAAAGAGCAGCAGAGGCAAAAATTACGAACACAGGTTCTTTAGCCCCTATGCGGTATGCAACTCACATGTCACAAATCAAAATAAAAATAAATATAAATATAAAAAATATATAAAAGAATACAAAAAGGGGGGAACATGCGGTATGACAAGTAAAATCAGCCAGCAGAGTGGAAAAAAATACAGCATATAAATCACAAGACAATATGACACACTCAATTCAGAAAAGAAAAAAATTTTTAGTCAAAAAGTTAAAAAGCGAAAAATGACCTGAAAATACACATGAAAATTGGTTAGATTGTACAAGCAGCTTAGAAAATTCAAATCGAAAATTAAAAAAAAATTTAAAACAAAAATTTAATTGGACAAAAGCAAACAGAGGCATTAGTTATAGTCCGAGATGTTGAAAACAATTAGATTAGCGTCTTGAAGAGTGGTTCATACCCCATGTCAACCTGTTCGTTGAGGAAACCATCCTTGCTTCTGGCAAACCATATTTCATAGGCCTCAAGAAGCTGGAGTTTTCTTCCTTTTGGTTGTCTATGCAAGATTTCAACGTTATCCTCACCAACACTTCTATGTCCCGTTGAGATGAGGTGTCGCCCAAAAGCAGACAAATGTCTGGCTGATCTGTGCTCCTTTATCCTAGTCGATACTTTTCGACCAGTCTCGCCTATGTAGAAAGCTGAACAGTTGTCGCATTTCATCCTATACACTCCACTGCAATCAAGCTTGTTTGTGTCATTCCTCCATTGCAGACAAGAAAAGATGTTAACTGGAGTCCTAAACCCACACTTGAGTCCATGTTTGTTTAAAACTCTGCTCAAATTAGAGACGTTGTGGTTATAGAAAGTGAAACTCCTCCAACTTACATTCAGTGTTGTTGTGGGTCCAGTGTTCAGAGGGTGATGTCTGATCTCTTCGTGCTTCAACATCTTGTCAATTATTTCATCCTTGTAGCCATTCAATCTGGCTAGGAGTTTAATGGTGTCGACTTCCTTCATCTTCTCCCCCTGTGACATTGGGATACGAAACATGCGTTGTACCATAGACCTGAAAGCTGCGTGCTTGTGCGAGTGATGGTGCTGAGAGTCGGCGGGAATGAGGGCAGAGCAAGTTGTTGGTTTCCTGTATATACCGAAGGTGAACATTCCAGGTTCCCTTTGGATGGAGACGTCCAAGAAGTTTATTTTATTTCCAACTTCCTTTTCTGTGGTAAATTTTAGTTTAGGGATTAAGTCATTCAGGTACCTTTCTAGGTTCTCCAACTCAACGTCATCACCACTCCACAGACAGAGGACATCGTCCATGTATCTGAACCATCCCTTGATCCTGTCTAGGAATGGGTTCTTCTGCGAAAGAATGTGTTCTTGTTCAACCCGATCCAGGAATATGTTTGCGATGGCGCCAGACACCGGGGAACCCATCGGTAACCCAGACTCCATTTTATATGTTTCATTGTTGAAGGTGCAGAAGTTGTTGTTCAATATATGCTCCAAAATCTCACAGACATCCTGGCAGAAGACATCGCTGTGGTCTGAAGAGTTTAATATCTCTTTAATTGTTTCTGTGGAATAAACGATGGGGGTATTGGCATACAAATTCTCAACATCAAAAGAGATCATTATTACATTGTCTGGATCCATATGTGAAAGGTGGTCGGTCAGCTCTCCGCTATTCTTCACGACATGCCGCAAGGGGAACAACTCAGAAAGCAGAAGAGGTGTAAGGATTTTGGATAGTCTATTTGTTGGGGTGTTGTAAAACGTAGATATCGGTCTCATACTTCTCTCGGCTTTATGTAGTTTTATCAATCCATAAAGGTGTGGAAGTCTAAGGTTCATGTCCATAATAGGTAGTTTCTTGTTGTTCAGAATTTTCAAGAGGAAGGAAGAAACTATGAAAATTCTGAACAACAAGAAACTACCTATTATGGACATGAACCTTAGACTTCCACACCTTTATGGATTGATAAAACTACATAAAGCCGAGAGAAGTATGAGACCGATATCTACGTTTTACAACACCCCAACAAATAGACTATCCAAAATCCTTACACCTCTTCTGCTTTCTGAGTTGTTCCCCTTGCGGCATGTCGTGAAGAATAGCGGAGAGCTGACCGACCACCTTTCACATATGGATCCAGACAATGTAATAATGATCTCTTTTGATGTTGAGAATTTGTATGCCAATACCCCCATCGTTTATTCCACAGAAACAATTAAAGAGATATTAAACTCTTCAGACCACAGCGATGTCTTCTGCCAGGATGTCTGTGAGATTTTGGAGCATATATTGAACAACAACTTCTGCACCTTCAACAATGAAACATATAAAATGGAGTCTGGGTTACCGATGGGTTCCCCGGTGTCTGGCGCCATCGCAAACATATTCCTGGATCGGGTTGAACAAGAACACATTCTTTCGCAGAAGAACCCATTCCTAGACAGGATCAAGGGATGGTTCAGATACATGGACGATGTCCTCTGTCTGTGGAGTGGTGATGACGTTGAGTTGGAGAACCTAGAAAGGTACCTGAATGACTTAATCCCTAAACTAAAATTTACCACAGAAAAGGAAGTTGGAAATAAAATAAACTTCTTGGACGTCTCCATCCAAAGGGAACCTGGAATGTTCACCTTCGGTATATACAGGAAACCAACAACTTGCTCTGCCCTCATTCCCGCCGACTCTCAGCACCATCACTCGCACAAGCACGCAGCTTTCAGGTCTATGGTACAACGCATGTTTCGTATCCCAATGTCACAGGGGGAGAAGATGAAGGAAGTCGACACCATTAAACTCCTAGCCAGATTGAATGGCTACAAGGATGAAATAATTGACAAGATGTTGAAGCACGAAGAGATCAGACATCACCCTCTGAACACTGGACCCACAACAACACTGAATGTAAGTTGGAGGAGTTTCACTTTCTATAACCACAACGTCTCTAATTTGAGCAGAGTTTTAAACAAACATGGACTCAAGTGTGGGTTTAGGACTCCAGTTAACATCTTTTCTTGTCTGCAATGGAGGAATGACACAAACAAGCTTGATTGCAGTGGAGTGTATAGGATGAAATGCGACAACTGTTCAGCTTTCTACATAGGCGAGACTGGTCGAAAAGTATCGACTAGGATAAAGGAGCACAGATCAGCCAGACATTTGTCTGCTTTTGGGCGACACCTCATCTCAACGGGACATAGAAGTGTTGGTGATGATAACGTTGAAATCTTGCATAGACAACCAAAAGGAAGAAAACTCCAGCTTCTTGAGGCCTATGAAATATGGTTTGCCAGAAGCAAGGATGGTTTCCTCAACGAACAGGTTGACATGGGGTATGAACCACTCTTCAAGACGCTAATCTAATTGTTTTCAACATCTCGGACTATAACTAATGCCTCTGTTTGCTTTTGTCCAATTAAATTTTTGTTTTAAATTTTTTTTTTAATTTTCGATTTGAATTTTCTAAGCTGCTTGTACAATCTAACCAATTTTCATGTGTATTTTCAGGTCATTTTTCGCTTTTTAACTTTTTGACTAAAAATTTTTTTCTTTTCTGAATTGAGTGTGTCATATTGTCTTGTGATTTATATGCTGTATTTTTTTCCACTCTGCTGGCTGATTTTACTTGTCATACCGCATGTTCCCCCCTTTTTGTATTCTTTTATATATTTTTTATATTTATATTTATTTTTATTTTGATTTGTGACATGTGAGTTGCATACCGCATAGGGGCTAAAGAACCTGTGTTCGTAATTTTTGCCTCTGCTGCTCTTTAACCTATGAGAGCGCCATCTTGTCGATAGCTAATGTTTGCGCTACACGTTTTAATTTTCTCCGAGATATTACCGCATAAGATTCACCAATAGCCGAGGGTTGCATGTGAGGTGTGTTTTGATTTATATTTTGTTTTCACCTGTCGTTGTTTCCTTTTAATATGATCATAAATTTATAGACTTTTTCTTTTTAGGTTTTTGAGGTTATGTTGCCAGTTATAATAATTGCCTTTTTCACCATAGACTAATTTTCCTGACAGTAAGTCTTCTATCGTTTTTTGCCTGATTTACTATTGTGCTCGCCGGTGTGTTTCCTTTTTTAAGTGTATTTTTCTATTGTAGCGTCACATATGATTATGCCCAGTGATGGGCGAAACTAGTCATTGAAGATACGAATAAAAATAAGAACAGAGAAGAACGTCTCCTTTATTTATCTTAATAAATGAAAATAAAATTCATTATAATTTTATCACTACGGAAGCTTGTTAGACAGGAGAATATCAGTTTAGAATTTATTTCTATTATTGAGGATATTATTAACATGCTATCTTTGCCAGCAAAAGCTAGTCCCCCCCAGACAGGTTAGGAAGACATCTACAAGGCATTCATAACTGCTTTCCTCATTTTCAAGCCACACTGGCAGAAAAGAACCTAATTAGTAAAATTAGTAAAAAAATGCCTTTTGGGCTGGGTTAAGCCAGAACTTTTTTTATTGGCAAAGCTGTTTTAACTTTAAATGTGCAGGAAAGATGCTGCAGTGTGCTCTAGAAAGGAAGGCAGAATAATAGACATGGACGACCTACCAGAGATCGATTGAAAGCCCGGTCTAGCCACATATCCCCTTTTTTTTAATGGTTACTTTACTCTAGATGGATACTGCAGATGACCAGACATCATTTTACGAGCACAAGAATAAAAACTGAAAACTTACGAAAAGTCATTAAAACACATTGGACAATCAATAAAAATAGCTGTTTTGCCGCAATAGACAGAAAACCAAATTTATTCTTTTTTGTTGAATAGATATGATTTTAGCATTATTATGTAATATAGTTGGTTTACAAAGAGCTATGAAATTACTATTGTATATTTTTAACAATATAAAGTACTTGTATTTGTAGTATTATTTCTAAATTTAATAAAGTTTTTCAGCTTGTAATTTGTAGTGTTATTACTTTTTCAGCTTAAGACTTTTTCCACTTACCGTACCTTTCATACAGCACAATATCACTATTCTGGTAGGTAAGTAAACTTGATTTTGTAAGTAGTTTATTTCGTAATTCAAAATGAAGTTTGTTTAAACTATAATGAAATGATGCATTTTATGTTTTAAAATAACGTCTAGTTACTTTCAGTTTCTCATATTCAATGTTATTAAAATGTATCTTCAATACATCCAGAATACCAGAGCTAGTTTGGTTGCATATTCATATTATTTCGGGTTTCATTGATAACTATTACTTCGCATATTTCCCGCTAGGTGCGCCACTATGCAGGGAGCAGAAATTGGTGGAGGCGCTTCGGTTAGCTATCTATATAGGTATATAATCAAGGCTGGTACGAATAATGCATTGAGGGGTGGATATTTGAATAAGAATACCGTCATAAAGTCTTTGGAGTGTCTCAGGCACACCAATGCAATAATAGTGTCGGTTCCATATTTTAGCTGTGACAATTCGTTGAGAGATTGTGTTTACCAATTTAATTGTTATATGTATGGTATTTTAGCGAAAAATGCGCAAAAGAACGTTAGTTTCGTAGACGTAAATGATGTGTTATCCCGATTCGACGTATCGCGAGGAGGGGTTCACTTAACAAATGGGGGAAAGCGCAAATTGTGTTCGTTGATTGCTGGAATAGTTTTAATTATTGGCACTGTAGAAGAATATGACAGTTCGTATGTTAACATAAACAACTTGACGTATGTGGTTACAAGTGATCATTGTTCAGATCAACAGTGTTCCTAACATCAGAAGCATTCCAAAAATTTCGTTCATGGCTTACAATATTAGGAGTTTCTGCAATAAGACAGAGCTTTTGGACGTTTTCCTGGCCGGCAGGAACTTTAATTTTATTTGTTTGACTGAACATTGGCTAAAATGAGATACTATTACACTAGAAAAGATATCAAATTTTGATGTGTTGGACTACTATTGCCGCAGCGAGTTAAGGGGAGGGGGATGTGCTATATATCGGAATAGAGACTTTAATATGAAGCCAGAATCATTTAATGTGGAGTGTGCCGAGCAGCACCTTGAGTACTGTGCTGCAAGTTTTAATGTTGAGTCTGGGCGCGGGCGTATGCTATGCGTGTGTGTGTATCGTTCACCGACTGGAAATATTAGAGTTTTTATGGATGGGTTGACCGCTTTGTTGGAAATTGTATGTGCTAGATTTAAGTATATTGTAGTCTGCGGGGATTTTAACATAAATTTTAGTCGCAACTCTCTCGAAAGTAGAGACCTTTTGTCACTATTTAGCTCGTACGGTTTGGAGAGATGTTTTAGGGAGGGAACAAGAATGGGTAACTGTATTGATAACGTTTTCTGCAGCCATGACGAGGTGGAGTCTTGGATTGAGGACCCGGGTCTCTCAGATCACGTTACCTTAATATGTGAATTAAATGTGCTACAGCCTGGCGTGGTAAAAGTTAAGCATGGACGTAATTTTGGCAAGCAGAATGTTAATTCATTTTTGTCTGACTTGTCGAATGAGACGTGGGTCGAGGTACTGGAATTGGAGGCTGATGTAAATAAAAAATACGAAGCATTCTATCAGACATTCAATTACTATTTTCAAAATCATTTTCCGTTGAGAGAGATGCGTCCCCGTAAATCTAATGATTATGCTTGGTATAGTAGTGACATCCGGGATATGTCTGAAAACTTGAGAAATATGTTTAGTGTTTGTAAATTGATAAACGATCCCCATTGGTGGGTAGAATATAATAGTCAGAAGCGTCAACTAAAGGAAGCTATCAGGAATGCAAAACTTCTGCTAAATAATAGAAGGGTGATGTTATCCAGTAGTAAGCCTAAGACGGTATGGAGTATAATTAAGAGGGAGACGTCGGCGGCTTCCGGTGGTGGTCCGATTCGGCTGACCAGAACTGGTGGGTCGGATGTTGATGATCCTCGGATGGTCGCTGATGAGTTTCAGAGAAAGTTTTTTGGTGTGAGGGTGCCGGGTGTGGATTCGTGCGCGGCGGATAGGCTCGAAAGCGATAGTGTGTTGCCGTCCATTTTCCTATACCCGGCAACCCAGGAGGAAATAGGTGGTGTGCTCTCATCAATTGAGCCGAAATTTTCATGTGGTGCTGATAGTATTCCACCGTTTCTTTTGAAACTGTCGGCGGAGTATATTAGTTGTGTGATTGCGCACCTGGTAAATTGTATGTTGACTGACGGGGTTTTTCCGAGCGGTCTTAAACCAGCTCTGATATTGCCAGTACATAAAAAAGGTCCCAAGAATAGTGTGGACAATTATAGACCAGTATCAATCCTGCCCGCGTTTTCAAAAATATTTGAGAAGGTACTGCATAATAGATTTTACGGTTTTTTGCTGGGCATGATCTATTCACCAAGTCAGTACGGTTTTTTGCCGGGTTTGTCATGCGAGTCGGCTCTTTTCGGGGCAGTCTCTAGTATTTTGGCCAATGTGGATAAGCGTCGCTGTGTTGCAGCAATATTTTTTGATTTGTCAAGTGCCTTTGATAGCATTGTTCATGAACGTTTATTGGCAAAACTGAGATCGCTTGGTATTAGGGGGGTTGCGCTCGATCTCGTTCGGTCCTATCTGCAGGACAGGAGTCAAACAGTGAACGTTGACGGTGTTACTAGTTCACGATCTTCCCTGTTAAGGTCGGGAGTCCCACAGGGATAGGTTTTGGGACCGCTTCTATTCGTTATGTACATGAACGATTTGCAGAAATACATGAGCACTGGGAATTTGTATCAGTTTGCGGACGATACAAGTTTGGTACTTTCGCATATAAACATGTCTGACCTCTCAAACATGGCGACTGAGGCGGTACGGAAGATGACCCATTGGTGTGGGATGCATGGGATGATGCTAAATCATAGTAAGACTGCAGTTCTTCATCTCTCATTGGAAGTGCCAAATCGGTCGATTCTTGTGCGAGAATCGGGAGTTTCGATACCGCTGGGGTCATCGACTAAGTTCCTTGGTGTGTATGTTCAATGTAATTTGGGATGGGACGCGCATATAGCTTATACTGCTGGAAAGCTCAACAGAACATACCACTCAATGTACAAACTCAGGGGCATTGTGACATCGGAGGCCATAAAGAGTTACTACTTTACGAGTGTAGAGTCTGTCCTGTCATATGGCATAATTCTCTGGGGTTCATCACCACATATGATTTCATTATTCCGCATGCAAGAGATTTATAAGGTGTATGCTTAATTTAGGTTTCAGAGATCATTGCAGAGATCATTTTAGAGAGCAAGGCATTCTAACGCTTCCTTGCCTATATATATATATAGACTACTAAGCTACTATAGAAAAAACATGACTGATTTTATAAGGAACCGGGACATATCGTCATCAATGAGAACTCGAAGTGATTTGCGACTTGTGGTACCTCGACACACGTCAACAGCTTTTGAGGGTGGGCCGGAATACATGATTGTAAAAACTTTTAATGCCCTACCGCCCATTGTATTGGCTGCACAAACCATGACATTATTTAAGAAAGCGTTAAAGAAATACTTGATTACCCATTCTTTCTATACAATTGGGGAGTATCTAGGGATTCTAGGGGGTCCATCCGGTGAATAGATATCTTGTTGGTTTTGGTTTTATATTTTTTGTGTGTCTGCTTGCGTTGCTGAGCTATATGACGGTTTTAATTTGTACAATGAGTAATTTAGGATGTATTGCAATTTTTATTCTTGTTTTTTGTTGGTGCAATGGTTTGTTTGATTGTATTATACTTTTCTGGATTGTAACTGTGACAATTGTCTATATCTTATATGATCAAACGACAAATAAAGAATATTTTATTTTATTTTATTTTTATTTTGCGTCCAAAAGCTACAATTGAAAGTTTCGGTTATCATTACGGTTACTGATCCCACGAAGAATTTTTGTTTAAACACAACCGCTAATTATATTGTATTTGTTTTAGGTAAGACCGATAAGCGGGAGGTTCAAAAAACTAAGAGATGTAAATCAGGTGAAATCTATAAGCAGGGATAGCAAGTAGGTAAGTTTTTAGATGTATTGAACAAAAAGCTTTGGTTGAAAAATCAAAATTCCATTCTCTATGGACGTACAAACCTATGTAAGTCAAAACACAAAACAATTTGGGCCAATAGAATTAATTAATTAATTAATTAAACTTAAAACAAGCGAAAAAGAATGTAAAGAAACATCAATTTTTCAGACTGAATAATTAAGATTATTAATTATTAACTATTGACAAGACTATGGATAAAAAATAATTATTTTTTACTCTATTAGTTTATTTTTTATTATAATCAAAAGCGTAACAAAAACTATAATGTTAGAATATAGAGTTTAGTATCTGTGCCACTCACAAACCAAGAACAAGTGTGATACTAAAAAAAATATTAAAGATCGAAACTGGAATTCATGAGATGACACCATTGAGTAAATTTAACGTGGTAATACAGTCGTCGACGCTATTGTGAGAAATTCGAGAAAATTTTAAAATTCGCAAACTCCTACAGTAAGATTTCTGCTGCTAAACCAATATTGAATTTCCGCAAACGGAATTGTTCGAGTGGTTATCACTTTCAATCTCAAAGACATAGAAATACTTTTCCTGGCCGGCGGCGAAAAGCTCTCAGACATGAACCCGCTTTTCATCTGCCCTACACAGAAACTTCATCAAAGTGATTATATTACAAATCAGTAAATTCCAACTTTGTTGCCCCTTGCGTGAGACGTTTTTCAATTCGATAATAAGTTATGAAGTCGTAACTTGATGAAAAATGTTTTTTTATTCACTAATACGCATTGGCAAACCTATACTTTCAAACTATACAGTCATTACTAAAATAATGCGTTCAAGTTTATTTAGTTAACAGGTGAAAAGAACAGTAAAATAATTTAAAATGTCCACATTGTCAAGTAATTATTTTCGCGGTTTTTTGTTTGTATTTTGCAGGTTTCTGATGATGACATATTGAAATAACTGAAATGAAAAGAGGACTCTTAATTTTTATAATATTACAAAAATATTTTATTATGTTGACATTATCTAATTAACTATTACTATTTATTTTTTTAAGCAATGGGTGGGAACGCAAAGTAGTACTATTTTTTATGCAATTCAAAACTTTGAATGATAAGTTCTAAAAAGAATACGGAATAGCATTTAGTATACGGCACAGCGCTTTGGAATATGACATATTCCCAAAAAGTAACAAAAGTTACTTTTTTACAAGCGTTTTTTTTTCTGAAATTTGCGTAAACGTAAAAGTAACTATGAGAAGACAAAGCGT
Organism: Melinopterus prodromus; assembly: GCA_964023965.1. NCBI lineage: Eukaryota > Metazoa > Arthropoda > Insecta > Coleoptera > Scarabaeidae > Melinopterus > Melinopterus prodromus. The sequence goes on along the minus strand of OZ030391.1, from coordinate 47,652,670 downwards.
GAAGGTTTGCAACTTTAAAAGAAGGTGATCGAGCCGATCGCGTCAATCGGAGGGAAACTGGTTTCCACATTTTTTCATACTCAATGAAATCAAGGCGGGTGTATACTTAAGCCGTGCAGCAAAATTGAAGGTAGATGGGTGAAAGATGGGAAACACTGTCGACGAAGATATTGATGAACAGGAGAAGGCAACGATAAACGTAGAACTATTGAATTTGTGCAATTTCTATTTATTGAAACAATAATTATTTATGCGTACTGCTTAAAGTATTTTAATGAATAAATATTTAAATATAAAGTTTTAATTTCTTTTTTAAATATTTTTACCTAGATATTGTTCAAACCATCAATTACATCAAAGATAAAAATGATCGTCAAAACTATATTATATAAAAATACCACTCACACTTGATATAAATTCTAAAAACTACAAAAATTTTGACAATTTGTGTATGTGCGCGTCCAAATAACCACACTTTGGTAACGTTAGGCGATTGGCATGGGTAGCTGGAGGCTTGAACGTCGGCCGCACGTTGTGGTGAACTATCAAACGTTCGATGTTGGAAGATGTTCGTGGCATCGCGTAGCGGCCACTTTTCGATTAACGCATTCAACGCATTGTCGAACTCATTTGAGTCAATCATTCAGTCCAACGTTCGTCGAGGTGTTCGTCGCATAGTGTAGCAGCGGCTTTACTATACTGTCATATCGACGACCGACGAGATGTTTGCCAGGGCCCAAGGGATTTCATCTCTTCCGAAAAACGGCTGACGAACATTCGACTGATTCTGGGTGTGGCCCGGACATCTTTGTCAGTAGACCAACACTCTACCACTAGACCCATTCGCCCAACTAATTACAACGAAAAAAAAAAAAATAATAAATACCAACAAAACTATTGTTCCAACCTGCACATGTACGGTGTGGTGATTCATTAGTTTTCTTGTCTTCACATATCAGTGTAGTTTCTATTACCTCAGTACATAGCAGACTTCATGATCAGAGAAGTACGATGAAGTTAATTAATGATGATTTGTCGGCTCGGAATATGCTAGTTTCCGCTCGTAGGCCGATATTGCACCGTCCGTGTTTGGATAATTTCCCAGGAGAGGAGAAAGTAAAAAGCTGGACCAGTACCAGTAGGAAATGAAATTCTATAACTCAACAGAAAATATTTATGTCACTTTAATATTGAAATCCCTGTCATGTTTATAAGTGTATCCAGCAGTACTATTTGTATAACGATGCCATAATATGTATTCATTAACTGGGCATAATCTACGATATGTTGCCTGATTAACTAATGGCAAAGCGCTCAAAACTGTACAGGATGGCAGATTAGCAGAAACAAATCAATTGTTTTGTCATTTATTTCGTTTACTGCTTCTCTAATTTTAAATTTTGGAATGTCTACATTATTATGAAAATTATTCGCATACCCCTTCTGTTTTAAATAACCACACAGAAAAAATCAAGCGGCGATAAATCAGGTGAACGTGGTGGGCATCCTATAGGGCCGAATCGTCCAATCCACTTATTTGGAAAATGTCTGTTCAATCAATCCCTGACTTGATATGCGCTATGAGCAGGACAACCGTCGTGTTGATAGTGTAGTGAACACCTGAGCTGTTAGTTGAGTTCCTACAAAGCAGGTAACAAAAAAATTTCCAACATCAAAATACGTGTTTTCACCTCAGGGTATTTTCTGTTAAAAACTTAAATAGCACGGCAGTATGATACCTCACCTATGCCGTAACAAAGAACTAAATAGACCCTTTGCTCTAAAGTCAACATACTTTCAATCAGCTTCTATCAACAAAGTCTTGTCATTTTTGGGCAAAGCGAGCAGGAGATGGAAGTCTGGAAACAGAAACTACTTGAGAAAAACATTACAATAAACAAACAGAAAACGCGGTTAATTGTGAGTGGGAAAAGCAACGAGCAAGTGATCATCAGGGTAGATGATAAGCGGATCGAAAAGTTGTAAATTTCAAGTATCTAGGAGTTAAACGAAACAGTAAAGGATATCAGAACATCGAAGAAGGATGTTTTCATAGCAACAAAACTGGCAATACACCGTTGTTGTGCCGTACTATTGAACTATTGGGCCGGCGTATTGCACGGCTCCTGACAAAGATACTGGGAGATGCTAAAATGGACATAGTTAGAAATGTTGCCATACGCGAACAACTACAGGTGCAACCAAATCAGTACCGAAAATATAGAGCAATCGCAACTGAGATAGTTCGGGCATTGTTCTCCTTTAAGATGGGGCTCGAAATAGTAAATAGGCATAATTATAAATATTAGGCAACCAATTATACGGCATGCAGAGCCACTTGCCAACAGATGGCGTTTCAATGCAATTTTATATATATTTGGGGACGCTGACGATTTTACGAGGTCTGTGCACGTCGCCTCTTCGAGGCGACCTTTTTTGCGTATGGGGTCGAGCCAGGTAAGGCAATAAAATGTTTGATACAATTTGGTATTTTACTGATACAGGATTGTAGGTTTATGATAAAACAGACAAAATAGTGTTCATGAACAATACAATGTGATGGACTTGTTAGATATCAATAAAATTTTAAAAAGAAATTGTAGGTATATTAAATATAGAAACAAACAATTTATATTAAATTATAATATTTATAATTAAATTATAATTAATCAATAAGCTGTTTACTGACAAAAGTAATAGTAGGATTTATAAAAATATCAACAATAACAATGAACACTACCTAAAAGTTTATCTCAGCATACAACAACAAATATTTTTTGCGTAAGTTTGTCAGTAAATTTAAATAATCATTAAACTAAATCTGTTTCTGTGAAACAAACTCCGTCGTTTCTTTATTTTCCGAATCGACCTTGGTACTATTATACTCGTACATTTTGGCTACTATTGGTTGCAAAAGTATTGAGCCCTATGTTTGAAGACTAGTAGCTTTGAAACGGCTGAACAACAAAAATTGAAATAAAGAGCGTTAACTCCTGACTCATTTTATATAACAGGAGTAACTATCAAAACTTTCTGCGTATCGGTTTAGTCACGAGCGCGAGAGTAGTAAAAAAAGGTACCCGATTTTTGCGGTTTTATAATAATTATCTAATTTTTGACTTACTTTTCACTTAAACCACATACCAAAAAAATTTTTGTACATGTTACAGTTAAAATCTCTTCTATAGATTGGTGTTTTTATTTTCTTGATTTCTTATGTAATAAAGTCTGTAAGCGAACTTTTTATGGACGCGGATATCTCAGAAACGAACGGTAGCAGGACAACGCAGGTAAAAAATCCGTATTTATTGTAATACTCATCCATTGATGTATAATATAATAACATAAAAGTTATTTAGGAATTTTTAGGAATAAAAATGTTATCGATCCGGTGCGCAGGATGGTTCCCCTCGATGCTAGGCTTCGCCCGTAGATTTCAAATGATCAACTCTCAGGACCGTATTAAATATTTTTGTCGTTTTCTCGTTCGGTTTTATTATTGAAAATAGCATACGTGTTTTTTCTTTATTTGTGGAATTGTATACATATTCTTTTTTGTGAATTATTATTTTCGGTAAATGTTTCAATTGCGACAAGTATTTGTTCTAAACTATGAACGAATTGTGCAGTTTCAGTAGAACCACCAACATTGGAACTATCGCGGCAACTTCTTTATCATAATATAAAACCGCTCTTCATTATCTGTACTGTTATCGTTGTAGCCTAATAATTTGTCCTCATCATCATCTTAGTTAATTATAATTGTGTCTACAATTGAGTCAACAATATGATCTTTATCAATGTATTGGTTTTGATTTTTAAAAATTGTGTTGCAAATTGAAACGCAATATTGCCATATATCTCTTTTAAAACAGTGATTTGTTACATAAATTTAACATATAATTTAAAATGTACTGTAGCGTTTTGCGACTTTAATTTGTACGTATGCCCAGATTAATTCAATTGCAATGGGCTACAAGTAATTACAATAATTTTACTTAATTGCTTCCGATGTACCTTCTCTTGATGGTGATTTTTTGACTGATACAATAGCTGTGCTGTAGTTATTTGAGAAAGAAATTTCTGACAATGATAATTAATTGTATTACTTCCTTGGAATAATACTTCACCATTCTTGCTCAATACTTGCAAAACACGTACGCTTGTAACGCAGTTACTAAAAAAACTTTATTCAATAAATATTTATGTTATCTTGATTTTACCCAAAATCATATTATTGGGGCCTGACAAAAAATATTTGGTTTTGTTATTTTATTTGTTTGTGCTACCTGATAATATTTATTTGCTGCTGTTGATTCAAAAGACGTTAAAACCAAAAAAACATGCTTACAGCTCTTCGCTGTACACTTGCTCTTTCATTAAACAAAGAGCCCACCATTTCTAACATTCAATTTCAATGCTGGTTACATTCATTTAATATATACGATGTTTGTTGTAATTCTAAGTACGGGTCTGGTGACTTGGCCTTGGCTTCCCAATCCGTTGACGACTGCATTGAACGCCATGACGTACTTGCGCGCTGTACCAAAATTATATTACATATTTATGTCGCTTTATAAAATTAACGAACATCTGAAATGTGTTTCTATTTCAATAGTCTAATTAAACAAAATTTTGCGATTGTTTTCGTTCCTGTCTCGTTATCGTGCTAATACTCGTTGCTGAGATATCCGCCTTCATAAAATTCTTGTTTATCATCTTTATTGCAAAGAAAATTAGTAAAATACGAAAGCCAATCGGTAGACAAGATCTTGAGTTATACTCTGTGTAAATTTGATTTTTTTTGGGCAAGCGGTTTAGTAGAAAAGAAATTGGAAAGACGAGAGTTTAAAAAAGTGCAATTTCTACAATTTCTTTCTTCAACCGACAATCACAAGTACATGAAAGTACCTGGGTATATTGCAGACTGCGCTTTTTACAACCTCCTGCACATCTAGATTAGGCTTTGTTACAATACTTATTTGTAAATATGTATTTAAATATGTTATCCAAAGTATCGATACAACGCTCGGACAAGGAACGGAAAGTAGCTGAACTAATCAACGTGTTACCCGTACTGTTCAACTGATGGCCGCCCGGAAACAAGCGTTTCTATTTTCTTAAGAATCTCAATTTCTGGGCACTAATTTCAATCAAACATGAAATCGGAATAGAATCAATGCGTCTCGGACTATTGAACGATAAAACCATCTCGTCTCCATTCGCAAGAACAGCGACGTAATACGCTGTTAAAAATAGTTGAAATTGTCGGATTTTAATAATCTTTTACAACTGACTATTAAGGTATCTGGAATCAAAATATACTTGGTTGGTATATCTGAAGCTTTCTTAACAATAAAAAAGTACCTGACTTCGTTCTGTCCAGTTTAAAGGTCCGTTTACACGCTCATGCCATTTGCGCAAATTGGCTTGTACAAATCGATTTGCACAGTGAAATCGTTGCGTGTAAACGCTGGCATGAAGTTTGCGCAAGCCAAAAATCTTGGCTTGTGTAAAATCTGTCATGACAGAAAATCGGCTTGTGGTTGGTCCTTTGGCTTGAGCGTGTAAACGGGGCACAAGCCTCAGTTCCAACTTTGAGCAGTAGTAAATCGAACTCGTCGACCGTTGACAGCACGTAACCTACCTGAAAGATGTTTGTCCGTTGTCATTTAAAAAAATCTTAATTTGTAGTCGTACCTACTCCGTTTAAAAGTCGAAAAAGTTTCTTTGTGAGTTTATAGGTACACACACATATATAAAACGAGTAAAGTTGTCTTATGACACCTTTCCTGTTTTGTATATTTATACAGGGTGTTAGTAAATAAGTTGTACAAACTTCAGGGGGTGATTCTGCATGACAAAATTATGACAGTTTGCTATATAAACGTATGTCCGCAAATGCTTCGTTTTCTGAGATACGCGGTGTTAAAGTTTTTCTTTAAATCTGACGATTGAAGTGTTGTGTCCCGTCTGAGGGAGGTCATTTTCAGCAGTTTTTGTAGCTTTGCGACCGTTTAAAATTTGATAAGATGTTTTATTTTTTTGCATAAAAACTGTGCCCCCTACGAAAAAATGCAGAGAGAGATTTTTTGTCATAAACTGAACGAGGAATTCCAGAATGATTTTTAATTTGAAATATCTCAGTGGTGTACCATTTTTTTCTTTAAAAAAATGATATCATTACCCGTATGCGCGCCAATGATGAACATAAAATTAATTACATGTCAAAAAATGCGGAATGACTACCTCTTAAAACCCACTAAATTTCATTTGCATATCTCGACCGGTTTCACAGCAATAAATAAATAGCCAGTTATTAATAAAAGCTTTAACACCTTTAATTATCTCAGAAAACGAAGCATTTGCGGACATACGTTTATATAGCAAACTGTCATTATTTTGTCATGCAGAATCACTCCCTGAAGTTTGTACAACTTATTTACTAACACCCTGTATAAGTATTTCCGAACTATGAAGAAGGACCAAAATTGTCCGAAATATTGGTTAAGGAATAAAAAATTAAAAACACAAATATATTTGACTGGTTTCCCACTATACATTTTCTCGTTCAATAACACAGTTAATCTTCAAATTATATAGTTATAATCTTTTCCATGTTTATGAAAAGGTAACAGTACAGAGTTACCGCAACGCTAAATCGTACGCGTATAATAATTTAATAGAAAAAATTCAACTCTTCGAACCACAGTCAAATAGGGAAAGTATAGTGAAAAAAAATTAACTCTTTGCGCACCCCCTACCGAAGGAACTTAACATAAATTGTTAGCATTGGAAAAATTGGGTGCCGGAGAAGAAGATATGTATGTTCTAAATTTATGGTACTTTGGTCCATGCGTAAGTAGTTGCAAAAATCGTCGGGTTGACTACGTAATTCAGCAATTAAATTGACATGAGAAAGCAGATTCTTTTTAGTAACTAACGTTTAGACCATTTCCTTTTGTCTGCTTTCGATTTCCGAATTTTCACATTATAGGTACAAATGGCAGCAGTTGCAAGAACTAGTTCTTGGTTCTCCAGTTTTGAAATACTGTAGTAAAAACACAGTAAATACCGCGTTTCGTGACGATTCTCCACAGTGAACTGATTCACATTTGCACCAACTAAACTGAACGTGTGAACGCGATCATTTCATTCAGTTCAACTGCACAAATTGGCTTGCGCAAACCAGTTTGTGCAAATAGCATGAGCGTGTAAACGGACCTTAAGGACGGATTCTACGGAATATTGGCGACTATGTTTTTATGACTATGTTTTAGCCTTTTTGCGATCAATTTAAACCCCACCTTAAGTGGGGATAGACCAGTCAAACAGGTATGGGAAGCATAACATAGCAGGATGAGACCAAGAGGAATGCTAATGAAAACCTGACATGAAGTAGTGACCAGAGTTATTTCGGATAGAGAAAATTATTTTATTATTATAAATCATTCATTACTACCTACTAATTATAAAACCTTTCGATAACGTGAAATAAAAATGCCATTTCAAGATATTGCATAATATCACATCACATAGAAACAATTAGGCACTTAAATGCAGTTCAACATGATTTACTGTAATTATTGAAGATAAACTATTTCTGACCTGTTTTTCTTAAAATATATTCACTAAAATGTAAATAAATTTTCAAAATTCAAATCAAATTTTACTTTCGGGAGATTTAAAACTTGCGAGCTTGATTGGTTTGTTTTTGAGATATATACTTTACTTCAAAGATAGTTTATCTGTGTTCAAATTAATAAACACATAGGAGGATGTATTTTGTATAGATGTATTCTTACAATTTTTTAAATGCAGTGAAAGTAGTATATCTTCCTTATACCCCCTACTAAGAAGCCATTTAATTCGACACGTGGTTATTATACAGTTTATTTGCATTTTAATTGCTTTTTAAAAAATATAACAAAATGGTATATTTATTGACAAACAAACCACTCGCTCTTGAAAATCAATGCCACCCGAGATATAAATATAAATTAAAAGAAAAAAGTATTATTTTCATATCTTTGAAATTATCTTTCCAATTTTGACACACATATAACATAATAAGTAACACTCTTTACACTCCAATATAACTACCCGTTTCCATCAATATCGTACGGGGTAATCATATGGAAATGGCGATTTCGGTTTGTTGTTAATACCATTCATTGTTTATGTATATAAAGTTAGTCAACGATGGGTTAGTAAGGGGAGAAGATCTCCAGGGGCGACATTGTAGCAGGGAGTTAATCTCTGGCTCCTCTGCGCATATAGTTATGCTTCTCGATAACAGATGGCGTAGTTGGCGTAAGATATATTTATGAGGAATTAATTATGTATTTTGAGTCTTTATAAACAATGTTAATACTTAGATTTACTTTATGAGCGGATTTTTTAATGTCAGTTTAGCGGAGTTTAAGCAAAGTATCGCTAGGCTTCACATAGCGCGCATTTGGAGCCTACTGAAAGTGTAAGTTAAACTCTGCTAAACCGACCCAACCCACCTATGTGTTTTTAAAATATTTAAAAAAAGTCCTTTCAAAAATCTCTATTTTATTTGTAAATGCATTGTAATGTTTCTGTCTATTCGTCAACAATGCCTCATGTTAGCATTATATCTGAAAACTATGAAAGTAAAATAAGTTGAAATGTTACGCTATGTTTTAGCTTATTGCAGTCGTTAATGCACTCCCATATTATTATTGGAGATGCAAAATGAACCTAAAATGTATTAAAATGTTCTTATTTTGTAGATTCATTTCACCATTATATTCCCTCATTTACAATATTAAAACTCTGACTTTATAATTCTAAAAAGTAGCATCAATAAATGTACAATCAAAGTATGCTTATGTTATTGCCATTATTGGTATTTTTTTTCAAATCCTTAATACGTTGCAACATGTTGAATAGGATATAAACCCTTTCAGCGCTACTTGAAATGTGTCATTTTGACCAATGTCAAATTATTGCAGATTCCACAGACTTGAAATATTAACACAAGAAAAAAAAAATTAAATGCACTAAACAATGCGAAAGCGAAAAAAGAATAGCAACCATACCCATTACATCAATAAGAACTAAACTTAAGCAACAATCAAAAAGATATACCAATTGAATAAACGAACACAGAAACACATAAATCGTTCTGAAACGTTTTATAGATTTTTTTTCTAGAAATGTTATGTCATTTTTGGTAAGACGATGGTAATTGTGTTTGGCTTTTTAATTGGTAAAAGCTTGGATCGTCAATCCGTATATCTGTGTTCGAATCCCAACTGTGGTGTCTAAAATTATTGCAGTATACAAAAAAAATGTTCTTCAAATATAATTAAATTAAACTTATGCTGAATTTGAGCCCCGTGAACCCAGGTTAATATGTATTGATTGATCTAACACTGAATAGAATATAAACCGTTTTCAGCGCTACTTGAAATGTGTCATTTTGACCAATGTCAAATTATTGCAGATTCCACAGATTTCAAATTGATTTTCTCTCTCACATGAATACACGTGAATACCCATGTATAGTAGTAAACATTTGTCGGTCATGCTATCTGACTATAAGACCTATAAGGATGAACATAAAGAAACAAATTGGGAAGGTTCTGCGTCCAAAACGTAAAAAATATGATCCACTACCATAATGTGCGTGTACGAATTCATTCATGCCTCTTACCTCTCAAAATATATTATATTACAGCCTCGTCTCATAAATAATACATTGTAGTACCTTCTATTCTTGTACTGAATCACACGTTTAGAGTAAAAAACTGAAAAACTACCTGCTGCGCCGGCTGCGGGCATAACGTCGTCCGTCACCCCAGAACGCCACTTTTCGCAAATTGACTTGAAACTTTCCAAATAATTAGTACCCAATTAGTACCAATTGGTACCACCAACCGCGGAATTGGTACCTCAAGGGAACCCCCTTATATTATGAGTACCTACTTAGTTCTTTTAAACGTCACCTCAAAACGCCACTTGTCGTAAAATAACTCGAATCACTTCGAACTTTTGCAAGGATTTAGTACCCAATTAGTACCCTCAGAAAACACTAACCCCCAAATTAGTACCTCAGAGGAACCTCCCGATATCGGGGGGCAAAGACAGCGGGCGTCACCTCAGAACGCCACTTGTCGAAAAACAAGTCGAATCTATTCTAACTTTTGTAGGGAAATAGTACCCAATTAGTACCCACAGAAAACACCAACAACCAAATTGGTACCTTAAGGAACCACCCTAAATCACGGGTAGTTCTTTCGAGCGTCGCCTCAGAACGCCACTTGGCGTAAAACAACACGAATCAATTTGAACTTTTGCAAGGATTTAGTACCCAATTGGTACCCTCAGAAAACACTAACTCCCAAATTAGTACCTCAAAGGAACTCCCTGATATCGAGGGGCAAAGATAGCGTGAGTCACCTCAGAACGCCACTTGTCGAAAAACAAGTCGAATCTATTCTAACTTTGGCTATAATACGTCTTTTATCTGCAACTACATAACATAATTATGTGTATTTTTATTTGTTGTATATTTTAATGGTTAACAAAGTATAGGAGAAAACTTCACTACACACTTCCTATATCTTCTTATTCTGGAAGGAGAGTGCTCACCACCATGTATGCCGACCAAGGATAAAACAATTATTTATGGATGCCCTTTAACTCGTTTCATATGCGCCGAAATTTTTTTTATAGTGGCCATAGTGGCAGAGTTTATTATGATACGAATTCAAAAGACGACTTCTATGTTACGACTGCCTTTAGACCCTTTCTGCGATTGTGAAAAGATGCAAAATGTGTTGTTGTGTATTCACTTAGCAGATAGAAATATCCTAATGTGCTTTCTCGAATTCCTGATTATGTTCTTGCTTATTTTAGCTTTATTAGATCAACAACAAGTCTTGATTTTATGGGTAAAAGTCAAATTAAAGAATTTTGTCGTGCCACGGTAGAATATTACTGCAAACCACCTTCTTGAACAATAAATACATTGATTTCGGAATTATAAACCTTCGAAAATGTAGCAATAATACTTTGTTCTTATTCTATATTTTCCAACTAAGTTAAAATTTCAACCACTTGTAAAGGGAATTTATGTAAAGTATACCAGTAAGGCAACTTCTAATGATTGTATTCCAAAGGTATAAGTGTGCAAAGTGTGATCGGAATTTGGTCACCGGGTTAACGAAAATTATTTCATTACCTCAAGTGCAATTGCACGTTGCAACTCCATAGAAAGGTCCTTCGAGGTTCGAATTTGGAGGCTGGTGTTTTCTGTGGGTACCAATTGGATAGATACTAAATGCTTACAAAAGCTAGAATAGATTCGTTTTAATTTTTGATAAGTGGCGTTCTGAGGTGGACGCGAGCCAGTTTCAACCCCGACTATGGGGGTGCTCTTTTGCGGTACTAATTTGGTGGTTAGTGTTTTCTGATGGTACCAATTGGGTACTAAATCCTTGCAAAAGTTTAAACTGATTCGAGTTATATTACGACAAGTGGCGTTCTGAGGTGACGCTCGAAAGAACTACCCGTGATTTAGGGGTGTTCCTTTGAGGTACCAATTTGGTTGTTGATGTTTTCTGTGGGTACTAATTGGGTACTAATTCCCTACAAAAGCTAGAATAGATTCGACTTGTTTTTCAACAAGTGGCGTTCTGAGGTGACGCGCGTTATCTTTGCCCCTCGATATCGGGGAGTTCCATTGCGGTACGAATTTGGGGGTTAGTGTTTTCAAAGGGTACCAATTGGGTACTAAATCCGTGCAAAAGTTCAAAGTAATTCGAGTTGTTTTACGACAAGTGGCGTTCTGAGGTGACGCTCGAAAGAACTACCCGTGATTTACGGGGGTTCCTTCGAGGTACCAATTTGGTTGTTGGTGTTTTCTGTGGGTACTAATTGGGTACTAATTCCCTACAAAAGCTAGAATAGATTCGACTTGTTTTTCGACAAGTGGCGTTCTGAGGTGACGCGCGCTATCTTTGCCCCCCGATATCGGAGGGTTCGTTTGAGGTACTAATTTGGAAATTAGTGTTTTCTGAAGGTACTAATTGGGTACTAAATACTTGCATAAGTTCAAAGTGATTCGAGTTATTTTACGACCAGTGGCGTTCTGAGGTGACGTTCAAAAGAACTACTCATAAATTAAGGGGGTTCCCTTGAGGTACCAATTCCGCGGTTGGTGGTACCAATTGGTACTAATTGGGTACTAATTATTTGGAAAGTTTCAAGTCAATTTGCGAAAAGTTGCGTTCTGAGGTGACGGACGTGCGGGCATATGCCTGATTCACTATTTCATTCTTCGTTCGTGTGCTGAATCGTACGTATCGTTTCGCACAGTGCGTATTTAATATAATTATATTTAATATAATTTAATACAATCTAGTGTATTTAAAAATGCCTAAATAATCTAAAAGACGGCATAGGAACGATAGTGACAGTGACTATTCGGTGGACCGAAAAATTTTAAAGTTAAAGAGGAAGCTGTCAAAATTAAATGGAAAGAAAAAGGAAACGGCATTTTCCAACTCAGAGGGCGAAGAGGTCAGAGAGGGCAAGAATGGACTTGGTTGTGAACACAAGACCGTCAATAGAATACAAATTATCAGTAGATAATTTTAAAACCTGCTTGTGACAGCAGTATTTGCAATAGTTTGCAATTAGCTTGCTTATGTTAGCAATGCCCGCATTATAGGTATATAATACAATATCTTATCATTAGATAAGAAAAACTTGCTTGTGACAGCAGTATTTGCAATAGTTTGCAATTAGCTTGCTTATGTTAGCAATGCTCGTATTATAGGTATATAATACAATATCTTATCTTTAGATAAGCAAAACTTTCTTGTGACAGCAGTATTTGCAATAGTTTGCAATTAGCTTGCTTATGTTAGCAATGCCCGTATTATAGGTATATAATACAATATGTTATCATTAGATAAGAAAAACTTGCTTTTGAGAGCATAGTTGGCAATTACCTTGCTTGTGATAGCAATATTTAATTATCATTAGATAATACAAACTTGCTGGTGACAGCATAGTTGTAATTAGCTTGCTTGGGAGAGCAATATTATATATGTATATAATATAACATATTATCGTAGATAATATAAACCTGCTTGTGACAGCATGGTGTGCACTTAGCTTGCATGTGACAGCAATGCTCATAATATATACGTATTTACATATATATTGTATAACATATTTTCGTAGACAATAGTATAAACCTGCTTGTGACAGCATGGTGTGCAATTAGTTTGGTAGTGATAGCAATGCTCATAATATATTGCCTTGTTTGTGAACAAAGTCCGGCAATATACTTGCCGCAATATAAACATGCTTGTGACAGCATAGTTGACAAATAGCTTACTTGTGATATCAATGCTCATAATTAATATTCATACTATATTGAATAATAGATTAACATTAGATATTATAAACCTGCTTGTGACAGCATGGACTGCTTTTGTATATATCATAATATAGGGCTGTGTTTGTGAACACAGACCTCCAATAAAGTAGCCGTAATATGCTTATGACAGCATAGTTAGCTTGCTTGTGATAGTAATGCTCAATGTACAATGTACAACAGAATAGAAAAAGGGACAAGAATATATAATATATCATTGATGATAAAGTTAAATTAGCTTGTTTGCTCATATTATACGAGTATATGTTATGATATTATTTACATATAACAAAAATACTCACGTTTTTTGAAAACGCATTTGTTTGCATGAATAATACAATCGGCTATTATAATTGTTTTCCAAACAAAAGAAGAGGTATATATGGAAAATCGTTCATCCGAAGAAGAAATATTGTCGCAGGTACTCATGGCGCCTACTAGTACGTGTCAGTACCGCGGGCTCAAAGCTAAATCCAGTAGCTACTGCTGGAATCTCGCGAGTTCATATCAAATGAGACAATAGATGACAATCTAATTTGACTCAAAGTGGGGACAGGTCTGTTCAGCTATATGTAGGGTGTTAACAGCAAGGTTGCAAAAGGAGAGGGTGTAGAATCCACTCAACGATTTATAAAGGATTTGAGCGATTCAAAAGCAAAATCAGACGGGAGCTTGCGGCTTACAATTTAAGCAAGGGTTTTAATGTGGCCATAATGAAAGCCCCCACAAATTAATGGTAATTTGACGTGACTTTTTCACCTAAGAATACCAAAAATTAGTATGAAAGGAATGGTCAAAGAAGTTAAATATCAAGGGTCCGTCTCAGACAAAGTCTAAAGGACCAGATCAGAGCGAACAGCGTGAACAATCAAAGACTCTCTACACAAGAACCAGTACCTACGCAGGGTACAGGTCGCACCCAACGCAATGAACGGATAGGGGCGAAGAACATTAAGTAAATGTACAGGTTTGAAAAACTGCTAGACTTTGAGCCTTTCTTACAGTAGTTGATGTAACGTTACTAAAAATTGAGATGGAAAATTAGCTCGGATGTTGGGTAAATTTGGTTTTTGTAACATGTCCCGTCCAAAATATTGTGCCTACAAGGGTAGAATTGGTTAATATTAACTATTCTCAAATGTATAAAAGATGGTGATATTCCGGAGGGATGAAGATTTTAAATAAATTACAGCGATAACCTGGAAATTACTCAGGGACTATTGCGTAGCTAGCGCAATGCTCTAACAAACTGAGCTGTCATTCTCAGTTTTTATTAAATTGGTAAAAATTACTAAATGGCAACTTTAGACACCTATTTACCAGTCGCTGTAAGAGAATCGGATAAAGAATATCTAGATTTAAATTTAACAATGTACCTTATCAATGTCATTGTATGCCGCTTATATTATCCTCTGCTTACCTATTATTTTATCAAAATAATGAAACGGTGGTGAAAGATAAGAAAAATGTTTTTTTTGCCGGTTAGTTACCGGAATGATTTTCTGCTATAAAATAAAACAGCAGTGAATTGTCAGAAAAGATTAACGATACAATTAAACTGCTAGAATTTTGGGATATGGAATTAACTATCATAAACGTAAACTACACAGTGTATATTATGCACTAAGGAAGAAATACTTTTAGGTTGCATTCGTAATTCCGTTACAATAGCAATTTCGTCACCAAATAAAAAAAAAATGGGGAATTTTGTCTTACCGTAACACACTCAAGAAATAAATATGTGCAAAATACGTGAATTTACAAGATTCTTATGGGTAAAGACTTCAGCCGGTGCCGCTGGGCGCTATGATGACTCTTGAAATCTTTCGATTGAATTTTGTTAAATTGAGGCTTTAATGCTGTAATAAACATCTCTGATAATCCTTGGAAAGACGTCATTAGTGGGAACAGAATATCCCCAAAACAATTCGAAAAAATCCACAAAACTTTATATTATTCAGATGCTTTATAAAATCCGATGGGGTATTGGGAGACTGAGAAAAATTAGAACAGAGTTTTCTATAAATTTATTTAGATTACTGGCTCTATTTTTTAAGTAGAGATTTTTAAGTAGGTTTTCCAAAAACACATCAAACTGTAATATTATATGTAGTGTTGATAATACGACACCCTTTTATCTTATATCATCTGTAGGGACAGTAATTTTACCATCTAGTTAGGTTGGCCAGGGAGACATGGATATGGTGCAAAGCAAAAATATGTACTTACAGGCATCAGTACTACAGACATCTTTAGACAAACATAAGACAGAGTTCAGTCGAGAATGGGATATAACGGTACAAAAGGGGAGTTAAGCTGCTACTTTTGGGATATGTTAGTTAAGTTTGAAAAGCCAAAAATTGATATTTTTGCATTTCGGACGAACACAAAATGTAAAATTTTATTTCGTTCTTGAAATATCCGGAAAGTTTTGTTGGTTTGATGCTCTTATCAATTTGGTGAGAAGTTGGGATAGTGGTCCTTCTTTGGCCCTCACAGCTGTCGTACAAGTCATTGTAAAAAGCGGGACACCTGGAGCGTCTTAGATATCGATGTTTCAATGTTAGAATCCAAAGGTATTTGTTTTGGAATTTTCAATAATTAATGTTTGACTAACAGACATATTGCAAATTTTGGTTATTAGCAGAAGGTTTTAGAGCTTTATTAAAGGCGCGTTTGGGTTACGACCGAGTTTGTCAAAATATAACGTTACCTGGGAATCGGAGATAGTCCCAGGGTATGTACAATGTACATGACATATTGGAGCTGTTGTCCACCAAATTTGCAGTGTTGATGGCACTAGCTACATGACGTAATTAATTGCATAATAAAAGCAATGAACATGCATTGCATTAAAAAATGGCAAGCGGATAATAACATCCGGGCCAATCAGACGGCCTACTCTGAAACTGCCATATTTCCATCAAAATCGCAATATATGTGCAGTAACTGCTGGTGTACAGTACTGTAATAAAACTAAATATTACAGAAATTCCTAGATGATAATAATAAAAGGGTTTGAGATGTACACATTTCCGTCTCACATTACAAACCAGGCGCCTCCACATTACCCGCTGCTGAACTTACTGCTTAATTACAGTAAGATTAACAAGGAGACGGATAGATAATTCTAATACTTTTGTAAATTTTAGATAAGTCACCAAAAGTTATAGTCGGCAGTTTTTGTTTTTTTTTTTCGGAAACAATTAAAAATAAATTAGTTAATAATGTTAACATACGTAGAAGAGAGTTTAATATTAGCTTTATTAGGATCATAGGAAGCTAATTTGGAGTTAATAATTTGGCTTATCGTTTGTTGAAACAAACCTTCTTATGTGGGAGAAATAAAATTTTGCAGTTTATATTTCTAAACATCTACAATGTATTATATATCAGACGAGGCTGTAATACAGGGTCCGGCAGTGAAACGGAAAGATTTGAGGTAGGGTGTTGTGCAGCGCACCGCGAAGTGGTGGGGGAAAAAGTAGCCGACTTGCCAAGACCTGCATGAGTAGCCATTTTGTTTACAATGGAGCGTTGGAAGGGTACGCATCGCGGTTACGCAGTTAAAACCTATTTTTAAAATGGTGGGAGTTTAGTGCAAACGCCTCGTAATTTTCGACGGCATTTTAACAACATTTGAACAAGCTGTAATTTGTCTTATCGATCTGTCACTTATTCCAAGACGTGTCGCGTGACGGATAGCCGATCGGCGTGGACTTCTTAACATTGCTTGTCGAACACGTTCGATATTTTCATGGGTTCGAACTGTTTTGTCACTATCACCCCTTTTTTTACACGTCGATCCTGTTTGTTCGAGGTTGTTTCCCCATTCTTTTATCGCTTTATCTGACGGAACAGGATGGTTGCGCGGTAATGTTAAAATGCCGTCGAAAGTCACGACGCGTTTGCACTAAACTCCCACCATTTTAAAAATAGGTTTTAACTGCGTAACCGCGATGCGCACCCGTCCAATGCTCCATTGTAAACAAAATGGCTACTCATGCAGGTCTTGGCAAGTCGGCTACTTTCTCCCCCACCACTTCGCGGCGCGCTGCAAACCCTACCTCAAATCTTTCCGTTTCACTGCCGTACCCTGTATAATTACAAGATCAAACGAACTTACCTAAGTGAAGTTCGATCTTGATTATATGAAGCCTCGTCGAAATAAATAATCACCCACCACTCCCTAATAGCCCCTTAAGTAACAGCAAACATTTTTCCCAGACTCTGAAGAAATGAAATAGTGAATCAGGCATATGCCCGCAGCCGGCGCAGCAGGTAGTTTTTTCAGTTTTTTACTCTAAACGTGTGATTCAGTACAAGAATAGAAGGTACTACAATGTATTATTTATTTCGACGAGGCTTCATATAATCAAGATCGAACTTCACTTAGGTAAGTTCGTTTGATCTTGTAATTTTACCCCCGTGGATAGCATACATTTTGTAAATCCAAATCCCACTTTATTAGGTGAGTATCTAGTACATATCTACAGCTTGATAAATTTTAATATGCCATATGTAAGTTTACAACCACCAAGAACTTTTCATTTCCCAGTTTTAAGTTAAAATTTCTCAGTTTATCAGGATCACAGAAAATTTTGAATTTCGAAGTTGTTCAAAGTAGTTTAAAATAATATACATATTCAATATTTTATGCGTTCTTTTAATCAAGCTATAAAACCTTAATTAAAGAAATCATGTGTTATATAAATCGATGTATCGTCAAAAAGGTCCCATTTGCGTGTGGTGAACATTTGTATTTTAGTTTATAAACATTAAAAATTGAGAAAACTATTTACCGTTCTCTCCAACCCCAATCAAATTACAGAAAGTTTCCATTTTTCGGTGAATAAACACTATATGCATTCCGCCAGGCGTTTATGTGAAAATAATTATTCTAATAATAAATTTCGTGGTCGACGACTACCAATCCCGTTTCAATTTGTCAATTGACGTGAACGGTATTCGAATTACAACCGCACGAATGAATATGCAAAAACTAATAACAGTTTTAATCGTACACGCGAGGTTTGAATTATATCCGCATAACTAGCGTATAATAGAATATGTAAACATATTACTTTTTCGGTTTAATCGCCCAACAAACTGTAATTACCATTAAACTTAAATCAAAATGTACACATCAATACCCGTCAAATGCGCAGAATTGGGCAATTTGGCCGTGATTTACAACTCTTTGATGTTTAACAATATCGGAAACATGGCGTCCATACGTGACTATGGTAAGTTTTCAAAACATTTTATTTGAATGATTACTGCGTATAGGTATGCTGTTTAATCCTTTCCTAAACGCAGATAGTGCCACCAGAAAGAGGTTTTATATCCTTGGGTCTTTGCCACGTATTTATAAGATATTACTCAATGTCAGTACCTAATACCTAAATTCAAAATAGGGGTTTATGACAATAATTTCACATTTAGGTACATTTATCATAAAGTACAACAGCTTAAAACTGAACCTGTTCCACCGATATCTGGTGGTAATTTATTTTTTACGTATCACTGTTCAGCACGAAACAAGTAAATTGCATCCAAGTAGCCAACATGTCCAACAACCAAAACGTTATGACACTGTGCAAGGCTAGGTGCCGCCAACTATCTGGGTTATAAAATGTTGAAATTGTTTTTCGTCTTTAGTCGAGAATGTGATCTTACTAGTATGGGCATCGGTCAATGGGCATGCACTTCTTTGACATGTTTTCAAGTTTAATCATCATTATGAAAAAAGTCAAAAATTAGCAAATTTTCAAATACAATCTTTACAATGTTGATGTTTCCTTTAATGTCCCTTATCTCGGCAGTATTCTCGGTTGATCAGACCACCCGTCCCAGCATCGGTGTTTGGCCTATGTTGCAGGAATGGGCCAACATAAACCAAACAAAAATAAAGATAAGGTGTCAGTTTATGGACCTTAGTTTCATGAATTTGTAAACCTCAGCTCACGGAGGATGGACTTATTGTCAAAAACACTTTAGCTTATAACTCGAAAATAAGAATTGATGGATATATACGGTTCTTAGTTTAGCAAGCTTGTTGTTTAGTATTCTATAATATTCTTCCGGATAATATCTTAAGGGTATAGTTGGCAATAACTGGGATTGATCCACACACATAAGAACCGATTAAGAACCATACTATATATAATATTAGTAGTTAAGCTGCATGAGATCCTATTTGATCGAGATCGGTCGTGTCTGCATTAATATAAAACTAGTTAGCCAGGATTTGACATATATTTTGATATGATTAGTTTTATACTAATGCAGACACGACCGATATCGATCAAATAGAATTTGCTCATGCCGGTAAACTATTAATTTTACCAAAAACTGTCATAATGTCCTCTACTTTATTTTATTATTTAACTACTTTGATGAAATTACAGAAATGGCGGCTCATTCGCCAAATCCTTGAAAAATACTTAGAGGAAACATCCAGTTCCATTGGAGTATTTTGAACAGAAATCTTTCAGCTCTTCTGGTCATGAAATTTATAAATATAAAGTTTTGTCTCGATACCTTAAGCAGTTTCTTCGGAATCGTCGCGATGATTCCGACGGGTTGCCACAAAAACGGGTACACACACAGACACACACATACACACTCACATACACACACATACACACATATACACACACACACAGACATTCCTTGATCAAAAATGTTCGGTGACCCAATAGACATATTTGCGCTAAAATCTCATTATTTTCCGGCACTATTACAGTACTGTATCATACTGCGTATGATAGAGTAAAATGCAAATTATGGCGAAAAAAAATGTGGAAGAAGTTTACGCAACAGGAACAGCTTAATGGATGAAAATGTCATTACCTTTTGTGTTTGGATGAGACATAGAGATGAATTAAATAAGATAAACACATGGGAAGCAAAATCTAATCATAAATAGTTTCGTAATAACCTTTGAAAGTCACGTATTTCAGGTTATGAACTACGGGCTTGGTTGGTTTGGTCAAATTCCTTAGCTTCTTCTGATAATTTCATACTTTGTATTTTTCTTCTCAAACATAACTACCCCTGATTTCTTTTTCTTTCATATGCTTCCGACAAACCCTTCCGCATTGGATGAGCAGTCTGCTTATTTTGTAACTCCTATATTGCTTATCGGTCACATCTTTTTCTTACATCTTTTACACATTTACACATTCTTTTTCTCATATCTGACATATCTGTCAGCTATGATTTGTCTATCACTTTTAATACACGCTTTTCTAAGAATAGTAATTGCATTCTGTAGTGTTCTGATATTTATGTTTATTGGAAATAAAGAACGCCTTTCGGCTCGGTTCAACCTTCGATAGTTTTTGTAGCATAACGGGAAAATGCTGACAAAAGTAAGACACAACGGCCAGTCATAGATAGAGCGTTGAACGGAGCGAAGCGATTATATTAAATAACAACTTGTGTTTTATTTAATCCAGAAGTGTTAAGTATTAAGTGAACTATACATTGGCGACGAGGATAAAACAAGATTAAAAGCAGAGTAAGTACTTTTACAAAACGACCACTATTTAACTAGTAAATCGTGAATGGAAAAATAGTGAATTATCAACATAATATTACGCATTAGGGGACTACAGGCGATACAACTGTTATGCTTGCGCGGGCACTGAAAAGTGTGCTGTGTTACAAGTAAACAGATGATAACTAGCAAATTAGGGACTTGTTTTCCGAAAATTAAATGAATGAAGGCTAGTTTAGCTGTTAGGGGTATCGGCCGTGTATGTTCGGACTTGCGGTATACAATTTTATGAACCTAATGAGATGAAAATTTCAGGGTCAAAGAAAAGTGAATTTTGGAAACGATAACTTGGCGAAATGACGAGTTTAACCATTCTTGAATCTTTTGATTGCGACGGCGATGCGGCCTCGGTTGGACAGAGATGGGAACGATGGAAGCGGGCGTTCCAGATATATATTGATGCAGCCGACATCACAACAGCTTCAAAAAGGCGATCAACTCTCCTCCACACGGGCGGCGTAGGGTTACAAGAAATCTACTACAATTTGCCGGGTGCACATGTAGAAGAATCGGATGAGTGCGATATCTATCAGGTAGCTTTAAATAAATTAGATGAATATTTCGCCCCACAACAAAGCAAAGTTTACGAGCGACACATATTTCGACTTACAAAACAGGAACAGGGTGAAAAGTTTGAGAAATTCTTGGTTAGATTGCGACATCAAGCGGCAAAGTGTAGCTTTTCAAACATTGATGACAATTTAATTGACCAAATTGTGGAAAAATGCCATTCCGTCGAATTAAAGAGAAAAATTCTAGCGGCAGGAGACACGATTAGTCTACTAACCATCATTTCGGAAGCTAACGCTCTTGAAACGATGGACAGACAACTGGGTGAATTCGGGGCAACCTCAAGCAACTGTTATAAGTCAACAGACATAAATAAAGTGGAAAGCCGGAGCTCAGAAACTAAAAAAAGGAGGGACTGTACACGCTGTGGCGATAAACGTCATTCTGAAAATGACGACAAATGTCCAGCCAGAAACAAAATTTGCTCAAAATGTGGATTTAGAAGACATTTTAAAATATGTTGCAGAACATCAAGTAGAAAAAGAAGAACGATGAAAAGAGAGGATGAAAATAGAGGGAAAAGATCAAAACCAGAATATACAAAATCCGAAACAAAAGAGGAAGCTTATTACGTTTTCCATATCGATGAGGATGACGCGGTGTTGCAATGTAACGTAGGTGGAATTTCAGTAGAGTTGTTAGTAGACTCAGGGAGCAAATGCAATCTTCTAACTGAGAGAACATGGAAATTTCTGAAGAAATCTAAAATTCAAGTATGGAACCAAATTAATAATTCAAAGAAAATTTTTGTGGCATATGGCAGCAATCAACCATTGAAAGTCTTAGGTTCTTTTGATACTAGAGTAAGCATTGGAAATTTAAACAAAACCACAACATTTTATGTCATACAAAATGGAACGAAGGACTTGTTAGGAAAAACAACTGCCATGGCATTAGAAGTTTTAAAAATAGGTGTGCAGACAATTGCGGTACAACCATTTCCAAAATTCAAAGACGTTATAGTTGACATTCCTATTGATGAAACCATAAAACCTGTGATTCAACCATGTAGACGAGTGCCAATACCGTTGGAAGAAAAAGTTGAAGCCAAACTTAAGGAGCTTGAAGACGCAGATATCATTGAAGCTGTAAACGAACCAGCGAAATGGATTTCTCCAATAGTACCAGTTTTAAAAGGCAATGGGGAGATACGTATTTGCATCGATATGAGGCGAGCCAATGAAGCTATCATAAGAGAAAACCATCCACTACCGACAATGGATACATTGCTCCCACGATTCAGAAATTCAAGGTTTTTCTCAAAATTGGACATAAAAAATGCTTTCCACCAAATCGAAATTTCTACAGCTTCTAGATCTATAACGACATTCATAAGTTCCAAGGGTTTATTTCGTTACAAGCGGCTCATGTTTGGGATAACGTGTGCACCGGAGATGTTCCAGAAAATTATGGAAAGATTGCTATCCAAATGTGAGGGTTCCATAAACTTTATAGACGATATTCTTGTGTTCGGGAGAGATGAATTCGAACACGATACAAGGTTAAAACAGACGATGCAAGTACTGAAAATTAATAATGTATTGCTCAACCATGAAAAATGCATTTTTCGAACCACGACAATTCGATTCCTAGGTCACATTTTAACAGGTCAAGGAGTAAAACCTTTAGACAGTTACATGGAAGGGATAAAATCTTTTCGAACCCCGAACACCATAGACGAAGTCCAAAGTTTTTTAGGATTGGTCAACTATATCGGAAAATGGATACCCAACCTAGCGACGCTCACTGAGCCATTTAGGAAAATGCTGCGACTAAAACTAGGCAAAAATGCTAATATTAGGAATTTATGGACAGCGGAACAAGATAAAGCTTACCAGAACCTAAAAAGCGCATTATTGCAGATAAAAACTCTGGGCTATTACGATCCAAGTGATAGAACACGAGTCATTGCTGATGCAAGTCCAGTAGGTTTAGGTGCCGTACTGATACAATTCAACAACAACCGACCTCGCATAATAGCGTATGGTAATAAAAGCTTATCGGATTGTGAAAAACGGTACTGCCAAACTGAGAAAGAGGCATTGGCACTGGTTTGGGCAGTAGAGCATTTTCGGGTTTACTTGTACGGCAAAAGCGAATTCGAATTGGTGACTGATCACAAGCCATTAGAAACCATATTTTCCTCAAAGTCTAAACCGTGCGCACGGATCGAAAGATGGGTTCTACGTCTCCAGGCATATAAGTACAGAGTAATATACAAATCTGGAAAGTCGAATATTGCTGATCCTTTATCTCGGTTGTGCAAAATTGAACACAGTCCGGCAGAGACATTTGACAACGAAGAGCATATCAATCAAATTGTAGAAAATGCACGACCAGTAGCAGTACCATTGTCCCAAATAAAGCACTATTCCGAAAACGATGAGGAAATAAAAAAAGTTAGAGTGGGTATTTTTCATGATCAGTGGAGCGACGATACAAAGTGTTACAAATTCTTTCAAACTGAGCTTTGTTTCCATGACGATATTTTACTTAGAGGTAACAAGATTGTAATTCCAAGTAAATTACGACAAAGAGTACTAGATGCGGCACATGAAGGCCACCCAGGGATTGTAGCCATGAAAAGTCGACTACGCACAAAAGTGTGGTGGCCAAAGATTGATGCAGATGCTGAAGAAATGGTTCGTAGATGTAAAGGTTGCACACTCACATCTGTCCCAAATCCACCAAATCCAATGAAGCGACGACAACTACCACTACATCCATGGGTAGATGTAGCCGTTGACTTTATGGGACCCCTTCCTAGTGGTGACTATCTGTTCGTTATCATTGATTACTTTAGCCGATATAAAGAAATCAGAATCATGCGTAACATAACTGCTGGAAATACCATAAAGGTTCTTCAGGAAATATTCTCAAGACTAGGGTTTCCAAATTCAATTACTGCAGATAATGGTAGACAATTTACAAGCACGGAAATTCAGCAATTTTGTAAAGAAAATGGAATTCAGTTATATCACACAATACCATATTGGCCGCAACAAAATGGTGAGGTAGAAAGGCAGAATAGAGACATTTTAAAACGATTAAAGATCAGCCAAGCAATGAAAGAAGACTGGAAACAATCACTACTGGATTACCTGATGATGTATAATAGCACGCCCCATTCGACCACAGGAAAGTCGCCCGCAGAGTTGTTTTTTCGCAGGCAATTCAAAGATAAACTTCCAACCATTCTCGATATCGAACATAAGGTTGCGGACGAGGAAGTTCGAGATAAAGATACATTACAAAAAGCAAAAGGAAAAGAGTACAGTGATCTAAAAAGAAAAGCGAAGGAAAACAATCTGGAATGTGGCGATAAAGTTTATGTCAAAAATCTAACCAAAGAAAACAAGATAACACCAAACTTCAATCCCGCTGAACATACCATAGTAACAAAGAACGGTGGAGATATTACCGTCCGAAATAGCGATACAGGCCAAGAATATCGCAGGAATGTAGTTCATTTGAAAAAAGTAGGAGATGAGTGGAAGGTAGTGGATAAAGAAAGCATAAATGGTGTATGAATATAGGTGTATTAAAATATTATGAAAAATATGTTATATAGAGGGAGTTAAAGTGTTATTATTGTTTGATTATTTGTTTACGTTACCATTATCAATAAAATGTATATTGGTATGTACCTTGTATTGTTGTTAAAATTATTATTAGTATATTACATGATATTAGTTAAAATATTAAATATTATGAAAAGGAAGGGATGTAGTGTTCTGATATTTATGTTTATTGGAAATAAAGAACGCCTTTCGGCTCGGTTCAACCTTCGATAGTTTTTGTAGCATAACGGGAAAATGCTGACAAAAGTAAGACACAACGGCCAGTCATAGATAGAGCGTTGAACGGAGCGAAGCGATTATATTAAATAACAACTTGTGTTTTATTTAATCCAGAAGTGTTAAGTATTAAGTGAACTATACACATTCTATATTTCCAGCTTGAAAAATTGCCATCGAACGGCTCAATATTATGTGGGAACATCTGTCTGGAATCCATTGGGCGCAGTTTTTCTCCTTTTCAATATTATATTACTCTGCGTGTTTCAACGAATTCTAGGAATTGTGGGCCCACCCCTTCTATAATTTGTGGCAAATTCAGTATTTGCTACAATTCTAATACATAATCTTCTATACATTTAAGGTTTGTTCCCGGTAACAAAATGTACCGTTTGGTTGTGTACCGCTGGTTATGATGGACCGATACAACCTCTCGCTATGATTCCCCTAACACTTCCACACCGATACATCTGGTCGATAGTAACCACGAGTTTTCAAACTGTCATTTTCGTTACCAAAAACAGAACGATTATTAATATTTTTTTTGCTATTTTTTACATAGCGACACAATACAAATACAATAAAACTAAACAAACCTAAAATGACGAAATACTGAATATACTTAATTAATTAAATCAGTAATTAACATTAATATCGACAGTAAGACCTATCAGTATATTACCTACTTACCTATATTACCTACGACTTTTTGACTAAGGTTCATTTGAATAAGTTTACCCGGGAAAGCAGTCTGGATTCCGCGCAGGCTTTAGCTGTACTTCGGCGCTACTGGACGTTGCGGACGACATTATTCGGGGTATCGATGATAAATTTGTGACCGCGCTGGCCCAACTAGATTTTTCTAAAGCTTTTGATAGGGTTAATCATGATTCAATTGTTTTCGTCCTCCATTACATTGGTCTTTCTCCGTCGGCTATAAGGCTGTTCAAGAGTTATCTGCTTCACAGATGCCACCAAGTCATTTGTGATGGCATTTCTTCGGGGATGGTCAATCCTTGGCACATACAGGGAACCATCACAACATTTTCCTACTAATACCGCCGTGACCGACTGCATCTGTCTTAAGAGGGTATGTATACACTGAAATAAGTACCGGTAAATAAACCGTTATTCATGATAAATTTTACCATGCCAGCCGAATGAATAGAGGAAGCGTAATTTTAAAGCTGTACAGTTGAAATGTGTTCTTCGACCCTGACCCTGCAAAATTACTTATCGGTCCTGGAACATTATTTGTCCAATTTACAATTCCAGTCATAACACGGGCATTGGGCAACAAAATTATCCATCGTATTACGGTAAATTCACCGAATGCTTTTTTCAGTGTAGTATATGCTAAAATGCGCTGTACTTCCATGTTGCAGGACGGCCGAACGGATCGCTTAATGTAAACTAGTAAGAAAATTATCATTAGCCGAGTCGAAGTTAAAGTACTCCCCACCGTAAAATATAAAAAAATTGAAAAATGGTAGCACACACTAGAAAGAGTTCGCTGCACTAAAAATGGTGTGAAACTATGGAAAAACTCCATCCTTAATACTGTTCAAGTACAAATAATCTCCTCCTCGAATGCCAGGCTAAATGTCTATTCGTCAGTAACACTAGGCTGTCTTTTGGAAATATAAAATGAAACCAAACCAGGGTCGCTCCTACTGTGATTATGTCCCGAAAACAAATAATTATTGATCGTATCCACATTACAAAATCGTCTTAGGAACAACCAGCGACCTCCACCCCTAAAATTCCAAGCCTCCTGAAAGCACCCCATAGACCACAGTAATCACTACCAGTGAACATATTAGGTATCTATTTGTTATTATTTTCAACATTACAAAAGGCAACTCGAGGAAACATTAATATTATTCTCCAACTGGATTGCAACTGATCGAAATTAACAACATTACTGACAACAACATTACTTATGATAATCAATTTTAAATTTTAATCTATCAACAGAAGAGAGATTTCCAGTTTAGAAAATTAATATTATAAATATCTTCTCGGCTTATTGTTATAGTGTGGTTGCACAACAGTGTACGCCATTAGCGGTCCATCGATGTGGATACCGGCGATAGCGATAGCGGCTATTGTCATGGCACATCCCTTGAAGGCTAATTGCAAATCGATTATTATCGGACGGTTTAGAGCGGAATTAGAATTTGTTTACTTTACAGGAGCAGCTGTTTTTACGTTTTCTCTTTTGGAATGACCTTGAAACCCTCAAAAAAAGTGTTTTTTTGATCGAACTTAAGCTGGGAAGACAAAAATTAGCGCCAAGGCGCGCGGTACCCCGCCGCGAGAGCTGGTTCAACCGCCCAAGCAACCAACCGACCAACCAAACCAACGACCCAACCAACCAAACCAACCAACTAAACCAACGAACCAAACCTACGAACCAAACCAACAAACCAAACCAACCAACCCAACAAACCAAACCAACCAACCAAACCAACGAACAAAACCAACCAAGCCAGTAGTTCATAACCTAAAATACGTGACTTTCAAAGGTTATTACGAAACTATTTATGATTAAACTAGATATGAATATACGGACATCCCGTATCTTTCCGGACTTACCGTGATGATTAATTGTATATATAGTAAATGGTGATATACAGGCGGGATGTAAATTTATAAATAAATTCAAAATTACAGCCACAACCTGGATTTGAACCAGTGACCTTTGTGACACAAAGGAAAAAAAACACCCGACCAAGACACAAACAAAAATAAATGTGAAGATCAACGATACGATAATTTCCGAACTTACCGAGACGAACTATCTTGGACTCCACATTCAGAACACTCTAAAATGGGACAAACACATATCAAAAATAATACAGAAGAACTCTATAACCATAGCACAAATATATAAAATCAGTAAATATGTGCCCAACCACCTGAAGAAAACTATATACAATGCCTTATTTGTCTCAAACATAACATACCTACTAACTGTATGGGGAAACACAACACAAACAAACATAAACAAAATACAAAGACAACAGAATAAAATACTAAAAATATTATACAGAATACCAAGGCTGACACCAACAAAGGACGTGATGGAAATGACACACGAATTAACAATACCACAACGAATAACATTTAATAGTCTAAATCTGCTATTTAAGATAGATAACAACATTACAAAAACCGATATTGTATTTAAAAAATCGAACGACTTCCACAACTATCATATCAGAACAAGAACAAACCTCAGAACACACAAATATAAGAGAAGCAAATACTCCCAAAACATAACCACCCGAACGATAGACACATACAATAAGATAGACCAGCATATAAAAAAACAAACATACCAAACCTTTAAACTTAAAATAAAATATATGCTTATACAACACCAATTGAGACAATGATTGGGACGTGACCAACACACAACAGACAAACAACGTAGACCTTCAATGCCGCCCACTGGGAAGAGGATCACTCAATACCCAGATGGACGTTGAAGGAGCAGAAGAGTAGCAAGCATTTTATATGTGTACTGTATACTCACTTATAATGTATTATATTTATTACATTATCAATAAAACATTAATTCTTAAAAAAAGGTAAAGACATTTTCATCGATTAAGCTGTTCCTGTTGCGTAAACTTCTTTCGAAAATCCGAAAATCTTGAAGTTTGATGAAATAGTCAAGTACGAGCCACAGGAGCAAATATTAAAAAACATGATATCATTTGTAATCTGCTAATGAGCCTTCCCAAATTATATAACGTCTAAGTAACTATTTTGGAGAGTATGTCTGAGGAAAAATTAACCGTGGATTCCGTAAAAAAGAAATTGAAAGCAGAAAACGAAAGAAGATTAAATATGTCTGAGGTACTTCGAGGAG
The DNA here is from genome assembly GCA_964023965.1 of Melinopterus prodromus. Taxonomy (NCBI): domain Eukaryota; kingdom Metazoa; phylum Arthropoda; class Insecta; order Coleoptera; family Scarabaeidae; genus Melinopterus; species Melinopterus prodromus. The sequence continues at coordinate 47,623,439 of OZ030391.1, read as the reverse complement.
CTGGATGGCTGAGAATGGAGGAGCGTCGTTTCATGAATTATGTTGGTGTGGTCAGATCAGCAGTTGTCGATGGACAACCCTCTTACTTAGCACAGAAGATTCAGCTTCGAGAGGGCGCTCACGGAAGAAACCTTCGACATGTTTCAACCACCGCCTCTGTCCCGCAACATAGAACGGCATTGTTCAGAAGATCCTTCAGCTATCTTGCCTCCCATATATAAACACTGTACTAAACAATGTTGGTTTCAAAAGCAAGCAGACTGTCTCTAGATGCTTAAAACAATCGTTTATTAATGGAGACCTTCAGTCTGAGAATCTCTACTAATTATTAAAATTTATTCAAATTTATTAACTTTTTCAAAATCTATACATGTAGAGTAAGGGTTATATTTTATATCACTATATGTGTTATGTATACCTTTTGTAATTTCTATTTATTACAATAAAGAATTTTATTATTATTATTATTATTATTATTATTATTATTATATTACCGATATAAAAGATCTACCTCAACCACCTAAACCACTGCATTTGAAGTAGGGCTAAACACTTCCCCAAATGCGTTTTTCTAGGTTAGCTCGAATAAGTGAGATATTTGCAAATTTATTTTTAATTTGCCATGATATACAGAGTGTTTTCTTATACGCTTTTTCGAGCTAACCTAAAAAACGCCTTGGGGGATGTGTTCAGAGAGTCATATAGAATCATTTTAAGCTAAAATTTCAAGGCAGGAAAAAAGTTGATCAAAATTTGTCGCTCAGTGTCAATGTGCTATACAGCAGTACTAGGTAGAAACCGCTATTACGCGTTAACCGTTATAAAAATTCTTTAGTAAGTTCTTATTCTTTGAAGTAACTAATCAGTTATGTTCGTATATTGATTTCTAGTAATCAGTTACCGTCAAACAGGTCTATTCTGATTATTATAATTATGAAATCAATATTTTAAAGTTAACTTCTTAGGTTATGTTTCCTTTATACTGGGTATCTGTAAGTTTTTGTCACGGTAGGGTTGAAAGTGTTGCCCCAAGATCCATTGTGATCATAGTTGCGTCGTCGCAGATTATCTATTAAAACGTGTAGACTGAAGTGGAGTAAAATTATTCACAATTTGATTTTGTCATGTTTCACAAAATACCCTAGATTCTAATTTTGCCCAATATAGTACCTAACCACGATTTCTAAATATATATAAAGTTAATGACGCAAAGTAGAAAAAATAGTATACTACACTCGTTTTATAAGACGTATTGTCGCCCTCGTTCCATGTGGGCAGTCCTCACTACGTACGTCGTGCCCAAAACAACTCGTGGGCCAATTTGATGTCTTATAAAACTTGTATAAATATACTATTATAGCCTTTATTATAAAGAAAATTAGTAAAATACAAAAGCCAATCTGTAGACAAGATCTTGAGTTATACTTTAAATAAATTTGATTTCTTTTTTCTGGTAAGGTGTTTATCAGAAACAAATTTGGAAAGACAGGCGTTTATTAAAACGCCGTCGAAACCTGGGGGCAGAAAATTTTTATAGTTAATCATGTGTGTAGAAATGGTTCAGGAGTATAACTCACTTTATTTAATTTTTTTTTGTTCTGTCGTTGCAGAGTTACGAACCTCCAAACACAGGGCTCAATACTTTTGCAACCGATAGTAACCACAACATCTTCCTGCATCGCATCCCTAACAACATTGTATTATGACGTTCCCGATACGCTATCATATGGCACATTTAACTCGCTTGCTTAAAACATCACAATTTTCCTCCGGTTTCTCATTTTCTGGTCAAAACACCTAGTAAACTGCGCGATTGCGGCGACGCACTCCACTCATCCCGTAAACGCTACTTAACCATTACTTAACCTACTATATGAACCCAAAGAAACAACTGTCAGTTTTGAGAAATTAATTTGACGTTTCGCGACGGCACCTCTTACGTCACACTACCGTCCGCTATTTTTGCTTTATGGGATCTGCTCGACCCCATTCGGGGGTGTCTTTGGGGAACACGCGAGTCGACGAGCGTTTCCAGATAGGTATACTTATGTCAAGCGAAAAACAACGAAGCGTATGTTGAGGGGTCTCGCTTCGCCGTCCATTTTCTCCGTTCGGAGGAGATAGCTCAGGAAGTTTGGGGTGGCGACGCAACTTCTGAATTATAATTTGTGATACAGCTCTTATTCACACAAACAAGTATAAGTTATGCTCATACTCATCAGTACTTGGAACATAAACCCTGACAGTAGTTTGTGAAGTACGTACAGAAAATCTGAAGAAACTTGACACTCAAACAATCGTGCTCAAAATATTTATATGCAATTCAGTTTGATATTTTTGTAGCACTGTTATCGGTGCTGTTTAGCTAACATAAAGTTCGGAAAAAATGTCTCGTTCTTACTAGCGTATGCCAGTAGGTAGAATAAGACAATCTGTTCCTTCTTGTAATTTCTGTTTATTTTCTGCTACAACATGTTGCGGCTAAAAGCCATCATCAGGTAGCTGCAATAATTAGCACTCTTCTTTCCTTTCACGCTTGATTCAGTCTAAGATATATAACCAAAATCAGAAACTAAATACGGAAAATTCAGCGATCGAGGTTAGGTTATATCGCATGTCAAAAATCTTATTTTTGTTATTATTTTTGTTATTAAAGAATTTTGTCCATTTTTGTACATGTATACGATTTTAAAATTTAGACGTTGCGTAAGTTTGTCTATTTGTTTTGTTTTTCGACTTTTCACTATATATTGCTAATTATTGCAGCTACCTGATGATGGCTTTTACCCGAAACATGTTGTTGCAAAAAATAAACAGAAATTACAAGAAGGACCAGATTGTCTTATTCTACCTAACATAAAGTGTTTAAGACCTGTCTATGTATGAACTGCACCATCACATAAATATTATATCGATCGCATTGTGTCGTCTTTGGCGTCGAATTTAGCTCTCCTTAATTTATATTCTAATAACCTATTATATTACGTCGTAAATTGTTTTTCGAAAACTAGCGAGACCAGTGTGGCGGTTCTACCTCCCACCGTATTATCTCCGAAGCGATTCGAGCCGATAAAGCTGTCGTTTTTGTTTTGTTATTTCGGGCACCGCAGCCTTCCACCATTCGCCGCACACAATGTAATCGCGTTGCAAAACAGACGCTCTTTTTGCGGCCGATGTCAGACATAATTAATTACGCGCTTTTGTTATTGACAGTGCGCCGTGTTTGGATAATCTCCCGCCCGCGAGATGCTTCTGTTAATTAGTTCGTTAATTATTGCTATCGAACATTGCAAAAAATCGTTTTGGTGTACAATCCGTAATGAATAGTTTAATAATTTAGGGCTAATTTTGATCGAGTATATTGGTGTGATGGCGATGGCGTGCTTCCATGTAACGAAGGATCAGCTGTGTTTTCAATTGGTATAGGATTAGGAAATACACTGTGGACCAAAAAACGGTACATATTTTCAATTGCTCATATTTCCAAAGATATTAATTAAATTCAAGCATTACTTTGATAAACTAATTGCTTAAATTGTGAAGATTGACAACTTACCTATACAGTGTCTCCACGAAAGTCCGCACCATATGGAAAACCTTTTTTTCCAGCTTTTTATTGTATATTTCTCAGAACATTCTTTTCTTTATAAAAGTTTTGCTGCTCGTATGAAACCAACTGCAACCGTCAAATAGTGATAAGAGTAAAGTACCTCTATTTTCATTATTATCGATAAACTTTATTTGGAAATGTTGTTTAGACGTAAAAGTATACCACCTACCTTGAAAAAAAATATATTAACAATTTTTTCTTAATTATTACTCTTGTGACAAACATTAGTAAATGCTAGTGATACTAAAAGGATCTTTTTAATATATTTTTTAGAAATTCAATACATTTTTTATATTTTTGCTATTTTGGTATGATAACTAATACTTTTATTCTAATCAAACTAACTAATACTTATTTAGAACTAGCGCAAAATTACTCTTTTTCTTGGTGCGAAGATGATATTTCACCCTGTAGATATTAATATATCATACAATAACTAATTTTAGGAGCGTGACTTACCTTTTATTCGGTTAATAGTAATGACTGAGGATAGGTTTATAATAGTAGTTATCCATCTACAACGAGCGATGCTGAAGTGGTGGTACGCGCAGTACTACCACACAATGTTCTTTTTACTGATAATATTTTAATAATAATAACTAAAGCATCAAACATCTATTGTTTCTTGAAATATGGCTGACTTACCCGTTATTAAGTTAATAACTATTATGAATATGTTAATAATACTAATTTATTATCTATGAACTTATTTTATTTCTACTACTTACAATTGCAAAAATACATACATGAATACACATTAAAAGAACTAAACATCGAAAGAATTGTTAAAAGATCTATTAATCCTGTTTCTGTGTGTGGTTTCCGTCCCGTTCTATGCATAAACAGTATAAACACATTCCTCTAGAAACATGTTTTGCCGCAATACTAACAAAATTCGGTAGGATGTTCTGGATACAATGTTGTATAGTTTCCTCTAAATGATTTATATCTTTAAATGGTCGGTGTTTTGTATACTTTATTTTTTACGTAATCCCACAAAAATATATCTAACTGGGTATAGTCGGGGATATAGGTGGCCAGGATCTAAATTCCGAATTTCTGCCTATCCAGCGATCACCAAATTTATGATTTAAAAAGTTCTAGACAGAGTGTATATTGCGTATGGGCGCACCATCAAGCTGGAAGCAAGTTGGCGCCCGTTGAATTAACGGCAAGTTGTCCCAAAAAAGGTGACAACCCTCTGTTTAGGAACTGAAGATATAATTCCTTATTTGGAATATGTGGGGTATAGCTATTATAGTAGCAGTGCACCTAGGCCGCAGTTGACCCCTTTGTTTGGTTCCCCGAGATCGCTGTCACCAACGCACAGCGCGCCTCTACAGAGCAGTCTGGCTGAACACAGCTGGCTAGTATAGCCAATGCCCCTTGAACAGAGAGGGTGGCTTCAGCACATCCCTTCCAAGCCGAGGCCTGTGAGGTACGCCATCACGTGACACCATCTAACACAATGTTATCGAAGCCAGAGGTCGAGACTGGTTACGGGACCACCGGCTTAACGTGCCTCCCGAAGCACGGCGGCGGAGTGAAAAATCCGGTTGTCTACCCTGGGATTTGAACTCCGGACCTGTGGCGTGCAAGGCAAACGCCTTACCACTCGGCCACTCCGCCTACTATACCCCATTTAAATTTTGACGAAAAAAAGGCCCAAATATTTGATTATTCAAAATACCGCACAGCACATTAGTCTTAAAATGGTACTGATTCTCTTGTAAATTCTCTTGGAAAGATCGGGTTTTCATGTACCCACCACCGGCAATTTTCTGAAGAATGGGACTGTTTTTTTACGTAAATGTTGCCTCGTCTATCCAAAGAATATTTTTGAAAAAATCTGTTCTCTTCAATTTTCCCCTCAAACCAGATGACAGTCATACCTGATGTCAAGGTCTCTGTCTATTAGTGTACTTACAAATTTTGGTTTATAAGGGTGATTCTTGTTTCGTTTTAGTATTTCATGTACTGTTGATTTACTGCATTGGCAGTGTGCAGCAATTTGTCGACCAGAAGTCGTTTTCTGCTTGATTACTTCTTGCAACACTGGCAAACTTGTTTCCTCATTTTCGGCAACAATTTTTTGGGGATTTCTGGAAGCTATATTCAACAAACCCAACCTGCTTGAATTTGTTCTTTACGCTGCAAATGGTTGAATGGGCAATTTTGTTGTGTGGATGTCTTTCATTGAAAATAGGAGCAACATTTCGGTGCGGTCTATTTTCTCCGTGTATTAGAACAATTTCAACTTTTTGTTGGAGTGTAAACTTTGTTTTAAAATGTACAGCACATAAACTAATTTTAATGTATATAATTTTGTAATTGTAAGTAGTAGAAATAAAATAAAATCATATATAATAAATTAGCATTATTAACACATTCATACTAGTTATTAACTTAATCACGGGTAAGAAACAATTGATGTTTGATGCGTTATTTAGTTTTATTAAAATATTAGTAGTGACAATAAAACTTCATAACTGGAAGTACCGCGCGTACCACCACTTGAGAATCGCTCGTTGTAGATGGATAACTACTATTATAAACCTATCTACAGTAAAAAATATTAACTGAATAAACGGTAAGTCACGCTCTTGAATTAGTTATTGTTTGATATATTAATATCTACAGGCTGAAATAACAACTTTGCACCAAGAAAATGAGTAATTTTGTAATTTCTATAAATTATATTATATTTGGTATGATAACCAATGTTTATTTAAACATTGGTTATCATACCAAAATAACAAAAATATAAAAAGTGTATTGAAATTTCTAAAAAATAGTTTAAATAAAACCTTTTAGTGCCACTGGCATTTACTAATATTTATCACAAGAGTAATAATTAAGAAAAAAGTGAAAATATTTCTTTTCAAGGTAGGTGGCTCTGAGTGCATATTTGAATATAATTTTTACTTCTAAACAACAATTCCAAATAAAGTTTATCGATAATAACGAAAATAAAGGTACTTTACTCTTATCGCAAATTCATATATTCTGAATCGCTCGGTATATGGCACCGAAATTTACAAATTTCACTGTTGCAGTTTTGGTTTCATAAAGAATAAAATTTCCTAAGAAATTCACAATAAAAAAGTTTTCCATATGGTGCGGACTTTCGTGGACACACGCAATAATTGAACGTTTTAATCCAATCTAATATTGCTTTATGTATGGCAAAGCAACATTTCTGATAATATCGGATCGATTTAATGTGAAATGAAAGATGTAATGAAATTAGTAGGTAATGACATTTCTTTTCTTCTGGTCAAAACGAGGAACAGTAGAGATCTTATGGCATCGTATACAGGGCGATTTTTTTAGTATACAGGGTGAAACTTAGAAACATCATTTTTTTGCTGTTTGTACTAATAAAAGCAGTTGAATTGGACGTTTGCATGGATGAAAAAACCATCCCATTGCATAGGCACGAAAACTTCAATTGCGAACTCCAGTTATCTTTAAAGATGGTGGAAAAACTATGGCCAACGTTTAGTTTTATTATGGGCGCCGTTTGATTTTGAAATTTTTTAAGGATTTTTCTTACCTGGCTCCATATTGTACTACAATTATTGTACTGTAGATTTTTTTTGCAAATTTGTATGTTTTTGCAACAAAAACACAACATTTTGCTTTTGCAGTCATTTGGAACTAAAATCAACGTTTTTCAAATCAATCGTTTTTTATTGAACTAAAATAATGGCAGTTTGCTTTCACTTGTCGGACGGTCAGGTCTTTGCTGTTCGTTTTTCGCGTGAAAATTACATCTTCAAATAAAAAATATGTAAAAAAATAAACAAGTCAATGTATTCAGGCTGGCTTCAGATTGATGTTAGAAGTGCACGTTATTTAAACATGACATAAAAATAAAAATGAAGACTTTGTTGGAAGTGATGTAACATACCCAAACAACGTTAATTCCAGCTCCGAAATAATCTTCGCCAAAACAAACAAAAGAACAAAAACAAGTAACATACGTCTAAAATTTACAGCTAAACAACATAGTGTATTTGACTATTATTGGAAAACCATCTTAGTGTGTTTATTCCTTCACTCTACTTTGTAAATGCATTATTTTTCGTAATTATTTCCTCACAAAAATCTATCACAAAAAGTCCCGCCAAAACGATAGTTTCTGTAGTACGTAGTTCACGTGATTCTTGTGACGTCACACGATACTAGATGTGAAATCGGCCCATATGGTCTGTAAGCATCCGCTTCGTCGCCGTTTGGTAATTGTGTTGTATAATGTGTTGTTTTCGCAATTTCTACATCAAAATGGGTTATACATAGTGTATAAATCCACAATGTAGAAATACGTCAATAAAAACTCCGGATAAACTATTTGTAGCTGTTCCGCAAGATTTGAAGCTGCGAACAATGTGGTGGAGACTGGCTCGTAGAAATCCAAATGAAATAAATAGCGGCTAATACAAGTGTTTGTTGTTGTGAAGATTACTTCGACATCAGTAAAACTGACTAGAATAAGTTATCTATCGTATTTTCGATCCAGTATAATTTGAGAGTTTAAGGTTAGGACTAACCTAACCTACAAAGTTATGCTTACATTGCAGTTTTTACACGTTACTTAGTTCGGGAGCGTAAAGATAACGATTATGTTTAAAGAAAAATCCCACCATCAACCGCATTAACAATGTTGTTTTCTATTGTTTGTAAATTAACGTAGTAAATTCAAACGGGAGATTCATAAGCGTACTAACGATTGACGTCACTGGAGACTGAGTCAATTACAGAGCGTTTTCAATCACGTGATAGGACGTGAATAAAATTCAACTTTAATTTTGGTTTTTAATAGAAATAAAGCATTTTTTTAGAAATGTAATAACAACTAGTTTCCCTAAACTGTAATCTATTAGGATGACTATAATACAAGCCATTTTTTAATACAGTCAAATACCCTATTGTTATACATCATAATTGAACTGACGACAAGACCACCTAAAATGATAAATTCATAAACACCCATAACAACAGCAATGATTTCTCCACGGTCTTTAGAGATAACTCAAGTACACTGTTAGACTTCTTTTGCCGTTGCAATGCTTTTTTCACAAACGTCATATTCCACTGGGTTTTACTAAAAACAATAAAAAAACATATTTTAAATATTTCACCCTATATAGGAAACAAACCAGCCTGTATACGATGCTATAAGATCTGTAATGTCGTTTTTTACCAAAACAAGGCAAATCTTATTACCCATTGATTTTTATACACCTTTCATTTCACATTAAATTCACCCGATATTATCAGAAATGTAGCATAGCCAAACATAAAGCAACATAACTTTGGAACGAAAAGTTCTATTATTGCGAATATGGTATGGTTTCAATCTTCACACTACAAGCAATTTGTTTTTTAAAGAAATATTTGAATTGACTAAATATTATTAGAAATACTAGTGATCAAAAATTTGTGCCTTTTTTGCCCACAGTGTATACTATTGTTATAGTTGGACAGTTGCGTAAAATCTGATTGTTAAATAACCATACTTTTAGTTTTAAGAGCTTTATCTAAATAAACCACAATGTCAACCATATGTAATAGTTTGTCGGTTTGGTAAAATCTGGTTATAAAGTAAGCAAACTTTTTAGTTTTAAGAACTTTATCTAAGTACCACAACCTTAACCATTATGAAATTTATCTCTCTAAACACGCTCAGCACGCAAGCTCTTGCAATAGGACCAATGCAGTATTTTATCACAAAAAGCTCATCACTCTTACCATGATTACCACTATTTGAACTCAATAAAAATGTAATCAAAATCTCTATCATTAAATTGTAGCTGGTTTGCTCACTTTAAATATTAAAAGAAACTTACTCATAAGTAAAAGTCAAATCTCAATAAAAGACTAGCAAATATTTATTTACAATTAAAACAAAAGAATTAAAACAATGCAATGAAACTTTAAATGTACCAAATCTTTTGAGGAGTTGTCAAAATATACAAAACACATTAAATTTAAAATTAAACTCAAAGAAAGGAAGTAATGATCGGCTTACCATTTACAAAACCACACACTAAAAAACTACATTTTAATATTAAGCAACCGGGAAGCTTGCGGACTTGTTTGTTTTACATCTCAAACCACTCTTTCTGTCTTCTGGATCTTCTGGATCCAACGAATCTACGCCTCACCCCTTTATTAAAACTTCCTCGTCCTTGACTTCATATTAGGAGAAAAAGGACAACACGACAAGTTAAATGATGCAAGCCAGTTGCCCTAAAAGCATAATAATCTCGCTCAGCAGTATATTATAGTGTTTATGACAAAATCTATTACCAAAGAAACCCTTAAATGCATGGGAATGAACATCATTAAAAAGTTTCACAGGGGCCTCGCGCAGTATATTTTATGTCATACAAAAAAATACAGATCACAGCCGCGTAATCAACAGCCAAGGCTATGGTATCGAATTATATTTCGATAAGATTGTCTCTCGCAGACCAACGCGCGATAACGTTGGTCCCATAAACAGAGTAATAGCAATGTTCACATTCCTCCCACGTTAAATAAAATAATTATTACAAAAATAATGCCAATTATTACATCTATAATTGTCTCTCTAAAACCGCTCAGGACGTTAGATCTTTCACTAGGACCAATGCAGCATTTTATCAAACAAAGGTCATCAGTCATCCCACTTACCATGATATTCACTACTTGAACTCGATAATCATTTAATTGAAAACACTCTATCGTTAACTTGTACCTAGTATGCTCCCTTTAAATATTAAAAGAAACCCTACATAAATATTTATTTACTATTAAAACATTCAACTAAACTTTAAACCAACCAAATATTTTGCGGTGTTGTCACATTATACAAAATACATTAAATTCAAATTAAACACAAACTAAAGAGATCATTTACAAAAACGCACACTAAACAAACTACATTTTAAGATTAAACAAGCTAGACGATTGTATCTGTTTTTTTTTTCTTCTCAAACCACTCTGATTGTCTTCTCTCAGTTTCTGAATTTACACCTCCCGATCTATTGAAACTGTCCCTCTCCTCGATTTCATATTCGAAGAAAAACAGACCACACGTTAAAATAAAAAAATCTGATGTGGCCAGGCACATGACTTTATCATACAACATATAAAAGTAATAGTTGAGCTGCACGAGAATCTATTTTATTGAGATAAATCGTAGGTATTGTCAAAGCATCAGCATTGGACACTACCTACACTACGTCATTAGAATAATAGTTATTTATGTCACAAGTGCCGAAAGTACGGAATAGCGCGCCGAGCGGTGATACGGCGCGTCACCAAACGTGGAGGGTCGCCGTCGCACGTGAGCGAGTCGCGCTATCTATTTTTTGGCAGGAAAGACATCAACGTTTATTGTGTTGCTTTTTGAGAAACATGTATTTAAAAAAAGAATAAATAAAAAATGGTTATATTTCTGTATAGGAAATGTTAAGTTGGTACCACTTTGACGAAACGTCAAGTTTAAAAAGCTAATTCAAATTCAGACAGATTTATATTTGTTCATCACACTGTAGATGTCACATCTGTACCAACATACTAAAATAAAACTACAGTCATCGCTATACTTTATTTACAATTTTCTCAATTTATCGTTTTTAGAATTAGATATAAAGACGGGTTGATATTTCTTATGAACAAACAATCAAATTGGTGATCTTATTTCATTTGAAATTTGTATTTTATAATTTGCCGCACTAGAGCGGCAACGTTCCATAGCCGTTCTCCAGCCTCTGATGAAATCAGCTGTTTTCGAGGGTGACAGCACAAAAAATATTTGTCAAAATCCTGGCTACTATGTAGTTTCATATCAATGCAGATGCGACCGATCTCGATCAAATAGAATTTGATCTTGCAGCTAAACTATTAATTTTACCAAAAAATATCATAGGCATAAATTATTCAAAATTTCGTCTACTTTAATTTATTATTTATCTATTTTGACGAAATTACAGAAATGACGGCTCATTTGCAAAATCGTTGAAAAATGCTAAGAGTAAATAGCCAGTTCCTTTGGACCATTTTGAACCAAAAGCCTTTCAGCTCTAAGTTTGGCCATGAAACTTCTAAATCTGAACTTTTGTCCCGATACCCTTAGTAGTTTCTCCGGAATCGTCGTCACAAAAATTTGGTACACACATACACACATACACACACACACACACACACACACACACACACACACACACACACACACACACACACACACACACACACACACACACACACACACACAGACATTTTTTTGTACCTTGGTCAAAAATGTTCAGGAGACCCAAAAAGACCTATTTCCGCTAAAATCACAATTTTTCTTTTCGGCATGAATACAATACTTTAGCATACTGCGTATGATAAAGTAAAAAAATAAATAAAAAATTTCTGTATAGTAAATGCTACGTTGGTACCACTTTGACGAAACGTCAAGTTTAAAGGTGCGTTCCGATTGGTAGGTAATGGTAGCTAATGGCGGTGGTAGAATACGAAATTATAGTATTTCTTACATATCGTGATAATGGACACATATCAGTTTGCATGTACATAAACATGAGTCACTAGCAATTTTTTATCGGGAATACTATAATGGCGTCTGCTACCACTGCCATTATCACTAATGAGAACGCACCTTAAAAAGGTAATTCAAATTCTGACAGATTTATATTTGTTCATGACACATCCCTACCAACATACTCATCGCTATACTTTATTTATAATTTTCTCAATTTATCGTTCTTAGAATTTGATATAATTTCTTATCAGCAAACAATCAAATTGGTGATCTTATTTTATTTGAAATTTGTATTTTATAATTTGCCGCACTAGAGCGGCAACGTTCCATAGTGGTTCTCAAACCTCTGATGAGATCAGCTGTTTTTGAATGTGACAACACAAAAAAATATTTGTCAAATTCCTGGCTACTATGTAGTTTCATATGAATGCAGATGCGACCGATATCGATCAAATAGAATTTGCTCTTGCAGCTAAACTATTAATTTTACCAAAAAATGTCATCGGGGTAAATTATTCAGAATTTCCTCTACTTTAATTTATTATTTAACTATTTTGACGAAATTAGAGAAATGGCCGCTCATTTGCAAAATCCTTGAAAAAGGCTTAGAATAAACTACCAGTTCCTTTTGACCCTCTTTAACCAAAAGCTTTTAAGCTCTAAGTTAGGTCATGAAACTTCTAATTATGAACTTTCGTCCCGATACCTTTAGTAGTTTTTCCGGAATCATCGCCACAAAAATCGTTTACACACACACGCACACACACACACACACACAGGCATTTTTTTGTACCTTGGTCAAAAATGTTCAGGGGACCCAAAAAAACCTATTTCCGCTAAAATCTCAATTTTTGTTTTCGGCATGATTACAATACAACAATACAATAGCATACTGCGTATGATAAAGTAAAAAAGAGATGAGCCACACACAGAGACATTGGTGTCTAATATTAAGGAAATGACATTGTTAACATATTTTCTTTGTTTTAAGACAACACAATCTTGTAATAAGAATATCTCTTTAATAATGTGAAGGATCTCCTAGAGGGATCTCCTAGAGGGCGATTTTTTTATAGTTGCTAGATTATTATTATGTTATGTTGGTTTTCATCCAGAATCTGAATAACGTCAGAAAAATATAAATGTAGCCAAAAAAAGAAGGCCCATCCATCCAGGGTGATCTGATATTCTGAAGGCATTCCTCAATAACTAAGTTGTTATTGATAATTATTAAAGAATGCATTGTTTGAAGTAAAGTGTTTTGTTTGACGTGTGAGAGCGATTTCTAACGAAATGATATAAATGTCTGGTTGGCATGGTAAATGACCAACCGTTGCGTGGGCCGCTTGAATGAACACCTCAGAACTTCTTAAGAAATCATTTGTACTTATTACCTGGCCTTGTTTGGATGTTTGTACAGTATGTATACTTTATAGTTTGTACTTCCGAATCAGAGTATATTACTACATATATTGTTTAGTTCGATTTTGTAGTTGTTCTCGGTATTGATTATAAGTTTGCATCGGAACTACTGAACAATTTGAACACTAATGATCAAGTTGCCATTTGCCTCCAGTTATTTGCAAACTTGACTGATAATGTGGGTCTGGTTTGGTAGGTACACTTAATTGTTACACAAGTTAGCATTTCATCTAAACTTGGGGACGTTTTAGTTCACCTTCGTCAAGCATAGGTCAACTACACCGATGATAGATACACCGATGATAGAAATACTTAAGCTTTTCTTTTGCGCGCAAAACCCAAATTAATCTTGATAATGCGATTAATAATTTAAAAAATAGAGAAAATAAGATGGTTTAATAAACCGTAATTTTTAATAATCAATAACAATAAGAACGCTTGTCACGTATGTAGCAAAATTCCATATTATGAGAACGAGATGAGCGTTGAGTTGCAAGAAATTATTCTGCAATTTTGATTTTGAATTTTTTTCAATTTGTTATGTGAGCGCCAAAAATACTAGAAATAAACGCTATTACTTTGTTGCGCTGTCACTATAAAGATATCTAAGTAACTTGCTGTCACAGGCTTCTTTCGCAAAAAAGGCAAAATATGCCATTTTAGTTTAATTGTTAATATCTTCGTAACCATCATACTTTTTATATTAGTAAATTTGGTTAAATGGTAAGAACCAATCGTCTCTTCTAAACCCCTATAAAAACTACCTGAAACTACCAAAGACCGTGTATATAAAACAATGTGAAGCTAATATGTACTTAATGGGTGTTCTGTTAAAATATTCCATGAGTTGACCATTACGTCATTTTAACAGAGATTTTATGTTGGTATGAGCGAGTCTGACCGACATGTGCACTTAGCTTTACTTTTATTTTTTCGTATTAACCAGCAATATTAGCTTGATAGTAGGTTAGTTCAAGCAGTCGCAAAACCAGTTCACAAACAGTGCTTCTATGATGGACCATATATGTTGCTATGGTGACTGCTGTATAAATACCGATGACACGTTATTTGGTTTATCACAAAAGCACTGTTTGTAAACTGGTTTTGTCACTGCTCGAACAAGCCTATTACTAACACTATGATTTACAGTATTTTGTGAACTGGTGTAGTACACGTTTGTTTTGGTATGATAAAACAACTGTTACTTACTTCAACTGTATGTAACAGCAACGCTACGCACACATTATTCACACTCGTCACGTGTGGATAATGTGTCCTTAATAATAATGTTCCCTTAATGATAATAAATTATACTATCATTTAATTGCGTCAACTTCATCTTTACCGTCAGTCAACTGTGGCATAAATTCAGATATATGTTAAGGAAGTAATTTTTATTACCTATATATGCTTTTTCCTAAGCGATTTTATTTTCAAGATGCAGATTGGCTATTTAGAAATTTAGTAGTGTTATCTTAGCTTCTGTGCCAGTAGTCTGAACGATAATGTTTTGCTGAATTGATGATAATAAGCGACGATTGGTATGTTTTGTATTCAGCAGAGTATACAAATTCAAAGACATCACAAAGTCATACTAACCTGTTTTCCTTCAAGTATATCCCAAAAATTGGTCGTGACCTGGTTCTGGTATTTATTGAGTGTAGTTTCACAATAACACAACAACAATTCTTGCATTAATTTGAATATCATACAGATATGGATAGCACAACATCAATTTTTAAGGCATGAGAAGAAAATAAAAGAGGCTTTTCTAAGGGTGAACATTCGTCAGATTTTATCCGCGCCAGTTAGTATTTTAGCGCGGGTGAAAAACCTAGAAATTTGGTATTTTTTTAGTACTCTTTTGCCTGACGCAAATATAAATAATGCAGGAAATGAATTCAGTCAGCGATACAGCAACACATTGGGGAAATCAGTGCATTTCGAAAAATGACGGTACTTAAATCATTCAAATTGTGCCGAGACGTACGCCATGCAGGTGTACTAAACAGACACGAAATAATTCAGTTTGGAAAAATACGTGGATCTTGAGGAAGATCGAGGCGTACATGTGCAGAAAGACTGACACGTTGGTTGTAAAACCCAGGCAGCATCCCAAGGAGAGCCCGCAATAATATCTGGCTCCTCGGGCCCAGAGTCAGAGAATTTTATTTTATAGCTATTGAATGTGTTGGCAACGTTGTGTCTTTTTGAGCACGATTTCTTTCAAGACGTAAGGAATGGTTATTTCGGCCACAGAAAAGACATGATTATTATTTTATAACACGCTGACGTCGTTTTGGGCCGGGTAGGATCAAATATTTCTCGTAAGCGGCATTAGTGGAACAACCTACAATAATCAAAACAGAATAGTTTTGAAGTGCAAAATTATAAAGGGTACTGAATCTAATCCCATATGGTACTGTTTAATTTACTTATGTTACTGGTTCAACCCGATTTCACAATAAACTAGCTTTATCTATCAAACTATCAATCTATACGAAATGAGTTCAAAACCCAGTTTAGCTGATATTCGTTGACTCTAAAGAGCATTTGCACAGAACCGGATGCTGGACCGGATAGCTTATGCAACATTTTTGACTATCTAATTAAGTACGTACAGAGCTTAAAAATACTAGTATAGTCGGGCCAACTTAAGTAGACGGATCGGAATATAGCTATTTAAATAGCTATAATATGTACCATGCTTTCATTACCAATTTCAGGTAAATTAAAAACAAAGTAACAAAATGCAATTAAAGCAGCCAGTAATGCGCCAAAAGTATGCATATTAAATTGCTATTTAATGCTATCATTATATTTCCTGACAATTCCTGCGAAAGAGTTTGAAAAAATGAATATTTATAGAAATTTTATTTTGTTGGGTTGGATTTTCGGAAGATTGATACAAGGTAAGACCTTATACGAGGTGTGATTAGAAATGTTGTGTATTGCGCTGGTAGAAATTTTAAATTGCCGCCAGACCTTAGGAAACAAACTAAAAAGCTGATTGCTAAATTAATAGCTTTTTTGAACGTGAACGCGACCACGGCGGCTCTTTTCAGCCGAAGAACTCGATGCAAGTTAGCTTTCTAGCAGTAAAAACTTGTTGCACGTACCCTATTCGCTTTATGCATCTAAGCGCGCGGAGCGGAGAAATACCTAACTAAAATGCCTACACATGTGCAGTAGTTCACGGCGCATTATGTTGTGATGCAATCCGTCAGAACTAATAATAATAATAATAATTCTTTATTGTCATTAAGATCTCATGGAGATATTGACATAGTCTCTTTTCACAAAAAATAAGTATAAACATACATAAACATAGCACATACAAAATTAGAATCAATTTTATGTCGACGGAACACATCAAAATCAATAAACTCAAACAAATATAATGATATAAATAACAAAAAAGCACCGAGTAAATATACCTATACAGGGTCTCCCACGACGAGCTGCCATTAGAAGTATATGGAGAACCAAATGAAATGACAGATTGAAGATTTGTGGACTTAAATTGTTGGACACGATCATCTCAACTAAAATATTTTGAGTTTTGGGTTACTTCCGGTTACACCGGAAATGATGTCATCTTTTATATTTCAAATGGAACACCCTGTATTTTATCGCATTTTTAAAATCTTCATTAAATTTTAGATTAATTTTATGTTACAATCACTATACCTAACATGTGTCAATTTTGAGAAATTAATTATTTTCATTAAAAAATGACAGCTGCACGGCTACTTTCAACTACTTATAAATTATCTCCTTTGACCGTTGGAAAAAAGTCGTCCGGCGAAATTGTTGTGAAGGTAACGTATTATCGACACATCGGTAGAACTCTTCTAAAAGTTATACAGGGTGTTCAAATTATAAGATCAAAGTTGAATTCGAGAAAAGTACTAGAAGTCGATTTTTTCAAATGGCAACCCTAACATATTAATACATTTCTCAATTCTATGGAAAATTTTAGATCAACTTTGTGTACAATGTCCTATACCTAAAATGTACTTGTACCTACTGAAATCGATTTTTAAACATCACAGTAGAAATTGCAAGAATCGCCAAATCTAGATTGCGTTGAAAACAACTGAACAAGTTGGAATAAACACAACTTTATTAAACACGTTTCTAGGTAATTTTTCATTATAATTAATTTAGTAATTATAAAATGATAAGCCTACAATTAAACACAATGTTAAAAATAAAACAAAATCGCAAGGTAATAAAAAAAATGCTTAATTCAATGTCAGTAACTGTTCAAAAACGTTGCCGTTTTCCGCTAAACATGCTTTAATTCTTTTAACGCATTATTGTTGGTGGCGTCCCTGATTGCGTTTGCACATATCTCATTGCAAGCAGCTGGAACTCTATCTTTCATGTTCTCCTTATCAATTATTGGGTTCTCATAAACTACGTCTTTAATAGCTCCCGAAATTAATAAATCCATTGGCGTCAAGTCGGGCGAATGCGATGGATATTTGTATGGCCTATTAAGCGCATTCAAGCGATCGCCGATTATCGCTCGTTAAGCAAACCTCTTATAGCAACTGCTATCTGCGCTGGAGCACCGTCCATTTGAAACCAGCCTATAATGGAGGACCCAATAACTAATAAGGAGAACATGAAAGATAAAGTTCCAGCTCCTTTCAATGGGTTATGTGCTAACTCTATCATGGACGCCACCAACAATAATATGGTAAAAGGAATAGTAGCATGTTTAGCAAAAAACGGCAACATTTTTTAACAGTTACTGAAATAGAATTAAGCGGTTTTTTAAAATTTTCTTAACGTTTTGTTTTATTTTTAATATTGTGTTTCATTGTAGGCTTATAATTTTATAAATACTAAACCAATGATAAAAAAGCTTGTTTTATTAAAAAGTTCTGTTTATTCCAACTTGTTCAGTTGTTTTCAACGCAATCTAGATTTGGCAATCTGTGCAATTTCTACGGTGATGTTTAAAAATCGATTCAGTAGGTACAAGTACATTTTAGGTATAGGACATCGTACACAAAGTTGATCTAAAATTTTCCATTGAATTGAGAATTGTATTAATATGTTAGGGTTGCCATTTGAAAAAATCGAGTTTTAGTACTTTTCTCGAATTCAACTTTGATCTTATAATTTGAACACCCTGTATAACTTTTAGAAGAGTTCTACCGATGTGTCGATAATACGTTACCTTCACAACAATTTCGCCGGACGACTTTTTTCCAACGGTCAAAGGAGATAATTTATAAGTAGTTGAAAGTAGCCGTGCAGCTGTCATTTTTTAATGAAAATAATTAATTTCTCAAAAGTGACACACGTTAGGTATAGGGAATGTAACATAAAATTGATCTAAAATTTAATGAAGATTTCAAAAATGCGTTAAAATACAGGGTGTTCCATTTGAAATATAAAAGATGACATCATTTCCGGTGTAACCGGAAGTAACCGAAAACTCAAAATATTTTAGTTGAGACGATCGTGTCCAACAATATAAGTCCACAAATTTTCAATCTGTCATTTCATTTGGTTCTCCATATTCTTCTAACGGCAGCTCGTCGTGGGAGACCCTGTCGGGCCGACGACAAAAGTGCGCGCCATTAGTGCGGACGATATATGTGCGTACACACTCATACACACACAAACAGCAACAGCAATGTAATATGCATGCAGCAACAAACATTCAAAGACTTCCGTGCACCTCGGAAACAGATAGTCATAAGCCCATATATTCATCAGTCGAATAGAATGCTGAATCAACCAGATATTTACGGAGCATCTTTTTAAAACCCATAAGACCGGTTTCAGAGACTATCGAGAGGGGTAAAGCATTGTACGTTTTCACCATCATGTAATATGGACCCCTCTCAAAGACCGATGAGACGTACCCTGGCGTGACTAGTCGCAATGCGCCGCGCGTGGACATTGACCTGGATATGTCAGTATTTCTGGTAAAGCTAGAAATATTTTTTCTGCAATAGCAGAGAAGACGGAATAAATATAAACATGGCAGAGTCAGAAGATTTTGCGCCCTAAAATGTGGTCTACATGGCTCACGATAATCTAGGCGTAGCATGCATCTGATAAATTTTTTTTGGAGCTTGAACAATGTTATCATTTGAGGTGATGATCCCCACAAGATTATTCCATATGTCAGAACCGACTCAATAATCTCAAATAACGACTCAAATAACATATCGTTGGTATAAACAATCATAATGGATCAACTTATATTACGTTATCAACTGTAATAATACAAGTAGATTATATTCGCGGGTTCTAGATCAACGCGGTGAAATCAATTCGGTGGAATAAATCAACAGTGCAAAACCGTTAGTGCAACATTGTTGACAGTTGTAAATATGTGCGCCATCTGTCGGCCGCTAGCGTAATGAACGTTTTTGCATGCCATATGGTGGTCGGATAGCACATTAGGTTAGTGTGCGCCATCTGTCGACCATTTTGGGAATTATTTCAAAATGTTTGCGCCCGCGCCGTCTGTTAGTCGTTTCGTGTCGTACAGTTTTTACTTAATTAAAAAAATACCTTCTGAATATTTATAATTAAAAAATACCATTGTTTTTTTTGTGGCATTGCGCTCTATCTGTTCATTGTTTTTCTTGTATTTATAATTATTTTTTTAAATACGTTTGAATAGGCTCGAACCGCTAGTCCGATCACCTTACAGGTAGACCCATAAGAACAAGAACCGGAAGTAGACCATTTTGAACCGGAGTTTACCGTTACCCCGCCCCGGTATTGTTAGTATTTCACTTTTATCCTAAGAACGAAACCCTACAAATTTAGTTATATGACGTTTGTTACACATAAACTTACATTGTCGGTGTAAAATTTTGATGAAAAAAAATGTGACCAAAACGCCCATATTAGTATATTAACTTTTTTATACCGGGTGGTCGTTTTAACTTGAGACTCCTAAATATCTCGTGAAATATGCATGGTACGACAAAAGTGTATTAAATAAACTTGTAGGACTCAAATGGGGGAAATGAGATGACGATATCAGTTTCATTGCAGATGGCGCTGCAATCGGTGAAAATGAGGCGAACTTCATTTTTTTTAAATGGGAATACCTATTTTTTTACCAAATTATGATTTTGCGCTAAATAAGAACAATCTTTTGTCTAAACATTTTTTTTCGTACGAGTCTATATGAGTATTGGACTCAAATTCGATCCCATTGGACATCCAAAAATTTGATTGTAAATTTGGTTATCATATTGAAAATAGCTAGAGGCAAAAATGAAATCCAATAATTCTAAGAACATCCTGAGAGAAATTGAGCAATTTTGAGCAATATTGTTCCATCTGTCACTTACGTTACTTTTGACCAAGTCTAAAGGTATGTTACTATATAATGAAACCACATCCAAACTAATTAACACATAACCATCCGGCAAAACCATATTTTGCATACATTCAGCAAAATGAAAACTATCTCGTACATAGTATTCGTTTTCATGTAGACATGTAGATGTAAGTAGTCTTGCAATGTATTTGGATAAGCCTTCCGTGGGTGAGTTATTTGAAGCAACAATAGGTCGTAAAGGTACTTCATTCTTATGTATTTGTGGAAGTCCATAAAAACGAGGAGCTACCGCTTTATAAGTTGTAAGTTTTTTGCTGTAGATTCATCAATTTCGTGGCATTCTTTCAGTTTTTTTACCCAACTATTATTTTTATTTTGTATAGTTATAGTAGGATCCCTTTTTATTTTCTTACAATTTTCGTTGTCATTAATTATATCCAATACTTTATTATGGTATTCTTCTCTGTCCATTGCTACTGTAACATTACCTTTATCAGCTCTCATTATTAGTAGATTTGGATTGCTTTTTAAAAAAAAACTTCGTATCTTTAACCAATTTTTCTGAAGGTTGTTTACAATTTTTGTTAGTATGTAGAAAATTAGTTATGATGTTGGTACCCATTGATCTATATAAATTTTGTGTTGCTATTTCAAAATCACTGATAATAAGTTCGAAGTCTGCCAATCCAAATCTACTAATAATGGGAGCTGATAAAGGTAATGTTACAGTAGCAATGGACAGAGAAGAATACCATAATAAAGTATTGGATATAATTAATGACAACGAAAATTATAAGAAAATAAAAAGGGATCCTACTATAACTATACAAAATAAAAATAATAGTTGGGTAAAAAAACTGAAAATGTGCCACGAAATTGATGAATCTACAGCAAAAAAACTTACAACTTATAAAGCGGTAGCTCCTCGTTTTTATGGACTTCCAAAAATACATAAGAATGAAGTACCTTTACGACCTATTGTTGCTTCAAATAACTCACCCACGGAAGGCTTATCCAAATACATTGCAAGACTACTTACATCTACATGTCTACATGAAAACGAATACTATGTACGAGATAGTTTTCATTTTGCTGAATGTATGCAAAATATGGTTTTGCCGGATGGTTATGTGTTAATTAGTTTGGATGTGGTTTCATTATATAGTAACATACCTTTAGACTTGGTCAAAAGTAACGTAAGTGACAGATGGAACAATATTGCTCAAAATTGCTCAATTTCTCTCAGGATGTTCTTAGAATTATTGGATTTCATTTTTGCCTCTAGCTATTTTCAATATGATAACCAAATTTACAATCAAATTTTTGGATGTCCAATGGGATCCAATTTGAGTCCAATACTCGCTCATATAATAATGGACACTTTGTTGGATACGCAGATACCTAAATTAACTTTCAAGCTTCCTTTCATTAAGAAATTCGTTGATGATTTAATTTGTGCTGTACCAGAGAACAAAGAAGATGAGATTTTGAACATTTTCAATTCCCACCATTCAAGACTGAAATTCACCGTAGAAAAAGAATCTAACTTTTCTGTCCCTTTCCTTGACACCAGGGTTAGCAGACATCAAGATAATAAAATAATTCTTGACTGGTATCAGAAACCCACCAGTTCTGGACGATACATTAATTTTCATTCTTACCATCCAATGAACATCAAGAAGAACTTTATTTTAGCTCAAAAGCAAAGAATTTCAAAAATTGTTCATCATTCCCTTGTAAACAAAAACCTGCACAAATTTGGAAATATTTTACAAGAAAATTCTTATCCAAAAGCTCTTATTAGGAAGCTACTTTTTAGTAGTCGGACACCAACAAATAATGAGATAACAAGAAGAACTGATTCAACTAAATTTAAAGTATTACCTTACATCGCAGGACTCACTCCAAATCTTATCAAAATATTCAAGGATCAAAATTTATCATTTGGTCGTAGAACACTAAAGAGATTAGGGTCATTGTTCTCAAAAGTAAAGGATCCATTACCGCTAGAGTTGCGTTCTGATGTCATCTACAAAATTCCATGTAGTGTCTGTCCAAAGGAATATATTGGACAGACTTCTCAACACATAAAGAGAAGAATTACACAACACAAAAGCGATTCAAGAATTAAACCAAACGCTTGTGCTTTAGCTTCCCATGTTAACTCTCTCGGACATAATATGGATTATCAAAATATAGAAATTCTAGACAGTGAAACTAATTTTTTCAAGCGCTCTTTTCTGGAAATGTATTATATAAATGATAACCGTTGTACAATGAACAAAAAAACTGACATTAGTAATCTAAGCGAAATTTATAGTTATCTCCTTAAATTTAAAGACATCCATCCTACAAATATAAACGTATTGTGACACGATACATGTCATTCATGTCATTTAATTCCTATTTAGGTTATTTTTTAGTGTCTAGTTTCATACTTATACTTTTTAACGTAGGCCTTTTATTGTTTATAAACTTTTCCAACTTTGTTTTATGACATCTCTCATAATTTTTACATTTATTATCTAAGTTTCTCCGGTTTGTGTTAATTATAGGTAGTTATATATAATTTTAATATATTATTAAACATTTTAGAACCCTGAGGAAGGACTAAAATTAGTCCGAAGTATTGGTATATGGAATAAAAAATATAAAAAAGAAAAAACGTTTTTTGACTGAATTCCCACTAAGTTTTCCGATATAATAACAACATACAGTCATTAAATTATCAAATTATATATATATATATATATATATATTGTATATATATATATATATATATATATAATTTGAACCTTGTATATATATATATATATATATATATATTGTATATATATATATATATATATATACAAGGTTGATGAACAAGATTGATCAAGGTTGATGCATTGGCATCTATTCCGTACTATTACTTTGGTAATTTTCAATGCGTAATCGATTCCAGCGTTCAATAAAGGTCATCGGTATACGGGTGGTCGTTTTAACTTGAGACTCCTAAATATCTCGTGAAATATGCATGGTACGACAAAAGTGTCTTTAATAAACTTGTAGGACTCAAAGGGGAAATGAGATGACAATATCAGTTTCATTGCAGATGGCGCTGCAATCGGTGAAAATTAGGCTAACTTAATTTTTTTTAAATGGGAATACCCAAATTTTTTATCAAATTATGATTTTACACTAAATAAGAACAATCTTTTGTCTAAACATTTTTTTTCGTACGAGTCTTCTATTAAAAGTTATTGACGATTGAATTTTGTGGCGGCAGGGGTAGTTACGACCGCTGCCACTGCATGGGATGCGCTCGCCGTCTGGCAGTCAAAGCGACGACTGAGTAGACACTCATGGTACAACGTAGGAAGGTATCTGCGTAACTGGGACACGTTTTGGTATCACGCGCGTTGTGCCGTCATGCGCATAGGGTTTGTTTACGCGCGAAAAAAATGCATCGTAAGAAAAATGTTTCAAACTAAATATTCTTCTTATTTAGCGCAAAATCATAATTTGGTAAAAAAATAGGTATTCCCATTTAAAAAAATCTGATGTGGCCAGGCACATGACTTTATCATACAAGATATAAAATTAATAGTTTAGCTGCATGAGAATCTATTTTATTGAGATAAATCGTAAGTATTGAAAGCATCAACATTTGACAGTGCCAAAAGTACGGAATAGCGCGACGAGCGGTGATGCGGCGCGTCACCGAAGGCGGAGCGTCGCCGTCGCACGTGAGCGAGTCGCGCTATGTAGTTTTCGGCAGGAGTGACATCAACGCTTTTTGTTGCTTTTAAGAAACACGTATTAAAAAAATAAATAAAAAATGGTTATATTTCAGTATAGGAAATGTTAGGTTGGTACCACTTTGACGAAACGTCAAGTTTAAAAAGCTAATTCAAATTCTGACAGATTTATATTTGTTCATGACACTGTAGATATCACATCGGTACAAAGATACTAAAATAAAACTACAGTCATCGCTATACTTTATTTACAATTTTCTCAATTTATCGTTTTTAGAGTTAGATATAAGAACGGGTTGATATTTCTTATCAACAAACAATCAAATTGGTGATCTTATTTTATTTGAAATTTGTATTTTGTACTTTGCCGGACTAGAGCGGCAACGTTCCATAGCCGTTCTCCAACCTCTGATGAAATCAGCTGTTTTCGAGTGTGACAGCACAAAAAAATATTTGTCAAACTCCTGGCTACTATATAGTTTCATGTCAACCGATCTCGATCAAACAGAATTTGGTCTTGCAGCTAAACTATTCATTTTACCAAAAAATGTCATAGGCATAAATTATTCAAAATTTCGTCTACTTTAATTTATTATTTATCTATTTTGACGAAATTACAGAAATGACGGTTCATTGGCAAAATAGTTGAAAAATGCTAAGAGTAAATAGCCAGTTCCTTTGGACCATCTTGAACCAAAAGCTTTTCAGCTCTAAGTTTGGTCACGAAACTTCTAAATCTGAACTTTCGTCCCGATACCTTTCGTAGTTTCTCCGGAATCGTCGTCACAAAAATCGGGTACACACATACACACACACACACACACAGACATTTTTTTGTACCTTGGTCAAAAATAATCAGGGGACCCAAAAAGACCTATTTCCGCTAAAATCCCAATTTTTTTTTTCGGCATGATTACAATACTTTACCATACTGCGTATGATAAAGTAAAAAATGAAGTTCGCCTCATTTTCACCGATTGCAGCGCCATCTGCAATGAAACTGATATCGTCATCTCATTTCCCCCATTTGAGTCCTACAAGTTTATTTAATACACTTTTGTCGTACCATGCATATTTCACGAGATATTTAGGAGTCTCAAGTTAAAACGACCACCCGGTATAAAAAAAGTTAATATACTAATATGGGCGTTTTGGTCACATTTTTTTTCATCAAAATTTTACACCGACAATGTAAGTTTATGTGTAACAAACGTCATATAACTAAATTTGTAGGGTTTCGTTCTTAGGATAAAAGTGAAATACTAACAATACCGGGGCGGGGTAACGGTAAACTCCGGTTCAAAATGGTCTACTTCCGGTTCTTGTTCTTATGGGTCTACCTGTAAGGTGATCGGACTAGCGGTTCGAGCCTATTCAAACGTATTTAAAAAAATAATTATAAATACAAGAAAAACAATGAACAGATAGAGCGCAATGCCACAAAAAAAAACAATGGTATTTTTTAATTATAAATATTCAGAAGGTATTTTTTTAATTAAGTAAAAACTGTACGACACGAAACGACTAACAGACGGCGCGGGCGCAAACATTTTGAAATAATTCCCAAAATGGTCGACAGATGGCGCACACTAACCTAATGTGCTATCCGACCACCATATGGCATGCAAAAACGTTCATTACGCTAGCGGCCGACAGATGGCGCACATATTTACAACTGTCAACAATGTTGCACTAACGGTTTTGCACTGTTGATTTATTCCACCGAGTTGATTTCACCGCGTTGATCTAGAACCCGCGAATATAATCTACTTGTATTATTACAGTTGATAACGTAATATAAGTTGATCCATTATGATTGTTTATACCAACGATATGTTATTTGAGTCGTTATTTGAGATTATTGAGTCGGTTCTGACATATGGAATAATCCTGTGGGGATCATCACCTCAAATGATAACATTGTTCAAGCTCCAAAAAAAATTTATCAGATGCATGCTACGCCTAGATTATCGTGAGCCATGTAGACCACATTTTAGGGCGCAAAATCTTCTGACTCTGCCATGTTTATATTTATTCCGTCTTCTCTGCTATTGCAGAAAAAATATTTCTAGCTTTACCAGAAATACTGACATATCCAGGTCAATGTCCACGCGCGGCGCATTGCGACTAGTCACGCCAGGGTACGTCTCATCGGTCTTTGAGAGGGGTCCATATTACATGATGGTGAAAACGTACAATGCTTTACCCCTCTCGATAGTCTCTGAAACCGGTCTTATGGGTTTTAAAAAGATGCTCCGTAAATATCTGGTTGATTCAGCATTCTAGTCGACTGATGAATATATGGGCTTATGACTATCTGTTTCCGAGGTGCACGGAAGTCTTTGAATGTTTGTTGCTGCATGCATATTACATTGCTGTTGCTGTATGTGTGTGTACGCACATATATAGGTATATTTACTCGGTGCTTTTTTGTTATTTATATCATTATATTTGTTTGAGTTTATTGATTTTGATGTGTTCTGTCGACATAAAATTGATTCTAATTTTGTATGTGCTATGTTTATGTATGTTTATACTTATTTTTTGTCTCCATGAGATCTTAATGACAATAAAGAATTATTATTATTATTATTAGTTCTGACGGATTGGATCACAACATAATGCGCCGTGAACTACTGCACATGTGTAGGCATTTTAGTTAGGTATTTCTCCGCTCCGCGCGCTTAGATGCATAAAGCGAATAGGGTACGTGCAACAAGTTTTTACTGCTAGAAAGCTAACTTGCATCGAGTTCTTCGGCTGAAAAGAGCCGCCGTGGTCGCGTTCACGTTCAAAAAAAGCTATTAATTTAGCAATCAGCTTTTTAGTTTGTTTCCTAAGGTCTGGCGGCAATTTAATATTTCTACCAGCGCAATACACAACATTTCTGATCACACCTCGTACATCATTTATATCGTTCCTACAATTTTCATAATTTTTTATAGTTTTATATTCTTCACATTTATTCATAATTTCAACTTAGTTATATTATATCAAAGTTATCTTTTCGAGGTTGTCTGTCACCACATTCATGTTGTTAAAAAACTGGCTTTGCAATACTGGCTTTAGTCTTCAATAGTTGCCAGCGCCATTTCATACTGAAATGACGTTATTAAATTGTTACTGCACCACCGTGATAGACAGCAACGAAACGAGATACCGTGGTTTATAGAGCATCACCTTCTTCACCAGCTATTGTTATTCTTTCTCATTATCGTTCAAATTGTAGGTAGAATTTAATTTAGCAATATGAACTTGTTTTTATAAATTTTTTTGTGTCCTTCAGATGACCCTGATGAAGCGTGTAATCACACTGCGAAATATTGGTTGAAATAATAAGGAACGTTCTACAAAACTTGACGTTTTTCCATTATTGTTGCTGGATTCCCCACACAATTGTTTTACATTGTTGTCACCAACGGCAAAGACTCCTTGTCTTTATATATATATATATATATATATATATATATATATATATATATATATATATATATATATATATATATATATATATATATAGACACCTGGCGATGCCAACAGCCTGTGTGCATCTCAGGTGTGCCTGTGTTGACATCGCCAGGTGTCCTGAAAGTGACAGTGAATTTTGGTCGCGATAAATTCGTGGCGGACAGTCCCGAAACCAACTCCAATGATTGCTATGGATATCAGTTATGTTTGCTAAATCACCAACTTGCTTTTTTCTCAATAACGTACAAATTATGACCCTGAAGAACCGTGTATCCACACGCGACAATTTGGTGATATAATAAAGAACGTACTAATTATTTAAAACGTTTACTATTGCTGGATTCCCCAATAATTACTACCAATTTATATTCCAACGGCAAAGACTACGTGTCCTAATTATATATATATATATATATATATATATATATATATATATATATATATATATATATATATATATATATTGTAACGAATATTTAAAAGTTGTGATCTAGGACTCCCAAAAAGGAAAAAGCAGATTGCCAGGAAACGGATTGACAATGTATTATGAACTTACTTGAAGTTTGAATAAAAGTTAGTTGTTTGACACGATTGCGAACCTTATATATAAATTTAGTACATTGGTGTCAGAAGTGGGATCGTCAAACATTCGAGCGAAGAAAATGGTAAAGTTCGAGCAGTTAAAAGTGGAACAGTTGAAGAAGGAGTTATCACTACGAGAATTACCAACGGTGGGTACCAAGGCCGAATTACAACAACGCTTGCGGTGTGCCTTAGAATCAGAGGGGATTGTTATTTCTGACTATACCTTGGAGGAAGAGCCCTCCCCTAGGGAGATGCAAGCAGTTCCAGCGATGGAAGATACGTCGTCCAATCTAATGGCAGCTATGCAGGGGATAATGTCAACATTAGCCGAAATGAAAGAAGGACAGAGTAAAATAGAAGATACA
This sequence comes from Melinopterus prodromus, assembly GCA_964023965.1. Classification (NCBI taxonomy): domain Eukaryota; kingdom Metazoa; phylum Arthropoda; class Insecta; order Coleoptera; family Scarabaeidae; genus Melinopterus; species Melinopterus prodromus. Next base: position 47,594,383 of record OZ030391.1, on the reverse strand, counting down.
ATTCAAAATGTATCAGAACAAGTGCGCCAAGTTTCATCCAAATTTGAGGAGCGAATAACCACTCTTGAATCGAACGTTAGCGCTCTGGAATTGCACGTTACTCAAGTCAATACTGAAGTTAGTAAAAGCGTGGAACGGTTGGAACAACGTCTGACGGCATTACAAACAAGTGTTCCCTGTCAACAACTGAACATCCTTAAGCTGAAAACTCCGACGTATGATGGGTCAACCACTTTTAATATTTTCAAGCTTCAGTTTGAGACGGCGGCGGTTAGGAATAACTGGAATGAAGATGATAAAGCCGCAGCTATAATAGTCGCGTTGAAAGGTGGTGCTGCAGACGTGTTGCAGACAATTCCAGAGGCATATAGATGCAACTACAAGATGGTGGTAAGTGCCTTGGAAAGGAAGTATGGTAGCGAGCATCTGAAGCAGATGCACTATTTAGAATTGAAAACGCGTACTCAGAAAACAGGAGAGACCCTGCAAGAATATGCCGCCGAAATTGAGCGTCTGGTTCATTTAGCATATTCTGATTTGCCGAGCGAGGTATGCGAAAGACACATGATACAGGCATTTGTAGATGGGATTCGCGATTTTGAAACGAAGCGCGCTTCTCTTACAGCCATGAAAACTACATATCAGGAAACTGTTGGATATGCCCTGACGCACGAAACAGCTGGTATGGTTTGTAGGCCGCAACCTAAAGTACGGCAATTGGAAGAAGATAATGAAGAACTCGTGAGCATCATATGTGATGCTGTAAGGACCGCAATAAAACCGAACCAATCCACATATATATTTAAGGGAAAATGTTACTATTGTAATAAGCCGGGACACATGGCACGAGACTGCCGGGCACGCCGTGAAGAGTGGCAATCATCTTCATCCACACAGCAGAAAGGTGCTAGTAGCCGGTCTTCCCAAGAGTCGACGTTAAACTAGATCGAGTCAGATCGAAGGGGCACGATCTGACTCCATTGAATTGTCCCAGAATTTACATTTCCCATATGATCAGAAATATCAACAATTTGACTATCGACGGGATATTAAATGGAAAATCATATCTAATGACGCTAGACACAGGTGCGACACATTCAATTATTCGCAGTGATTTAATCACAGACCCCTTAGATTTGGTTGTTGGGATCAAATTACGTACTGCAACGGGTGACTACGCTACCGTCAAAGGCAAGATTTCTAAAAAGGTCACCATTGGAGCGACAACAGTTGTACATGAATTTATAGTTGCCGACATCATGGATGAAATCATTATTGGCGTAGATTTTATGATCAAACATGGGCTCCTGCTGGATTTGGAAAAAAAAATACTGCGATATGCGAATATTGAGCTTCCCTTGAATGTGGGATACAACGGAGATGCAAGTGTACGGTCAATGGTTGTGAAGCAAAGGCAGGAGGTACCAGCAAACTCAGAGATGGTACTGTGGGCGGAGATAAGTGGAGATTTGGGAATGGATAAGTTGTGGATTGTGGAAGCAAGTAGAAACTCCCCAAGAAACTTAATTGTTGGTAAGACCCTATCAAAATCACAAACCGGATTACTTCCAGTAAGGATTCTTAATCCAACACAAACAAAAAAAATAATTAGGAAAGGTGAAGTCATCGCTCAATGCCAGCAAGTGACGGCAGTGGTGGATTGTGAATTAGCTTCTGACGCTAATGTGCCACCAAACCTCAAAATATTGGAGCATGAATGGATTAAGGACCTGACCGAACCCGAAAAGAGAAAGGCTAAACGTCTGTTAGAACAGCATTGGTCAATTTTTGCAGATAAATCTAATATTGACGGGGAAGGCAGGACAGGCATTGTGAAGCATTCTATTAATACAGGTGATGCGAGACCTATACGTCAACATCCACGGAGATTGCCACTTGCTAAAATGCAAGAGGTAGCTGAGCTAATTCAAGAAATGAGGCATAACAAAGTCATTGAACCATCTTTTAGTCCATGGAGCTCACCGGTGGTGCTGGTTAAGAAGAAAGATGGAAGCACCCGTTTCTGCGTCGACTATAGGAAATTAAACGATGTCACCAAGAAAGACAGCTATCCACTTCCAAGAATAGATGACACACTAGACACATTATGCGGCGCTCAATGGTTTTCAACGCTGGACCTGAAGAGTGGCTACTGGCAAGTAGAAATTGATCAAGAGGATAAGGAGAAGACAGCATTCAGTGTTGGTAATGGGTTATGGCAATTCTGTGTCATGCCATTTGGGCTCTGTAATGCGCCGGCTACGTTTGAGCGGCTGATGGAACGAGTGCTTAAAGGATTACACTGGAAGACCTGTCTCGTGTATCTAGATGACATCATTGTAATAGGAACAAATTTCGACGACCACTTGAAAAATTTGAAAGAGACATTTCAACGTTTAAAGATTGCTGGTCTCAAGCTAAACCCTAAGAAATGTGCTTTATTCAAGAAAGAAGTGAAATATCTGGGACATATGGTAACTTCTGATGGAGTACACACTGACGCAGACAAAATCAAAGTTGTTCAAGAGTGGCCAAGACCATCGACCTTACAAGAGTTGCGAAGCTTTCTCGGGCTATGCACATATTACCGGCGCTTTGTTCCAGGTTTTGCCACCGTCGCCTGCAGTTTGCATGACTTGACAAGGAAAAATCGACAGTTTGAATGGAACGACCAGCAGGAGACAGCGTTCAAACAACTAAAAGCCCTTCTGTGTTCAGCACCCATACTGGCGTATCCTGTACCAGGTGAAAGATTTATAGTAGATACAGATGCCAGTTTGTATGGAATTGGCAGCGTATTATCACAAGTAATCGATGGACAGGAAAAGGTAATTGGTTATTATAGCAGACATTTGTCAAAACCGGAACGAAATTATTGTGTCACGAGAAAGGAATTGCTTGCTGTAATGGAGTCTGTACGGCATTTCCATAAGTACTTGTATGGGCAACATTTTCTCTTGAGAACCGACCATGCTGCTCTGAAATGGTTGCTACAGTTCAAGGACCCTGAAGGACAGCTTGCACGATGGATTGAACGACTACAAACTTACGATTGTACAATTGAACATCGTACAGGACGACAACACGCAAATGCAGACGCGCTGTCTCGACGTCCATGTGAACTAGAATGCAAGCATTGCACAAAAGCAGAACAAAAGGAGAGCGTTATCGATATTCGCCTTCTGAGTGTGTTACCAGGTGAACAATGGTCAACACGACAAATTAAAAAAGACCAAGTGGAAGATTTGGATTTGGTTAAAATCGTAGCCGCTTTGGAACAGAATCGACGACCGACATGGGAAGAAATAGCTAGCGAAAGTCCATTGGCAAAAGCATACTGGGCACAATGGCAAAGTTTAACGCTGGAAGATGGATGTTTACAGCGCATTTGGGAGAGTGAGGACGGTAAAACTGTACGAAAGTTGATTGTGGTTCCCAAGATAAAAATGGAGGAAATACTAACGGAATATCACAATCAATCTAGTGGAGGACATCTGGGTATTGCTAAAACGGTAGAGAAGATTAAAAAACGATTTTATTGGGTTGGCTGCCAACAATCGGTTATCGATTGGATCCGCAATTGTGATCAATGCTGCAAGGCCAAGGGACCCAGAACGCGGAGCCGTGGGAAAATGCAGCAATACAACGTTGGTTCACCGTTTGAGCGAATTGCAATGGATGTAGCAGGCCCATTCCATACAAGTAACCGGGGCAACAAATATGTTTTAGTGGTTATCGACTATTTCAGTAAGTGGCCAGAGGTGTATGCAATGCCTAGTCAGGATGCAAAAACGGTCGCGGATGTCTTTGTAAAAAACTGGGTGACACGATTTGGAGTTCCGATGGAGCTGCATTCAGATCAAGGAAGAAATTTTGAGTCAGCAGTTTTTCAACAAATATGCCTTGCGCTTGGAATTCACAAAACTAGAACCACACCGTTGCACCCGCAGTCAGATGGTATGGTAGAACGCTTTAATAGGACACTCGAGGAACACCTTAGAAAAGTAGTCGATAAAAATCAAAACGATTGGGATGAGCATATACCACTTTTTCTGATGGCATATAGAGCTGCAGTACACGATACGACATCGAGCTCACCAGCAAATATCATATTTGGAAACGACTTGAGATTACCAGCGGATTTGCAATTCGGAGTTACTTCTTTGATTGGAAAGTTTAGTGAGCATGATTATGTCGCACAAACAAGAAAGGAGCTCGATGACATACACCGGATGATAAGAGGTCGTACGCAGCTAATGAGCGATAAGATGAAGGCCAGGTATGACATACGAGCAAATTCAAAGACCTTTCAAGAAGGACAATTGGTTTTACTGTACAATCCACAGAAGAAAAAGGGATTATCCCCTAAGTTACAATCTCACTGGGAAGGACCATACAAGGTTGTACGGAAAATTAATGATGTGGTGTACCGTATACAAAGAAATCGCTCTAGGCCGAAAGTGGTCCACTTGGAAAGGCTGGCACCATATCAAAATACCACCACAGAATTTGTTCGAGACGAACAAAAAGATAAGAGAAGGATAGTGTAACGAATATTTAAAAGTTGTGATCTAGGACTCCCAAAAAGGAAAAAGCAGATTGCCAGGAAACGGATTGACAATGTATTATGAACTTACTTGAAGTTTGAATAAAAGTTAGTTGTTTGACACGATTGCGAACCTTATATATAAATTTAGTACAATATATATATATATATATATATATATATATATATATATATATATATATATATATATATATATATATATATATATAGACTACAACGTTACAGACTCTTTTGATTTTGTAAGTAGGATACGTAACATAACTATTCCTCCTAACCACACACTTGTGTCGTTTGATGTCATCAGCCTCTTTACAAATATACCTCTTAGCCTGGTTACCGACATTGTTACTGAGAGGTGGGACATGGTGAAGGAGCACTGCAGCTTCTCGTTGGAGGCCTTTTTAGATAGTTTGCGGTTCTTGTTCTCCAACTTGTACTTCACTTTCGAGGGCCAATGTTACTTGCAAACAATTGGAACTGCCATGGGTTCACCCATAAGCTCTGTTTTAGCGGTCATCGTGATGGACTATGTCCTTGACAACGTGTTGCCTCAGTTGGGTTTTGATATTCCATTCATTTATAAGTTCGTGGACGACATTATTACGGCTGTTCCCAGTGATAGGGTTGAGGGCACCTTGGCGGTCCTAAATAGCTTCAATGGTAATATTCAGTTTACGGTTGAGCTGGAGGGTGAGGACGGTTTGCCATTTCTGGATTGCAGAGTTATAAGGCGTGATAATGGTACGGTTGTCACTGATTGGTACACTAAGCCGACATACTCCGGCCGCTACATAAATTACCACTCCGGGCACTCGTTCAGCCATAAAATTAATACTATTAGTGCCATGAAAAACAGAATCATAAAAATATGTGATCCAGAATTCCAACCTTTGGCCCTAAAAAGGCTCCAAGCTGTTTTCTTGAACAATGCTTTCCCACTGAGGTTGATTAATAAGTTATTATTTTCAACAAATACCAACAATCTTACTAGTATTTTTGAACCAATAAATGAAGAACCCCGCACATATGTCAAGTTAATGTCCCTACCCACTGTCACTGGTAAACTGAAAAAAATATTCCAACCACTTTTAACGGATAAGGTAAAAATAGTTCACCACTACCCTTTTAAACTAGCCAGAGCCTTCAGTAACATCAAGGACACCACACCGTTAATGTATAGGTCTAACATAATTTATTGCGTGTCTTGCAACGACTGTGATAGTAAGTATGTCGGAGTAACCACCCAATGGTTACGAAATAGAATTACTTTGCATAGGAGCGACTGCAACACCAAAAAAACCAGATGTGCCTTGGCATGCCATGCTATTACCAACAATCATTCCTTTGATTTTAAGAGCGTCGAAATTCTTGATACAGATTCCAACTACCGTAACAGAATGTTTCTAGAAATGTACAATATAAATTTTATCCATAACACCATTAATTTCAAACAAGATGTTGAAAACCTGAGCAGCATTTACTCCAACATTATACACCACGACAAAATACGCTGTAATAGAAATTTAAATTCAAACATAGACTCAAGTCTCATTTTCTGAAAATTTGTGTAAGTTAGGTTGCTTGACTCGATGGGCTTAATATGCCGGCTTTGCGCTGTGGCCGCCTAGCGACCTTTGATTGTTTATAATTGTTCGTTGATCCGTACGCACGTGATGTCTTAAAATGTGCATGTCTAATAGAGATAACTTATTTACACCCCCAATATGTTAAATGTTGTTGTAATTCGTCGTATTTAGTGATGTCTCTCGTTGCTCGTCGCTTGCCGCCTCATTGAACTCCATGTAAGTTGTGACAAATGAAAATTTCGCCCTATGTTCTGTTTTAATTTATTTGTAGAGCCAATTGCCTGATGAAGGACCCAATCAGGTCCGAAATATAGCAGTTTACAAAAGAGAGTTCTGTTCTTTTCTTTGATTGGTCGAATACCCAAATAATAAATATATCTATATATATATATATATATATATATATATATATATATATATATATATATATATATATATATATATATATATATATATATATATATATATATATAAAGAAGCAACCATAGATACGTGTTTAGTATGACGGAATTGCCCGACAAACTTCCTTTCTCCTTATATATATATATATATATATATATATATATATATATATATATATATATATATATATATATATATATATATATATATATATATATATCTACAAGGAGTCACTGTCGTCCGTTACTAATAAGGTTGCTGCTCTAATGATTACTGTGACACCGGCAGACCCATGACATTGCACAAAGTTGCGCTTTTAATGCGATATGTCCGCTCATTAGTCGGTTCCAAAACTGTTTTTATTTGATATGTCGGGGCACAGATAATGGAGATATTCAAGGTAAAAAAAAGCAAAAAACCCAAAACGCTTTTTGAAATTTTTTCGAGTGGAATTCGATTCTAGGCATATGTCGGGATATGTCGGTGAAAAAAACCGATATGTCGGGGCAAAAACCTCAAAGTTATTCAAGGTCAAATTTTTCCAAGAGGTTTCTTGATATGTCGGGCAGTAAAATTCGAATCTAGACATATGTCGGAATACATCCGTGTAAAAAATCATATATCGGAGCAATGACCGAAAAGTTATTCAAGGTCAAAGATTGGCGCCAAAAACCCAAAACGCTTTTTGAAATTTTTTCGAGTGGAATTCGATTCTGGGCATATGTCGGTGAAAAAAAAAACGATATGTCGGGGCAAAAACTTCAAAGTTATTCAAGGTCAAATTTTTCCAAGAGGTTTCCTGATATATCGGGCAGTAAAACTCGAATCTAGACATATGTCGGCATACATCCGTGTAAAAAATCATATATCGGAGCAATGACCGAAAAGTTATTCAAGGTCAAAGTTTGGCGCCAAAAACACAAAACGCTTTTTGAAATATTTTAGAGTGGAATTCGATTCTGGGCATATGTCGGGATATGTCGGTAAAAAAAACGATATGTCGGGGCAAAAACTTCAAAGTTATTAAAGGTCAAATTTTTCCAAGAGGTTTCTTGATATGTCGGGCAGTAAAATTCAAATCTAGACATTTGTTGGAATACATCCGTGTAAAAAAATTATATATCGGAGCAATGACCGAAAAGTTATTCAAGGACAAAGTTTGGCGGCAAAAACCCAAAGCGCTTTTTGAAAGTTTTTCGAGTGGAATTCGATTCTGGGCATATGTCGGGATATGTCGGTGAAAAGAACCGATATGTCGGGGCAAAAACCTCAAAGTTATTCAAGGTCAAATTTATCCAAGAGGTTTCTTGATATGTCGGGCAGTAAAATTCGAATCTAGACATGTCATATGAAAAGTTAGTCAAGGTAATATATATTACCAACTGCTCTATACGGTGACCTTGAAACGATTTTCGCCACTTTTTACCGTTCATTGTAATTTTTTATTTCTAAATATTTTATTGTCCGGTAATGAAACAAAAACTAACAAAATCACACCAGATAGAGCCTATCTAAACTATAAATACATAACCAATTTGTAGCGACAATTTGCACAACGAGATTGCGCCAAGTGTCAACAAGCACGATTACAGTACATTATTTAAGTGATTTATGTACAAGACGCGTTAATTACAATTTCGTAACTATATAATAATAAAAGATTGTGTGATGTTTTCTTCCAGTTTTATTTAGACTGTTTGATACAACCAACCGCACGCCATGCAGGTAGGGCGAGGAATGCCTCGGAATAAGAAAGAAAATCAATTACGAGTCGTGCTCGTACGGGAAAGGTCGGAGACCGTGCATGGCCCGAGTGTTTAAGAGGATAGTAAAATACAAATACACAAAAACAAAAACCGAAGAACATACTGGTTTTTATCTCTATTGTATCCCTATTTTGTCTCCATTGTAAAATCAGATGTTCATTAACAATCTTGCCAATTCAGATATTAATTTAATTGTCTCTAACGAACGAACGCCTTGTACATATTTATTTTACATGATTTCTGTGTGGTCAGCTTAATCGGTTGCCGACTCTTAATATAGAATATAATCAATTCCAATAAGTAATAACACAATTTACAAAAGATAGAATAATTACCAAGCATTTTCAAGTGCAGTCACACACAAAAAAATACGTTTTCGGCACGATATAGGGCAGCCAATATTGTGCTGATCCTGACAGCAAGAAAAACAATGTTGCTGCAGGTAAAGTTAAATGTTAAACCAGCATAAAAATAAACTGTTCAGAGTCTTTTGTCAAAATATATATAACTAAAAGCATGCATAAAAGCAAGCATGCACTAATTGAATTTTGAAAAGTAATGGAGAGGATCAGGGCAAATTGGTAGTACCGAACTTCGCTGAAGCCTAAGGTACTCCCTTTGTAAACACCCCTTGCTTTGCAACACTAGTTTGCAAAGCAAAGGAAAACAGTGGCAACCCCGTGCAATGTGGATAGGTCAGTAAAAACACACGAAGACATTATTTATTAAAAGACACATGCAAAAAAATGAAGAAGTGGTTGCCGTCCTCAAATCTCTGAAACTTTTATTGCAGCCGACTGCTACTTTTCTTCAAAAGCATGCAAAATACGACGTGATACCGCTGCATAATTTACCGTCACTAGTGACCAGAAGGGGTAATCTTACATTGAAAGGTGTCATCGCGGTAGATGAACAGATAGTATCGTCTTCGTTAGATTACATGCAGAATTTAAACCATACACAACCAGAAATGACGACTTGCAAACAAACCATCCGCTGCTAGCAAAAACAAAAATATTATACCGATAGTTGTTATCTATACTGTTTAATATCACATAATACATGTTTAGTAACTATCGACCGCCGGGGTACTAATCACCTCTTCGAAAAATTTGACCTTGAATAACTTTGAGGTTTTTGCCCCGACATATCGGTTCTTTTCACCTACGTATCCCGACATATGACCAGAATAGAATTCCACTCGAAAAGATTTCAAAAAGCGTTTTGGGTTTTTGCCGCCAAACTTTGACCTTGAATAACTTTTCGGTCATTGCTCCGATATATGATTTTTTTACACGGATGTATTCCAAGTCTAGATTCGAATTTTACTGCCCGACATATCAAGAAACCTCTTGGAAAAATTTGACCTTGAATAACTTTGAAGTTTTTGCCCCGACATATCGTTTTTTTTTTTCACCGACATATCCCGACATATGCCCAGAATCGAATTCCACTCGAAAAAATTTCAAAAAGCTTTTTGGGTTTTTGGCGCCAAACTTTGACCTTGAATAACTTTTCGGTCATTGCTCCGATATATGATTTTTTTACACGGATGTATTCCGACATATGGCTAGATTGGAATTTTACTACCTGATATATCAAGAAACCTCTTGGAAAAATTTGACCTTGAATAACTTTGAGGTTTTTGCCCCGACATATCGATTTTTTTCACCGACATATCCCGACATATGCCTAGAATCGAATTCCACTCGAAAAAATTTCAAAAAGAGTTTTGGGTTTTTTGCATTTTTTTGGCCTTGAATATCTCCAGTACCTGTGCCCCGACATATCAAATAAAAACAGTTTTGGAACCGACTATTGAGCCAACATATCGCATTAAAAGCGCAACTTTTGTAGTGTGACGACGGCCTGACCTACCGTGGATAGGTGAATCACGGAGAGCGGCCGGTCCCAACAAAGGAGGAACCTGAATCATTATCTAAAGAGTTGTGATACGATACAGTTGTATATCCTCATCACGTTACGTATATCAATATATATTATTATTAACCGTAGTTACTGTGTATTAGTGCGTACCCGACTACATCAGAAGTGGTGGTTGTGTTGTGCAAGATGCTGAAAGATAACCAAAAAAGAAATCAAGACCGTCAGATTGTCGCCGTTCTCGATGTCCTGATCATTTACATCATCCACAAGTTTGCCGGTTAGTTCTAACGGTAATAAACATAGGAAAACGAGGAAAGGTATAGCAAAACATGCCCAAGTAAGTCACTTGAAAGATGTTATAAAACGCTGCGATCATATGGAGCTTGTTATGTAACCAAGTATACGGGAATTTTACCAGAAAACTGCAGCTATTGGTGAATAGGTAGAAATAATAGAATACATAGTTACATATATGATTGGTCGAATAACACAAAAGTTTATTACGCACTAAATAAACAAAAAGAAACATGTAATACCTACGATCTCTGTGCAAATTTGTATTTCAACGGCAAAAAAATTAATAAATGACACCTACATTTTCCGAAGAAGATTAAGTATCGCTAATAATGGGGACACATCATACTATGACATCCGCGATAAAGGTATTATATATGTCAAGAACACAAATGTATTAGTAACTAGCTGTTTAAAGAACAAAGGAAGTACAAAAAAAACTTATTAAAAATAAGTATGATAAGACTCATACCAAATAGCTCAACCTATGCTAGACCTAGCAAATAATATAATTATAAACCGGACGCAATTTATTTTATAAATAAAGTAAACGTGGTATCGATATGATGTCACAAACTAGGTCACCAAGGAAATGCATGTAGGCATAGAAATCAAACATGAACTTTTTTGTAAAAAAAAGGTCACATCAAAAGAAATTTTATAAGGATGGCCGAACGAGAATGGAAACTAGAGCAAACCGGATTAGATACTAGTTACCTCTGGAGAAAACACAATTTTTAATAATATTGATACAAATATTATCAAGGTCTTTATAGCATCAATTGCACGAAACACCGAATGACAGCAGCACGCCCGCCAGCGTATTTTTGTTTTGTATTACGATGGATTACGATGTGAATGACAGATGAAGAGTACTACAGAAAAGTAATGTCTCAAATAATAATTTGGATGGAATAGTTGATTTAAGGAAGTTCTTACTCTGTTAAACATCTTTAATAGAGGAAGTTTGCCTATAGTTATCTAACTGGCTGCAAGTATTTTATAAATTTAAAACAAAAAGCGTATTCTGTTAAAGGAAGTAAGTACTGTACTATTATTGTGAACACACTAAATGGTGTCGCAAGCGCATCCTGTAATTTGATATTTTTGGAAGAATTAGCACTATATATGATTTTATCAAAACCAGAAATAAAAGCTGTACATTTCGACTTGATATTAGCCACTCCTTGCCGGAAAACAGGTTCTCTGATTATTATAGGTTTAGCGTATCTACATTTGCTTTAACCAGAACAACGTCCTGGACGATTTGTTTTCAAGAAACACGATAATTATGATTGATAAGTATAGTTTTTCTGTTGGACCATGTTACTTTTAGTATTGGTTCAATGTTTCCTGAGATACTACTTGTATAATGGCATAACTTATGTGTTGACACAGCAACAACTCGTATGTTAAGTTTTAGCAGAGAACCTAGTAGCAGAATGGTTTTCGAAAAGAACGAACATCTTCCAAAATGATGACTACTCCTCCATTTTTTTGGACTTACCAGTTGTTGGCAAATTGATTAGGACTGTATCAAGTTTTGGAGTAACGTCTTTTTACCACTTTCAGTATGAGTATTATTAGAGTCTGATATATGTTTAAAACTGTAGCTAATTCGCAATCAAAGTATATGATTTCAGAATAAACGCAAGCGAAAGTTTAGGGAATCGTTCAATTGGGCTGATGTTGCACCTAATGACAGGTACCATTCTGTATTTGTCGGAAAAGTAGCTCTCCAGTAGCCCACTTCTTGTCCAGCCGTCCAGCCAGCCAGCTTGTGTGGCGAAGACCAGGTCATGGTCCAGGGTTTGCCGTCCTGGAACCAACGGGTTAACGTGCCTTCCAAAGTATGACGGCGGAGTGAAAGATCCGTATACCTATCCGGAGATTCGAATCAAGGACCTTTGGAGTGCAAACCAAACGGTTTCCCACTCATGTCATCATATCGTACGCCCTCGTGGCGGCGATATGACGCCTTCGCGGCACATGTCATCATATCGTTCGCCCTCGTCTCATGGCGGCGATATGAAACCCACGCGGCACAAGTCATCATATCGTGCGCCCTCGTGGCAAGCGATATGAAGCCCACGCGGCACATGTCATCATATCGTTCGCCCTCGTCTCATGGCAGCGATATGAAGCCTACGCGGCACAAGTCATCATATCGTGCGCCCTCGTGGCAAGTGATATGAAGCCCACACGGCACATGTCATCATAACGTACGCCCTCGTGGCGGCGATATGAAGCCTACGCGGCACAAGTCATCATATCGTACGCCCTCCGTGGCGGCGATATGAAGTCTTCGCGGCACACGTCATCATATCGTAGGTACGCCCTCCGTGGCGGCGATATGAAGCCTTCGCGGCACATGTCATCATATCGTAGGTACGCCCTCCGTGGCGGCGATATGAAGCCTTCGCGGCACATGTCATCATATCGTTCGCCCTCGTCTCATGGCGGCGATATGAAGCCTACGCGGCACAAGTCATCATATCGTGCGCCCTCGTGGCAAGCGATATGAAGCCCACGCGGCACATGTCATCATATCGTTCGCCCTCGTCTCATGGCAGCGATATGAAGCCTACGCGGCACAAGTCATCATATCGTGCGCCCTCGTGGCAAGCGATATGAAGCCCACGCGGCACATGTCATCATATCGTAGGTACGCCCTCCGTGGCGGCGACATGAAGCCTTCGCGGCACAGGTCATCATATCGTAGGTACGCCCTCCGTGGCGGCGATATGAAGCCTTCGCGGCACACGTCATCATATCGTAGGTACGCCCTCCGTGGAGCGATATGAAGCCTTCGCGGCACACGTCATCATATCGTAGGTACGCCCTCCGTGGCGGCGATATGAAGCCTTAATGGCAATAGGTAAAGCAGGAATGGAAAATGGTAACCTACCAATGGAAAAAGATAACACATAAATGGCAATAGGTAAAACAGCAACTGATAAAGCTAACTCACCAATGGAAAAGGTAACCCACAAATAGAAAAAGGTAACTCGCCAATGACTAAAGGTAACCCTTCAATAGCATACGGTAAGCTCTTTGCAGCCTCAATTGAAATGACAAAAGAATGATAATAATAAAGATAATGATAACGCTAATGAAAACGATAATGATAACGCTAATGATAACGATAATGACAAGTAAATAATAACGATAACTATAATATAAATGAAGGTGAAAGTGTAATTTGAAATTGAAAGTCTAAATGAAAAACCTTGGGAAGCAGTAGATTCCCTCAGTAATGATTATATTAATTATTGAGTATTGTTGTTCCTAGGATGTACAGATCGAGGACGATCTGCTTCACAGGATGGCCGTGTAGTGTGACGACGGCCTGACCTACCATGGATAGGTGAATCACGGAGAGCGGCCGGTCCCATCAAAGGAGGAACCTGAATCATTATCTAAAGAGTTGTGATACGATACAGTTGTATATCCTCATCACGTTACGTATATCAATATATATTATTATTAACCGTAGTTACTGTGTATTAGTGCGTACCCGACTACAATTTGTGCAATGTCATGCACAAAGTCTGCCGGTGTCACAGTAATGCTCTAATGGGAATTCGACGGGAGACTTAATAATAGTAATACTCTTCAATCATTAAGCGAAGCTTTCGGCGTATTTATTTTACCGCCTTCTTCAGGGCAATGGTATGTGAGGTTAAATTATAAAATAGACATCTAGTCTTCACAACTATCATTCCTTCGTTTGCATTTTCCGGCCAAATTGATAAAGCTTATTCAAATAGCACTCCTCTTTCAATTTTGTCACTCTACACTGCTGTTGAAGGCGATGGATTGAAAACTGCAGGTTACCGAAACGGCCATACCACCATCTTCTGGAAAATGCAAATGAAGGAATGCTAGTTGTGAAGACAAGATGTCTATTTTATAATTTAACCTCACATACCATTGCCCTGAAGAAGGCGGTAAAATAAATACGCCGAAAGCTTGGCTTAATGATTGAAGAGTATTAGTATTATTAAGTCTCCCGTCGAATTCCCATTAGAGCAGCAACCTTTATATATATATATATATATATATAATAAAATAGGTCATATTGTGAAACCGTTTAACATGAAAATAGCACACAAAAATACTAATAACCTATCGAAAATGTACACCAAATTAAAAGCTCCAACTCCACTTCTTAAACAATCTCACTGTGTATATCAGATTCCTTGTTGCAGTTGTAATAAAGTTTATATAGGGCAAACAGAACAATTACTAGAAGAAAGGTTAAAAGGTCACAAATACGCAAAGAACATAACGGCGCTCAAAAAAATATCAAGAAGAAACTAGACATCAATTTAATTTCAAAGAAGTGAGTGTGCTTCAAAAAGAAAATGACTTAAAAGCAAGGTGTGTTATGGAGACAATTGAAATCTTAAAAAATAAAACAGCAGTGAACGATAGATCTGACATCAACCTATCCAAATGTTGATACTTAAAAAAGACAAATAGGAAAAGTGAATACTATGTCAACCAGTTTATGTTCACATATGGCAGAGTTGTTTTGTTTGAAATGTGTAAAATGTACAGTTGTCCAGATGTTTGGATTCGTTTCACGAAAATTTTAGTATATCTGTGACCAAGACGCGGACTGCGTCGAAACGTCAGATTTATTCAAGTTTTTAATGTGTAATTAGTGTACCTACGTTTAGTTTTAAGTGTACCTAAGTGTAAAAACTGTGTATATGGCCTCTAACCCCAATAAAAACAATTTTATATTTTGACAAGGCTAATTATATTGATTTAACTTTATAAAGAAGATAAATTATTGAATACTATATATATATATATATATATATATATATATATATATATATATATATATATATATATATATATATATATATATATATTTGATTAATTATCATTCGCTTCTTTAGTTGATTCTATATTACTGACAAGTTTACGTAATAACCATTTTCCCTTGAATATATATATATATATATATATATATATATATACTATATAGGGAATATGACGTCAATAGAATCCAAGTGAGAAGTATTTTAAAAATTAATTCAAAGGATACGGTCTCAGTCCGGATTCCAGTGTATATCCTGTACAGGGCTCAGTAGTTCAGCGGTAGAGCAATTCCCCGGCAAGGAAGAAGGCCCCGGTTCGAATCCGGGCTGAGACCGTATCCTTTGAATTAATTTTAAAAATACTTCTCACTTGGATTCTATTTACGTCATATTCCCTATATAGTATATTTAAACCGATTAAACCAGTTTCCTGCTTTCCACTAGCAAGTTTTGCGATAAACCTTGACATACCATGAACCAATTTCCACCAGTGTCCAATAGATGTCATGATAATAGTAGTTAGACAGCAACCCGTACTGTTACTATCGTTTGAAATGACGAATTAAATCTATATCCTGTACAGGGCTCAGTAGTTCAGCGGTAGAGCAATTCCCCGGCAAGGAAGAAGGCCCCGGTTCGAATCCGGGCTGAGACCGTATCTTTTGAATTAATTTTAAAAATACTTCTCACTTGGATTCTATTTACGTCATATTCCCTATATAGTATATTTAAACCGATTAAACCAGTTTCCTGCTTTCCACTAGCAAGTTTTGCGATAAACCTTGACATACCATGAACCAATTTCCACCAGTGTCCAATAGATGTCATGATAATAGTAGTTAGACAGCAACCCGTACTGTTACTATCGTTTGAAATGACGAATTAAATCTATATCCTGTACAGGGCTCAGTAGTTCAGCGGTAGAGCAATTCCCCGGCAAGGAAGAAGGCCCCGGTTCGAATCCGGGCTGAGACCGTACCCTTTGAATTAATTTTAAAAATACTTCTCACTTGGATTCTATTTACGTCATATTCCCTATATAGTATATTTAAACCGATTAAACCAGTTTCCTACTTTCCACTAGCAAGATTTGCGATAAACCTTGACATACCATGAACCAATTTCCACCAGTGTCCAATAGATGTCATGATAATAGTAGTTAGACAGCAACCCGTACTGTTACTATAGTTTGAAATGACGAATTAAATCTATATCCTGTACAGGGCTCAGTAGTTCAGCGGTAGAGCAATTCCCCGGCAAGGAAGAAGGCCCCGGTTCGAATCCGGGCTGAGACCGTATCTTTTGAATTAATTTTAAAAATACTTCTCACTTGGATTCTATTTACGTCATATTCCCTATATAGTATATTTAAACCGATTAAACCAGTTTCCTGCTTTCCACTAGCAAGTTTTGCGATAAACCTTGACATACCATGAACCAATTTCCACCAGTGTCCAATAGATGTCATGATAATAGTAGTTAGACAGCAACCCGTACTGTTACTATCGTTTGAAATGACGAATTAAATCTATATCCTGTACAGGGCTCAGTAGTTCAGCGGTAGAGCAATTCCCCGGCAAGGAAGAAGGCCCCGATTCGAATCCGGGCTGAGACCGTATCCTTTGAATTAATTTTAAAAATACTTCTCACTTGGATTCTATTTACGTCATATTCCCTATATAGTATATTTAAACCGATTAAACCAGTTTCCTACTTTCCACTAGCAAGATTTGCGATAAACCTTGACATACCATGAACCAATTTCCACCAGTGTCCAATAGATGTCATGATATTAGTAGTTAGACAGCAACCCGTACTGTTACTATCGTTTGAAATGACGAATTAAATCTATATCCTGTACAGGGCTCAGTAGTTCAGCGGTAGAGCAATTCCCCGGCAAGGAAGAAGGCCCCGGTTCGAATCCGGGCTGAGACCGTATCCTTTGAATTAATTTTAAATATATATATATATATATATATATATATATATATATATATATATATATATATATATATATATATATATATATATATATATGCAATGATTGTTCAGTGAATTAATTTAAATTAGTAAAAAAACTTGTATTCGTAAATCTTCGAATCTCTGCAATATATTTAATTAAAATCTCCTCGGTACCGGTTTCGACCTACACAGAGGTCATCATCAGCCGAATCTACAAAATTCTAACATTAGAAACAATCACAATATACAAATAAAAACGTCAATTACGGTCAAATAATCAGTAGAACACACAAAACGATATATATATATATATATATATATATATATATATATATATATATATATATATATATATATATATATATATATATATACAGGGTCCTGCAACTAAGCTCCCGTCTTCTGTAGCTCACTTACTCGTTAAGCTAAGAGTTTGACATTTTGCAGGCTTACCCTGTACTTCAAGGTACAATTCAAGAAATTATTTTTTATTATACAGGGTGTTCCAAAAATGTGCAACGCCATGGTAATATATTTTTTTAAATTGCATGCTATACATTTTTCTACACATTTGGAAACCTTTTATGATTGCCTACATATCACCAAAATTTTATTGAAATCGGTTGAGTGACCGCAGCGGAAAAAAATAAAAACCAAGAAAAATTGATTTTGCATCGTAGGCTTTAAAACTCAATAAAAACCACAAAATGCACCTCGTTAATAAAATTTTGCGACGTGCTTATTAAGTTAGATGTAATAGTCTCGTTAACCAAGTGAAATTGATCCAAATCATACAGGGTGACCAAACTCGAGTGTCAAACTTGTCAAACTTCAAAGCGCGCTATTGTTCTTATTTTAAATTGGAACCCATATTTTTTTTTAGGTGAAACGATGCGGAATTAAAGTATAAACATTGTTTCTGAATACAACTCCATCACAATTCCCAATATTTCAAAAGTTATTCGCCAAAAACTCATTTTTCAATGTTTCCAACGGCAATTTTAGGTAATAAATATCGTACGTGGCGTTGAAAAACAATTTATTACATAAAATATAACGCAGAGAGGTATTTTAGATTTTACTGTAATTAATTAAGTAGTTATTCAATTGCTAAATTTACTGCAAAATTTACCTATAGCCACATTTCCGTCCTTACCGCTATAGGTAAATGATGCAGTAAATTTGGCATTTGAATAACTACTTAATTAAGTACACTCAAATCTAAAATAGGTCTATTATTTTTTATGAAATAAATTGTTTTTCAACGTCACGTACGATATTTATTATCTAGAATTGCCGTTGAAAACGTTGAAAAATGAGTTTTTGGCGAATAACTTTTAAAATATTGGGAATTGTGATGGGGTTGTATTTAGA
>OZ030391.1:47485710-47570710 GCA_964023965.1 Melinopterus prodromus | reverse complement strand
AGATGGCGCGCGTGCGCAACAATTCGCAATATGGCAGATCTACCAGATGGCGCGCCGCCTTCTTTGCGCTACCGGACGGCAGGTGGCGCGATGTATACTAAAATCCACTTACGATAATTTATTCCACCGGGTTGATTCCACCGCCTTGATCTAGAACCCGCGAATGTAATCTACTGATACAGGAAGAAATATTAACAAATGAAATATTGAAATAAATAATATAAATTTGATCGGACCATTTCTACAGTACAGATAACTGTAACATTTATTAGCAATCTGCACCATTTACGCCTCGTGGACCTACTACCGCCAACACCTGTAGACGCGCTTGCATCGCGCACCCTGCCAATAGACGTAAGTTGCTGAAAAATACGTCACTATCTCTATCTCTCACCCCTCTACTAATATTGGCTCGAGTATACAACAAAATCAAGCACTAAGAATTATAGAATTCTCAAGGTTAACTAGTGTTGAGACAATGTTGAGCAAATTAATGCATTACATTGTTAGTATGAAGTGTTCCATATTTGAAAACTTACGAGATGAATATAGTGAACTCAAACAATGATTGTTTTGTGAATGTCGTGTTTATTTAGTTACAGACGATCGATTTCTGAAATAACGAATTTTACGCATTTTTTTACAAATCTCAAAAATGGTAAATAAGGAACTCAGTTTAGTATATAAATAATAAATTGTCAAATTATATGATAGTAATTGTTTTAAATACAATAGTCAGCTGCATGAATACGATACTTGTCAAAAGGACCAGTTTAGATTACAAAAAAAAGGAAACAAAAAGCATTACACAAAACTTATTTGATTACAAAGCATTAACCTTCCCAGTGATATTAAATGCAGTAATTCGCTAATGGTCTGTTGCAGAAAGGCTCATCAACTCTTTCTTAATCTAATCACTGATTATCTCCTTAGAGAATGATAAACAAGTCGATTCTGCATTCTGATTGGTTAATAATGAGCTGTTGAGAGCTAAGCAGCCACTAAGACTTGATGGGCCTTTCTGCAACTGGTCGCAAAAAGGGACGCCGTTAGAAAATGTTCAATATATGTGTTATATTTCTTATTTCGTCCCCAGTCGACATTTAATAACGTGTCATTAATAATTATTATTTATTTTAGAATCTTTGAACTCTAGAATTTAAGATTTTGATATAAGGAGCTAGAAGACCTCCTACCTCGTGTACAATGAGCCCAGAGTAAATGTACAATAAACAGGATTATAGTTGGATTATGGTTTTAAATAAGTTGTTTATTTGTTTCTTGATGATCCCTTTTCTCGTCGATCGGTAGGTTCATTCCGTAAATGATTATGCTGCACTTAACTACTAAACCTTTATTGCTTGTCTATTAAAATACTTGTTCACTGTGTGACGGTTACATCGACTCTTTACTCTCGCTCGTTCAACCCGAGCACATGCTTACTAGAAGAGCAAAAATGATGACGACAGTAAAGATTATAAAGCTCAATACGATAATAAAACACTAGCACCACTCAGCGGCAATAACTGAAAAATACGATGTAGGAATAATGATCTGCCACATGTGATCTGCCTTTCTGCTGTTCTCGATGAGCACGGCCGAACAACTGTTATGGCAAATTAATAAACATTATAAATACAACAATATTAGTTAGAATTTGCTCAGTAGTCGAGTGAGTATCTTTAAAATGGTCAACCGATAAAAATCATAATAGTAAACTAATAAATAACAGAATGGCAACAAGATTAGTTATTTAAGAAATTATCTAGGGATAATGATAATGTGAAAACCGAAAATACATAGACAAAATTGACAAAACTGAAAACTCTATACCCGTGCACATCAAGCATCTAATTAACATTCTTCATAACAAATTGATAAGCAATGGAACGACAACAATATTATTTTAGAATTTACCGAATTAACAAGAAACATGAAACTTCGCATTTTCGGAAAAACTAGAGATAAACAATCTAAGTAATTAAACTGACACTGGTGACAATAGTAATAGTTGCTAATAGTAATCGGGTCATCATTTGGCTAGCGATATATGTTTACCAGTGCAAGCTTTTAAAAAATGCTAACGGCAGAGGTATGTGCAAACCATCGAGTAATCTGGAGGTCGCATGTGGTAGGAGTGAGGGCGGCCGAAAATCAGCGAGTCGCGCAGGCTCCTAAAGTTAGATATTCTTGTGATTTTTAAGTCACTAACTTAAGTTACTAATGTCATTGTAGGTGTATCACACCCGGCACATTGTTCGTTGACATTGTTTTCGTGGTTGTATCTAATATTTTTGACGTTATGTGCATTGGGTTATCTAATAAGTATCAGCATATTGAAACCAAAATCATCCACATTATATTATTAATAACAAATTAATATATTAACAGAAGTAGCAAAAATGTTTCACATGCAGATTGCAATATATTTGTAGATCGTGTAATATTCCCACACGAAACGGCAATATAAGAGATACTTTAACAATATAGTTCTTTTAGTACAGCAATAAAAAAAATTATTTGATTATTTTTAATAAATCTGTACTTTGGTGCAAGAACAACCATTATCATTTGTGGTAGTCATTAGTTTTGACAGCATTTTATGAGAGCTTGGGATATTTTTGACATGGGGTGTTCTTACATAAATGTACAGAGGTAAATATGTAAAAAAATTATTTTGTAGCAAGCTCTCAAAACTAATGACTAGCAAAAATGACATGGTTGTTCTTGCACCAAGGTACAGAAATAGTCTTTATTTATATTTGTATTGTTGTTTAAATAATTGATATTTTGAATATAAAATCTTTATTCATTTTGGCGCGGTTTGTATTTGCTATCATAAGATCCATTACCATTCATGTGACGTGGTGATCGCTTTTATAAAGAACATACAATTACAATATTAGTGAAGTGCAACTAGACATAACAGGGAAATACCTAAAACGCAAGGCATATGCACAGATTTTTATAAAAGTGTTTGTATTATGTTTTCTAACTAGATATAATAAGTTAACCAAGTTTAAGTCTACGAAAAATCATCTACCTTTAGTGATATAATTAAAAAAAGTGAAGTAAATTTCAAAACTGTACGTATAACAGTAATACAAATGTAAGTCCCAGAGTCTCAAAAATCCTGTCATAAGTACATTGGAATTGCTGATTATTAATGTCCAAATTTTACAAATGCATATTTGTTAATACAAAAGGTAAAAATAGTGCAATTAATAATTACTACAACTTAATTAATTGTTATCTTACAAGAATGTTGCTTTTGTGCTTTTGTTGATTCGCCTGCATGTTTTGAAATTTTTATTGTGCTTAGGTACTTATAACTTATTCGGTTTCTTTACAAACGAAGCGATTTCTGTTTCTGAATTCAATGTTATTCAAATTTGAGAAAGGGCATTTCCTCGTAATATATTGGTAACTTCGGGAGAAAATGGATTTTGTGAGGAAAGATTCAATAGGTTTTGGATAGATTTCAGTGGCAAATCCGACATCTTTTAATATAAAAGTAAATAATTTAGCGTACCTACTACATAATATTGACTATAAACAAGAAAATCCTTTGGAAAATATGTAAAATTAAATATTCTGTTACTTTTTGTTTTCGAATTGGCCGCATGTTGGCCTTCTGTAATCGCAAGTGATGACTAATCGCGTCATAAGCCGTTTCCGCCGTGGTGGGAACTACGGCAAGCGATTTTCAGATTACTATACATACATGCGGGGCGAATGGCTCTAGTGGTAGAGCGTTGGCCTACTGACTAGGAGGTCCGGGGTTCACACCCAGGACCAGCCGAAAATCCGCCCGCCGTCTTTCGGAAGAGACGAAAAACCGTGCGCCCGGCAACCAGTTGAACACATCTGGTTGTCGATATTACTGTACAGTGTGAGGGGAAAGCTCAAACGACCAACAGTGGCCTAGGAGCTGCCCGGAAAAACCGCACCCTACGATACATACATAATACATACATACACCTCGAGCGATGGTGCAAACGCACTCATTGCGCCGTTTGAAAAGTTGTAGTAGACCTTAAAAATTTTTGTGTAGCCTTATCCAATTTCCACAGCAAATTAAATCTATGAGCATCGTTACACCATAATAGAGCCAATAATGGCCTTGAATTTTTGCTATTCATCCTTTTTCCTCCTCAGGGACTTGGAATATAGTAAACAGAATATTTTCGACAATATCGTAGGCAGATCGACTACGATAGGCCGATATCCACGTTACAACCGCAGATATGTGGCTGATATATGACGTCATCATCGTAGTGAAGGATAAATTTTCTAAAATAAATTTGTCTCTCTACCTCATCGTAACTAACAGATATTAACTGTTCTGTTGGTAAATATGTCATTACACACTGAAGTTTAGTAGCGCAATATTGGAATGGTCGGTCAATCGGAGGGTTGCAGTTTCCGGTCACGTGGCACTAACAGGAGCAGTTAGAGTGTCCCCCCGACTACCATTAATTTCAAAGTATCCAGGACTTCGCTCGTCCCCCGTGACGATATACTGTAATCTTGGGGCGGACTACGTATTTCCCGATTTCACCAGAGATGATATCGATTCACCTACCCCTGTTGTTCTACCCGACTAACTCTACGCGGGTATTGACATTTGTACGATAAATGTGTTTGTATGTTTAACAAGGGAGACAAAAATAGACACAGCATTTCAGGTGCAGAGACAGATGACCTGCTTAGTAACCTAGTACTTCGTAAAGTAAGTAGGTACCTATATTGATGTTAACATTCTCCGCTAATACAAAAACGATGTTTGGCATAAACCATTCATAATTTCCATAGGCATCCAAAGATACAATATACAATAATAAAAAGCAAAGCTGAAATATACTAAGCGGCATATAATGATTATGATTTTGTATTATTTCAATGATTGTTGGCGGACATATTTTTATTTATTATTATTACTTTATCATACATCGTATGATGAGTATTGTAAAAATTTTTGAGATTTTCGCGAAATATGTTCTTTTGTGTCCCTTGAACATTTTTGACAGAAAAAATTTGTGCGTGCGCGTGAGCCTGTGCGTGTGCGTGTGAGTGTGCTTGTGCGTGTGCGTGTGCGTGTGCGTGTGCGTGTGCGTGTGCGTGTGTGTGAGGTATCGGGGCGAAACTTTATATTTAAAATTTTAAGTTAGTATAATTTCTGTCAGACATTTTTTGGTAAAATTAATAGTTGATTACCTGAGCAGATTCAAATCGAGATTGGTCGTGTCTGCATTAACACTAGTTAGCCAGGATTTGACAGATATTTTGATTCTTTTGACAGTATTGTCATAACATTAGCGTTTGATACAGTTTGACACCATTTGACACTGCTTTATAGTATGATAACGTTATATACCTGGCCACATCAGATTTTTTTATTATACAATTCGGACCGTATAGAGGTACTTAACGGGTCGAGAATAGAATCTGCGTTGGCATGAAATGTGGAATCTGCTCAATGAACAGAAAGAGTTTTTATTAAACTCTGAATGTGCATGGCGCGATATGTCGCATCAGGTACGATAAGTGAACATTGCTTTTTTGAAAATGAGAAATTATTTTCCGTCCTGTTTTGACGAATGGTAAAATCACATGTCTATGTTTTACAGTACTTTGTTATTTTCTTTTTAATTGCTCATTATTACTTTAGCTGCATGAGCAAAATTAATAGTTTAGCTGCATGAGCAAACTTTAACATTGAAAGTCATGCATAGCAGTTTACTCTGTTGGTCGCTCTGTACATCATGTACCTATATATGGTTTACATATAGTTAATATACTAAACTATATTTAGAAAATAAACTGGTTCCGGGATATGCCGTATGTCAAAATTTGTAAATGCTGACGTTTTGCGACCCATGTTGATCGCTTCTTCAAAGCTAATTGAATACTGAAGACCTACCAAGAAAATGTCCATTATAAACCGAAATTTACACCTCACTGCGCACATCTAGAGCTACCGCTGCCGCTTTTTCACCTGACCGCGTTAGGACCGATTTCCAAACCCTACTAATGTCAGTACCGACCTCGCAATTGATGTTGTCAGGATGTTTGTAAATTTCGATGGTTTCTCTAATAAGCCATCGATTATAATTACCCACCCTTGCCAACATCTTCACGTCATCAAAATTCATTGTCCCGACTCGTGGCAGTGTTGAGCAACAGCGGACTGTTGAATCTCTACTGTGCTCCTTGACTCGACATTCGATACTTCGTCCTGTCTGTCCTACATAGAATGTTCAACACTCACATGCTATCTTGTATACCCCTTGGTTCTTCAGGAGTGGTGTGATATCCTTTGGGTTAGGCAGAAGATCCTTTACCTTTGCTGGTGCTCTGTACCTTACCGTGATACCAGATTTCTTCAGTATTCTACCGATTGTTTCTGATACCCAATTTACGCATGGTAAGCAAGCGAACCCCTTTGACTCTTGCCGCTCCTCTGAGACTTGCGGCTTTCTTTGTGTGACACCCCGTACGGTCAGACTTGGTATATCCATTCTGACGTAGAGCCCACTCCAAGTGTTTTCGTTAGTCGTCCAAGGCGCTGCAGTCGCACACCTTCTCGGCTCTGTTGAGCAGAGTGTTAATAACAGTTCCCTTCTGTTGGGGATGGTGGTGTGATTTGGCGTTCAAGTACCGATCGGTATGTGTCTTCTTACGGTAGATTGTATGTCTAAGCGTACCCGTTGACGTTCTGTATACCAGCACATCCAGAAATGGCAGCTGATTATCCTCTTCTATTTCCATCGTGATGATAGAAGCATTAACATTGTTCAGGTGGCTAAGGAAGTCAGTGAGTTTATCTCTACCGTGTGGCCAAACCACAAAGGTATCATCAACATATCTGACCCAATGCTTGGGTTTGTAAGGACATGACCTAATGGTTTTTTCTTCCAACAATTCCATGAAGAAATTGGCGTTTCCCGGTGAAAAAGTAGATCCCATGGGGCACCCTCTACTTGCTCATACATTGCTCCCGCCCACTGAGGTACGTGGTGGAGAGACAATTTCCGGTACATGGTAGACCTAGTGGCACAAGTGTTGTCCGAAGGCCTTCGATTGCCTCCTTAACCAGAACACACGTAAAGAGTGATGTTACGTCGAAACTTACGACTATATCCTGCAGGTCAATACAACTTCCTTCAAAATCTGAATAAAACGTTCAGAGTTCTTAACAAAAGATGTAGTTTGTCCTATAAACAGTTGGGTGGCTTTCGGAAAGTATTTTGCCAAGAAATAGGTTGGGAAGCCTATTGCGCTGACGATTGGTCTCAAAGGCACGTTATCATTGTGGATCTTTGGTAAATCGTAGATCCTCGGTGCCCTAGGGGCTTGAACAAAAATGCTTCTTTGTTCCTGTTCGGGAATCGATGATGATTCAACTAATTCCTTCACTCGCCGTCCTATCTTATCTGTTCGGTCCTTCGCAATTTTATGGTACGTATTTGGGTCCAATAGATCGTTCATCTTCCGGTTGTAGTCCTCCTTGCTCAATATCACCGTTGCATTCCCTTTGTCCGCTGGTAGTACTGTGATATCCTTGTTGTCCTTGATGGTCTTCAGAGAGTACTTCTTTTCTTTGGTGATATTGCTCTTCAGCGGAGTAGATGTCCTAATTAACCTGGAAACCTCTTGACGAATCTTCTCTGCTTGTACACCTGGAAATTGGTAGAATGCGGCTTCTAATTCCGTAACAATTAGGTATTAGGTATTCTTATCGCTGCGATTGCAAAGTTCAATCCTTTGCCTAGGACCGACAATTCACCAGTGGAGAGTTGGTGATTAGACATATTTATAACTACCTTATAAATATATCACACCACTTCTGAAGAACGAAGGGGTATACAAGATAACATGTGAGTGTGTAACATGCTATGTAGGACAGACAGGACGAAGTATCGAATGTGGGGTCAAGGAGCACAGTAGACACACCCGGCTACGCAAGATTCAACAGTCCGCTGTTGCTCAACACTGCCACGAGTCGGGACACACAATGAATTTCGATGACGTGAAGATGTTGGCAAGGGTGGGTAATTATCATCGAAGGCTTGTTAGAGATGCCATCGAAATTTACAAACATCGTGACAACATCAATCGCGAGGACGGTACTGACGTTAGTAGGAGCTGGAAATCGATCCTAACGCGGTCAGGTGCGCAGAAGTGATTCAATTTATTTTGGATTTTTTAGGTTAGTTTAATTGTTATACGTTTCAATCATGTAGAAAATGCCTAGAAACTACAAGAAAAACGCGGGCGCGTAGTTACAAATAGTTTAGTAATGAGGCACTGACAGAAGCACTCGATCCGACCAGGGACGGCATGTCTCAAGCGGAGGCAAGCCGGCGTTGGCAAATAAATCGGGGTACCGTTCAAAATAAATTAAAGGGCACACCTGGCCGCCCTCCCGGTCACCGAACCGTATTCCAACCTGAGGAAGAGCAACTGCTGAGGAAAACTTTAACCACAGTTAGCGATTGGAGCTTTCCGATAATAAAGGCGGATATCCGAGAAGTTCTCCAAAAATATCTAGAGAAGCAAGTTGGGGTAGTGAAGCAGTTTAAAAACTATACTCCAGGATTGCATTTTTTACAAAATTGTATCTCCCGGAACAATCTGAGTGTGCTATTGCCCTCTAATACAACACGAGCCCGCGCAGCGGTTGGATCAAGTGACATTCGTGATTTTTTTTTTTCAACATTGAACCAGCGTTACGTCGTAGTGATCCTCATCTAATTTTTAATAGTGATGAGAGCAACGTTCAAGATGGCCCGGGTGCCAAGAAGGTTATCGTACCACGAGGAATAAAACGAGTGGAAAGAGTTCAGCAGCATTCTAAAGCATCTGTAAGCATAATGGTGTGCGGAGATGCTGCAGGCAACTTATTACCTCCAATGGTGGTATATAAATCCGAATATTTAAACGAAAATTGTACGAAGGGGCGACCTCTAGGAACAGTCTATGGAAACAACCCTAGTTGCATGCTGGTTTGATATGACTCTGTTTGAAAATTGTTTTGTTAAGGTATTGTTGCCGAAGAGAAGAGATTTCCGATTTTTAACCATCCGTCATCCAGTCATTTGAGGACAACATCATTTATATGACTCCCTTATCACCCAATAGCACGCACTTAACGCAACCACTTGACGTCGCAGTATTTCCTCCTATGAAAAAAAAAACTGACCAGAGATGCTTGATAAATGGCGCAAAGAAGCGAGATCTAGTGGATCAATACCAAAGGAACAATTTCCAACTGTCGTAAATAGATTGTGGAATGGTATAAATGCCAATGCTTCTAACAATCCAATATCTGACTTCAGAGCCACTGGACACTGCCTTTTTAACCCCAACAGAGCTTCTTAAGAAGATTCCCACCGCGTTACCACAAGATCATGCAGAAATCCAGGATAATATGAATTAAATCTTAATTGACATTTTGCAAGAAATGCGCGGGTCAAATAAAGAAAATAGAGTTGTTCGTAAGCGTGGGAAGAAAGTAGAGCCAGTTAAACAACTTCATCCCGATGACATTGAAGAACCTACGGCTGGTCCATCTGTAATCCAATCAAAATCCAGCAGTAGCGGTGAGGCTGCGCATCTAAATGCTCAAAGACACCAAATTCCACCATCCAGAAAACAGCCAAAGAATGGGTTGGCTTAAGAGTTGCCAAGTCCAAAAAATAGAGTAACCGGAAACCGGAGCTACCGTTCCGCTTTTAGTAAGCAAAGCCAACCATTTATAACTTTCGCAAAAATTGTTGCATAAGTTTCTAACATACCCCAAATTGTAGGTAATTAAAAACCTAGAGCGAAGTTTTGCCACTTGGACCACTAGCCCTAAATGGTGTTAATGTCCGTTCGAATAGCAAATGTATTTCAAACATTTTCTGCAGAAAAATGCTTAGAACTTTGGAATAATTATTGCATCCCCCAAATTGTTGGTAATTAAAAGATATAGTAGCCGTTCGGCGCTCGGAATTTTGACCCATGGACAACAACCCCGAAATGGCGATAATGTCCGTTCGCATAGAAAAACGTATTCTGTTACTGTTTTCTTTTTTAGAATTTTTAGGTGCAAATTCAGAAGTATTTTATTACTTTATCATACGTAGTATGTAAAGTATTGTTAACGTCCCAAAAAAAAAAAAGTTGATCTCTTTGGGTCCCCTGAATTTTTTTGACCAAGGTACAAAAAATTTCTGTGTGTGTGTGTGTGTGTGTGTGTGTGTAGGTATGTGTGTAGCCGATTTTTGTGACGACGATTCCGGAGAAACTACTAAAGGTAGTAAGTATTATCATCAAACTTAGAGCTGAAAAGGTTTTGGTTCAAAAGGGTTCAAATGAACTGGATGACTACTCTTAGCATTTTTCAAAGATTTTGCAAATGAGCCGCCATTTCTGTAATTTGGTCAAAATAGTTTAATAATAAACTAAAGTAGAGGAAATTTATTATAATTTTTGTCTATGACATTTTTTGGAAAAATTAATAGTTTAGCTGCAAGAGCAAATGCTATTTGATCGAGATCGGTCGCATCTGCATTGATATGAAACTATAGTAGCCAGGATTTGACAAATATTTTTTGCTGCCAAATTTCAAATAAAATAAGATCACCAATTTGATTGTTTGTTGATACGAAATATCAACCCGTTGTTATATCTAATTCTAAAAACGACAAATTGAGATAATTGTAAATAAAGTATAGCGATGAGTGTAGTTTTATTTTAGTATGTTGGTACGGATGTCCACATCTACAGTGTCATCAGTATCATGAACAAATGTAAATCTGTCAGAATGTGAATTAGCTTTTTAAACTTGACGTTTTGTCGAAGTGGTACCAACCTAACATTTCCTATACAGAAATAAAATCATTTCTTAATTATTTTATTGAAATACATATTTATAGCGAGCGTTTTCTTTTGGTAAAACTCAGGCGCAGTAGTTGGAGCGTACTGCTGCAATTTTTCGCGAGTGAAGGGCAAGCGAGTGCGATCCCAACAGAGTACGCAATAAAGCCATATTGCACTCGCCAGCACGAGCTCCCAGAGGTCGTGGAGAAAAATTTACACTGAGTGCAGATTTTGCTGCACCGGATTTCCAACAAAACACGAAACACTCTATGAGTGCAACCAACAGAACACAAAATTGTGCACAGGTGCGCCCGAGCTTTACCAAAAAAAAAAAAAGGCTATTACTCAAAAGGTACCACAAAAAACGTTGATGTCACTCCTGCCGAAAACTACATAGCGCTCACATACTCGCTCACATGCGACGGCGACGCTCCGCCTTCGGTGACGCACCGCATCACCGCTCGTCGCGCTGTCCGTACTTTCGCCACTTGGGACAAATAACTATTGTTCTAATGACAGAAGGTCGTGTCAAATGCTGATGCCTTGACAATACCTACAGTCAATAGTATCAAAATATCTGTCAAATCCTGACTAACTAGTTTAATTTTAATGCAGACACGATTTATCTCAATCAATTAGACTCTAATGCAGCGAAACTATTAGTTTTATATATTGTATAATAAAGTCATGAGCCTGGCCACATCAGATTTTTTTTTCAATTAAATATTATTTGTTTCTAACACTAGTTCATCATGATGTTTTGTTGATCTTTCCTCTAATATTTCAAAAGCCAGGGGGGTGCAAGGGCCCCACTGTGCGGGCCCCCAAGGACTACCCGAAGTAGTTACCTACGATTTGGTGCATGATGGAAACCTATGTAGGAATTTTTGAAAAAGTTATATAACATATTGTTTACCCAGCTAACCAAAATACCAAAATTTCAAATACGAATCCGAGTATTTAGCGCAAAGAATTCGACCAAAAACATCTATTGACTTTTTCAACTTTTTGTCTAATATTATTTTTGTTTTAATATCAACAGACTCTATCGAACAGTAAGAAAACGGGTAAATAATAACGGCGACGCGACGAACTGTAAATATATAGCAAATCCCTAGTGGCAATTTGCACCACGATATAGCGCCAAATTGACACGTTAATCACAATTTATTTTAATGTGGTTGTATACCGGGTGATTCATTTTCGAGGCTCACCATGAGGATCTCGCATATTGGTGGAGATAGAGCCTATGTTTAAATTTGTCAAAGTTCGTATTTTTGTGCTGATCAATTATTTGAAAAGAAATTTAAGTTATCCGACATTTGAAACAAAAACATTCTACAGCTACTTTTTAACAAGGAATGCAGTGTCTTTTTTAAATTTGAAATAACATCAAAGATGGCGGCGTAACCATGGCCAACTTTTGTTTTTCTTATGGGCGAATTTTGAATTTTGGAATTTTCCGATAGTCGTGTTTTTTTCTCATTTCTGAAATGTATAACATGTTGGCATTGTTTTTAAAACAATAGTTTAATAATAAAAAAAACTTTCTTGTTTTCTGGTTGTTTGTCGTGCTTATCAGGTACCCAATTGGAGATTGGTTACAGATCGCCGGCGCCGGACTGACCAAGAGTGCTTTGGATTAAAAACATTCAGATTGTAAAAGAAGCAAGTTTATACAACATAAAGCTTATTTTTTAAGTAAATGTTCAAATTGGCCGCTATTTTCTTGAAGGCATAAAAGTGCTCCCGCTTCTCTACATGTTATGCTCTTCTAACTGGTCTTCTCGGAATAGCATTGACCGTGTTATTTGATCCCGCAGATCCTCGATGTTTCTGCGAGTATCGTGATAAATTTTGTCGTTCACAGTTCCCCAAATAAAATAGTCCAGAGGACTAAAATCACAGGATCTAGTAGGACATTCCACCTTTCAACCATTACCAATCCAGCGATTTGGAAATTGTTGATTCAAATAATTTCGTACAACTGCAAAGTTTGACTTGTGTGAGGTTTGTACGGTTTCAATTTCTTTGTTTGTAATGCTTTGCAAACACGTGTTTGCGGCAATTCCAAATTAAGGGCTACGTCCCGCTTAGAAATCCAACGGTCGTCATTTATTTGAAAACCAGCAGTTCAACCATTGCAAATTATGGTAATTTAACGTTTACCATTTCCAAAGTATCTCTTTGATCAGTTTCAACATTTCCATGAGGATTATACGAATGGCGGGGTTTACTAAACGATCCATGGTCCGCTAAATTTCCGTCCAATGTTGGAATATTATTACGATGGGGCATTTCTATGAGAACAATAATAAACCCTTATCATATCACGCTTTTCGTTGTTGGTAAACGGCATTTTACATCCACAATCAAACACAATTATGAGGTTCAAATTCAAATTCAAATTCTTTATTAGCCATGATAAAATACAAGTACAAAGAAAATAAAAGCAAAGATATTAGGCACGTCAACAATACAAAAATAAGGAATTTAGAGAATACAATACATGTTGCCTAAGTAGTATTTACATCTAACAAAAATTCATCGATGGCATAGTACGCCTTTGAAATAAGAAATGCTTTCAAAGTTCGCTTGAACATCATGACGCTAACGCAATCAGTAATGTGTTTTGGAAGTCTATTGTACAATCTCATGGGTGCAACGGCGGGGCTATTCGCGAGTATGTCAGTTCTAGCGTACGGTACATAAAGCGCATCATTATTACGGGTGTTATAATTATGAATACAGGTGTGAGTTGGATATTTCGCAATGTTTTTCTTAATGTACAAACAAGAAACAAAAATATACACTGCAGGCGCTGTTAATACGTCTAGCTGACGAAAAATAGGCCTACACGACACTCTCGAGCCAACTGAAACCATCTCGCGGATAATGCTCTTTTGGGCTAGTAGGATATCTGCCATGTGAGCAGACGAACCCCAACAAATAATTCCGTAAGAGAGTCTGGAGTGCACGTGACCGTAATATAGGAGCTTCATAGTGGGAAGGGATACAGCTTGTTTGACACTCCTGAAAAGATACCTAAAGGCATAAATTTTAGCACATAGTCTAGAACAATGGGCTTCCCAAGTGATCTTATGGTCTATCGTCAGGCCTAAGAAGTCCACCGATTCCCGCTGGTGTATAGTATCTCCATTCATGCGTATCAACCAGCTCTCCCTAAGTGAACGATTTGTCGGAAAAGATTGCATTAATAATGTTTTAGAAGAGTTTATATCTAAGCAATTAGCACTGCTCCACTCCGTCATTACATCCGTTGTTGCGCGAGCCAAACGAATAGCGTCACACAGAGACGCCGATGACAAGAGACAGTTGGTGTCATCAGCGTAAAGCAGTGGTTTTGTGTCATCGGGAAACAAACAAGGTAAATCATTGATGGCGATTAAAAACAATATTGGTCCTAGAAGGCTGCCCTGCGGAACTCCACAGGAAATTGCTTTTGGTTCCGATCTAGTGCCACACTTCAGCATCACAATTTGGTTGCGCTTGGCTAGGTAGGACGAAGGCCAGTTGTTAGCAAGTCCCCGTATTCCCATGGCGTGAGCTTTATGCAGAAGTATCCCATGATTTATAACATCGAAGGCCTTGCTGAAGTCATAGAACAGTCCGGCAGTGACATTACCATCGTTTAAGTTTTGAGAAACGTGATTTATAGCAGCAATTAAGGCAGTTTCAGTGCTTCGCCCTGGTCTAAAGCCGTGCTGATCGTGAGACAGACAATTAGTCTTAACGAGAAAATCTAAGATCCTACTGTAGTATACTTTTTCAAATATCCGGGTTAGCTGGTTCTGGACAGCGATAGGTCGATAGTTCTGCGCATCCTTTCTCGATCCCTTATTCTTAAACACTGGTACGACCTTTGAAGTTTTCAGACCATCCGGAAATTGACCCTCGCTCTGAGATCTATTCAGGAGATACAAGAGCGGTAACTCAACATGCCGATAACACGACTTCAAAACGAGACCAGGAACTCCATCCACACCTGAAGAGTGTTGATTTTTCTGACAGAACACAATATTAGACAACTCGCTTGACGTTATAGGTTTAATGAACATAGTTAACTCATTAAAATGACTGCGGTACTCAACGGTACCCGTATGATTACTCTTCGCAACATTGATAAAGAAGTCATTCATGTAGTTACCAACGATAGTAGGAGCAGTAAGGATTTCGGATTTAGTTTCAATTTTAACAGTGTCACCCTCCTGCTTTTGCTGCTTTAAGTGTTGATTGATTATATTCCAAGCAGTGCGACATGGGTTAGATGAATTTTGTATTTTACCATCGTAGTACGACTTTCTTTCTCCGCGGAGATAATTTTGATAATCTTTTTTAGCTGCCACGTAACCTTTGTGAAACTTTTCGTCTTTAAGCAGTTTGTCACGAGAGTAAAGACTTTTCATGTATTGTGACGCATGTATAACATTGCGATTTACCCAACATTTATCGTTAGCCCTGCGTGGTTTCAGTTGCTTAAGAGGAAAACACACGTTAAAGTAGTATAGGAAATCACTATAAAAATTGTCAAATGCTTCTGTGAATGACGCTGCAGTGTACACTTTCTCCTACAAACAGTTGGATAAAAGCGAGTTGAAATGGACCAAATTAGTATTCTCAAATGATCTTGTAAACATGATAGGTTTGGAGATATAAGTACAATTGACTTCCAAATTACACAGCTGATAGGTATGATCAGTTAGATCTGTAGGATATACGTAAGAATTATATGTATGAATGTTTGTAATTATATTATCTATAAGAGTCTCACTATTGTTAGTAATACGAGTCGGTTCGTGGATAGTACAAAAAAGATTATGTTTAGCTAGGAGATTCAAGAAGTTCGTAGAATTCGCCGTGGTGTTTAATAAATTTATATTGCTATCACAGCAAAGTACAACTTTCAGGTCAATCGAAAACATAGCTTCAAGTGCTTTATCTAGTTTATCAAAAAATATACTAACATCGCTACTAGGGGATCTATAGACTCCTATTACTTTAATGAAAACGTCATGAAGATTCAATTCAATGATAGCGGATTCAAAATGGTGTTCAACAACGGTTTGCAATTTTAAATTTTTGAACTTCGCGCCAGTCCGTACATAAATACATACACCACCGCCCAGCGTCGTCTTTTGACAAAAGGTTGCGGCCAGAACGTAATTCTTAAGTTTTACAAAAACTATTTCATCGTCGTAAAGCCAGTGTTCGCATAATACAATTACATCGGGGTTATTGCTGGAAAGTAGAACTTCAAGCTCACTAACTTTGTACCTTAAGCTTCTTATATTTAAATGTAATATTGACACGTTATGGTGGCTTGGAAGTTCTACTTTATTGACATGTATGTTTTCGGTCAGCGGTTCCGCTCGAGATTCTGTGCTTTCCGAAAAAAATTATATCTAGACACATTTATGCCGTCTGCCCACGCGGAGGGGTCTTGTAACTGCTGCAACAGTGAAAAATCTGAGCCAATCCTGAATGAGGAGAATGAATGAATGAGGAGGTTAAATGGCAAACCCTACGCTTAGGTCGCCGCTTGTTCCAAGTGCATTTTGTGCCAGAAGGTTTTTGATTAGTATACCAGTACATATTTTAAAAACGAATACTAACATGTTATACATTGCGGAAATGATTAAAGACACGACTATCAGAAAATGCCAGAATTCAACATGACGCCAATAAGAAATACAAAAGTTGGCATTGGTTCCGCCGTCATTTTTGATGTTATTTCAAATTAAGAACATTCCTTGTTAAAAAGTAGCTGTAGAATGTTTTGTTTCAAATGCCCAGCTACATTTGGTGTTGCATAAAAAATTAAAAACGATATCTTAACATTTCAGTTTTTTGCGGTTATCTTCAAAATGAGAAATGATAGCTTAATTTTCTTTTAAGATAATTGATCAGCACAAAAATACGAATCTTTGCCAAATGTAAACATAGGGTATCTCTACTAGTTTTTATCTTTATTACATCTGCACTGTATATTAGTTAAGCGGTTATTTATTTACAAATAACTTTATCTACAAACATATTTTTTCTACTAATTTCAACTAGATTGAACATATTATGTCGATTACATTATTTGAACGTAACAACCAAACACGAAGTGAAGTTAAGATAGGCGTAATAAAAATCATCAAAAATTATAAACATAATTAATATAAGATGTGAATTAATAATTTTGCCAATTCTGATATTAATTTAATTGTCTCTAACGAACTCCGTGTACATACATTCATTTTGATTTTACATGATTTCGGTGTGGTCGTCGCTTCTTTTTTATGGAATGCAAGTTGGTTTCATTAATGCAGTATAATATGTACCTACTAATCCATTATAAATTCCCACACTTTGTTGTTTTAACGTATTTGTTGTCTTGTTGCGACATAATTTTATTAATAAATTATTTTAAACTGTACCTGTGAAATAATATCACTTCTAACTACTTCTTTTATCATCATATAATTTATTGTCTATATTACGATACTGTGATATCATTATATCGCTATTTGTAAGAAGATTAATATTCATTTCCGTCGATCGTTTATTTATGAGTCAGTTTAGTGAATAGCAAATCGTTTATTAAACAACTCTATTAATGCACTATTTCTATTAATGCATGATTTGTTGTAGCCAATCACACGACGTGAAGACGTCGTTTGATTGGCCAATCGAAAATATTTGAAATGAAACCTTCCAATCAAAACATACCGCCCTCTAGAACTGTCAGTGTCTAATCACATAAATTGTCCTATAACCTAGAAAGACATTGGCAAGGAAAAATCTATGTAGACGACGCTAGAAGAATACGATCGACGAAATTTTTTTTTAACCAACTCGAATATTAAACGGCGATTAATGATCTCGACAATTAACGCTCTCGCTCCGCTCGAGCGTTAAACAGTCTCGATCATTAATCGCTCTTTTTAATATACTTGTTATTTAAGTAACTATGATTATTACTAATAAACTATAAATTAGAGCTTTATATACGGAGTAATGACATGGTAACATTACATTAACAAATTTATGGATAAGTTACCCTGTTTACCGTTGCCGTTGTCCGTCGCCCAGTTGTTCGTCGCCCAGTTACCCGTCGCCCAGTTATCCGTCGCCCAGATGACCATGTCGGCGCAAAACAGGGTTTTCCATTTAACAACATAACGTTATAAGTCAAAACCAGTCGCAGGTGCAGACCTGAACTTGCTATAAACATGTGTATTTTGTAAAGTCGACGTATACGATGTATTTTTACATAACAATTTAAATTTTAATAAATTTATTCCATACTTTTTCCGCTCACTCATGTTGGTTGAATTGATATTGGTAAGTGATGTTGGTTGTAATGGTGCAAGGATGCGCTGCGCCGGAATTTCTGGCAAATATCGAGCGTAAACTTTATCAAGACTATAATCCATTTATCTGTTGTACGTCGTTAAAGAGACCGGTCTCGTTCGGCACTATAAATCACCCCCTGGAGTGCGTAAATGATTTATGTTTGCTAAAGGCAGGGATATGTTATTTTTTTGCGACGTGATACTTTATACAAAATATTTATATTTTGAACACTTATCAGATGTGTTTATTTTTTGATGGAACACTAGACACTTTTAGATTCACGTTTATATGCAGTGCACATTTCTTACCTATTTATGACGCAAGTCTATCAATTTGAGCATAATTATATTATTTTGAATTTTGTTTAAGAATGCGAAAGTGGGCGAGCTGAGGCAATGCCCCCCCCCCTCGAATATCGGTTTAGTCTTCGCTGTACACGCTTAAAAATTGCAATGATTCCACGTAGTGCTTCCAATCCGGGAAATTTTAATAGGTGATCTATATCCAATTTGTCTTATTTTCTGTTATGCAAAAACACGACCAATAAAGAACGAGTCCTACCTTCACTAATACGACCAGCTACCGACTTTTTCAGTTCAATAGTCAAACCACTGCTACCGTTTAGCACGCATCCTACCACTAGATAGTGTAGGCCTACGGTGACCAGAAGGTGACGTCAAATACCACGCCCTCATTGTAGCAAACTGTTCCGGGAAATTCGGGACGAAATGGTCACCTTTTATATGGCCTACTTAATGGCATTTGCATTTAATTCATTATACTTTTCTCTTGATTTATTTGTGAAAATAATATTATGATTTTCTATTAAAAGTCCACCAGCACCATATGAATACCGGGTGTATTCAGACGAAGCTCAGGACCAGGATTACGGTACGAAAATTAGTACAGCGGTAAACAAACAAAAAAATTGTGCATGTTGTAACAAACAGGTATTTTTTTTAAATATAAATCTATTATCAATAATAAAATCTAAAATTATAAAGACATGATTAAAGAACAGGTTTGTAGCATTATGTGTAGACTGTTATTTTGAAAAAAATTAAAAACATAGGTACTTATCTGGTAGAACCTCAAAAACAGTGCAGAAGCATCATACCTACTTTTGCTATTTCTCAAGAAACGTAATGTTAAAAATGCGTAGAAATAGATTGAAATGATAAGTTTTGATATGATGACGTAACTGCACTCTTTTCGTGGTTCATAAATAATACATTTTACCGCACAGAGAATACATGAATACATGGCTCCATAACACTAAAAATAAATACCTTAAAAACTGTGATATTCGATGTAATGCCGTTTTAAAGATTCCCTCTCGATAATTGAGTGCGAAATTCACTAATATTGTGGGTGAGCACAAAACATGCAAGCAGAAAAGGCTAGCGCCATCTTACGGGAAACTGGTGAATACAGGCTGCGGGCACGCCAGGCCACGCATGCGCCTTTAGAATCTTCCCCAAATAGTTGCCGGATTGACCTAACTTGTTGTACTTTAACTATGGGTTCATTTGTGTCCCACCAGTCATATTTGTCTGTTTTCAGGGTTCGGCAAACTATCTGTGTAGTCCCCTTATATATGATGTTCTGGTGTAGCGTGGCACAGAAGCAAGGGAGGCTGGTCTTCGCAGTTTGGTGTTACGTCTATTTTTTCAGTTTTTGGGATATTTTGTTTGAGGTATTTATTGATAATATATCTCGAACAGTAGTTTTCAATTAATATTTGTGTGATCTTATTTAATTCGCTTTTTATTCCAAATGGTTGTGAGAAGTGATGTACCCTTCGGGAGAGTATTCGAATGACGTTAGTTTTTGGGGCGAGACTGCGGTTAGAGTAGAAGTTAATATACCGTAAGGTGTGGGTCGGTACGTCTGAAACATAACCCCACTAGTAGCTTTAACTAGTCTCTTTATTAGATATTAAACTATTTTATGGATTCAATTCATTCTCACGATCTGCGTATAAAAGCAGAACACAATCCAAACCGTTTTCTTTTAAACCTAATTTGATATAATTATAAGACAGACGTATATTTTTGACGTGCTATCCGAATCTGCAATAAAAAGTGTGGTTCCTATTTTAGATTTCAATGATGCCCACCTCCACATCCAAAAGGGATTAACACTAATCTATTTGCCGTGCAAAATATGACGTCCACGTCGTTATTTCTGGGTTACGCTAAAAGCAGTTTAGTGTATTTAGAACAAAAGAGTAATATTTTTTCATGCAAATGTGTTGTAGAATCTAATGTATGGGTTTTCAATTCAAGTAAAGGGAAAAATTAAATTTTGTTGTTTCGAATAAAAGACTCCTATTTTTTAGGTACTATCCAAATCTCCAATAAAAAATAGGGGTTCCAATTTAAGATAACAATCTTACCCGCCACCGGCTTACCCGCTATAAGGGGGGTTAGACGGGGGCTAATTTTAGCATGAATTTCCCCCCAATAATATAAACACTTTATTTCAAACATTTTCTTCGTAGTTTCCTCTTGCTACAGATATTATAAAAATTCTAGGTTAAAAAAATCATTGTATATGTATATACAGCAATGTGTGGAAACATGACAATGATTTCTGAAACGGTTAGTTATTAGAAAACATCCCGGGACACGTCGATTTTTAATTACGCAAATTTACATATTTATATACACATTTCATATCCGGCCTTCAATTGTTTT
Organism: Melinopterus prodromus; assembly: GCA_964023965.1. Taxonomy (NCBI): domain Eukaryota; kingdom Metazoa; phylum Arthropoda; class Insecta; order Coleoptera; family Scarabaeidae; genus Melinopterus; species Melinopterus prodromus. The sequence goes on along the minus strand of OZ030391.1, from coordinate 47,549,780 downwards.
CGACATTTTTTTAATGGCTACTCCATATTTTTTGTGTTGATGGATTTGTTAATGTTGATCTGTCTTAAATGTAATTTACAACATTACGTTACATAAGAAAATGTTCGATAAATAGAGAGTCGAATATTAGGTTAATGTTGATAACTTTTGTTTGATTATGGAATGTGAATAGTCGTTTTTGATTGAATTATTTGCGCTGCATGCGAATCTGAGATTAAACTTGCATATCATGTCGGGTTATTGCGTTTTTTATTTTTTTATGGAGACGTCCGTACCCCACTTAAAGAAATGTCGTAAATACTCCAAAGTTTTTTACACTTTCACCAGTATCATTTTTAACAATTGTGCAGTGAATACAGTGTGTTTTCGAAAACCTTGCGCGATAGAAAACATTGGTGACCAGATTCGTTTTTGGGGCAAATAATTCTACCTAAAACGCCATGCCATATTCACTTCACTATAGCTACTTTCCCTAAAATTATCTATGTTCTACAATTTTCAATTGGCTTTTTTTTAATGTTATTATGTAAGACCATAAAATAGTTCCAATGCCATTTAGACAAATAAATGGTCTACCCAAATCAGTAAGAAAGAATAAGGGCCTTTTAAAAGAGTGTCGATGACGTCACAATACAGTAACACTTGATAGCAAAAATAACAAAATACTTTAGGCACTTCAATTTAAATAAAACAAGTCGTTATGAAGCAATTCTTTGAAAATTATTGTAACAAATAAAGCAGTACGTTCTAAAATCATTTCTGATTTGCCAGAATTTTAAGAACGAAAGCAAAGTAAACGTATTGTCTCTCACAGTTGCGCCCACTCAAAACGAAATAATTTTCTTGATATTTCTGGGCAAATATTTGGGAAATGAGAAGAATCCGCAAAGACAACCTATATAGGAATGCAAACAGCGAAAAGGCGACGAGTGCCGAGGAGAATAACCCTGGGATGGAGGAATATCAAATACTGCTAAATGAAAGCAGCCAGAAAGATATCTGAGACCGACTGCCGTAGGACTTGGTGGGATTCTTTGATAAACAGGTTTATGTATTAATGAAATTTTATCATCCATTTATAACAACAGATGTGACATGTTCCATACTTGCAAATAATGTGATGTTAAGAATAAAACCTCTTTCATTTGCAAAGAAATAATATATTCGAGTGATACAAATTTGAGCCTCACCATGGGGATCTCGCTTATTAGTAGAGAAAAGGAGGTAAAATTGGAGACGGCGAGGTGTCATTGACGAATTACTTCAGATAACAGTCAACAGTCAACAGACTGTTATCTGAAGTAATTCGTGGCGCGGGTCATAATAATGATAATTCGGGCTAACCGATGCCCCCGTAGTGGCGAAGCTGTTGGGGGATGTTTAGGCGTGGATTATTACTATTATCCTAAGAGGAAATATTATCACACCAGTCTACAGCTTACTGATAATTAATCCTTTTAATACCTTTTAACGAAGAAAACTAAAGATTATCGGATTTAGTAGGTACAGTAAAGTCGTTGCTGTAGATTTTGGCATTATTGCTAGTAGGTACATGCATAGGTGTTTTAATGCGAGTATACGTAGAAATAGCAAATAAGTTACGCAGTTCGTTCACCCGCTAAATGTTAACTTTTAAAGCTACATTTAATGGAGCCCCTTAATGAGTTTTCTACCATTAAAAACTTAGAGTTATGGGTTTTTATAAATATTAGAACCTCCTTCGCCGGTGGCCATTTGGGCCCAACCGTGAAAAAGCGCAGCCGGAATTATAATCGCATTTCAAAATATATAAAACCTCTTTATTTCCGTAATTATTTTTCCATTTCGAGTCGTAAATTTCCGGTGGCTTTCTTTAATGGCCGCACTTTTATATCCCGTAATGCGACGCGTTTATTGCAAAAAGGCCAACACCCCGTTGATATTTTTAAAATAGGTTAATCTCTCGCAATTTACACACAAAGGCAGCATATTTGCCTCTTTTGCGGACTGTAGTTAATATTTGTGACCATTCAATATTTTTTCTCTAGTTGTTAATTTAAGATTACTATAAATTAATTAATAACTTCAAGATTTCAATATTCAAATAATTATGGGCTATATTTTGTATGTACTTTTGTACATACTTTTGTACTGCTTAATTAGTAAATTCCAGATATGTATAAAAACCGATAATTTTTACTTTATCATACGCTGTATGATGAGTATTGTAATCGTGCCGAAAAAAAAATTGATATTTTAGCGGAAATAGGTCCTTATGGGTCCCCTGAACATTTTTGACCAAGGTACAAAAAATGTTTGTGTGTGTTTACGATTTTTGTGGTGACGATTCCGGAGAAACTACTAAAGGTATCGGGACGAAAGTTCATATTTAGAAGTTTTATGACCAAACTTAGAGCTGAAAAGTTTTTGGTTCAAAAGGGTCCAAAGGAACTGGTAGTTTATTCTAAGCCTCTTTCAAGGATTTTGCAAATGATCCGCCATTTCTGTAATTTCGTCAAAATAGTTAAATAATAAATTAAAGTAGAGGAAATTTTGAATAATTTATGCCTATGACATTTTTTGGTCAAATTAATAGTTTAGCTGCAAGAGCAAATTCTATTTGATCGAGATCGCTCGCATCTGTGATATGAAACTACATAGTAGCCAGAATTTTGACAAATATTTTTTTGTGCTGTCACACTCGAAACCAGCTGATTTCATCAGAGGTTGGAGAACTGCTATGGAACGCTGCCGCTTTAGTGCGGCAAAGTACAAAATACAAATCTCTAATAATATAAGATCATTAATTTGATTATTTGTTGATAAGAAATATCAACCCGTTGTTATATCTAATTCAAAAAACGATAAATTGAGAAAATTGCAAATAAAGTATAGCGATGAGTTTTATTTTAGGGTGTTGGTACGGATGTGACATCTACAGTGTCATGAACAAATATAAGTCTGTCAGAATTTGAATTAGCTTTTCAAACTTGACGTTTCGTCAGTGGTACCAACCTAATATTTCCTATACAGAAATATAACCATTTTTTAATATATTTTTTAAACACATATTTCTCAAAAAACGTTGGTGTCACTCCTGCCGAAAACTACATAGCGCGACTCGCTCACATGCGGCGGCGACGCTCCGCCTTCGGTGACGCGCCGCATCACCGCTTGTCGCGCTATTCCGTACTTTCGGCACTTATGACATAAATAACTATTATTCTAATGACAGTAGGTAGTGTCAAATGCTGATGCTTTGACAATACCTACTGTCAATAGTATCAAAATATCTGTCAAATCCTGGCTAGCTAGTTTAATTTTAATGCAGACACGATCGATCTTAATCAAATAGATTCTCATGCAGCTAAACTATTAATATTATATATTGTATGATAAAGTCATGTGCATGGCCACATCAGATTTTTTTATAAAGTTGAGTGTTTTCATCAACCAGGTAATGCTCGTTTCATTTATTTTACCCTACTCGTTATCTTGTATTTATTGTCTTATTGCCAGCATATTTTGTTTAGGCTGTAAAATTAAGCTAGTCTGAGACTAAAATCTGTTCATGGTCCGTCGAACTTTATTACTAGCGAATATTGGACTTTTTCGTTTCCAAAAGTACCGACAACTCACTTTCTCATAGAGACCGGGACTTGGTACCAAACGTTAATTACTTTCTGCACACCTTAGTGAGCCAGCATAAAGTTGGGAGATTTACTGCGTGTTGATAGTGACCTAGGTACGGGGGGTCACTTCCTATTGCTACGGACCAGGCCTAATTCGAGTAGGAGGCCGCTCTCAGTAGCGATCTAATAAAATTCCAAAACCTTCCGACAAGTCACTTTCTCCTAGAGACCGGGACTACCACAATCTTAACATCCTTTCTGCACACCTTTAAATCTTAGGCCAGCATAAAGTTGGGAGATTTACTGCGTATCCAAGTACTTCCTTGAATAAAATCGGGAAGATGCAGTACCGGAAGACACACTTGAAGGAATAGCCCAATCGTGTAATTCAACATTCCGAGAACAATTTACGGTGCACCTTGGGAACTACTTCAAAATCTATATCAAAATAAGCGCCTGATTCTCTCCAAGCTACTGGATAAAATCCTTGACCTACCAGTTACAAGTGCAGAAGATGCACAGAAAATTAAAAACATATATGACACATCACAATGTCTACAAGCCTCGTCAATTCTCGTCAGAAAATGGGATAATGAAACCAATTAACTATACTAGCTGTCTCTGGAGAATCCCAACAAAATCCAAGAATTCCAACAAGTAATGGTATTTGTCAACCCGCTTCCAGTCATTAGAAGCTATTGCTGATACAAAAAATAGACAACCCTCTCCATCCCCAAGAGAAGAAAGAAAATGTAAATATTGAAAAGAAAATCGCTCGATTAACTTTTGCACGAAGTTTCGAAAGCTGGCCGTCTCAGAAAGAGCGGAATTAATAAACTATGTAAAAACTGTATGTCTCACGAATTCGTTATCGAGTGTAACACAACCGCTGTGTCGAATTTATCAATATTCGGCACCAATAATAATAATACCACCAATAGGACCAATAAACAGAAAATACAGTTCTATTGGCAACAACCCTGATGAAACCAAGGACATTGTCGTGGTAATTTGAACTTCTCCGCGTGCTGATCGATACAGGATCTCAAGCATGTTTAATTACTAAAGAAGCAGCGCACCAACAGTACCAACCCAGGAAGAATACAAGCAAAAATATGTACTACAAGATGATACACCGAAGATATCCCGCTAGAAGGTAGAACTACAGATTCATCCTCCCTTTCCTAGCAACTACTCCCTTCAAACAATAATTGTTTCTTTTTCTTTTCCTTTTTTTCTTTTTCGGTGCGGAGGAAGAGAAATGCACATGCAGACTAATGGCTTTGTTGACATCTAAGATCTTCTGCTTGGAGCTATAATTCGTCCGGTTGGTATTTTCAGACTCTTACTGACTAAAACTCCCCTCCCTCTTCATCCACGCCGTGTCTTCGAAGCGGACCTGTCCTTTCGGCTTTTATCCATCGCTCAGGCGGCTCTGCCTACTTCTCTCAATTTGCCATTGTTTGCTCTTGATCGTCACGGTCTCTTAGGACCTCCGTCAAATAGCTGTTCCACTTCCGCTCGCTCTCTAGCATAGCCTGCACAATATTCGTCGGAGTGATTCTGCTGTCAATCTCGATCTCCAGGAGCTCCGTTCGCGCGGGTGGTCGTGTGGCGAGTGGTCGTGCAATTAAAGAAGACGTGTTTGGAATTTTCCTCCGCTTCGCATTCTGGACATTTGTCGAATTCTTTCTTTCTAATCTTCTTCAGATATGACGCGAAGGTCCCGTGACCAGTGAAGAATTGCGTCATATAGTAGTTGGTGTGTCCATATTCTCTATTTACCCAGATGCTCGGTATCAATGTTTTTTACCATTGCGCCTTCTGATGCTCCGCGTCCCTGCTATCTTGCCGACTCTCTACTGTGACCCATCGCGCCTCATTCTTGTCGTACTTCCCATCTCTAAACGCAGCTCTCTCCCAGATGAGAAAGTCAATAGGAATTGTCCCCGTCAGCACGGAAAGGGCAGCAGACGAAGCCGTCCTGTATGCGCAGGTAATGTTGACGTTCAGTCTTCGTTGCTCTGTTAGGAGGACTACGGTTTTTCAGTGCGTTCTTCCAAACCGTGCATGCGTATAGTATGATGGCGGTAGCCGCTGAGGCGACGAGCCTATTTTTCGGTGAGTTGGGGCGGTTGAAATTTGGTATCTTCTTTTAAGAGCCGCGGTACATTTTTAAGCCTATTTTTGCTACGTACAGTGTGTGCTCCGCATACCTAAGATTCCGGTCTATCACGACCACCAGGTACCTGATAGGTTCCTGATGGTGTTTCTACCTCTTGTAAAGGTGGCCTCAGTCTTTTCCACCGCGATCTCTAGTCTCTTCTCGTCAAACCATTACTGAATATCGTGCACGGTTTCCCCTGCATCCGGTTATTGGTTCTCGACGGGATACATTTGACCGCCAGGTCGTCCGCATATGCCAGCAGGTGGACATTTGGTGTTCGTGGCACGTCGAAGACGTCGTCGTATGGGACGTTCCATAACGGTGGACCCAACATGGAACCCTCAGAACCACCCTTCTTCATGTCGTACTTTTCCCCTTCATGGATTATGGTTCTTCTGTTAAAGTAGCTTTTTGTCCATTCTATTAGATAGGATGGGATATGTTGTACCTTCATTGCTTCAGCAATCTTTTCCCATGAGATAGCATTATTTGTGTTCTTATGTATGTCGATCGTGACGAGTAGCAGTATCCCGCTTTCCGCGATTATACTTGTCGTACTCTGCGTTTATACTATTAAGTCTATTCAGGGTGTCCATCGTTGAGCGGCCCTTCAGGAAACCCGGTTTGTGGTGTAAACTATCATGGAAAACCAGCCCTTACTCCTTGGCACAAATTAAATGTATCTTTTGAGCGGATATTTTTCCGAATTGAGTCGTTTGATTGGGATCCCACAAAATATTATAATGTGCATAATATTGTACATTTAGCTTTATTAATATTCTTCTATGCTTACTTGTGTTCTATGTTACTTGTGCACATAAAAACTGCGCACAATAGATGAACGACCGTAACCGAAGTTAGTGCGCCATTACTAATTTGCAATTTACCTTAGAAGTTAAAGCGTTAACAAAATATTTCATTTCGATAATTAACGATTAACGAATTAACGCTCTTCGCTACAGCTTTGCGGCATGCTTTTTGTCATCCTATGCAAACAACAATAATACAACAACTGAAAATGGGTATACAATCAAAATAACATTTTATCGGTTCCTAAAAGTAAATTCTATTAACCATATATCAAAATCAATGATGATCTGAAGATTCAAGACTAAATAGCATCAAATGAAAGCACGTTATTCAATTACCTACTTAAAATTCCATTTCCGCGGAACACGTTTTCGTACACCGTGTAACATTAAGCCAGGTTTTCAGGTTAATTTACGCACGTTACGCACTTTTTCAGCTTTCTTGCGATCCTTTCTCCAGGGGCGCCCTCCCTAGATAATTTCCCGTGTCTTTTTAACACTTTCTGTAGGGTTTCACGTCCGTAAGATGTTTATCTGAGACGAGATTTTCGTACCTCCGTCGTTTCATAGGAATTTATTTATTCCCAAGTATGTTTTTACCGTTCACCTTCATTATCTGTGAATTAATCTGGCGTACTTTTAATTGCACGATCATGAGAAATACAAAACAGGAATGAGCACACTGATGACCGTATTCATAAAGCTCTATAGCTCGTTTTAGTAGTAAGTAGATTCATACTAATTTACAGCATGCAAATTATTATATGCACCAATTTTGATTTTATGATGTACTTAATTTTCCACAACCACGTTTGCAGCTACTAACACTGGTCGGCACAATAAAGGAAACGGTTACGGAACAAGTATTCTTTACCTATCGGTAAATTAGGATGATAATACATTCCTGCGATATTTGAATGACGCCGGTTTGATTAAGAGAAACGTCTTCACCGATGCCGTTGCAAACACTGCACTCTTTGTAGGCTTTATTGAAATTAACGGCCATGTATTCTTCATATACAACTGTTTCCAGATCACGGTTTGAATCCTATTTTCTTTGATGCCGCATGCCAATCTTTTCGTTTTTTGATAGAGTTAATCAATGACACACTTTGTACTATTTTCTATGTTCTTGACAGAAGTTGTTGAGCTTAAATATCGTACTTCGGCTACAATGATGCAATTGTCGAAGCCGTGGTTATTGAGTTGAAAATATACATGGGTGTTGTAGTCGACAGCTAGGACGTCATACGTGATGTTTAGTACCCAATATGATTTTGGTCAAATGTTTAAGGAAATCGTATTTACCTCAATGGGTGTGAAATCCGCCGCCTCGGCCATAGGAAAATACAAATGGTTATGTTTTCTTGATCGTGCCTAACCATAGTTTTAATGATTGGTGACGACAAGAATTCAGTGGTTTCGGGCAACTGAGCATTGGCTGTTGCTATTATCTCTTGACATTTGCTGGTGACATGATTTCGTCGAGATTTCCTCGGTCCAATGATATCCTTTTTAATAAGCATAAGATGCTTAACATATTGACACTAATCTAACCGTCAATTAAAATCTGAATTCTTAAAACTAGGTACTTGTCTCTAATAGGCTATCCACTGATGTCCTATTTTTACTTTGTTCTAAACAAGAAGCACTAACACTACACTCACTGTGCTCTGCTTTTTACACTTTTCACTGGTCAGAAGGGTTTAGTTCTTTAAAGTCTTCTCACTAGATTGTGGTTGTCCAATACCTGCAGGGCCTCTACGTTGACGTGATGGCTTAGGTGAGATTCATGATTAGCGGCGAATCTTTTTATCTCTTGGATGACTTGTGGGACACCAAGATCACGGTGCAGGCCAGTACCAAGGAGCGTTAACTAAATTCCTTAGTACTTTATTTAGGAAAATCTGGATTCCTTGTATATTGGATTTTTTTGAGGAACGCCGAAGCTGGATGCCGTAGGCACAACCATATCGGTCTTAGTACCTGGTTATAAACATGTAGTTTGTTCTGTACTGACAACTTAGAGTTTCTTCCCAGAAGCCAGTACAGTTCCATGTCTTCGAAGCGAAGCTCTTCTCATTTCTTCTTAACATGTTCTTTCCACCTTAGCTTTGTATCTAGAGTCATAATTAGCAAAGAAGTATCGACCGACACTTGTTGGCACTCAAAACAATGGATATTTCGCGAACGGTCTGAGTAAAATCAATGAAACACTTGGTTCATCCGTTAACGTTTCGCTTTTTATTGGTAAAGCTTCATCAGAACGGGTTAATTCTACAATGTCAAAGACAATAATCAATACAATGAAACTCCCAAAACACACAGAAAACAAAACTGATAGTTATGTTAATGATACATGAACAGCCAGACATATTCGCCTAACTGTTTAACGACCAGTTGCAGAATGGATAATTTCCACTTGATTGGAGAAACGCCAAAGTTGTTCTCATCGAGAAGCCTAAACCCATCAGAAGTGAAAACAGCGAGACAAAGTACAGGCCTATATGCCTGATAGACGCCTGATCGGAGCGAGTAAGAATCATTCTATTTCAGTCACTCTGATTCGCTGTGCTTTTTAATACTACATAGGTTCACTATTTTGCATCATATGTATCAGATTTTACCTTGTTTCTAAGGTACAGAACGGAAAGTTTACTGCATTACAAAGATAAATCCGATACACTTAATGCGAAGTAGTGAACGTGTTCCTTAAGCCGGCCCCTGATACATCTACACGAGAACATGGCGCAAGGTCAACAAATCTGGTAAACATATATCCAACGTGCAGTAGATATTCTGGTTGTTTTCTATGCTGTGCTATAGCTACCGATTTCAGCGATCAACAGATCTACGCGACCTGCAGCCCTAATTACTGCGAAAAGCAAAAAAGGAAAAATGTTGGCAAATATGTAGTAAAATGTGCCTTTATGTTCAAATAAGCATTTAGATAATAGTAAAATATGCAAAAGTATGCCCTAACAAATAGGGCTCAAAATGAGTGATTTTCTCTGAAAGGGATTTCTATCAGGTCTATTTTTTTGTTAATCGTATGGAATAAAATATGCAAATGCTTACGTTTGGTTGCCTCAGTCATCAGACTAGGTGTTATACACACGTATTTATGATGTGCTGTTGATTAATAAAAAATCCTAGAAGTGACAAATCCGCTTATAAATTTCCACTGTGCGGGTAGCTCAACTGGGGGAACTACCGACCGGAAATAGGGAGGCTCTTTGTTCAAATCTATGTCGACAGTATTATTCCTCGAACTATCTTCACCTGAATTAATTATATTTTGGTAATTGATGTTACTAATTTACTCGTAGTAATTCACTCGAGTTTCACGTAAGAATTATTTCCTTTGTTTAGTAATTAGCGAAATTGTAATAAAAAAAATGTTTGTTGTTATCGATTGCCTCACTCACATGGAACCGAATAACTGGAAACGCTGTTTGAAGCATCATATTTCATAGAAATAATTGGCTATAAGTGTTGTGAATTACCTTTCGTTCTGACCCTCAATTGGCAATCTGTTGGCCGTACCCCAATAAGTTCGAATTGCACATGCATGCATGCGCCGTTGTTGGTTTTGCATTTCCATTTGGAGATGGTTACGTAAAATATTCTAGCAGTAGACAGAACTAATAATAAAGTTGGAATTGCAATTCGCAATTGAAATTGGACTGCGGTCCCTACAGTTATGTAATTAGCAAGAGGTATGAATAGCGATATATTTTGCTATGTGCACGAGTTGCCGATAGAAATTCTATAATTAACTTTAAATTACTAATTTATACATTATTTAGCTGGAGTAATAATAATAATAATGCCTTTATTAATTACTGACATACAATACACAAAATATTACACCTGTATACAGGGCGAAGTTGGGGATACTATCCCCCTCTTCCACTTAACCCAGTCAGAAAAAAAAATGAAAATAGAAATAATAAGAAACAATGACATAACGCGATAAAGCAACACAATTCAATCATTAAATAATCCAAACAATAAGAAAATCATTACAATCAGTCAATAATTTGTTCAAGGGCCAGACATTGCTGAATTTTCACACGGAATGCCGGCAACGTTAACCGTTTTGCGGAGTCTGGTAGCAAGTTATAAAATTTTGGCAGGTTATAACTAAACGATCTTTCAAAAAATGCGGTTTTATGCTGTAATAGCGTATATGTCGACAATGACATCACTTTTGGTCTTTATTTCTTATTGACGATCGTAGATCACTTAATAGATGTACGCTTTGGACTTATTGTATAATGATATAACAATCGGTGCATAACAATTGCTACGTTATTGCCACGTTACTGCCGTCGTTTACTAAAGTCTACCAAATAATCAGACACTTATATGATATATTAGCCCCTTACATAATATTATGTTAATCTGTTATGCAGAGTTTAATGTAAGTTTATTCGTATGTTTTACAAACTATTAAACTCTATAAAATTGTGCATGATCGTCAACGGAATATTTAAAAAAATAGCTATAAAATAGATCAATTAAAGTGCAAAATAACTGGTAATCGTGAGTATCTTCAATATTAAATTTGTTTTTAAAAGTTAATCAGCATAACAATTTACGCCCCCCCCCCCATTTAACCGATATTCTATATCTTTATATCAACGAGACATCATGTGTACTAAAGGACTAATCTTCTACTGAAATTTACGTTGTCGGTGGACGTATTGTTGATAAGATAGGTAGTAGAAAGATAAGATAGTAGAAAATATAAACAAACGATACGTGCCTTCAATATCGGTGAACATGTTTTAGTAAACGGCAAATTATTTTACTTTTTACTATTACATGGTTATGTAGTAGGGTGTATCGAAAAATACCTTTTTTTCGAAAGTAAATACAAATTTCAAGTTGATAAAAGGTTATCTCTCTGGACTGACATATTCCCCTATAATTAGTGAATCAATTTAAATAACGCAACTAAAATAAAATCATGTGTATAAGAAGATCCACCACTGTATGTCACAACCAGCACCACTACACGCTAGCTAATCAGATTGTCATGCACCTAAACAAGACAGGTTGTTTATTAGCCTGACAATTCCCGTTGCCATTCCGCTGAACTATATTTCTTTATATACCTTCACCTATAAACGCAAAACTCTCAGTACTGATGTTTTCTTTATTCCTCGGATACACATCTACATTTTTTGTTATTGAATTGCGTACCCTACCCAATCATTTAAGATTTATGGGTACATGTATATGCGCAACGAATAACAATAGGAACGAGGCGTGCAATTTGTACGATTTGTTTATTTGCTATACACATTTCAGTATATCAACGCCATCGGGCGATCTCTCGAAAAATTGAACCGGTGCATTGTGCCGCCCCAACCGCGTTTATTGAATATTTACTTGTATCATGTTCTAGAATTGCGCAAAACTTCGCCAGTAGCCCGCCTCGTACCGCCACTGAGACCCACGATGGAAAATGGAAGCAATTTTATATTGGCTCTCTCAAAAGAATATAGTTTAGCAATATTTCGCGTTGGAAAGTCAATTCCCCTGCCGGGATACAAATTACATTTGGGATGCCGTTTGACAGTTTGTTCAATATATAGGGAGCACGAGAGCGGGCTTTTTGTCGATGTTTTAAGTTGATTCATGTAGTTCTTTAAATCTATCTGTGCGCCCCATTGCACCGCAACGAATCCCGCGGAGACGCAGCGGCGCGGGAATCTCTCATAAATCTGCCGCATAAAAATACGTAAACGTGTAGATGCAGGTGAAATGTAAATACCATAATTGTAAAACACCAGGAAGTTTAAAACTGTGGTAAAGTGAAAGGATGTTTGATACATAGCGTTTGCAACATGCGCATGGTAACCAAGGCTGCGGATGTAACAAGGACCTTGTTATAACCTGTGTGCCGTTATGGCATGTTACAGGTTCCTATCTATGTGTTAGAATAATAATGTCGGCAAAGTTAGGTGCATTTGTTTAATGAACTCTGATCTCCACTCAATAATATTTGACAGGCAGAAGAGGAAAACTACCCAAACCGCGAAACAACATTGGCACACCTCAGTGGAGTCTCGTGCTCTAGAAAAATGGGCGTTGCAACATTTAGGTACCTGTATATGTCAGCTGTTTCATAGAAAAATCTATATATCTATATTTGTGCACTAAAAATGATGCATTCTTAATACTCTAATTTTAATTATCTTTGGCTGCGAAGTCTCATGGGTCTCACATCGTTGTTGTTATTATGATACAAGTATTCCACTTTTTCCCGCAAAACTATTTTTCAGATAGTAAATGTCATACTTAGTAAAAAGTTACATATGGACTTATTAGTTTTTCAATTCATTAATTAGTTACAGCCGTTTGAAATATTAGCAAATCGACATTTAATCGGCTCCAACTTCTTAAGCAATTGAGAAAACCAATAAGTCCATATGGAACTTATTACTCGGAACTAATTTCTAAAATAACATCAGTAAAATTGTTTTTGTTTTCATTTGTGTATACAATTTTATGTTAATAATTTTAAAAATTTTTTGTTTAAATGTACTTACTTTGATTGTAGTAAAGGGTATTGATAGTGTTATTTTTCGGTTTTCGATGGTGTGATATGTATTTAATATAATTCATTTTGTTTGTTTAAAGTTATTTAGTTTTTATTGTTGTCCTGGGTATTGATTGTTTTATTTTTTTGGTTTTGGATTTTATATTTTATTGTTCTTTGTTTTTTAATACACTGTGTCCACGAAACTCCGCACCATATGGAAAACTTTTTTATTATGTATTTCTCAGAAAATTTTATTCTTTATGAAAGTTGGCGGCTCATATGAAACCAAAACTGCCATAGTCAAATATGTTAATTTTGGCCCTATGTACCGAGCGATTCAAAATATATGAATTTGTGATAAGAGTAAAGTACCTTTATTTTCATTATTATCGAAAAACTTTATTTGGAAATGTTGTTTAGAAGTAAAAATTATATTCAAATATGAAGTCAGAGCCACCTACCTCGAAAAAAATATATTTTCAGTTTTTTCTTAATTATTACTCTTGTGACAAATATTAGTAAATGCCAGTGATACGAAAAGGATCTTTTTAATATATTTTTTAGAAATTTGAATACATTTTTTATATTTTTTATTATTTTGGTATGATAACTAATGTTTATTTAGAACTAGCGCAAAATTACTCATTTTCTTGGTGCGAAGTTGTTATTTCACCCTGTAGATATTAATATATTATACAATAAATAATTCAGGAACGTAACTTACTTATTATTTGGTTAATATTAATGACTGTGGATAGGTTTATAATTGTAGTTATCCATCTACACCGAGCGATTCTCAAGTGGTGGAAGGCGCAGTACTGCCACTTATGAAATTTTATTTTTACGGAAAATATTTTAATAAAAATGACTCAAGCATCAAACATCTATTGTTTCTTGAATTAATTATGACTGACTTACCCGTTATTAAGTTAATAACTATTACGAATATGTTAGTAAAGCTAATTTATTATCTATGAACTTATTTTATTTCTACTACATACAATTACAAAAATACATACATTAATACACATTAAAAAAACTTTACGTCGAAAGAATTGTTAAATATCTATTAATCCTGTTTCTGTGTGTGGTTTCCGTCCTGGTCTATGCATAACCACATTCTTCTAGAAACAGCTTTGACCGCATTACTAACAAAATTTGGTGAAATGTTCTGGATACAATCTTGTATAGTTTCGCCTAAATGATTTATGTCTCTAAATGGTCGATGTGTGTATCCATTATTTTTTAGGTAACCCCACAAAACTAAATCTAACAGGGATCTAGGTGGCCAGGATCTTAATTCCGAATTTCTGCCTATCCAGCGATGTCCAAATTTATGATTTAAAAAATTCTTGTCACAGTTTATACTGTGTATGGGCGCACCATAGAACCAAATTGACGCTCGTTGAATTAACGGCAAAATGTCCAAAAAAATGTGACAACCCTCTGTTCAGGAACTGAAGATATAATTCCCCATTTACATTTTTTCTTGGACGTTAATGTTACCTCGTCTGTCAAAAGAATATTAAAAAAAAATCTGTTCACTTCCATTTTCCGCTCAAATCAGATGGCAAAGTCATAACTGATGTCAAAGTCTCTTTCTTTTAGTCTACTTATAAATTTTGGTTTATAAGGGATACTTATTTAGTTTTAGTATTTTATGTACTGCTGATTTACTGCATTGGCTGTGTGCTGCAATTTGTCGATCAGAAGTCGTTTTAGGCTCGATTACTTCTTGCAACACTGGCAAACTTGTTTCTTCATTTTCGGCAACATATTTTTTGTGGGGTTTCTTGAAGCTAGTTTCAACAGACCCAGCCTGTTTGAATTTTTTTCATTATGTTGGAAATGGTTGAACGGACAATTTGGTTGTGAAGTCTTTTATTGAAAATATCAGCAACATCGCGGTGCGTTCTATTTTCACCATGTATTAGAACAATTTCAACTTTTTGTTGGAGTCTAGAATAGTTTTAAAAGTTACAGCACATTAACAAATTTGCATTAATGTATGTATTTTTGTAATTGTAAGCAGTAGAAATAAAATAAGTTCATAGATAATAAATTACCATTATTAACATCCTCATAATATAGTTGGTGAAGGGTTATTCAATTAAACCAATGTTCTCGTTTTCTGTTGTTTATTTTCTAGACTACATGTTTCGTCTTGCGACTTCTTCAGGTCTAACTGCAAAAGGGGATTTTCATTAGATAATTCGAGTATTTTTTCTTTATAAGATATGTGGTGACATTTTGTTTTGAGGTTAAAATTATTTTACATTCATTTTTCGTCTCTACTCACCGTCTCTTGCCAAATTCCGCCTCATACATGTACATTTAATTGTTATGTGAATCAAAATTATGTGGTAATAGTGGGTGGAACACTAATTATTGTCAAAACACAGTAAAATCAAAATTTCAGCAACGTTCACAGGTGTCAAGATTGGAGCATAGTATAGTACATATATGTGTCGTAGATGGCGTAAGGAGCAGTGGAATCATGTTTGAAATTTATAGAATATTAGCGCCTCGCGGTTAGGCATTTCAAGTAACTATGGTGTAGGTAGGGTTGCAGATCGATTATAATTTACATAAATTGTTGAAAAATGTGATAATTTCCCCGGAAATCCGTAATGTCATTAATTAGCTTTTCTTCGTCGTTCTTTAGTCTTTTTTGTATCTCGTACTTCTCCAATAAATCCATCTTTATCGATTTTTCCAGCGTGTGCAACAGGGTGGTTTGTTCATCGTCCAGCGTGTGTCCTTCCGTTCTGAGGTGCATGCACATAGTAGAGGTGGTGCAGTTCTTATGTTCTTTTATTCTGGCTCTCAAGGGTCTTCCAGTTTGTCCAATATATATTGTTGTACAGTCTCTGCATCCAATTTTGTATACCCCACTTTTATCCAGTTTTTCCTTCTTGTCTTTGTTATTTGCAAGTTTTCCCAGCAATGTATTGTTTGATTTATCCACTATCTGTATTCCTTGTTGTTTCGTTATTCTGTGTATCTTCCTTATAACTGGCCTTCTTTGTTGGAATGGTATTGAGATGTATTTGTGTGTTATCCCTTGGTGCGGGTATATGAGTTTCAGTGTTTGTTTTCTCTTGATGTTACTGTTAATCTGACGTACATGCGTTTCATTGTAGCCGTTTCTTCTGGCTATATGTGTTATTGTGTCAAGTTCTTCTTTTTGTCTCTCTGTCGTTAAAGGGGTTCGGTGGAGGCGCTGTAGTGCAGATCGAAGTGCAGCCATTTTTGTATTTGTTGAGTGTGCAGATGTGCTGTGGATGATGACGTCGGTTGCGGTCGGCTTTCTGTATATATCAAACTGTATCTGGTTGTTGGTGTGATCTCGTATTAGCGTTAGATCAAGAAAATTTAGTTTTCTATCCTTTTCTTTCTCTGTTGTAAATGTCAGATTGGAGATGTTGTTCAGTATATTAGTCAAGGCCAATAGAATTGCGTCACTTCCATTCCACAAGCATAAAATGTCGTCTACATATCTGTACCACCCAATGATATGTTGTGTGATGATTCTGTACTTATCACTGAACAGATCCCTCTCTAGCTGGTCGACATAGAAGTCTGCCAAAGTCCCACTTATAGGTGATCCCATCGGTGTTCCCTGTTTCATGTGGTATGTCTTATTTTTGAAAGTGAAGTAGTTTTGATCTGTACACAGTTGGATAAGTTCAAGAATTTCTTGTAGTTCCCTCTGGTCGAAATGTATGTCCAGGTCTACGTTACGTGAGTCATCCTTCAGGAGGTCTTGTATGATTTGCAAGGTTTCCTTTATGGGGATGTTTGCATATAAATTGCAGATATCGAAGGATATCAATCTGGTTGTCTCAGTTATGTTAGTGTTCTGCAAGAGTTCTATAAGTTCGCTTGAGTTTCTGACGGTGTACGATGGTCTGAAGTTGAATGTTCCGGTGAGTGTCTGGTTCATAAGTTTAGCAAGTCGATGTGTAGGAGTGCCATGTGATGTGATAATAGGCCTTATTGTCCTATCGGGTTTATGCAACTTTATCATGCTGTATAGTGTTGGTTTGGTCGGGTTCATGTTTATTACCTGGTATGTGGTTGTGCCTAGCTTTCTCAAAATTCCGTGTCGTGTGTTTATTATTTTCCTAGTTGTTCTAATAAAGGAGTTGTGTGGGTCTCTATTACATTCGTGTATATTGTTGTCTCGGAAAAAGGATATAGTCTTGTCGATGTAGGCTGGTGTGGGGATAATTACCATGCCTGCGCCCTTATCTCCCATAGTTATGGTTAAGTTGTTGTTCTCGATCTTGTCCTTTATGGTCTTAAGTGTTATTTCCTCCTCCGTTTGTCTCTGTATCTGGGCATGATGTTGTCTTTTAGCTACCTGTGTCACATTTCTTCCATTTCCTCGCTCTACCATCCTCATAATAGTTATTAACTTAATCACGGGTAAGTCAGTCATCATGTTTGATGCTTTAGTTATTTTTATTATTATGTATTAAAATTTTATTATTTTTATTAATGTACTATCAGTGAAAATAAGTCATCATAAGTGGTAATATCGCGCGTTACACCACTTAAGAATCGCTCGCTGTAGATGGATAACTACTATTATAAACCTATCCACAGTCATTAATATTAACCGAATAAAAGGTAAGTCACGTTCTAGAATTAGTTATTGTGTAATATATTAATATCTACAGGGTGAACTTCGCACCAAGAAAATGAGTAATTTTGCGCTAGTTCTAAATAAACATTAGTTATAATACCAAAATAATAAAAAATATAAAAAATGTATTCAAATTTCTAAAAACAATATTATAAAGATCCTTTTCGTATCACTGGTATTTACTAATATTTGTCACAAGAGTAATAATTAAGAAAAAACTGAAAATATATTTTTTTTCGAGGTAGGTGGCTCTGACTTCATATTTGAATATAATTTTTACTTCTAAACAACATTTCCAAATAAAGTTTTTCGATAATAATGAAAATAAAAGCACTTCACTCTTATCGAAAATTCATATATTTTGAATCGCTCGGTACATGGGGCCCAAATTTACATATTTGACTGCTGCAGTTTTGGTTTCATACGAGCTGCCAACTTTCATAAAGAATAATATTTTCTGAGAAATACACCATAAAAAAGTTTTCCATATGGTGCGGACTTTAGTGGACACACTGGATATCAAAAATGATTCGCGGTCATTTGGCTGAAGTGCAGTTTGTCTGCTAGACAGCTACAAATTCGCAACGACCTCCACGGTAACACGGCTTTAGCAACTTTCACAAATATTAAAATTCCCTCGTTTCTACAACAAATCCGATTATCCCTACAACAAAAATCCCTCCTAAAAATGAATTTCCCTCCTATCTGATAACACCGAATGCACGTCGCCAGTCGCGTAAGCATCGCTTCGCTCCTAGATACTACTGGAGGCGAGCTCCGGTAGTTGTTGGTGTACGGAATATTTGCAACCTAACTAGAGTAAATAAACCGGCCGAACTAAACTCGCTAGCGCGGTAACATGCAGGCGTCGATACGTACTGTAACGGCAGAAAACGGTTGCGGCCTCACTGCAACTACAGACCGTATAGCCGACTTGCGCTTGAAATTCGCAACAAAATGATGCTATTTTGTTAAATTAAATGTTATATATCGTTGCATATTGACTATTACACTATTGTTACATACAATCTTTTCGTTTCCTTACTATTTTTGGGGGTTGCGCAAACCTGCAAAACAATGCACGAGCCGCCACTGGCATACCTTCTGTGTCGCGTTAATAGTTCATTAGCGTGACGCAGATCGTATGCAATACATACCATATCATCAGCTACGCAAGCACTTTTCATGACCGCTTACTATCACAGTTTTATTGCTTCCGTCACCAAGTAACCTGTTTTTCATTTTCCTTAACACAATATTTATAGTTTTTTTAATATTTTTAATGCCCTGTTGTCACTGACGTATTTTCTCTTGTTTGTGTGGGTTTATGCACGGATAGTTTGAGAACTTTGAGTCGGAGAACTACTTTTTTACCATATATTTATAAGCGTCCAAATTAGTGGAAATGACAAAAACTCTGAAAAACTGTCTATTCAACAAAAATAATGTTCCGAAAATTTGTAGACAATTAAATTCTCAGTAATTTCTGAGTAATGCATGGGCAGTATTAAAAGATACTTACGTTAGTTTCCACGTCCAGAAAATGACGATGCGCGCAAAAAAACTCTCATATGTAGAGGAAACGACACGAATTTTATAAGGTTCATTCTATAATCATGAGGTCACTCAAACGTGACCTCCTCAGTCAATCTTTACATCAAGAAGATATGTTTTAATCTAATTTCAATTTCATGAAGCGTAGTAGTTTAAATCACTGTTTTAGTATTATACTTTGAGTAAGTACACCTTTTGTACCATAGTATACAATGCACTTTATTTAATTATTTATTTATAACATTTAAATACTAGTTCCAAGGAATTGCGGCGGTCCGACCTCGCCCGTTGGTCTTAATGTTTCATGCTGGCAGATGATTTTCTTCAGCATTTTAAAGACTGAAATAGAAATAGAAACTATAATGTAAAAAGCACGTGTTAAATATGTTAGAAAATCGAAAGTTGTTACAGCAGGAAACAAAAATAATAAAACAAATAATAAACTTTCTGTTTTCATAAATGTTTCTCTCAAGAAAGCTATTGTCCCAATCATCGTAATTCGACTTTTGTGAAATAATATGTGATTCTTACAGGAAGCAATATTTTTACTATGTACTGTGACTATTATTCCGGTTAAAACGTGCTTATGAGGCGAAAAAGCAAATTGTGAAAAGGATTTTGAACACTGTGAACGCAAAAGGTAGTGTAAATGCCATAAACATCGACAGACCAAAGCCGCCTGTCTCGAAATTGCGTTATTTTACTATCCGACACGGTATATGGATATTATGCCTCTTTTATATTCCAACTGGCAGGGCATCGATATTCACCAGGACTTGTTTTGTGGTTAAATCCAAATATTTGCACGATTTATGGTTGATTTTGGCCTGCAATATTTCAAGGCGTCCGCGCTTTTCACACTGAAAAAAAGGACCTTGTCAAAATTGAAAGCACTAATCTATGTAATAACGGACAGCTGTTCCGCTAAGCCGTTACTGATGTACCGACACGTTTCGGCCGACACGTTTGTTAGTGGAGATAGAGGGTATCTGTAAATCTGGCAGTTGCGGATTGTTACGAAAATGAATAACGGGAAAATAATTTTTAACATAACAAAAAGACATTTGTTTTCAATTATCTAGTAGAAGCAAGACGTTCTACAGGCACTTTTAAACGAGGAATTCAACGCAGACCTTGTGTACAAAAACTATGTCATTTTTACATAGTTTTAAAGAAGATTGTGCATCTGGCAAATTTTGGGGAAATAATTGATTACGTCAGGTACCATTAACGCTGAGAATTAGCAACCTATGCCGTTGGATAGCCAAATTTATTAGTATTCATACGATAATAAAATATACAGGGCGTTCCATTAAAAAAAAAATTTAAATACTTTACGTCACGCCTAAATGTGACACAATTAAACCTTGACTGTGGATGTAAAATGCCGTTTACCAATAACGAAAAGCGTGATATAGTTAAGAGTTTCATTGAGTTTTGACATTTTCCGATAGTCGTGTGTTTTCTCATTTTCGAAATGTATAACATGTTGGCATTATTTTTGAAAACAATGGTTTAATAATAAAAAACACGTTCTTCTTTTTCTTGTTGTTTGTCGTGCTTATCAAGTACCCAACTGCAGGTTGGTTACAGACCGCCGGTGCCGGACTGACAAAGAGTGCTTTTGATTAAAAACATTCAGATTGTAAAAGAAGTAAGTTTATACAACATAAAGATTATTTTTTAAGTAAATGTTCAAATTGGCCGCTATGTTCTTGAAGGCATAAAAGCGTGCCCGCTTTTCTACATATTGTTATGCTCTTTTAACTGTTCTTCCCGGAATAGCATTGACCGCATTTGTTATTAGATCCCGCAGATCGTCGATATTTCTTCGAGTATCGTGATAAATTTCGTCGTTCACAGTTCCCCAAAGACAACAGTCCAGAGGACTTAAAACAGGGGATCCACCACTCCAATATTACCAATCCGGCGATTTGGAAATTGTTGATTTAAATGATTTCGTACAATTGCAAAGTATGACTTGTGTGGGGTTTGCACGGTTTCAATTTCTTTGTTCGTAATGGTCTGCAAACACGTGTTTGCGGCAATTCCAAATTAAGGACCACTTCCCCCTTAGAAATCCGAGGATCGTCATTTATCTAAAAACCAGTAGTTGAAGCATTGCAAATTGTGGTAATTTAACGTTTACCATTTCTAAAATACTTTTTTGATCAGTTTCAACATTTCCGTGAGTATTATAAGAATTTCAGGGTTTACTAAACGATACATGGTCCTCTAAATTTCCGTCCAATGTTAGGAATATTGTAGGATGCGACATTTCTAAGAGAACAATAATAAACCCTTATTATATCACGCTTTTCATCATTGGTAAACGGCATTTTATATCCACAATTAACCACAATTAAGGTTTATTTGGTTAAATGGCAAACCTAACGCTGAGGGCGCCGCTTGATGCAAGTGCAATTTGTTGGCGTTCCTTCGCAACGACTCCGGCGGTCTGTAACCAAGCTCCAGTTGGGTACCAGAAGGTTTTTTGATTATTACACCATTATTTTAAAAAAGAATGGCAACATGTTATACATTGCGGAAATGAGAAAAACTACGACTATCGGAAAATGCTAAAATTCAACATGGCGCCCATAAGAAAAACTAAAGTTGGCCATGGCTGCGCCGCCATCTTTGATGTTATTTCAAATTACAAAAAAATTACACTGCATCCCTTATTAAAAAGTACCTGTAGAATGTTTCTCTTCCCTACATTAAATAAATATCTGAAAAGATAGGATACATACTAAAAGCATTCAACATAACAGTTGCTCACAGAAACACTAGTAACTTGTCTAAAATGTACACAAAACTGAAGCCGCCTTCACCAATATTTAAAAACTGTCACTGTGTATACCAGATTCCATGCAGCTGTGAACAAGTGTACGTTGATAATTAACAAACCTACCAACGGAAGCCAACGGCCTCTGGTAGGTTTGTTAATTATCATTCGAGTCATCCTATTAGTCAAAAGATCAACACTTTGGTGGCCATGAGCAATAGGGTAGTTTATATTAGTGATCTGTCTTTTGTTGGTGACAACTTGCGGGAATTGAGTGAGATGTTCATTAACAATGGGTATCCTGGAGCGCTTGTTCGGAGGTTAATTTTTAATAGTCCCTTCCGAGATCACGCAATGGATGATGGTTGTACTGTTCCCTCTGTAAAGTATAAGAAACTTTTTCAAATTGAAAATCTGTCATTGAGATTGGTTCATTTGTTCAGGAATGATGATTTCCGTGTAGTTGTTAGTAATAATAAGAATATAGGTAGTATCTTCTCAAAAATCAAAGACAAGACCCCTCATTTTTTAAAGTCTAATGTCATTTATAGTATTCCGTGTGGTGGTTGTCCTATGAAATACTATGGTCAAACCAGTCAATGGCTCAAATCCCGGTTAGCTTTACACAAAAGCGATTTAAAGTTAGGGAAAAAGAACTGTGCTGTTGCACAACACGCGCTTGAGATGGACCATAGTATGAAATGGGAGGATACCAAAATTGTCGCGGTGGAAGATAATTATAAATCTAGGTTATTCTTGGAAATGTACCATATTCAGCTTAACATGAGGAGTAGTTTAAATTTTAAATCTGACACTAATCAACTTAGTAATATTTATTCGTTTCTAATAAATAATAATTTCAAATGATAACGCGATGGGGTTGGTGGTTATGTTGGTGGCCTTGCCATGTCTGTATTCAGTGTGGACTGGTCATTCAGTCTATTTTTACTTTTGTATTGTGAACACATGTATCGTTCTGTGGTTTATTTTGTGGTTGGTTTTTCCTGTTTATTGTAATGATTATCGATCTCGTTAGTGTGAGGTGACATGATTTATCCGAGGATGTTCTCGTTTTGCAAGCTTATTTGATACTCTAATTGTAAGTAGAAACTTTTTTGTCCGCTATTTGTAAATTTGACGTTTCACTAATTTAGCCCGTGTTTTGTGCTTTTATTAGCTTGTTCCTGAGGAAGTCTTAAATTAAAGACGAAAATTCGAACTAGATAAAAGGAGTTTTAATTACATCGCCTAATTGACCGAATTCCCACGTTACTTGTGTCTGGAGTTGTTATATATATATATATATATATATATAGGAATATATAGGAAAAAGGTTATTTGTCGGGCAATTCCGTCACACGAAGAAGCAACCGTAGACACGTGTTTCGGACTATTAGTCTCGATCTTAGCTCTCTAGATCTTACCGTCGATAAACCTGTTTTCCATCTATATATATGTATATATATATATATATATATATATATATATATATATATATATATATATATATATGACGGAATTGCCCGACAAACTTCCTTTCTCCTTATATATATATATATATATATATATATATATATATATATATATATATATATATATATAAGGAGAAAGGAAGTTTGTCGGGCAATTCCGTCATACGAAGATGCAACCGTAGACACCAAGTCGCCAATTGGGCACCCCCCTTATGGTCTCCATTTGAGTGTTTTTTCCATTGAGTGTCCATCTTACTCCTTGGCTATACCGTACTGATGAGGACTAATAGTCCGAAACACGTGTCTACGGTTGCATCTTCGTATGACGGAAATGCCCGACAAACTTCCTTTCTCCTTGAATATCTTACCGTCGATAAACCTTTTTTCCATCTATATATATTATAACATAACTTCTTATTATATATATTAAGAAGTTATGTTCGGGTGTTCGATCAATTCAAACCAATAAAACTCGCATTTTAGTGGAAATGTACTATATTTCGCACCTGAATGGATCCTTCTTCAGGTACAACACTTCTACAATGATAAAAAAACATACGTGTTACAAACAAACACCGCAATCACAACCAAAAAGAGACAACAGTCATAAATTAAACATAACCTACTTGGAGTTGGTTAGGTGGCCAATATTGAAGCAGGGACGACATCAAGCGACGGGCACAAGTACACTTAACGAAATTTACCTCACATTTTACAGAAACAAAACGAAAACAACCAGCGTACCACAAGGTCAGAACGGAACTGAAGGAGAGAACCACATGGTAGGCTGTTAACGTCAACGGCAAATGTTGAAAACCACACAATAAAAAAACTATCTCAAACAATCTTCTTTTTTCCCCCTCTGTACGATACAAAAGACTAGTGCAAGTGAACAATTAATTGTCCATTCAGATCCGAAATATAGCACATTTCCACTAAAATGCGAGTTTTATTGGTTTGAATTGATCGAACACCCGAACATAACTTCTTATTGTTATTTGCACGATCAAAGAATACTCCTTTACGGTTATCAGTCATTATGGGTTAGAAAACAATTGTTGTTTTACTTTAGAAACCTTCATTGACACTTTAAAATTTTTATTCACCAACGTATACTTTACTTTCAATGATCAGGTTTATCTGCAGTTATTTGGCACACCTATGGGTTCCCCGTTAAGCCCCATTTTAGCCCTTATGGCAATGGACCATGTTTTGGATGACATCCTCCCACGTTTTGATTTTGTGGTTCCGTTTCTATATAAATTTGTGGATGACATCATTACGTGTGTTCCTGCGAACGAGGTGGAGGACATATTGGCGGTCTTTAATGGTTTTGATAGTCACATACAGTTCACGGTTGAACTGGAGAAGGAGGGTTGTATTCCCTTTCTCGATTGTGTGTTGTTAAATTGTGGGGACGGTTCCGTGGCCATTGATTGGTATACTAAGCCCACCTATTCAGGTAGATATATAAATTTTTTCTCTGCACATTCGTTTGCTCATAAAATCAACACCATCATAGCCATGAAGAATCGTATTTTAAGAATTTGTGACACCCAATTTCAGCCTTCAGCTTTAAAAAAACTTCAACGTATATTTTTGAATAACGGTTTTCCTTTAAAAATAGTGAATAAGGTTTTATATTCTACTAATACCAACAGTCAACCCGTCGTAAGTATTTTTGATCCCCCTATTGATATACAACCCTCCTATGTTAAATTAATGTTCTTGCCCACTTTAACACACAAGTTAAAGAAGATTTTTTCCCCTTTTCTCCCTAACGAATGTAAATTAATATGCCATTATCCGTCCAAACTTTCACAGATTTATAGTAATATTAAAGATAAAATACCCCTAAATTTTAAATCTAACATAATTTATTGAATCTCCTGTAATCAATGTGAAGGTAAATACGTGGGTGTGACCACGCAGTGGCTTCGGAGTCGTGTGGCCCTACACAAAAGTGACTGTAGGACCAAAAAGGAGAGATGTGCTCTTACTTGCCATGCGATTGACCATGGTCATACTTTTAACTTTGACGATGTGGGGGCTCTTGACTCGGATTCTAGCTATCGCAACAGGATGTTTCTGGAGATGTATAATATCAATATAATGGAAAACACTGTGAATTTCAAGCAAGACACAGAGGGTCTCAGCATCATTTACTCTAATATTATAAATTTTGATAGAGGTAGACGCAGTCGGTCAGAAGCTTTTCTTAGTCTAATTTTTTAATTTGAATTTTTTGTGAAAATTTTTTACAAGTTTTTATTTATTAATTTTTATTTTTTTTATAAATTGTTTTAGTCTTTCGAGATTTCATATTTATTTGTGCTTTCAACTTTAATTAATTGTTCACTTGCACTAGTCTTTTATATTGTACAGAGGGGGAAAAAGAAGATTGTTTGAGATAGTTTTTTTATTGTGTGGTTTTCAACATTTGCCGTTGACGTTAACAGCCTACCATGTGGTTCTCTCCTTCAGTTCCGTTCTGACCTTGTGGTACGCTGGTTGTTTTCGTTTTGTTTCTGTCAAATGTGAGGTAAATTTCGTTAAATTTCGTTAAATAGAGACAATAGAAATTTTAAAGCAAAAGGACGCCGTTAATGACAGGTCGGATTTAAATTTATTAAATTGTTATAAACTAATATTACCAACAGACATGTAACGAAAAAACCTTGATTTGAAGAATTTGTACAGGTTTGAGAATTTGGTTGATAAACCAGTCCCCGGTTGGAAACGAGTTTTATATTGTTGTTTTATTTGGATATACGTATTGAAATGTATAAAACTTTTCACCAATACTTCAGTTTATCTGTGAACAAGACACAAACAGTGTCGAAGCGTAAGATTCAATGATTTTTTAATACCTTGTGTCTTTCAGTTATAAGTTTTAATTGTGTTAAATGTGACCAAGCCTACAGTGCCCAATAATAATAAACAATTTTAAAATAAAGTTGTGTTTCTATATATATCGCGTATTTGTGCCCTTTTAAACGCTCCTCCACAAGTTGTATATATATATACTTAGTGTACAATGTCCTATACCTAAAATGTAAATCTACCTACTTAAAACGATTTTTAAACATCACAGTGGAAATTGCACATATTGCCAAATCTACATTGCGTTGAAAACAACTGAACAAGTTGGAATCAATAGAACTTTTTAATAAAACAAGTTTTTTAGGTCATTTTTCATTATGATTGGTTTAGTATTTATAAAATTATAAGCCTACAATAAAACACAATATTAGAAATAAAAGAAAACGTTAAGAAAATTAAAAAACCGCTCAATTCTATTTCAGTAACTGTTCAAAAATGTTGCCCTTTTTCGCTAAACATGCTACTATTCCTTTTACCATATTGTTGGTGGCGTCCCTGATAGAGTTTGCACATAACCCACTGAAAGCAGCTGGAAGTCTATCTTTCATGTTCTCCTTATCAGTTATTGGGTCCTCCATTATGGGTGGTTTCAAATGGACGATGCTCCAGTGCAGATAACAGTTGCAGTGAGACTCTTGCTTAACGAGCGATAATCGGCGATCGGTGGAATCCGCTTAATGGGCCATACAAATATCCACCGCGTTCCCCCGACTTGACGCTAATGGATTTATTAATTTCGGGAGCTATTAAAGACGTAGTTTATGAGAACCCAATAATTGATAAGGAGAACATGAAAGATAGAGTTCGAGCTGCTTTCAATGGGTTATGTGCTAACTGAATCAGGGCCGCCACCAACAATAATGCGTTAAAAAGAATTAAAGCATGTTTAGCGGAAAACGGCAGCGTTTTTGAACAGTTACTGAAATTGAATTAAGCAGTTTTTTATTAGCTTACGATTTGGTTTTATTTTTAATAGAGTGCTTTATTGTAGGCTTATAAGTTTATAATTACTAAATAAATTAAAATGAAAAACTACCTAGAAACTTGCTTAATAAAGTTGTGTTTATTCCACATTGTTCAATTGTTTTCAAAAGTAATCTAGATTTGGCAATGTTTGCAATTCCTACTGTGATATTTACAAATCGATTTCAGTAGGTACAAGTACATTTTAGGTATAGGACATTGTACACAAAGTTGATCTAAAATTTTCCATAGGATTGAGAAATGTATTAATATGTTAGGGTTGCCATTTGAAAAAATAGACTTTTAATACTTTTCTCGAAATCAACTTTGAAGTTATACTCTGAACAGCATGTATAACTTTTAGAAGAGTTCTACCGATTTGTCGATAATACGTTACCTTCACAACAATTTTGCCGGATAACTTTTTTCCAACGGTCACAAGGGATAATTTATAAGTAATTGAAAGTAACCGTGCAGCTGTCATTTTTTAATCAAAAATATGAATATCTCAAAAATGACACATGTTAGGTATAGGGAATGTAACATAAAATTAATCTAAAACTTAATGAAAATGTCAAAAATGCGATAAAATACAGCGTGTTCCATTTGAAATATAAAAGTTCACTTTATTTCCGGTGTAACCGGAAGTAACCGAAAACTCAAAATATTTTAGTTGAGACGATCCTGTCCAACAATGTAAGTCCACAAATTTTCAATCTGTTATTTCATTTGGTTCTCCAAATACTTCTAATAGCAGCTCGTCGTGGGAGACTCTGTATATATTTATATATAATTAAATACGTTTATCTATTGGGAGCGTGCATACACCGTGGAGGGGACTTGAAAATCGAGTAGTTCACGGCGCATTATGTCGTGATATATCGTTGGTATAAATAATCATAATGGGATACAATAAGTGTTGCGTTATCAACTGTAATAATACAGGAAGAAATCTTAACAAATGCAATATTGTAATAAATAATATAAATTTGATCGGTCCACTTATACAGTACAGATAACTGTAACATTTATTAGCAATCTGCACCATTTACGCCTCGTGGACCTACTACTGCCTACAGCTGTAGAGGCGTTAGCATCGCGCACCCTGTCAATACCAGTTTTGTTAAATATCCCCATATTACCTGAGGAGTATGTCGATTTACTTGCAAAACGCAATGCAGCATTATTTGAATAGAGAGGCTCGCTTGTATGCCGAACCATCCACATGAAGTGAGCCAATCGATTAATTGCGACAACAACAGTAATTGACTCTAACAATTAGGAGGTGCTACACGTATGTAAAGTTAATATTAACACTGTTATGCACTACTGTGGGGGTTACAAATTTATACCCTCCCTTAAATTAATCCGATAATTGTGCTCGAACTCTCATAGCTTATCTACAAGAATCCATAGTTGCTAAGGTTGATCGTTTCTTCAGAGCCAATCCGAATTACGATCAACGATTTAACAAAAATTACGATTAACGATTCAACAAAAATAACAAAAATACATTTAATAACATATGTTCTAGGATACTTTGTTGTTTGATACGTTAACATAAATTTATCTTCCTTTTTTTAGTTGTGGCACAAGATGTTCAAGCAGTGGAAGGCAAGAGTGTCAGTTTACCATGCGAAGTAACTCCGCCAGGACATGACAAGGTGTATATGGTATTTTGGTTCCAATATGGATCTGGTATACCAATTTACAGGTAAGTTTTGTTTAATATAAGTTTCAATGCACCTAAACTAAGTTCGGTTATTAAAAGGAACATGATTGTTATGAAGTATTCGGTTTAACATTTGTCAGAACGTTTAAAAAACTTTCATGTGTTTTGGGAGCTTATAGTTTATTTAGTAAGTATTTATAAATGTGTTATATTCTTAGTATGAAACGTTCCTTATTGGAGATTTCTTAAGGAAGCCTATGATATAAGGCGATATATTTAAAACTAAAAAACTAAAAACTTTATTGTTGCCCTTTTACCAAAAAATTTAATGAATGAGTATATACAGGGTGTTAGGTAAACATGCGGTAAAAATTCAACGGGGTATTCCTTGGGCTCTTCTAAGAATATTTTATCCTATGATGATTTTTGATAAACCCCGTTGTTTTGAATATACAGGGCGAACAAAATTTGCGACATCCATATTCGATATTCAATGACGTGAAGATTGAATGCTTGTATTCAGGCTGGAGAAAGTCATTTCGAACATTTGTTGAAAATTGAGCAACTTTACACTTACTTTTTGATAATAAAATGTTGGTACTGCCGCTAATTTTCTGCGCCATGTATCTTCGAAACAAGGGAGGTTTTCATAAGTAATCACAGGACAAAATATTCTTAGAATAGGCTAAGAAATAACCCGTTGAACTTTTGCCGCATGTTTACCTAACAGCCTGTATATAAAAATGTACATTTTTATTTAAGGATAGTTTTCAGGGCACTGTGGGGGTGGTTTTGGAGCGTCAAACCCATATGTATAGTAGGTCAAATTCTTCCTTGGAAAGTCCTCTACAAGTCCTATAACTTTAATATTAAACTCAATCTTAAAGTTCTTCTTAAAAGCATTAACTTTAATCTTAAGTTTTATTGAAAAATACCAAAAAATTTCTTATTCCCATGCATTTTCCCATCCACTTTTTCCACTTTTTTTTATTGGGAAACGATTTGGGGTGTCGTTGCTTTCTAAATAAAAATGCCAATTTGACCGCCCTAACGTGCATCCTATCTATGACATAAGGTCCTAGACTAAATGCAGAAGTGGGATCTCAGGAAAACCTGGTGAAATCGTAACTTCAAAACAGGAGCCAGGCCGCCTTCATGGAGGGAATACTAGGAACAGTCATGGGTATCAACACAGAGTTGTCCGAAAAGGCCTCCTGCGACCGCTAACATACACCCTCTATGGCAACGACATGGCGGAATCTGCCACGTCCGACTTATACGCTGACTATACGATATCTAATGCCATCTGTCTACACTACACGATCTGATAAATCTAGCAAATAGTCGGACATAGAGCAGCACTCCTGACGTACCGCTCCAGGTTCCACTCTAAACACCAACTGCATGAACTAATGTCCAAGACAATGCCGGCAGCATGACAACAATATGGATTTTTTCAACATTTAAGACAACTCAATTCACACGGAACCACTCTCACAAGAATTTGTTCTAAAGGCTGGTTGTCCTACACAGACGAACGAACGTCCGACTCGGAACGCCAAACATTCTAGTTGGGACCTCTCCCCCCATATTAACACCGTTATGCGTTAACGAGAAACCGCGGTTGAGATAGAATCATTAAAATCAAGAAGGCATGTTGACATGGACATATGATGTAATGGATCCAAAAAACATTGCTCGGTAATATTAGAATATGCAGAATTAATGGACATTGGTAATTTATTATTAATTCTAATTAAACTGCGTAACGAAAACGGGGAATAGACCGAATAAGCAGACATTAGTTATAGTGCCCTTGAAATGACAGATGCTGTCGATTCAACCTGAAATGAAGTAAACTCTTTTGATTTTTTCATTTCCCCTCTCCGGGGTTTGGTTAACCGTAAAATGGACCGTAAAATGGAAAATTCATGTTTCGGTTGTAATTGTGAAACAGAGTCCAGATGTTCGGACTGTAATTGTTCTCCTGATTGAACGCCAAACTGCTTACTGCGGGCGGTTAGAACTCGGTTTGAAGGTTTAACTAGTCGAAACGGAGACGACTTCATAAAACGTTACTGTTGAAAGTATTGAACGATATAATGTCTTCTTACCGACTGAAGAAGCGTTACCGGTTTTGTGGGCCAGACGGTGCTAATAACTGTCGTGTAAATTACGGCGATAATGAGTGTTATCTATTACGTATCTCTACCGGTATAGAAAATTATACAGGATGCCGCCAGACGTATTTAAAATAAGCAGAGGTCTAAAATAAGCAGTTTTTTAAATGATTATTTAACCAAAAAAAGTGTTAGTAAAAGCGATCATACGTCGAGATATTTTAACACATGAATAGTAAAGACTGTTGAGACATTGGCGTTTTTCCGTCGATCGTATTCTGGCAACTCATCTAGGTAGACTTAGTCGGCAATAGGTAGCATAACGCTCACGTCCAGTATTTCTAGATTTTGATTCTGAAATTCAAATGCATTAGATGAAACGCATACCAATCGGTAGCTTATGGTTCCCGTAGTGACATATTAAAGTATTTAGAATCATAGTTAATAGGAATCTTTTTAATGAACGAATGCCCATTGAAAAATTGTGCCGGTCAGACATTATCCTTCATTCGAATCTCACTCACTTAATCGCAAAACTAAAAATACCACACTGTAGCAGTCAAATCACCCATCGAAATGATTCGGGAACCTATACCAGAAAAAGAACGGTTCATTCTGCATAAATGATTAAATTATTTTTTTTGCGATGGCTCATCAACCGGTTAGATGACATTATGAATGCCTGTTCTAATGTCAAACGATTGTTTAATGATGCTAATGTCGCTTGACATTAGAAGTGATCATTCTAATGTCAAACGATCGGTTGACGTGGAGTCGCTAAAAATTAGTTGAATCAATTATAATTGATATACTCACTTGATATACTCACGCAGTCCGTTCCTGCTCAGCGCGAGAAAATCGACAACACCCCACCGTAGTTGTTGTGCATCTGGTGACACATCAACTCCGCCGGCAACATATCCGTGTCCCTTCACTTTGGCGTAACGCTTGCGGCGACATTGACCTACATTCGCCAGGTTCATATGTAGTCATATGTTGTATGTGTTGGTTTATCTACCATAAGAATCTTTTGGATTGTGGAATCGTAATCTGGGTGTGTTTGTGTAGTGATTTATGTACCAGAGACGGATAACTGCCAATTATACCCGACGAATGGCTAGTTGCTGTGTTAAGTCGGTTTGTTCTGTTCGACGGACGTCGCTTAGCAATCACAATGTTTGTAAATCCGCATCACTTTTCTTGATTAGGTACGTTCTCTAATTTTCAATTGATTAATGTTTGTACGTACATTTGTAACCGTATTTGGGCCATGCGCGATCGGCTATTCACCAGGGCCGGCCTTAGACGATTCCTTCAATACAATTTTTTGAGTACTTAATACTTTAAAATAGACTATAGGTTATTTCTCTGTTCGCGGTGGATGTGCCCCTTCACGGTTAGCCGTTATTTCTAAAAGATCCTATAGATTAGATTCGTATAGATACCAGAATTATTTTTGTAGTAAATTTTGTCCGCAACAATGTGATATTTTTAGGTTAGAGTATGAAATATTTACTTGGATTCTTTTACAGGCGTGCTTTGCTGATTATAATAATAATATGCGTTGTCGTAGGCAAATGGTTATTTTAGGCAAAAGCTATTTACCTGGGCAAATAGATATTGAATCTTTATTTACATTTCTAAAGCTATTTGCCTAGGCAAATGTATTTGCCAAGGCAAATGTATTTGCCAAGGCAAATGTATTTGCCAAGACCGTTGTCAGGCGAATAGCATTTAGTTTTCAATCGCTTTTGTTTTAAAATTATGTGTGGTTATGTGCAATCCGTGCATGTTAATTATTAAATCCGCCATAATTATTATTTAGTCGTTGATTACTTTTGAGTAATATCGTATTCTAATCATCATGATTCTAATGAAGTGGCCTGATTTGTTGTGACAAGCGTCAATACTCGTAAGAAACTTTTAGGTTAGGAATATTTAGTCTCCCTTTTACCAGGAAAAGGTTATACTAGACTGGAAAACGCTAAATTTCTGAATTCTTGTCGACTGGACGATTTTACGCATCAATGCAGATGATATCACCTAACTCCTATTTTGCATACGGAAATCATGCGAAACAAATGTACAAGTGAACATATGGCATGTTAAAAAGTTTGCATGTCTTCATAATGGTTCACCGATATGCTGTGGAGGTTGCTGTTATGTTCCAAACATTACGAGAGACCCCCATTAATTGACTGTACGGACTTCTCTACCCGTACGGATTGTATTTTAGCGTAGCGAAACGTAATCGATCGATTTCTAAATACAATGTTATTTGCCTAACAACGGTTTGGGCAAATACATTTGCCTAGGCAAATAGCTTTAAACATATAAAACATATCTATTTGCCATGGCAAATAGCTTTTGCCTAGGCAACAGCCTTTTGCCAGAAATAACCATCCGTCTACATCTAGGACCCACTGGACACTTCCTTATTCTGATATACTGTCATGATAATAACTAGAGATGTTCGGCTGATAGCCTACAAAAACGGCGTACGTAACTTTCTGAAAACCGGCGGCCGAACATCTTTGGCTGTCACCTGGCAGAGAACAACATGAGGAAATCGTTTTTGCAGTCGGAAAAGAGAAATGTACTGTACCTTTATATGGCTTTTACGCTAGCGACCCTCCCTGCCAACTATTAAAATAGTCCTAATAAACATAAATCCTTAAATCAATTATTTTAAATTATAAGCCATTATGTTTCCGGATATCATCTTATACTTGCTTTTAATAACCCCTCAATGTTTAAAATATTTAAAGTAATCTCAAATATTATGTATCAATTAGGGTTGAGTCGTTCGCGAACGAACCATTCAAAATTACCGGGGCAAATGTCTGAAACGATCGATCCGGTTCACCGCTAGCAAACTGAGCGGGTCAGTAGTTCGTTCGTAGTTGGTTCGCCTTTTTCAACGACCGGCGCGGCGGCGTCTTTGTAGCAGGTGTTCATTTGTATCCAATGTCGCGTAAAGTACTATTTCTGGTTTGATTGAAGAATGAAGATTGGTCAACATATTATGAAGCGGCCTAAACATTTTCGTTGCTTTTTAAAATTGCTGAGATTCGTCTATCTACACTGTAATTAGTTCTAAATATTTTTTGGGATATATTGAATTGGGAGTTAATAATGAAAACCATTAGTATTAATATAAATATAATCTATTAAATAAAATAAAAGTTAGAGAATATAGAGAAAAATATAAAAACCGTAAAAAGCAGAATGTAAGATAAGAGATTTTGCGGTAAAATTTAACGATTTGTTCAGTTAAACATACCGAACTTTTTGAAAAATAGTGTAAATTCTGTAAAATTATCTGTCGAAAATCCTTAAAAGATCAATCAAAATTATAGTTAATTAATATAAATTACAGATACCATTGACATATTAACCTTAATAATATTATTATATGATCTTTTTTTGTATTACTGAATAGCGGTAATTTCTATCAGCATAAATTACAAGAAAAACTATCTTAAAAAAAAGTCAGTACTGACAAAGCAAATCATTATTCGCATGAGTTGGGCCGCCGCGCGTGGGTATATTCGTACAAATGAACCACCAAAGCTTAGTATTGAGGATTCCCAAATATTGGTTACATATGAAAGTATGGTGTTGTCTATTGTATGTCCTCGATTACATTTTTATAAAGTTAATATAGACAGATTTCAGTGCGTTGGACTTGGTCTTCCATTTTTGGTCAATTGGTGTATTTGTTGAAGCTTTCTATAGTGGTTTCTTCAACAGCTCATTCCACTACCATTAGAGACATGTCATCTGCGAAAGTGGCGTTTGTCACATTTCGAGTTTTGTTAGGTCACTTGTAAATAAAGGAAAGAGAGAGAGAACTAGTTCCAAGACGTTATCCTTGGGCACCACTGCTTTTACTTCTTTTAGGCCCAAGTATCTGTTTTGTTCTGAATAGTCTAATGCATAGGATGTTATCAGCTCCACCTTGGTTGGGGTTGATTTGTTGTCTGTTTTGAGCGTCTTGATCTTACTAACTCACGAAAAGCTTAGTAACAGTTGGAGGTTTTGGCTCAAAATCAAAATTATTGTTTTCCTTGTCATCTTTCCTGTTGTTTTTCATTGTGTACTATTTTAGTTTGACTTATGTACCTTGAATATGTACACTTGAATATAACAATATTAATTAAATTATGTCTGATAAGATGAGGAGCAACTGTCGAATAACCGCTTTCTTATGGGAAGGAGCTTTTTTGCAATTTTTAATCCCGCCTACTAACGTACTTTTTACAAGGATTTGACAGGTCTTTTGATTTTATTGACAGTAGGTGTTGCAGCGCAACATTATTTTTGGTTTATTTGTTAGTTAGGTACTTTGCATTAGAATTGAACCAGAATGTTTGGAATCCAGTTTTCCTTCTCTTCCCTTACCCCCATAATTTCCCACTACCCGACTCACTCAGCTATAGAAAGTAGACCCGCGTGCATCGTTTCGTGTCCAAAATATGCGCCCAACCCGTCTCGAGATATAGTTTTCGCGTAGAAGTGTTACCCCAAAGTGTTACGTGTGGTCAACCCCTGGCCATATCAAGTGGTTCGTTATCACCAGGTCAATTAGGAGATGTTATCCGTGCTGAACCAGCTGCTGTGGATTCGGTTGGTGAGTTTTCCACACTGTCAAGTTTTATTTTAATGCATTTTAGTGCCGATCTCGATGAAATAGAATCTCATGCAGCTAATTATTAATTTTATATATAGTATGATAGTAAGTCATGTGCCTGGCCACATCAGATTTTTTATGTCCCACATGATCATAAAGTTACATTTTACATCTTAGATACAAGGGCAAAAACTACTTCTTAACGCCCGCGCGGTCGTTAAGAGTTGCCATGGTTATATGTCCAATATATCAAATATTTGTCATTCAAATTGTTATAAGTTTGACAATTAATTGTCTGTACTGTCACTCGGCAATGTCAATTATTGGCGATTAAGGTTATAAGTTTGACAATTAATTGTCTGTATTGTCACTCAACTCCGAATTGTATGTATTGTTATTCAACTCCGTAGATACGAATGTCACTTGATAACGTCAAAACATTTATTAATATTATTCAAACGGAGGAACAAAACCATTGTAGGACATAAAATTTTGTATGCACCTCGGGCATTACTTGATGTTTATACCCTCGGGAGACTTAAAAAGCTGTCGGGCCTATCGGCCCTCGAGCTTTTTGAACGGTCACCCTCGGGGCATAAACATCCGTGTACTGCCCTTGGTACATAAATAACTATTACGTTTCGTATCGGATCAGACTCTGCCCGGTGCATTCTTTTTCGTATAGAAAAATATAGAGTTATTGTAATACTTTTCCAGTAACGCTTACATTATTTACATTATTCGCATATCACTGTGTATAATTCTAATAATAGCTAGTAGTAGATTCAGAAATAGAGTTTTTATTGTTAGTTATTTAGTTATAGGGTACCCACAGTCTTGGTCTTTAATATAATTTATAACTTGTTTTGCTAATCATGATAGTTTTGGAGATATTGATGAAAACATGGGTAGATAACATTTCGTGACTAATTTTTGCTATCTTGAAAAAAGTTAACAACATACAGGGTGAGTTATAAGTATCCCGGCGGTCGATAGCAACTAAATCGTTAGAGTAATAAAAAATGTTTAAGAGCTAAGTTGTTTAGCTCACTAGTTTCTATAATGTAAAATTATTTTCATTTATACAGCGTGTCACATTTAAACGTGACGTAAAGTATGTACATTTTTTAAATGGAACACCCTGTATATTTTGTTGTTGTATGAATACTAATAAATTTGGCTATCCAATGGTATAGGTTGCTAACTCTCAACGTTAATAGTACCTGAGATATTCAATTATTTCTCCAAAATATGCCCGTTGCACGATCTTCTTTAAAACTATGTAAAAATGATATTTTTGCATATTTTGCTTTTAAACTATGTCAGACAATAGTCAAAGCTAGTAGATAGATGATAGTATCCAAAGATAGTAGATTCACTATACAGAGTGTTCATAAAACTTAGTAAATTTTGATGTTTTTCAAATCGCTTTTCCTTGAGTTGTTTTAATGGAACACGCTGTAATTTATGTTCTAATTGAATTGCCCATCAAGTTCCCTTTAATTTATATCAAATATGTCATACGTGCAATTTTAGTAGTTTTCGTGATATTTCCAATTTTAAGAAAAATGTGTAATATTATCTATATATGCCATTACTTTCTTATTCTTTCTTTTTGTTTGTCTCTTAATTGTAAATCAGTAATTGCATATTCACATATAATTTAAGTAAAAAACAACTTTAATACTTTTAGCGTTTATTAATAATAAATCCCTTTTTACTTAGTAAGCTATTTGAAGCAAATTCAGAAACAAACTATAAACACTTAATAAACATTGCACAAGAAGAAACTATTAAATTAATTAATATTTGGAAGTTGTCAAAATGACGCCTGTTTTCTCTTCTGCAAGCATTAGCGCGCTGTATAAAAGATCTTGAGATATTTCTTAACACGTACCTCTTATTTACTCTAAGGTTGTCAAAAACAACGGTTGTACGATGTTCATGTCTTCTGGTTTAGTATGTGCTGATTGGTATACCAGTTCCTTCACATATCCCAATAAAAAGAAATCTATTTATTGAGGTCTGGCGACCTTGGTGGCCGCAATGTAGGACCTCCTCTTCCCTCTTTGGTCACCGTTTTAGTTCTTGTTTTGTGCTGGTAATTAATATTACCTGTTTCTTCAAATTGCAACCCAACCCTGTTTATACTTGGATGGGGATGCCGTCTATCCGGATATCGCTGGGCATACATTCTGGATGCTACTAATGTATTTCTGTCGGTTTCGCCATAAATGTAGATCATGTTAATTAATTCTTCTTTGCTATTATAACTCAACGTTCAGAGAAAAGACAAATCTCAATTATTGTTTGTTTCTATGATTAATAAATGCTAAGTATTAATTATCGTTTTTTAAGTTGTATTTTAGTATAGTATTATTGATTTACAAATGAGAGACAAACAAAAATAACAAAAAAATAATGGCATTATTAGATAATATGGCACATTTTTCTTTAAATTGTGAATATCATGAAAACTACTACAATTTGACATATGGCATACTTAACATAAATTAAAGGGAACTCGAGGGGCAATTCAACTTGCACATAATATACAGGGTGATCCATTTAAAAAACTCAAGGAAAAGCCAATTGAAAAACATCAAAATTTACGAAGTGTTATGAACTCCTGTATAGTGAATCTAATATATTTGGATACTATCATCTATCTACTGGCTTTGGCTATTGTGTGACATAGTTTAACGGCAAAATCTGCAAAAATGTCGTTTTTACATAGTTTTAAAGGAGATCCTGCAACGGGCATATTTTGGGGAAATAATTGAATATATCAGGAACTATTAACGGTGACAGTTATCAACCTACACGGTTGGATAAACAAATTTATCAGTATTGATATAATAATAAAATATACCGGGCATTCCGTTTAAAAAAAAAATACATACTTTCCGTCACCCCTAAATGCAACACCCTGTATAATTGAAAATAATGTTACATTATAGGAACTGGTGAGGCTAACAACTTTTGTATAAACCATTTTTTTCTTTCTCTAACGATTTAGTAGCTATCGACCGCCGGGATACTAATAACTCACCCTGTATACTATAAAAACTATCCAAGCAATGCTCGATAGTTTGAACCTTCAGTGCTACATATATAAATGTACAACAGCAGTATTGTATAATACATTCAGTATATGCCGCTCGTTGATAAATACAACCATGCACCTGTGATTATATTCGTGGATAGAGGGCGCCACTGTCAGCAAGGAACGGCAAACGATTACGTTGGCGTTGAACGTGGTGTGCTTACGTAGATGAAATTTTAAACGGGGCTGTTATTTCAGATGGGCCTTCTCACGAACTGTGCTTATGTTTCCTGAACCCTTTATGGGTTATTTTATTTTAAGCTCTGAAGAGTTGGCCCCGAACGTTTACTTTGAATTTGTATAGCCGTTGAACCCGTTACGCGACATAATTATCGCACGCAGCCTTTGATCTGTAAATTAACTTCGACGTATGCACAGTCAAATCGTTATTTTCTGAACACCAGAATACTTTATATAAGTAGAACAAATATAATCCTAAATACATGTCCTATTAAGAAGGAATAAACTACTTCAAACTTTATCGGTGGCAACTCGATAGAAATTGTCTTTTGTTTTCGGATTTAGAACAAAAGTTTCGTTCATTCATTGGTATTATTTTGCATATTGATTTAATTGCACACATTTTGACACATCTTTCGTTTCAATTGCAATTTTATCCACCACATTTTGTTTTTATAATGAACGGAAAAATAAATAACTACCGTTATCTGCATTGCAATTATACGTCCGATAATACAGATTACGTTTTATAATTACACCTGGTAGACGTACCAAACAAACTTATTTATTATTAAAAATATTTATTAACGCCACTGAAAAACAACTGCGTTTGAAAAGTAGCTACTCACTATTAAATCGCGAATTACCTCTGATTAGTTTGTAGCCCCACACAATACATTTTATATTGAACTTATTCCGTTAAAATGTCGGACTGG
Organism: Melinopterus prodromus; assembly: GCA_964023965.1. Lineage (NCBI taxonomy): Eukaryota > Metazoa > Arthropoda > Insecta > Coleoptera > Scarabaeidae > Melinopterus > Melinopterus prodromus. The sequence goes on along the minus strand of OZ030391.1, from coordinate 47,509,899 downwards.
CCTTTATAATAATTATAAATTACTGTAAACAAGAATCTGTTAAAAATAATCTTCGACATTCTGCAACGCATTCCAGAAGTTCCAGAAACACATGGAAAATGTCTTTTAATTGTCTTAAATGTCTTGTAATTTTTAATTGTGATCTTTATAGTTGAAGGGCCAACCAAAATTAATACTGCAACCATAAAGTTTAAACTCTATCAAAAAATATTTTATTAGCACAATTTAATAGTAAGTCTAATCCACCCATGCCCCCTCCCGTATTTACGTATCTATTTCAGCTAGATCTTTGAAAAATGTACTGGTATTGGCATAATATGTACTTTCCCGAATAATTATTTCAATGTGTCTAATATGTATAATTTTTACGTTATCATACATAGTATGATAAAACTAGTTAGCCAGGATTTGATAGATATTCGCATTCCAATGACAGTAGGTAGTGTCAAACGGTGTGTTTTGACACTACCAACTGTGAATAGTATCAAAATATCCGCAAGATGTTGCAGAGCCGGCTTATCGTCGTTTGTTTTTTTAAAATTTAGCCGCCAAGCTATTCACTCACTGGCGGATAAATCGTAAAGATCTCAAATTTGTAAATACAATTTCGGATAAGCGCCCACGGCGCGGATCAAGGCATTGTTTGTTTTTTAGCATTTGAAACATTATGTTAATTTATAATATGTATCTTCTTTAATTAATATATTTGTGTTACTGGTTAATGGAATCTTATGCAGCTAAACTATTAATTGTATATATAGTATGATAAAGTCATGTGCCTGGCCACATAATATGATAAACTATAATATTCGATAACTAACAAACTGACTGCAACTGCAAGGAACCAAGACAGACAACAAAATTTGATGTCAAACGTGACCCACATAAGAAAACGAACTTCTCAATGGGTTCTCCAACGTGTTTAAAGATAACTCAAGTACACAATTGGGTTTCTAGTGCCTGTTCAATGTTTTTGTTACAAACTTACTATAGTCGTGATAACAGGCTTAGTAGTCCAGTAAATGGCAAACATTGCAGAATTACAGACTCTATGAACGCATATGGTGTTGTAGCATTGTATTCAGTTATTTACACTTTGTCGTAAGAATATAGGGACCTATCTGCTTATTCAAGACATGCATTTGCAAGAGGCCATGCCTTGCTTTCGTCTGGCTGTTTACAGTAGAGTCCCGAAATGGCTTCCCTGAGGGCTAAATCGAAGACTATAAATCTAGCAATAAGGGAAGAAACACATTTCTGCTGCGAATGCGGCGGCCCATGGCGCCTGGGGACAGCGCCAGCTACTCTGCAATCCCCACTCGCCGTAGAAGTTTTCCACGATAAATGTCGTGAATGTCTCTAGTTAGAGGTATTAGTTTAGTTATGAGAATTGCACTCTATAAAGTCCTCACATTAAGCATTGACGTCCTTTTTGTGTAGATGGCACATACACACATATTATATTCTTACTGTTGCTTACAGTAGGTATTGTCAAAACATCAACGTTTGACACTACCTACTGTCATTAGAATAAAAATATCTGTCAAATCGTGGCTAACTTGCTTTATATTGATCCAGATATGACCGATCTCGATCAAATAGAATTTGCTCATGCAGCTAAACTATTAATTTTTTTATCCTACACAATGCTAAACTGTCATTTTCGCGTCTCTATAGACACACGAAAGATGCTATTTGCCCGCCAGCCCCAGCAAGGCCTGTAATGTACACTTTTCGGTGCTAGCCACGAAAATAATTGTACACAATATAACCTATAGGCGGCGACCGAATGGACTGACCAATCAAAACACAGTTTTCGATTCAGTTTGACTTTTGCCATTAGAACGTCAATGGATTTTATTTGTCAAACGCTAATATGTCAGTGATTAGTCTTTAGAAACGGGTGATTTCATTACGATATTGTTGGGTAGGATAACAAATTATGTGTGCACCACGTCCAGAAAGTGGTTTTCCGGGCCTTAAGAAGTGCCCAGGCTCGCTACGGTCGCCTGTGCAACTCTTCTCTCGGCCCGGAAAGTAACCACTTTTTCGGCTTGGTACACAATATACTATTAACAAAAAAAAAATCATTGACATAAATTTTATTCAATATTTCCTCTACTATAATTTATTACTTAACTGTTTTGACGCAATTTCGGAAATGGCGACTCGTTTGCAATGTCCTTGAAAAATGGTTAGAGTAAACATCCAGTTTCTTTGCATCTTTTTGAACAAAAATTCGCTTCAGCTCTAAGTTTAGTCATGAAAGTTCTAAATAAGAAGTTTCGTCCCGATAACTTTAGTAGTTTATCCGGAATCGTCGCCACAAAAATCGTGTACACACACACACACACGCACGCGCAAATAGCATTTTGCTTTCATTTCAATACATGGTAATAAACTTATCTGAGTATATGTTTGTAGTCAAACTTAGCTCAGCTTTTTATGAATATATTAGACAAATTAGTGACAAATTTACCTTTCCCGAGTATCTTTATTTTGACGTTTTAGACACCATATTAACAGACTCCAGGGAAATATTTTTATATAGGATGAAAGGCAGATTGCGTTTTTTGCTACTATACATGAAACTATAATTTTTGTCAAAAAAAAAATATGTTTATCACAATAGCTATAGAAAACGGTTTGTAATTTTCCTACATAACGAAGTACGGCAAACGCGGATCAAGCACAATGGCTAATAAGTAACATTCTTTGTAATTCCAAAATGTCTACTTCTATTGATACCACTACGGAAGAAGAACTCTTAATATAGCGTCTTCCTCAACTTCTCAAGTTTCAACAGAAGTTTTCTCAAGTTCATCAGCAGTTTCCAGAAGTTTATTTTGACTAAAATATGAGTTTTTGTAATTATTGTTCTTTTATAACTTTATGTGTTTGGAGGTAAATAAAGGCATTTATTATTATTATTATTATTATTATTAAAAAAAAAAAAAAAAAAAAATTATTTCCTCAAGTTTGCCCTTGAATGCATTTGTGTTTCCTTCTGTGGTGCTTGTAGAAAGTTTGGGGGGTTTTGGTCTTGTATCTTCACGGTGACCAGCCGCATTGGAGGTTTGGTAATGTCTGCGGTCTTTTTCTGTATTTTTTTAGGCAACCTATTGTTGTGCCTTCTTCTTAATTTAAAATAAACCACTTTCAATCTCCATAAACTTTATTTTCTTTGCTCTAAACAAAACACGCGTAACATTGACCTAACGTAAGTACATCACATAATACATAACCTCTCTTGGCGCGCTCTCTCGTTGCCAACATAACCATAATCACTAACTTAAACGTAACTATAAGTAAACAAACGTCCGGTACAATTCGGCGGATATTTGAATATTCGGAATCGTTTACAACACTATTTTGTGTTGTTTCCTGCTACTTGGTATGTTAGATTTCTTTTTGTTTCGTGGTTTGTTGATTCTTTTGTAGCGTTATTTAGTATCTTTTCATATAATTTTTATTTTGTTTGTTGTTGCTGATGTTGTGACTGAAGCACCAAATGGTCTCCATTTGAGTGTTATTTCCATTGAGTGTCCATCTTACTCCTTGGCTATACCGTACTGATGAGGACTAATAGTTCGAAACACGTGTCTACGGTTGCTTTTTCGTATGACGGAATTGCCCGACAAACTACCTTTATATATATATATATATATATATATATATATGTAAAAAGTTTTCGGTCATCTTTTTACATATACATAACGATCGTGAAAATCTAAAGTTAAATATATATATATATATATATATATATATATATATATATATATATTATATATTCGGGCAAATGGCGAACAAACGTCGCCATTTGCCCGAACATACGCACCTTTCGGTGCTCGTGTTATAAACAAACAGTGATTCTGGGCTTGCAAGTACTATGTAATTAGTTCCCATTGATGTTAAGCTTGGCTCCTGTACATTTTTCGCCAATTCTCACCCAACGTTCGCATTATGACCCTGAGGAAGCATGCAATGTATGCGAAATATTGGTAAATAATAAAGAACGTACTGATTAAATAGACGTCCATTATTATTGTTGCTGGATTCCCCAAGAAAAAGTTATCTTACTTTATATATATATATATATATATATATATATATATATATATATATATATATATATATATATATATATATATATATATATATATATATATATAATTAAATGGTTTTCGGACATCTCGTGTAAAAATATATTTTATTTGCAACGTTTCAGCAGACTCGCACCTGCCTTTCTCAAGCATACAAAACTAATTGAAAAAACTTTGAACTGTCAAACAAACTCGTGTCAAGCATTCGCCTCCTAGTTCTCGGTGACGGTTGCCATAGTCGCACGTGCACGACTGCGTGTCGTGGGTCCATTACGAAAACCATTTAATTATAAATAATGATCGTGAAAATATAAAATTAAATATATATATATATATATTTAATTTTATATTTTCACGATCATTATTTATAATTAAATGGTTTTCGGAATGGACCCACGACACGCAGTCGTGCACGTGCGACTATGGCAACCGTCACCGAGAACTAGGAGGCGAATGCTTGACACGAGTTTGTTTGACAGTTCAAAGTTTTTTCAATTAGTTTTGTATGCTTGAGAAAGGCAGGTGCGAGTCTGCTGAAACGTTGCAAATAAAATATATTTTTACACGAGATGTCCGAAAACCATTTAATTATATATATATATATATATATATATATATATATATATATATATATATATAAAGTAAGATAACTTTTTCTTGGGGAATCCAGCAACAATAATAATGGACGTCTATTTAATCAGTACGTTCTTTATTATTTACCAATATTTCGCATACATTGCATGCTTCCTCAGGGTCATAATGCGAACGTTGGGTGAGAATTGGCGAAAAATGTACAGGAGCCAAGCTTAACATCAATGGGAACTAATTACATAGTACTTGCAAGCCCAGAATCACTGTTTGTTTATAACACGAGCACCGAAAGGTGCGTATGTTCGGGCAAATAGCGACGTTTGTTCGCCATTTGCCCGAATATATATAATATATATAAAGGTAGTTTGTCGGGCAATTCCGTCATACGAAAAAGCAACCGTAGACACGTGTTTCGAACTATTAGTCCTCATCAGTACGGTATAGCCAAGGAGTAAGATGGACACTCAATGGAAATAACACTCAAATGGAGACCATTTGGTGCTTCAGTCACAACATCAGCAACAACAAACAAAATAAAAATTATATGAAAAGATACTAAATAACGCTACAAAAGAATCAACAAACCACGAAACAAAAAGAAATCTAACATACCAAGTAGCAGGAAACAACACAAAATAGTGTTGTAAACGATTCCGAATATTCAAATATCCGCCGAATTGTACCGGACGTTTGTTTACTTATAGTTACGTTTAAGTTAGTGATTATGGTTATGTTGGCAACGAGAGAGCGCGCCAAGAGAGGTTATGTATTATGTGATGTACTTACGTTAGGTCAATGTTACGCGTGTTTTGTTTAGAGCAAAGAAAATAAAGTTTATGGAGATTGAAAGTGGTTTATTTTAAATTAAGAAGAAGGCACAACAATAGGTTGCCTAAAAAAATACAGAAAAAGACCGCAGACATTACCAAACCTCCAATGCGGCTGGTCACCGTGAAGATACAAGACCAAAACCCCCCAAACTTTCTACAAGCACCACAGAAGGAAACACAAATGCATTCAAGGGCAAACTTGAGGAAATAATTTTTTTTTTTTTTTTTTTTTTTTTTTTTAATAATAATAATAATAATAATAATAAATGCCTTTATTTACCTCCAAACACATAAAGTTATAAAAGAACAATAATTACAAAAACTCATATTTTAGTCAAAATAAACTTCTGGAAACTGCTGATGAACTTGAGAAAACTTCTGTTGAAACTTGAGAAGTTGAGGAAGACGCTATATTAAGAGTTCTTCTTCCGTAGTGGTATCAATAGAAGTAGACATTTTGGAATTACAAAGAATGTTACTTATTAGCCATTGTGCTTGATCCGCGTTTGCCGTACTTCGTTATGTAGGAAAATTACAAACCGTTTTCTATAGCTATTGTGATAAACATATTTTTTTTTTGACAAAAATTATAGTTTCATGTATAGTAGCAAAAAACGCAATCTGCCTTTCATCCTATATAAAAATATTTCCCTGGAGTCTGTTAATATGGTGTCTAAAACGTCAAAATAAAGATACTCGGGAAAGGTAAATTTGTCACTAATTTGTCTAATATATTCATAAAAAGCTGAGCTAAGTTTGACTACAAACATATACTCAGATAAGTTTATTACCATGTATTGAAATGAAAGCAAAATGCTATTTGCGCGTGCGTGTTTGTGTGTGTGTACACGATTTTTGTGGCGACGATTCGGGATAAACTACTAAAGTTATCGGGACGAAACTTCTTATTTAGAACTTTCATGACTAAACTTAGAGCTGAAGCGAATTTTTGTTCAAAAAGATGCAAAGAAACTGGATGTTTACTCTAACCATTTTTCAAGGACATTGCAAACGAGTCGCCATTTCCGAAATTGCGTCAAAACAGTTAAGTAATAAATTATAGTAGAGGAAATATTGAATAAAATTTATGTCAATGATTTTTTTTTGTTAATAGTATATTGTGTACCAAGCCGAAAAAGTGGTTACTTTCCGGGCCGAGAGAAGAGTTGCACAGGCGACCGTAGCGAGCCTGGGCACTTCTTAAGGCCCGGAAAACCACTTTCTGGACGTGGTGCACACATAATTTGTTATCCTACCCAACAATATCGTAATGAAATCACCCGTTTCTAAAGACTAATCACTGACATATTAGCGTTTGACAAATAAAATCCATTGACGGTCTAATGGCAAAAGTCAAACTGAATCGAAAACTGTGTTTTGATTGGTCAGTCCATTCGGTCGCCGCCTATAGGTTATATTGTGTACAATTATTTTCGTGGCTAGCACCGAAAAGTGTACATTACAGGCCTTGCTGGGGCTGGCGGGCAAATAGCATCTTTCGTGTGTCTATAGAGACGCGAAAATGACAGTTTAGCATTGTGTATATACCACCCTGTATATATATATATATAATATATGGAATATGACGTAAATAGAATCCAAGTGAGAAGTAATTTTTAAAATTAATTAAAAGGATACGGTCTCAGCCCGGAATCGAACCGGGGCCTTCTTCCTTGCCGGGGAATTGCTCTACCGCTGAACTACTGAGCCCGGTCGGAGGATATAGATTTAATTCGTCATTTCAAACGATAGTAACAGTACGGGTTGCTGTCTAACTACTATTATCATGACATCTATTGGACACTGGTGGAAATTGGTTCATGGTATGTCAAGGTTAATCGCAAATCTTGCTAGTGGAAAGTAGGAAACTGGTTTAATCGGTTTAAATATACTATATATGGAATATGACGTAAATAGAATCCAAGTGAGAAGTAATTTTTAAAATTAATTAAAAGGATACGGTCTCAGCCCGGATTCGAACCGGGGCCTTCTTCCTTGCCGGGGAATTGCTCTACCGCTGAACTACTGAGCCCGGTCGGAGGATATAGATTTAATTCGTCATTTCAAACGATAGTAACAGTACGGGTTGCTGTCTAACTACTATTATCATGACATCTATTGGACACTGGTGGAAATTGGTTCATGGTATGTCAAGGTTAATCGCAAATCTTGCTAGTGGAAAGTAGGAAACTGGTTTAATCGGTTTAAATATACTATATATGGAATATGACGTAAATAGAATCCAAGTGAGAAGTAATTTTTAAAATTAATTAAAAGGATACGGTCTCAGCCCGGATTCGAACCGGGGCCTTCTTCCTTGCCGGGGAATTGCTCTACCGCTGAACTACTGAGCCCGGTCGGAGGATATAGATTTAATTCGTCATTTCAAACGATAGTAACAGTACGGGTTGCTGTCTAACTACTATTATCATGACATCTATTGGACACTGGTGGAAATTGGTTCATGGTATGTCAAGGTTAATCGCAAATCTTGCTAGTGGAAAGTAGGAAACTGGTTTAATCGGTTTAAATATACTATATATGGAATATGACGTAAATAGAATCCAAGTGAGAAGTAATTTTTAAAATTAATTAAAAGGATACGGTCTCAGCCCGGATTCGAACCGGGGCCTTCTTCCTTGCCGGGGAATTGCTCTACCGCTGAACTACTGAGCCCGGTCGGAGGATATAGATTTAATTCGTCATTTCAAACGATAGTAACAGTACGGGTTGCTGTCTAACTACTATTATCATGACATCTATTGGACACTGGTGGAAATTGGTTCATGGTATGTCAAGGTTAATCGCAAATCTTGCTAGTGGAAAGTAGGAAACTGGTTTAATCGGTTTAAATATACTATATATGGAATATGACGTAAATAGAATCCAAGTGAGAAGTAATTTTTAAAATTAATTAAAAGGATACGGTCTCAGCCCGGATTCGAACCGGGGCCTTCTTCCTTGCCGGGGAATTGCTCTACCGCTGAACTACTGAGCCCGGTCGGAGGATATAGATTTAATTCGTCATTTCAAACGATAGTAACAGTACGGGTTGCTGTCTAACTACTATTATCATGACATCTATTGGACACTGGTGGAAATTGGTTCATGGTATGTCAAGGTTAATCGCAAATCTTGCTAGTGGAAAGTAGGAAACTGGTTTAATCGGTTTAAATATACTATATATGGAATATGACGTAAATAGAATCCAAGTGAGAAGTAATTTTTAAAATTAATTAAAAGGATACGGTCTCAGCCCGGATTCGAACCGGGGCCTTCTTCATTGCCGGGGAATTGCTCTACCGCTGAACTACTGAGCCCGGTCGGAGGATATAGATTTAATTCGTCATTTCAAACGATAGTAACAGTACGGGTTGCTGTCTAACTACTATTATCATGACATCTATTGGACACTGGTGGAAATTGGTTCATGGTATGTCAAGGTTAATCGCAAATCTTGCTAGTGGAAAGTAGGAAACTGGTTTAATCGGTTTAAATATACTATATATGGAATATGACGTAAATAGAATCCAAGTGAGAAGTAATTTTTAAAATTAATTAAAAGGATACGGTCTCAGCCCGGATTCGAACCGGGGCCTTCTTCCTTGCCGGGGAATTGCTCTACCGCTGAACTACTGAGCCCGGTCGGAGGATATAGATTTAATTCGTCATTTCAAACGATAGTAACAGTACGGGTTGCTGTCTAACTACTATTATCATGACATCTATTGGACAACTGGTGGAAATTGGTTCATGGTATGTCAAGGTTAATCGCAAATCTTGCTAGTGGAAAGTAGGAAACTGGTTTAATCGGTTTAAATATACTATATATGGAATATGACGTAAATAGAATCCAAGTGAGAAGTAATTTTTAAAATTAATTAAAAGGATACGGTCTCAGCCCGGATTCGAACCGGGGCCTTCTTCCTTGCCGGGGAATTGCTCTACCGCTGAACTACTGAGCCCGGTCGGAGGATATAGATTTAATTCGTCATTTCAAACGATAGTAACAGTACGGGTTGCTGTCTAACTACTATTATCATGACATCTATTGGACACTGGTGGAAATTGGTTCATGGTATGTCAAGGTTAATCGCAAATCTTGCTAGTGGAAAGTAGGAAACTGGTTTAATCGGTTTAATTATACTATATATGGAATATGACGTAAATAGAATCCAAGTGAGAAGTAATTTTTAAAATTAATTAAAAGGATACGGTCTCAGCCCGGATTCGAACCGGGGCCTTCTTCCTTGCCGGGGAATTGCTCTACCGCTGAACTACTGAGCCCGGTCGGAGGATATAGATTTAATTCGTCATTTCAAACGATAGTAACAGTACGGGTTGCTGTCTAACTACTATTATCATGACATCTATTGGACACTGGTGGAAATTGGTTCATGGTATGTCAAGGTTAATCGCAAATCTTGCTAGTGGAAAGTAGGAAACTGGTTTAATCGGTTTAAATATACTATATATGGAATATGACGTAAATAGAATCCAAGTGAGAAGTAATTTTTAAAATTAATTAAAAGGATACGGTCTCAGCCCGGATTCGAACCGGGGCCTTCTTCCTTGCCGGGGAATTGCTCTACCGCTGAACTACTGAGCCCGGTCGGAGGATATAGATTTAATTCGTCATTTCAAACGATAGTAACAGTACGGGTTGCTGTCTAACTACTATTATCATGACATCTATTGGACACTGGTGGAAATTGGTTCATGGTATGTCAAGGTTAATCGCAAATCTTGCTAGTGGAAAGTAGGAAACTGGTTTAATCGGTTTAAATATACTATATATGGAATATGACGTAAATAGAATCCAAGTGAGAAGTAATTTTTAAAATTAATTAAAAGGATACGGTCTCAGCCCGGATTCGAACCGGGGCCTTCTTCCTTGCCGGGGAATTGCTCTACCGCTGAACTACTGAGCCCGGTCGGAGGATATAGATTTAATTCGTCATTTCAAACGATAGTAACAGTACGGGTTGCTGTCTAACTACTATTATCATGACATCTATTGGACACTGGTGGAAATTGGTTCATGGTATGTCAAGGTTAATCGCAAATCTTGCTAGTGGAAAGTAGGAAACTGGTTTAATCGGTTTAAATATACTATATATGGAATATGACGTAAATAGAATCCAAGTGAGAAGTAATTTTTAAAATTAATTAAAAGGATACGGTCTCAGCCCGGATTCGAACCGGGGCCTTCTTCCTTGCCGGGGAATTGCTCTACCGCTGAACTACTGAGCCCGGTCGGAGGATATAGATTTAATTCGTCATTTCAAACGATAGTAACAGTACGGGTTGCTGTCTAACTACTATTATCATGACATCTATTGGACACTGGTGGAAATTGGTTCATGGTATGTCAAGGTTAATCGCAAATCTTGCTAGTGGAAAGTAGGAAACTGGTTTAATCGGTTTAAATATACTATATATGGAATATGACGTAAATAGAATCCAAGTGAGAAGTAATTTTTAAAATTAATTAAAAGGATACGGTCTCAGCCCGGATTCGAACCGGGGCCTTCTTCCTTGCCGGGGAATTGCTCTACCGCTGAACTACTGAGCCCGGTCGGAGGATATAGATTTAATTCGTCATTTCAAACGATAGTAACAGTACGGGTTGCTGTCTAACTACTATTATCATGACATCTATTGGACACTGGTGGAAATTGGTTCATGGTATGTCAAGGTTAATCGCAAATCTTGCTAGTGGAAAGTAGGAAACTGGTTTAATCGGTTTAAATATACTATATATGGAATATGACGTAAATAGAATCCAAGTGAGAAGTAATTTTTAAAATTAATTAAAAGGATACGGTCTCAGCCCGGATTCGAACCGGGGCCTTCTTCCTTGCCGGGGAATTGCTCTACCGCTGAACTACTGAGCCCGGTCGGAGGATATAGATTTAATTCGTCATTTCAAACGATAGTAACAGTACGGGTTGCTGTCTAACTACTATTATCATGACATCTATTGGACACTGGTGGAAATTGGTTCATGGTATGTCAAGGTTAATCGCAAATCTTGCTAGTGGAAAGTAGGAAACTGGTTTAATCGGTTTAAATATACTATATATGGAATATGACGTAAATAGAATCCAAGTGAGAAGTAATTTTTAAAATTAATTAAAAGGATACGGTCTCAGCCCGGATTCGAACCGGGGCCTTCTTCCTTGCCGGGGAATTGCTCTACCGCTGAACTACTGAGCCCGGTCGGAGGATATAGATTTAATTCGTCATTTCAAACGATAGTAACAGTACGGGTTGCTGTCTAACTACTATTATCATGACATCTATTGGACACTGGTGGAAATTGGTTCATGGTATGTCAAGGTTAATCGCAAATCTTGCTAGTGGAAAGTAGGAAACTGGTTTAATCGGTTTAAATATACTATATATGGAATATGACGTAAATAGAATCCAAGTGAGAAGTAATTTTTAAAATTAATTAAAAGGATACGGTCTCAGCCCGGATTCGAACCGGGGCCTTCTTCCTTGCCGGGGAATTGCTCTACCGCTGAACTACTGAGCCCGGTCGGAGGATATAGATTTAATTCGTCATTTCAAACGATAGTAACAGTACGGGTTGCTGTCTAACTACTATTATCATGACATCTATTGGACACTGGTGGAAATTGGTTCATGGTATGTCAAGGTTAATCGCAAATCTTGCTAGTGGAAAGTAGGAAACTGGTTTAATCGGTTTAAATATACTATATATGGAATATGACGTAAATAGAATCCAAGTGAGAAGTAATTTTTAAAATTAATTAAAAGGATACGGTCTCAGCCCGGATTCGAACCGGGGCCTTCTTCCTTGCCGGGGAATTGCTCTACCGCTGAACTACTGAGCCCGGTCGGAGGATATAGATTTAATTCGTCATTTCAAACGATAGTAACAGTACGGGTTGCTGTCTAACTACTATTATCATGACATCTATTGGACAACTGGTGGAAATTGGTTCATGGTATGTCAAGGTTAATCGCAAATCTTGCTAGTGGAAAGTAGGAAACTGGTTTAATCGGTTTAAATATACTATATATGGAATATGACGTAAATAGAATCCAAGTGAGAAGTAATTTTTAAAATTAATTAAAAGGATACGGTCTCAGCCCGGATTCGAACCGGGGCCTTCTTCCTTGCCGGGGAATTGCTCTACCGCTGAACTACTGAGCCCGGTCGGAGGATATAGATTTAATTCGTCATTTCAAACGATAGTAACAGTACGGGTTGCTGTCTAACTACTATTATCATGACATCTATTGGACACTGGTGGAAATTGGTTCATGGTATGTCAAGGTTAATCGCAAATCTTGCTAGTGGAAAGTAGGAAACTGGTTTAATCGGTTTAAATATACTATATATGGAATATGACGTAAATAGAATCCAAGTGAGAAGTAATTTTTAAAATTAATTAAAAGGATACGGTCTCAGCCCGGATTCGAACCGGGGCCTTCTTCCTTGCCGGGGAATTGCTCTACCGCTGAACTACTGAGCCCGGTCGGAGGATATAGATTTAATTCGTCATTTCAAACGATAGTAACAGTACGGGTTGCTGTCTAACTACTATTATCATGACATCTATTGGACACTGGTGGAAATTGGTTCATGGTATGTCAAGGTTAATCGCAAATCTTGCTAGTGGAAAGTAGGAAACTGGTTTAATCGGTTTAAATATACTATATATGGAATATGACGTAAATAGAATCCAAGTGAGAAGTAATTTTTAAAATTAATTAAAAGGATACGGTCTCAGCCCGGATTCGAACCGGGGCCTTCTTCCTTGCCGGGGAATTGCTCTACCGCTGAACTACTGAGCCCGGTCGGAGGATATAGATTTAATTCGTCATTTCAAACGATAGTAACAGTACGGGTTGCTGTCATAATAACTAAAAGACAAATGATCGACGTCTAAACGCTGGATTTTCGCGTCTTTCTTCGCGAAAACCGCAAAACCGCGGCCGCGGCCGCGGTTTTGCCTTCAAAATGCCGTTTCGCTGCTGTGTAGACTCGCGAATTGCGGATTTAGCGCCCATTTCTCTTAATTTTTAGCGAAAAATCGACGTACGGCAATTTCGCCGTTTGAATTACATTGCAAAAATTCTTTGGAGTGGGTACACTCCGTTCGGCACTTGCCCGAAAATTTTACCCTTTGTGTTTTCAAAGGATCCTAGGAGAAGCAACGATGGGCGGTCAACCGCGACATTTATTGCTCAAAACAGAAAGCTCTATCGCGTAGGCCAATCTATTTGTCGATATTTTGCCAAGTTTTCGAATTTATTTCCTTCAATTTGAGTAAATTTATGCATATCGATTTCTGACTGTACTTCTACTCCAGGCGCCATGACGACGGCATAATAACATGACAGTTACGTGTTTTTTGACATTCTGAATATGACAACGCTATTTTCGTCTTACTGCTATCGTTTTGCTCGAAGTGGCTGAAATAGCGGCCAGAATAGCGATAAAATGGTGTCGCAGGCGTTCCCTGGCAACTACGCGATCATAATTAGGTTTAGTTTGAAGAATTACCAACGGAAAATAATAGATATGCGCCAGGGACAAGCGTGCTTTCGTAGCCTAAAAATGTACGTATTCCACTCGACTTCTGTCAGGTCAGAATTGCCCCAAATCACCCTTTCGACCGCGCCCCGGACGGGCCAAATCGCGCCCGGGGTTTCATTTCCTTCTCGGGCGACGACATTTTACTCAAAAAGTACGCTAATATCGACTCTATATAAAACGCGCGTCAACTCCAAGCTTTAAAATTTGAAACGGTATGTAGATAAACCGCCCAAATTCGCGCGATCTAGATATTTCGATTTGCGCATGCGTGAGTCTAGAGAACAGCTGTTCCCAACAATCCCAACCTACAAACCCGTCATGGTGGGGCGGGGGGCCCCTGTGCACAGAAACACAGAATAGATATGCGCTACGATCTGTCAAACATAACCATGAAATATGGAAAGTGGAAAGCCGCGAACAAGGGAACAAGGCATAAATTCTCTGCAATTATGTTTACAATCAACGTAACAAGTGCCTGGCTGTTATTAAAGTGCAATTTCATTATGGTAGGTAAGTACATAATTTAACATTCTACTTAGTATTCTTTAGTTAATGGTTTGTTGTGTGCTTCTAGGCTAGAAATTGAGAGATGTTTCCAGATTCACAAAACAGAATGATTCGAAATCGAAATATGAGAAAGTGTACTGCACATTCAAGCAAATAGAACTAATCGATAAACATGTGATGAGAGTTTATCCGTTTGCTGTCATGTTGGTTGCATACACGCACGTTGTTTCAAGAACTTTCAAAGTAAGTAAATAGTACCTAATTTGTTTTTATCTGATTAATTTTTCTGTGTTTTTTTTACATATTTGTAATTCATTGAAAAATTAATCTATATACATATGCTACATGTGCTTTTTGTCACAAATTTTAGAATTGTCCGAAGGAGAATTATACCGTACTGCGGTTGGAGGGAACATTTCACCTGGCCCTTTAGAACTTCACGCTTCTGATAATTGATATGGACACAAAAGACTGACAGTAAGTACCGACTACATATTTATTAATAATTTCGTTATGTGCTATTTTATATTTTCTACGAAACAATCGTAAAATGGTATTTTTCTTCTTTGTGTCTTTAAATTTATACAAAGTGTGGTTATGTTGAAGTTACCATAAAATATGAATAAATTTTAATAATGAAAGCGGATTCTTTTTCTAAAGAACAAAGATCACAAAAATTGTAATTGGTTATAAATTTATACAATTTTGTCAACATCAATGCGAATGGTAATATATATATCAGATGTAATTATCTTCATTGACCCTTTTCCTACAAATCTTCTTATGTAATAGATATTTAAGCTTCAGCTGCTAAAAATACCAAGGTTTAAATATGAGAGATTGTAAATTAAATATACGTATTTCATTGTTTAAATTTTTGTTGTTTCCACATGTTAGGATATACCCTATAAAACTATAGGCTAAACAATTTCCGAAATGTTGGGAATTAAAATAACATGTTCAAATTATCCATTTAAGTCATTTGGTCAAACAGTTGGGTAAATATATTGCAGCCAGTAAAAGTTACACAACTCTTATAAGAAATTTTAGTAGATAATTGCATTCTAATAAATAGAATTATTAAATATTGTCTTTGCTTATAGGTTTTTATTATACGCAGGGGTCAAAGAAAATTATCAGAATAGAATCATCTTCTTATTTGAGGAATAACCATGTTTGAGGAACACGAAATCCGCAGCATTGGAGGAATATGAAGAAAGAAGCAACCGATCTTCATGAAGCAATATGATCTCTGTGAAGAAAAACTAACAACCGGAATGCAAAAATGGATCGGCTCGATGCAAAATATAGGCAATCCGTGGAAAACGTGTACGAGAGAACCTATATAAAGTAATTATTATGGGATATTAGAATGGTGACAGAAATATGTAGATTATAAAAGTAAATTATAAAATGGGCAGGAAATTAATTTTCCGAAATTAAAATAAATTTGTGCAGCAAATGTCAATCAATGAGTATCAATAGATTAAATGAATTAATCACTGCCAGTTAAAGTTTAGTTCAGATATTGTTTTTATCAATTATATTAAACTTATTCCATTATAGTCTTACGAAGATTAAAAGCGTAAAAGTGTTATATATCAATTCATTTAAAGTAGTCTTTCATTTATTAAATTATACAAATTTGGTTGAACTTTAGTAAGAAAAGGATATAAATTTAGTAAGAAAGCTCAGTGACATAGGGTGGTAAATAATTAATTGCGTATCCTCTTTACCACATCATGTTCACATCAGGTTTGGCCTACTAAAAACTAAAAAATATATTATAAATTAAGTTTGATAAAGAACGTTTCCTCTAACATTTTTTTTTTTTGTTTAATATGAATAAATTCTTAAAAATATTAAGGTATATAGAAAAGGTGAAGAGAAGACATTGCTTGGAATATTTTTAAATGGGGTGTAATTATTTTGTATTCAGGAACGGTGTGGTATGGTTGAGTATCTTGATTTGAGCATTTTGAAGATTTCTATTATTTCGGTAATATTTTTAATGATAACTTTTTAAGGAATTGAGAAACCAAGCTGCTTTTTATTGCAGCTAGCATTTTTGTCTTTATAGTAATCTGATTTTATAAATTAAAACAAACTTACATATTAAGCTTTTATTGCAGTATTTGTTAATATTCACTTTTTGAAAATTGTATTAAAATTTTTTCTCAGTAAAAAGTTTTAGTTGAAAGTTAATTTATGGATTTCTTTGTTTATTCTTAAATTTATTTATTTTTTGTTATTTTTATGGCTCTCATGTGTTATTTTATCTTTGTTTTTGTAGTTTGATATGAATTTTCATTTTTCTTTGTTTTGCTAATATATCACACTTCTGTAATTTTACGAATAATGGTACTTCACACAGAATGACATGTACTATCTAAAAAAAAACACTTAAAGTTCCATGGGATTTCTTTGTACTTTCATTGTTTGTTATAAATTTTAATTTGTTACTTTATTTGTTTTATTAGTAGTTTACGTTCCCGTAACTCTATAAAGAATAGAAAAACAAAGAACTTCAAAGGAAACTTTTTATCTGGAATAACATTTACTTTACTAAAAAAAGAAACAGTAAATAGGAATGGTAATGTTTCATATGGACTAATTTGATTTTTTAAAATTTATTCGTTTATTTTTGCATTTAATTTCTGTTCTTTAGTTTATTTACTTTTTATTATTGTAATATATACTGTTTGGTATACATTGCTGGTTGTCCCATTGTTTGATATGTGTTTTAAACTTTTACTCAAAATGATATTTAATTGGCAGAAAACTCAAAAGTAACCAAAGTTTTATTAATCAACGGTTTTTTTTTTTAAGTTTTAGTTGAAAGTTTATTTATGGATTTGTTTGTTTATTCCTACATTTATTTATTTTGTATTATTTTTATGGCTTTCTTTATTATTGTTTCTTCGTTTTGGCATTTTCTTGTGAATATTAATTTATTTTTGTTTTGTATATGATACTTTACCCAAAATGGCATGTACTATGTGCGCAAAAAAAAAGTCGTGCACCACATATGCAACCAAATATACTAAACTTATTTTTGTTAGCTTTGTAAATGTTTTTTTATAACCTATACACTGTCATTCTTACATTAAACTTAAGTACAAAACATGCATCAACTGGCAAGTTGACAAATAAAAACAATAGTACATTGTTTTTACATTGCATTACGCATAGTACATTCTAAGGAAATATTCACTTAGTTTCATGGGGTTTCTTTGTTCTTACATTGCATGATATAAATTTGAATATATACTTTTTTTGTTTTGTTAATATCTTACAGTTCTGTTACTTGTAAGGTATCCTAAAATAATTACCTTCAAACGAAGGCTTTTACTCGGAAAGCAAATGCAATCCGAATTCGGTTTTGCACACCCCCATTCGGACTAATGAGTTGTTTGGAGTACGAGGTTGCCCATTGATAGCAAGGGCATACTATGATTTTTGAGCTTTAAAAAACAGGTGGGGCTTTCAGATGACTAGGCAGTGCAGAGTTTTAGGCCGTTCGGACTACAGGATAGTTTGCATTAGACCGTAGTAGGATTAGGTAGAGTGTATTGTATTAAAAAACAAACAGTAATAGTAACGTTTCGTATGGACTTATTTGTTTTTTTAATTTTTATTCTATTTTATTTTTGCATATGTGTTCTTTAGTTTATTTAATTTTTACTATTATAATATATACTATTTGGTGTAAATTGCTGATTTTCCCATTGTTTGTTGATAGAGAAACTTTTTACCCAAAGTTTCACAGGGATTAATTTATTCATTTTAATTTTATTATCTTTGTTAAACATAGTTTCTTTGTTATATGTATCTGTTTTCATAATATTCATAGTTCAATTGTACTTTGTATTATTTTATTGTGATCTTTGTTTATTAAGTTCTGATTATATTTATCTGAATTAATGTTTTTATAATTGTATACAATCTTTACAATGTAACTTTCTCAAATAAACTTCTAATCAATTTTTATAAGTTGGTATTTTATATTCTTTGATATGTCCTCATCATGGTTCTCATGAAATTAACACAGTATGTATTCAGATTTTGTATGAACATTGCAAAACTTGCAGTAAATAAATAGTAGTTTATGCATACATTAGTAATTTAATACAAAAGGCAAGTATGTATGTGTAATACTCTTGGTTATATATCAACCCATGCAACGAAGACTATAGTAATTAAATAGGGATTGCACTTGAGTTACAATAGCCTTCGTTGCATGGGTCAATATTATGGTATAATCAAGGATAATACTAAACAGTGATTTAAACTATACTTTCCTTCAAGGACAATAATTATTGTCATCAAAATCCAGTTGGTTGGTAAAGCAATATGTTATTTATTTTAATATTGTTGTCATCTTGTGTTTCTTTATCAAATGAAACTAACACTACTATAATGTTTATTGTATTCACTTTACTTAGTTACAACATTCGGTTACTTTGAACATCTTATACCAAGGTCAGAGATTAGTATAAAGATAGGATACGTCCATAAGTCACCTATGGTAAAATTCGACCACATTTTAACTGGTTAACATCTGAGACGTTAGGTGGCGGCACGGTGGCGCTCTGGGCGATTAACGGCGGCATGTGGCGGTAAATTTGAATTTGTGTACATGTGATAGTTTTTTGTGTCATCTTGCCAAAGGTAAATTCGGCCAATATTTAACATCCATTGCTTGGCTCTGCAAAACCAAAATCTATGCAGATGACTAATTTCAAAGATTGATTTTTACTTACAGCGAACGATCCTTTGGCATTATTGCAAAGAATGCCACATTACTATTGTCGAATTTATTTTTGTAACTTGAATTACAAATGCAATAAGTGCCTCGACTCATGTTGTAACTTTTGGTAAAGAATGAAACTCCGGCGTTACCACTAAAGGCAACTTAAGTCAAATGACGTTTCAAAAAGTGCGTTTTGAACACAAGACATGACATTTCAGTCACGTCATAGAGCGGTTAGTTAACATCTGAGACGATAGATGGCGCTAATATCGACACGGTCGCATTGCTTCCTATCTTTATTTACTAATCTCTGACCTAGGTGTCATGTCCATGCGTACGGTCGGTAACACAGATATTACAGGTAACTACACTACATAACAGTCGGTAACACACGTATTACAGATAACTGCAATAGGCAACCAATATCTATTGGTTATATTTGGTATAACAGTTTATGCAATTAGTACCTATTTGAACAAAATATGAGATATTATTTGTCAATTTGGTTGGCACTTCTTCGAACTTCATATCCCACCGGTGTAAGATTAGGTAATTGTCAACATGACATAACATAATATGATTTCACACATCTTGATGAAACACCAACCACAGTGCGAAAAAAGTAATAGCCGCCCGCTTCATATGCAACCAAATAGACACGATTGTCTTTATCGCTATTTCGTTGTTAGTTGTTTAGGCTTGAGGTTTGGCTTATAGGGTTGATATTGGTTATTAAATTAGAAATGTACAACTAAACGACATACATTGGAAAATTTATTTTATGGGTACCAAATAAAGTTTGCAATATAATTCATAAATTTGAGTAGATAGTTTATATATGTTAATTTCGTATTTTACACTTATACCTATAAATACATAGTTCTCTTGTTGGACTTGCAACTGTTTTCATTTGTTGTATTGACAGAATACATTGGAATAACAAATTACTGGCGACGTGTAATGATTGTTTTATCGATCTCCATTAACCTTAGCGTATTTTTATTATAATCGTTTGCTACAAAATCTGGATGAAAACCTGTATGTAGCCCGTAGCCGTAATCCAACAATATTCGGATCTTACAAGAATTACTCAATACCTACCAATTTTTCAATAATATCGGGGTGTCACTGTATGTTGTATGTAATTGTATTTACGAGAGCCGGTAATTACAATTGTCGAGGCATTTCAGTGTTCGGGTCATGTTCGGACAAGTTCGGCGAAATAGCGTATTGGGTGGCCTACACTGCCGTTCAAAGGTATAACGCCAAAAGTAGATCAAAAATTCACTAAAATTTTTAGATTCAAGGCAAAAATTATGCGCCTTTTTTACACTTTAAAGTATTAACGTATTAATTGAATATTTAACAAGGCAATTTGTTTTTACTAATAAATTTAAATTTAGGACAAAACCTAATACATACTGACGTTCATGTTAACGGTTTTTCGCATTTTACCACCAATGGATCACAATGTTGAAATTTTATATCCTGTAAAAAAAAGTATTCATTAGAAAATTAATACATGAACTCTCCGTTATATGTTGTATATTTTTTCTTGACCCTTATGTTGAACAGTTGAAATAACATTGTCACCGAACAATTTCCGAGTTCATATTAATAAGTGACACATATTAGCTTTTTTGGCCTGGGTGAAAATACAATTATACACGGTTAGTCAAAATTACGGGAAAGTTTAAATAGTTCTCCGACCGTAAACAATTTCAAAAACTTTTCTAATAAAAGTTTTTTGGTTTTAAACAAGCTATCGTATACATATACTTTTAATGTTTTATATTATGAAAATATTGTAACCTTTAATTTTTCTAATAACACCCTGTATATTTTTACTTTTCTTAATTTTAAGATAAATTCTAAGAATTTTTTGTAGGTATTATTTTTTAATAAAACTCGTTATCTTTTAATTATAAGCAAAACTGAACTTCAAATTAAGAATGTGTTTCCACATATGTACATACAAATTTATTTTAATTTGCCAGTTTCAATTTTAATTTAATTCTATTTAATTGTTTTGTTACTTTTTAATTTTTTTATTCGTTTTGTTAAAATATAGTTTAAGAGTTTTGATTAATTGCTGATAACTAAAAAATATGTATTTTTATAAAAAAATCTGATGTGGCCAGGCACATGACTTTATCATACAATATATAAAATTAATAGTTTAGCTGCATGAGAATCTATTCTATAGAGATAAATCGTAGGTATTGTCAAAGCATCAGCATTTGACACAACCAACAGTACGTCATTAGAATAATAGTTATTTATGTCACAAATGCCGAAAGTACGGAATAGCGCGACGAGCGGTGATACGGCGCGTCACCGAAGGCGGAGTGTTGCTGTCGCATATGAGCGAGTCGCGCTATCTATTTTTTGGCAGGAGCGACATCAACGTTTATTGTGTTGCTTTTTAAGAAATACGTATTTAAAAAAAATAAATGATTTCTGTATAGTAAATGCTAGGTTGGTACCACGAAAGGTGCGTTCCGATTGGTAGGTAATGGTAGCTAATGGCGGTGGTAGAATACGAAATTATAGTATTTCTTACATATCGTGATAATGACACATATTAGTTTGCATGTACATAAACATGAGTCACTAGCAATTTTCTATTAGACATACTATAACGGCGTCTGCTACCACTGCCATTATCACTAATGAAAACGCACCTTAAAAAGGTAATTCAAATTCTGACAGATTTATATTTGTTCATGACACATCCCTACCAACATACTAAAATAAAACTACACTCATCGCTATACTTTATTTATAATTTTCTCAATGTATCATTTTTAGAATTAGATATAAAGACGGGTTGATATTTCTTATCAACAAACAATCAAATTGGTGATCTTATTTTATTTGAAATTTGTATTTTATAATTTTACGCACTACAGCGGCACGTTCCATAGTGGTTCTCCAACCACTGTTGAGATCACCTGTTTTCGAATGTGACAACACAAAAAATATTTGTCAAAATCCTGGCTACTATGTAATTTCATATCAATGCAGATGCGACCGATCTCGATCAAATAGAATTTGCTCTTGAAGGTAAACTATTAATTTTACCAAAAAATGTTATAGGCATAAATTATTCATAATTTCCTCTACTTTAATTTATTAATTAACTATTTTGTCGAAATTACAGAAATGGCGGCTCATTTCCAAAATCCTTGAAAAAGGCTTAGAATAAACTAAAAAGCTAAACTATTAATTTTATCAAAAAATGTCATAGGCATAAATTATTCAAAATTTCCTCTACTTTAATTAATTAGTTAACTTTTTTGTCGAAATTACAGAAATGGCGGCTTATTTGCAAAATCATTGAAAAAGGCTTAGAATAAACTACCAGTTCCTTTCGACCCTTTTGAACCAAAAGCTTTTCAGCTCTAAGTTTGGTCATAAAACTTCTAAATATAAACTTTCGTCCCGATACCTTTAGTAGTTTCTCCGGAATCGTCGTCACAAAAATCGTTTACACACGCACACACACACACACACACACACACACACACACACACACACACACACACACACACACACACACACACACAGACATTTTTTTGTACCTTGGTCAAAAATGTTCAGGGGACCCATAAAGACCTATTTCCGCTAAAATCTCAATTTTTTTTTTCGGCATGATTACAATACTTTATCTTACTGCGTATGATAAAGTAAAAACGAATTCTATAAAAAATTCTTAGAATTGATCTTTGAATTAAAAAATGTAAAAATAAACAGCGTTTTGTATTAGAAAAAAAAAAATTACCAAATTTTCAATAAAAATTAACACCGTATATATTAAAAATATATTTAGCTGGTAACTTCTTAAAAAATAAAACGCACTTCTAACAAATTTTGCTTAATTGTTTATACCAACGGTTGTTATGTTTAAAACGGTGTTTTTAACATGTTTTAAAACAAATACTTTGTGTTAAGTATTATGTCTTAAATATGTTTCAAAAGTTTGTTGTGTTGTGTTTTAATAGTTATTTAACAAACAAGTATCTTAAAAAGAACGATTAATGATCGAGACTCTTTAACGCTCGAGCGTAGCGAGACCGTTAATTTTCGAAATCATTAATCGCCGTTTAATATTCGAGTTGGTTAAAAATTTTTTTCGTCGATCGTATTCTTCTAGCGTCGTCTACATAGATTTTTCTTCGCCAATGGCTTTTTAGGTTATATGACAATTTATGTAATTTGACACTGACAGTTCTAGACGGCGGTATATATAAATCATAAATAAACGATCGACGGAAAAGCTTTTAAAACTACAGAAATTTGAACAGATTTTGTTGTTTTTCAGAAAGTATAGTAATAATTTATCATAATTTATATTGGTTGGTTGCTTTAGAGTTGTGTTCTATTATTTTTCAAACATTTAACAATCAATTATTGTGGTCGTTTTAACTTGAGACTCCTAAATATCTCGTTAAATATGCATGATACGACAAAAGCGTCTTTAATAAACTTGTGGGACTCGAAGGGGGAAATGAGATGACGATATCATTTACATTGCAGATGGAGCTGCAATCGGTGAAAATAGGCTAACTTCAGTTTTTTAAATGGGAATACCCAATTTTGTTATCAAATTAGGATTTTACACTAAATAAGAACAATCTTTCGTCTGAAATTTTTTTCGTACGATGCATCTATTAAAAGTTATTGACGATGGAAGTTTGTGGCGGCTGCGGTACTTATGACCGCTGCCACTGCATGGGATGCGCTCGCCGTTTGGCAGTCAAAGCGTCGACTGAGTAGACACTCATAGTACAACGTAGGAAGGTATGTGCGTAACCGGGACACGTTTTG